>CM064512.1:7496504-8166504 GCA_032716605.1 Paralithodes platypus
ACACCTAAATGACACGAAAAGTCTTAATATTGACAAAGAAATGGAGTGAAAGATCTTAACATCTCAAAACTAATGGGGCTAGACATGAGGGAGAAGGGGGCCCAGAAAAAACAGCTATCTCCCCGTAAACTCGCCTGAACAACGCCAATAGTTCTACAAAAACCTCTCAGAATCAAAAGGTTAAGTTTATTTTTCGCTAGACCCCCTTTCTCTCATGTTTAGCCCCATTAGTTTTGAGAAATTTAGATGTTCGCCCATTTCTTTTGGCAATTTTAAGTAATTTCGTCACATTTTAAGACCTTTTGTGCCATTTAAGTGTCGATTTTTCCTGGCGAGCGATGGCGAGCCTGTAATTTAGAAGGAATTGATCTTCGTCTGGTGCATATCTCTACCGAAAAAAGCACAAATTGATCTCGAAGGGGTGTCTCGGGAGTAATATATTTTGTTTGTTTTTTAAAGCTTGATGGAGGTCTAGGGAGGAAACTGAAATATGTATATAAATAGATTAATATATATATATATATATATATATATATATATATACAATAATAATACATGAATTAATTAAATCTGCCCTTAACCCCGATGGTTCACATTTTGGGCGATTTTTGCATGTATTCATTATTTTTCTAGTTTCCTCCCTAGACCTCCTTCAAATAAAAGAAAAAAAATATCCATTAGATCCCCTTTCTAGATTAATTAGTACATTTTTCGGTAGAAAAATTTCCCGGCCGAAGGCCGGTTACTCTTAAATTGCAGGCTCGCTATCGCTCGCCAGGATAAAATCGACACCTAAATGGCACGAAAGGTCTTAAAATTGACAGAAAATGCATGGGGTGGAAATTCTTAAAATCACCAAACTAATGGGGCAAACGTCTTAAAATGTCAGGAGCAATGGGGCTAGACATGATGGAGAAAGGGGTCAAGAAAAAAGTCCCTCAAGTGGAAATCTCCCCTTAAAGGTTGATGGAGGTCTAGTGAAGACGACTCTACTTTACACCACTCAATTAGTTTTCCAGAACGCCCCAGCCAGCAGTCCCTCAGAAGTAAACGTAATGAAGCCATAAAATGCTTATCTTCTGATCTAGCTACTATTTCCAATTGGGGTAGAGAAAACCTTGTGGCATTTAATGCTTCCAAAACTCAATTTATCCATCTTACTACCCGTCAGGAACCTCCAGAGGACTATCCCTTATTCTTCAACAATACAAAAATCAACCCTTCATCTTCTCTCAATGTTCTCGGTGTCTCTTTTGTTTCTGCGCTCACTTGGAAAGACCATATTACCAGTCTCGGAAAGGCAGCCTCCCAGAAGCTGGGTGTGCTCAACCGCCTCAAGGGGTTCTTTAACCCTGCACAGCTTCTTGCTCTGTACAGGGGCACAGTGCGTCCTTGTATTGAGTATTGTTCACATGTGTGGGGAGGATCCTCTCACACTGCACTCCTAGATAAAGTAGAAAGGAAAGTCTTTCGTATCATTAACTCCCGTCCACTCACCAAATCGCCAAACTAACGTAACGAACGTCTTAATACCTCAAAACTAATATGCTAAACATGAGGGAGAAGGGGGTCCAGAAAAAGCGAGTACTACCCCCTTAACCCCCTGTAATAAAGTCCATCTACCCCTCCTAAGCTGAATACAAATCGTCTAACAATAGCCAGAGGCCATAAAAGATACGCGTCATCGGGTTTCTTGTGGGAGCAGGCCTTTCAAATCAATTTCTGAAGATCAATTGGAAAGTTTAATCTATAGAGGTCAATGTGTGTGTGAGAAGAGGGGGAGGGGGGGTAATTGGAGATTTTTACTCATATCTATCTATCTATCTATCTATCTATATACCGTATATATATATATATATATATATATATATATATATATATATATATATATATATATATGAGCTAGATAGAGATACACACACACACATCACAGCAGAACTTCGAACCCAATATAGGTATCCTCGGCTTTCTTTCTTACGATGCTCTTTTGTTTCCTGGTAGAAAGTGTTGGAAGGGCTAACAATAAACAACGACAAAAACAAGTGAGGGGGAGGTTTTTGATAATAGGTGACATGATTAAGCTGTTTGGGGCTGCTTTGTTGTTGCTGTTGTTGGTGGTGGTGATGGTGGTGACACGGTGGTGGTGATGGTGGAGATGCTTGTAATGATGGTGGTGGTGATGGTGGTGGTGGTGGTGGTGATGGTGATGCTTGTAATGATGGTGATGATTGTGGTGGGTTGTATGCGATTGATGGTGGGTTTTCGTTGGTGTCTGATAATACGTGATGGAGCAGTGGTGGTGGTGGTGATGGAGATATGGTGTTGCTATAGTCTATTCGCTGTAAGTAGGCGAGAAATGTATGACCTCTATCCTCTGTAATTCAAAAAGGGCTAAAGCAAATTGGCTGTAAATTTCCACATCTATTCCTTGACTGACTCTTCCCAATTGGTGGAAATATTAGCTCGATTACTCTAGTCGTTTTTGAGTTACAGAGGTCATGATTTCTCGCCTACTTACAGCGAATAGACTATAGTATAATTTATACATACTGTATCTGTTATATCTTATATATGATAATATATAATATTATAATTATATAAGATATATACTGTATATATATATATATATTACAATGAGATATATATGTTTTCATATATATATATAAATATATAATATATATATATATATTTTTTTTTTTTTTTTTTTTTTTTTTTTTTTTTTTCACCTGGAGCCAAATGTAATCCTTTAAGGGGAGATGGGCCGTTTTTCTGGACCACTTTCTCCCTCGTGTTTAGCCCCATTAGTGTTGAGGTTTTCAGACGTTTGCCCCATTTTTTTGAGTTAAAGTACGATTTTAACGTGCACATATTCGTCCCATTTCCTGCGGTCATATTTAGACCTTATCGTGCATATTTAGGTGTCGAATTCTTGTCCCTGGTTAACGATAGGTGAGCCTGTAATGGTTGGAAGAACCGACCTTGGCGGCCGGGACAGTTTTTCATTACAAAATGTAAAAATTAATCTAGAAGGGGGATTTAATGATGTTTTTTTTTTTAAATTTGAAGGAGGTCTAGGGAGGAAACTAGAAAAATAATGAATACATGCAAAAATTGCCCAAAAAGTGCAACCATCTCCCCCTTAAAGCCGGTACTCACAGACGTAGCACTGTTCTTTCTTCTCCTCCCCCTCAGCATTTTATCCCTCCAGCACTGGATCTGGCAGCTTAGGTAGGTCCACCATTTACAATATTTCGGTCCACTTAGTATATCATCTACCAAGCTCTATAGTGTTCCCCCCCGAAATACCAGTGCAAAATATTCCAGAAATGTTGCCAGAAAATTTTTGATCATCGAATGTTGAGTATAAAAGCTCTCGTGTGATACCGGCTTTACCAACCCCATATATATCTACCATTTAGGGAGTCAAACACTATACTAAGAGTGTGGAAAATGATAACCCATTTGCTCCAGCCATTATTTAGTTACATGAGGATAATTGGTCAAGGTGTTCTTCCTCCACCCTCCCCTTCCTTCCTCCCCCCTCCCCTTCCTTCCTCCCCCCTCCCCTTCCTTCCTCCCCCCTCCCTTTCCTTCCTCCACCCTCCCCTTCCTTCCTCCCCCCTCCCCTTCCTTCCTCCCCCCCCCCCTTCCTTCCTCCCCCCCCCCCTCCTCCCCCCTCCCTTCCTTTCCTCCCCCCTCCCCTTCCTTCCTCCCCCTCCCCCTTCCTTCCTCCACCCTTCCCTTCCTTTCCTCCTCCTCCCCTTCCTTCCTCCTCCTCCCCTTCCTTCCTCCTTCTCCCCTTCCTTCCTCCTCTTCCCTCCTTCCTCCCCCGCCCCCTTAATTCTCCCCTCCCCTTCCTTCCTCATCCCTTCCTCCTCCCCCCCCCTTCTCTCTTCCCCTTAATTCCTCCCCGCTCCCCTTCCTTCCTCCACCCTCCCTTTCCTTCCTCCCCCCTCCCCTTCCTTCCTCCCTCTCCTCCCCTTCCTTCCTCCCCTCCCCTTCCTTCCTCCCCTCCCCTTCCTCCTCCCCCCTCCCCTTCCTTCTCCCCCCTCCCCTTACTCCTCCCCCCTCTCCTTCCTTCCTCCACCCTCTCCTCTTCCTCCCCCCTCCCCTTTTCCCCTCCCCCCTCCCCTTCCTTCCTCCTTCCTCCCCCCTCCCCTTCCTTCCTCCCCCCCTTCCCCTTCCTTCCTCCCCCCTCCCTTCCTCCACCCTTCCTTCCTCCCCCCTCCCCTTCCTTCCTCCCCCCTCCCCTTTTTTCCTTCCCCTCCCCTTCCTTCCACCCTTCCTTCCTCCTCCCCCCTCCCTTCCTCGCCACCCTTCCCTTCCTTCCTTCCCCTCCCCTTCCTCCCCCTCCACCCTCCTCCTTCCTCCCCTTCTTCCTCCCCCCCCCTTCCTTTCCTCCCCCTCCCCTTCCTCCACATCCCTTTTCCCCCTCCCCTTACTTTTCCTCCTTCCTCCCCCTCCCCTTCCTTCCTTTTCCTTTCCACCCTCCCCTTCCTTCCTCCCCCCTCCCCGTCCTTTCCCCCTCCCTTCCTTCCTCCCCCTCCCCTTCCTTCCTTCCCCCCCTCCCCCCTTCCCTCCTCCCCCTTTTCCTTCCTCCCCCCTTTCCTTCCTTCCCTCCCTTCCTTCCCTTCCTTCCTCCCCCCTCCCCTTCCTTCCTCCCCCTCCCCGTCCTTTCCTCCCCCCTTCCATCTCCCCCCTCCTTCCTCCCCTTCCTTCCTTCCCCCTCCCCTTCCTTCCTCCCCCCTCCCCTTCCTTCCTCCACCCTCCCACGGCTTTCGTAAAAAACGTTCCTGTTTAACAAACCTCTTAGACTTCTTCCACGATATCCTCAACCTCTACGATGAGAGTAAAGCTGTAGATATTATATACCTTGATTTTCAAAAGGACTTTGACAAAGTTCCCCACAAACGTTTACTGCTAAAACTAAAAGCGCATGGAATACAAGACGGTGTGTTGAAATGGATAGAAAATTGGCTCAGCAACAGAAAGCAAAGGGTAGTCATAAACGGTAAGGCATCTAAATGGACCAATGTAAGTAGCGGGGTACCCCAGGGATCGGTACTAGGACCAATTCTCTTTCTAATTTACATCAACGACATAGATGAGGGTCTCACCTGCACAATCTCAAAATTTGCTGACGATACAAAAATTGCAAATAGCGTACTCTCAAAAGAACAAGTTGACGATATGCAACACAATCTAGATAAATTGTCATATTGGGCCCAAATTTGGCAAATGAGTTTCAATGCGGATAAATGTAAAGTACTACATGTCGGATACCTAAATGAGAAAGCAAACTATTCGATGAATGGCACTCCGCTTAAGAATGTAAACCGAGAAACTGATCTGGGAGTAACAATATCGAGTAACCTAAAACCGAGTCAACAATGTTCAGAAGTTGTTAAGAAGGCAAACAAAATAATTGGCTTTATAGGCAGGTCATTTGAGCATAAATCCAAAGAAGTTATCCTAACCCTTTACAATTCCTTAGTCCGCCCTCTTCTGGAATACTGCGTTCAATCCTGGTGCCCTTATTACCAAAAAGATATAAACAAGCTAGAACGAGTTCAACGTAGAGTTACCAAAATGATACCTAGCCTAAAGAACAAACCATACGAAGAGCGTCTTAGAGAATTAAATCTATTTCCTTTAACCCAGCGCAGATTAAGAGGCGACTTAATTCAAGTGTTCAAAATCATCAAAGGCATCGACAATATGAACTGTAGTAAGTACTTCACTATCGACCAATCTAATTACACGCGGGGAACGGTTGCAAAATTATTGGTAAATCTTTTAACTCGCACGAATCTAAGAATTTCTTCTTCAATCGAGTTGTCAACTTGTGGAATGGGCTTCCCCGAGACGTTATAGACTGCAGCACCGTTGATTCATTTAAATTCCGCCTAGACAAATATCTCGCATCAAACCCGCGACTGACTGCGTTTGTAAATGAATAACTTTATCCTCCCCTCAGTTACTAACCCATCTGTCCCCTACTAACTTCCTAGTCCTGCCACGTTAGTGGCAGGGCAGTAGTTCCCTTTCCAATGTTCCCTTACCCACTCTAAACCACTGTTTGGACACTTGATCCTCAGTGTTTTGGAGGACAAGCAACCTAGAAGGGTCACTAGATCTGTTGTTGCTTGATTTCCTTTGTACTCCTTTGTACTCCCCCCTTCCTTCCTCCCCCCTCCCCATCCTTCCTCCCCCTCCTCTTCCTTCCTCCCCCCTCCCCATCTCTTCCTTCCTCCTCCCTCCCCATCTCTTCCTTCCTCCTCCCTCCCCCTCCTTCCTCCACCCTCCCCTTTCTTCCTCCCCCCTCCCCTTCCTTCCTCCCCCCTCCCTTCCTTCCTCCACCCTCCCCATACCATACAGTGAATGACTTGTCTAAATTAAGCAAAATTCGAGAGAGAGAGAGAGAGAACTATGAGGCTGGTGAGAGGGCGACAGTTAATCTTGTAACACCTCTAAAGTGACAGCAAAATGAAGGTCATGTTTCCCATTATATAAAGACACTACACCAAGGCAAAGATCAGTGTTGACACAGACAGGATGAGGGTAGTATCGTTGTCTCTCCTCCTAGCAGGTGGGATATAGTTATATTTGACTTAAGGGGGTAGTGCTTGGTTTTTGGTCTATATATATATTTATTAATATACTTCTGAGTTTCCTCGCTTGACCTCCATCAAGCATAGAAAAACACCCCCTAGACCCTCTTTCAAGATAAATGTGTAATTTTTTCGGTAAAAAAATGTACCGGCCGACGGCCGGGTCCTTCTAAAATTAGTCTCGCTATCGCTCGTCAGGAAAAAATCGACACCTAAAGGGCACGAAAGGTCTTAATATTGATAAAAGAATGAGGCGATTGGTCTCAAAATCGCCACACTAGCAGAACGAACGTTTTAAAACCTCAAAACTAATATGCTAAACATGAGGGAGAAGGGGGTCCAGAAGAAGCGAGTACTACCCCCTTATCTGTGTGTGAGGATAATCAGTTTGCCTATTAACCCTAACAGTACCGTTGCCGTGTTTTTAATTTTATTTTTGCTACTATTAGACTATGTTATTCAATTTTGATAAAGGGCCTCCAGCAATTAACAGGCTTCAACCTATCTCACTTAACCCCTTTTACTGCTACAGATCATTCTTAAACTGTAAAAATTATCTAAATACAGCTATAATAAAACTAAAATGACGTCGCGGTACAGAAGGGGTTAACCCTTTGAGTACCAGCGACGTGTGTTATATTTTATTCTAGCTATCTTTTGACGATATTAAGCAGCTTAGGAAGAGTCTGTGGTAGTTAAAAGGGTTACGTGAGATAGTTTGTAGCCTTTTATAATATAGAGGTCCTTCCTAAGCTGAATAAAATCGTCTAATAGTTGCCAAAATATAATGCAAATACGTCACCGGTACAGCAGGGGTTAACCATTTGCGAGTTTCAGGGTATGAGGAAGTTGGGGTATTTCAACAGAATTTCAAGCTAAAATATGGTTATATTGCATATATGGTTATATTGCATATATGGTTATATTGCATATATGGTTATATTGCATATATGGTTATATTGCATATATGGTTATATTGCATATATGGTTATATTGCATATATGGTTATATTGCATATATGGTTATATTGCATATATGGTTATATTGCATATATGGTTATATTGCATATATGGTTATATTGCATATATGGTTATATTGCATATATGGTTATATTGCATATATGAATACATAATCTATATTTTTATCAATTTCACCACAACACCAAACACCTCCATTGAAATTAATGAAAGCACATAATATTATATGTGATCCACCGGGATTTGAACCTGGGTTATCACACACAGATGTTTAAACACTCTAACCATTACACAGCCCGTAGCCTAGTAGGTAGAGCTCTCGTCTCACTCACGAGGGGTCGGGGGTTCAATCCCCAGCCGGGCGGAGACAATTTGGGCCTGTCTCCTTTCATGTGTTAGCCTCAGTTCACCTAGCTGTAAATAGGTACCTGGAATAAGTGGACGACGTTGTGACGTCCCATCTGGGGTTGGCTAAAATGGTACAAGGCGAGATGGGTATCATATGGTTCACCTAAGCTGATGGCTACCTAAGCCTTCGGGCGAGACGGTACCGTCTATAGTGAGAATGGTACCATACAGATCCACCCTAAGCCTTCGTTTCCGATGTCGCCAATTGGCTAAAATTACAGACTACACACACATCCACAGCCATTCCAACGATACATATAACACCTACACATATAGGCGGGAAATAACGAGCATGCTCACTCCCGCAATACAACTAGAGTAAGTACAACTAGAGTAAGTACCACCAGGACGGGTTAGCAATCTTTGTATCCATCAACAAGTGTGTGTGTGTTTTTTTTTTTTTTTTTTTTTTTTTTTTTTTTTTTTCGTAATTCTCGAGAAGGGGTGTCCATGAACGTTAGGTCCAGTTGCCCAGGCTTGACATATACCAATAACATATTGACAGTAAAATAAGTAAACAATAAAGAAGGAAGGAAAACACAAACCGTACATTAAACTGCCTCAGAGAAGCTCTCAGTTCCCCCCCCCCTCTAAAAAAAAACAAATAAATAAAATAAAATAAAAAATAAATCAATAAAATAAGATTATTATTGTTTTTTTTTTGTGAATTGGTGCCCTCCCCTCATCGACTTCTTACTAACTAACTATGTCATTTCAGGTGTGGTGGTGGCGGTGTCTGGGAGTGTAAGGGTAAGTACATACATACATACATAAAATGTTAAGACTGAGTGCTCCACACATACGTGCAGTTTCAGTCTCTTTTCCTAATGGCGGCGTTCCTAGCAACCCTGTTAAGGGCTGCTTCACTTGTCAAGTTTTTGGATTTGAGATCGGCACGTATAGTCCAATCCCAGGTCTTCCTCGGTCCATCCCTTGGTGCAGCTCCCTCCACAATCACAGACCTGCATTTTTTCACCCAATTTTGTTCATCCATTCTCTCCACATGTCCATACCATCCCAGTCTACTTGTACGCATCACCTCGCCAATACTCTTTATACCTAAACGTCTCCTCAGCTCAACATTTGTTATTCTATCCTGCAACCTGGCCCCACCCATCCATCTCACCATTCTCATCTCATTACGTTCCATTCTGTTGACATCCTCTACTTTAACGTCCATGTTTATGAGGCATAGTCATTGCACTTCTAACACATGAGGCATACACCTTTCCCTTCAGGGGGAGAGGCATTCTTTTTCATGGTCAGAATTGGCAGCAGTTCTCTGAACTTCCCCCAGCCACATCTAATTCTAGCGACAGTGGCAGCCTCAGCCCCACCACCGGCAGAGATGGTATCTCCTAGGTAACAAAACTTGTTCACCAGCTCCAATGACTAATTTTCAAAATTCACAGCAACAGGGTCATCACTTAACACAAGCTCGCCTTTGCACACTACACACTCAAATTTCTCAATTTCTGACATATCCTTCGGCAGGTTTACTAATACATTGCTAGTTAAATGGCAACATCAAGGCTAGTGTTAGGCAATTATGAGGAAGTACTGAAACTAACCACAAATACTATTTGACTCCCTATATTATCTGCTACAGATATTTGGAATGGATCCCAAAGTATTATTATTACGTGTCCAGTGTTATTATTACTAAGTGAAGCTTCTTACAGGTCCGACGAGGGTATGGTGGTGGAGGTTATGGCGGAGGAGGAGGATACAGTAGTGGTGGAGGATCATACCTGTTAGTTGGTGCTGGTGGTGGTGGTGGAGGACATCATGGACCTTCTGCAGTAAACATAGCCAACCAGGCAGCCTACACCGCTACAGCTGCAGCAGCTGGCCAGGGTGCTGCTGCTCACTCTGCTGCTGGTTATGTTGCTCGTGGTGCTGCACAGTTGGCTGCCAGTGCTGCCAACAAGGCCAACAGTGCTGCTGCTGCCAACCTCGCCCAGGCAGCTCACCTCAGCCAGGCTCTCGGGGCGGCTCAGGCCAACGCCTACAGGCAGGCTAGTCAGGCCTCACTTGCTGCCGCGGCTGCCAGGGGCCATGGTGGGGGATATGGTGGGGGATATGGTGGGGGTTATGGTGGGGGCTATAATGGAGCAGCAGCACAATTGGCAGCACAGCAGGCATGGGAGGCTCAACAAGCACAACAAGCAGCCAACAACTTATCACTACAGAGTTCTTTGGTGAACCATCAGCTGGGCTCCAGTGGGTCAGCGGCATCACAGGCCAACGCTGCTGCTGCTAAAGCCCTCGCCAAGGCTCATGGTGCTGGTCTGGGGGGATATAGTGGTGGTGGAGGTTATGGTGGTGGTGGTTATGGTGGAGGTGGTTTTGGTGGTGGATATGGAGGCTACCACTGATGAACTACATGATAACCCTATCCATCACTTTTTGTACTCTGTATCCTTTATTAAACTCTAAATAAAGCCAGCTTGTTTCCTTCATTTAAATAAAAAACAACAACTTACAAATATCTTACTACACTTGGGTAGCACAGTTGTCCCAGTTTGAGAGCAATACGACACCTTTCCTTATCACAGGATACGCCTACATGTGTAATGTGGGCTTGGTGGTCATCCAAGGAGGCAATATATGTGGTATACATTGATCAAGTCAGCCCAGTTAAAGGGAGATAGTTAGCTATGTATGTATCTATTTATTATTATTTCCAGTTTCCTCCCTAAACCTCCATCAAGCTTAAACACAAATATATCCCCCAAGACCCCCCTTCGAGAAAGGAGCTCACTTATATATCTATTTTGTCTACGACTGGTGGATGGACTTAGTCTATGATTGTCACTACCACTTTGTTTACAATTGGTGCCATTACTGCTTTGTCTACACTAGCAATTGGACATGATTTTGTTTATAACTGGTTGCCGTGTTATGCTTACAACTGTCAGACCCGTTGCTTTACCTTCGACTTGCTAGCACCAAGTGACTTTGCTTACGTAAGACTAATTACAGCCATTTACCTATGACTCCTGCAGCTATTGAGCCTCCATCCCCGAACTTTGAAGAGCTCCAACTATACTTGGACACTACGTCGATAACACCTGGATCCTTACTGCACCTCCATAGCCCAACAGACACCGAAGCCAAGTCGAAGTAAGCTCTGCCACCCTCCTCAGTGGCTGTTTGTCCCCTGATGTAATTATTTTCGCCCATAATAAATATATATAACTGTTTTACTCTTAGTGTAATTTCCTTTACCAGTGAAAATATAATTATTTTAAGTTTATTAATACATTTAATGGATAATTACCTACTCTATAACATGTAACTAAACCCTTTCACAATAGCCCTTACTACACTTGTCTGGATTTATATGGCTTATATACTGTAGGTCTAATTATCATTCGCCCTGGAAAAAATTGACGAGTGAATCAGGTGAATTATCTTATAATCGCCAAATTAATGGGGCAGAACGTTTTAAAATCACCAAATTAATGGGTTGAAATAGGGGGACCCCCCCCCAAGTTAGATAGGATGAAGACATTCAGAGCTAGTTCCGCGCAGCCCGGGTGTCCTCTGTAGACGACATGGCTCTTTTTGTGCTTTATACTGCGCGCGCACTTGAAAGCTTTGTCAAGGTGTATGCAGTGCTGACCCACACCAATCACACTCGGGCTCAATCTTTGTTCTGTCACTGGCTTGGAGGCACAGCTGTCTACAAGTTCTGTGACGTCTGATCCTATGCACCCGCAAGCATTGTTCACTGACATATTAATAGTTACAATGGTAAAATAAATAAAAAATACATGACATTATTACAATAATGACGATAACTGCTGTGATTAGTAACTAAAAATTGTCTAACTGAAGCAATGCAAGTTGCGAGAGAATTAATGCATACAAGCCAAAGTTGTAGTGCGGGCAAACGTTCGTACGCAGCTTAGTTCTGGCTGCAAAGTTACCCCTATTCATCATTCCATCACTGTACGGTCACGCTAATAAGTCATGTCCCAGCTGTCATTACGTTTGGCTTGCTCTGTGCTGTACCAGTATTAATGTCTGTCAGATGTTGAATAGGGTGGGTAAGTGTAGGAACATGTTTGTATATTTCACTCGATATGAAGAAATATAGCTTAGATGTTGCTGATACCGATTATTGATCAAAATATACTTGGTACCGAGACATCACTTATTAGCGCGAATGTACAACCACTTGATGTAGAGGGTTCTAGACTTTAACATTCTCAAGAAGAAGGTTTGTGCTACATTTCAAGTCTATATATGGCAGTTAGGCCATTCCATTGTGGAGATATCAAGAGTTGAGAAACAAGAATACCATGGAAAATTGGCAGACAAAACAATATCACAATAAATAAATAACAGAGAGAGAAGGAACCCCCCAGATTCCATGGGTTAAGCTTATTTCATTGAGCTTCCGTAGCCAAACTCATGATAGTAACTGTACATAGTTGTAATTATAACCTGTCTCTTAGTGTAATGGATGTACTGAAGGCTGTTTTGATGTTCTCAAGTACTTCACAATTGATCAATTTAGTAACACTAGTGTGAATGGTTTCAAGATTATCAGAAAACAGTTCAAGTTGGATCAAGCAATGCATTTCTTTTTCAACCAGGTGGTAGATATCCTCCTTTTATACCTTCTTGCTGGAAGTTTGCTCTCATTCAACGATTCCTAAAAATTTGAAGGGTGACCGGTCTCAACCCTCTAACTTTCGTCCAATTGCACCTCTAAGGTTTTTAAATCTGTTCTTAATTTAAAATTTCTCAAGCATTTGTCTTCCCATAATTTACTTTCAGATTGCTAGTATGGTATACTTAAGGGCCGCTCTACTAGTAATCTCTTTTATCTTACTAGATCTTGGTCATCCTCCTTTCGGGAACTTCGGCGAGACCTTTTCTATCGCGCTTGACATATCGTAAGCCTTCGATAGAGTCTGGCAGCAATTCCTTGTTTCTAAACTAACATCCCTCGGTTTCTATCCCTCCACCTGTGTCTTTATCTTCTGATCTTCTTATCTTTCTGATCGTTCCATAGTTGTGGTTGTGGATGGCCATCGCTCACTTCCTAAACCCATCAATTTCGGTGTTCCTCAGGTTTCTGTTCTATCTCCAGTTCTTTTTCTAATATTCATTAATGATCTTCTCAACTGTACCTCTAATCCTATCCACTCATAGGTTGATGACTCTACCTTACACTAGTCAACTACTCTACCTTACACTAGTCAACTACTCTACCTTACACTAGTCAACTACTCTACCTTACACTAGTCAACTACCTTTCAAAAACGACCGTCCATGCAGTCACTTCAAAACTCATGTGATGAGACTCTAATACACAGACTAATAACACACATAACAAAGCCACTCCAACAGCTTCCTCTCTTTCCAACACCCCTTCTCCCCTCTCTAAACTCTTCAGAAAAATAGGAAACAAGTAGAATGTAGATACGAGGGGCCGTTGTAAAGGCTTATCCCTCAATACTTTCACCTGACCTGACCTATCTTCTGATCTATCAACTATTTCTAATTGGGGTAGAGATAATCTTGTTGCTTTCAATTCCTTAACCCCTTCATTACTGGTGACGTCTTCTTTATTTTATTTTAGCTGTTTTTAGACGATTTTATTCGGCTTAGGATGGTAGTGTGGCAATTGTGAGACTACAAACTATCGGAATTAACCCCTTTTACTACCACAGATCCTTCCTAAGCTGCCTAAAATTTTCTAAGTATAGCTGATAAAATACAACATAAAGCCCCCGTAGTCAAAGGGTTAATGACACACATATCAACCCTTCGTCTTCTCCTTATATTCTTGGTGTTTCTTTTTCTTCTGACCTTTCTTGGAGAGACCATATTTCCACTCTTGCTCAAACAGCTTCCCTTAAGTTAGGTGTGCTTAACCATCTCTGTGGCTTCTTTACCACTGCACAGCTTCTTGCTCTGTACATGTGCCCATGTATTGAGTACTGTTCGCATGTGTGGCGAGGTTCCACTCATCCTGCACATCTGGAAAAGGGTAGAATCAAAAGCATTTTTTCTCATCAGTTCACCTCTTACTAATTCTCCATAGTCTCTCTCTACATGCCGCAATGTTGCATCTCTTACTCTCTTCTACCGCTATTGCAATAATCAATGTTCTTCAGAACTTTCTCAGTGTATACCTCCTCCCTTACGGAGAGTGGGTGGCACCCAACTTTCAACACATTCCCACCCCTCTTCTGTCTAACTCTCTATCCCAAGAGTGAACTGATTTTCCCATTCTTTCTTCCATTCAACAAGTACATTCTGAAACTCTCTCCCTCAATCTATCTCTCCCTCATCCTTCAAATTCTGTGTGTCCAGACATATTTTACTGTAACGTATCTTGAATTTGGGTCTTTGTCAATACTTACATTTTGGGGAGGCACTCGTTACATTCAGCTTTGCCTTTTGTCCCCTTATTAAAATTTATCTATCTATCTATCTATCTATCTATATGCTCAGGCCCGATCCCCATTTTTTCCTATTTTTTTATTTTTATTTTCTATTTCATTCTATTTTTTTTTTTTTCCTTTTTTCTTGGGGGTGGCCGACTCAAGACAGAGCAAGAACAGGGAAACCACAAAAACAACATAAAACAACGAACAAACACAGAATACAACACAAATTCACACACATCCTTATTAAACACAGGAAACACAAACTAACAAAGACAGAAAAGTAGAAGGATATTCACTAAGTCTTCATTCTTCAATGACGTTCAAGAATATATTAATTTCCAAGGATGCTCAAGGATTAGTTTTTAAGAATTTCACACAACCATTTTAATATACAGTATGTATACAGTATGTCATATTAGTTTTCAAGAATGTATTTGTATAGAAGAAAATCAATTATTTTAATTACTGTATTAATAAATCTCAATGCCTACATTTTAAAGACGTTTAATTAACACCTTTTATTTAATTGTGTATGGCCACCCCCATTAAGGGGAGTAAGGCGTCTGGCAATAGATAAGATAGATAGATTTATTTTAAAGGCTTTTGAAGGAATATATTTTGAATTCAAGGAATTCTTAAATGTTCAATTTTTTTTAGAAATTTCATTATTAGTAAATTTCAAAGACTGGTTTTCCAAGATCCACCCTTCCTAGAGTTTTCAAGGACTTATTTCCAAGGGTTTCCCGATTTTGTTAACAAACTTTTAAATCGGTTGGTATATTTTAATAATTAGTTTAACCCATTGACTGCGGGAGACGTTCCGGAACGCCATGGCAATTTACAGCAATTTATATGCTTTTAAAGCCTCTTAAAGCCTGTAGAAGCGAGTACAAATGAGCGGGAGCACGGCAGGCCACCCATCCTCATTCCAGCCAGCCAGCCAATGCACTGAGGAGTATGAGCCATACTCTCGCTGACAAAGGCAAATGTAATGCAACATTAGCGATAATTGCTCAGTATTAGCGAATGTCTATGGTAGCGCTGCGGGTGAAGCCTGTGCGCTACAAAGCTCGTTTTTGTGTCATTGTAGAGCTATTTTCTTTTAGTTTTTGGCTGAATACAATTGATTTCATTCAGATAGTTGCTTAAACAATCAGGAGTGCCTGAATGAGCCCTAATATGGCGGAAATTTCCCCGTAGTGTACGTGTTAATGACTTTTCACTAATGTTCAATAATTTCATATTTCAGGACATGCAGAGTACAGTACCTTCAGATATTAGCAATAATACAAGATGTATATTAAATATTTATTAATCCATGTTCAGAGGGTAGTTACAGATGTTCTCCAGATGTATTACACAGCACACTATAGTCAATTTATTATAGACAGGCCAGAAATCTTGACCCGTAACCTCTAGAACTATTAAACGGCAAGAGTAATCAAGCTAGTGGTTCTGCCATTTAGGAAGAGTCAGCCAGGGAATAGGTGTGGATATGTGTAACCCATTCGCCTTAGCCCTTTTTTGTTTTAGTTACAAGAGATTACAGTAACAATTTCTGGCCTACCCATAATGAATACAGTATAGTTTCCTCAGTGGTAGTATCCTGCGTGCTGGGCAGCATACGCAGCACCATTTTGAGACGCAGCGTTGAGGATGGCGGTATTAGCATGGTCGATTTCTGGCCTACTTATAATGAATATAGTATAGTTTCCTAGTGGTAGTATCCTGCGTGCTGGGCAACATACGCAGCACCGTTTTGAGACGCAGCATTGAGGATGGCGGTGTTGGCATGATCAGTGAGGTAGGACACAGTGTTGGCGATATTGGGGTCGTTAGCCTGGGCGATTACACCATGGGCAGCGCTGGCGGCAGAAGCGTCGGCGGTCTGGATGGCGTAGTTCCCCCCAGCGACTGCCTTGGCCGCGTAAGGATCGCCGGCACGCAGAGCAATGTCGTAGTACCTGTTGACATATTATAAGATACCGTCAAATAATTGTATGTTATGTAAGCATTCTAAATGATATATACTTTATCCCATGTTGTAGTTCCCTCCATCAATCGCCTTGTCTGCATAGGAATGAACCCTCTCACAGTTTTGTAGTTGATGTATAGGAAATTATATTCATAAATTCTTTTCCAGAGATATACTTCCATAATTAGTAATAGCTGAGGTCTACATATATTTATGAGTGGGCTACAGATTATGGCATCCGAGTGTACATTATTTACAGTACAACGTTATTTGTCTGTTATGAGTTGTACCATCAAACTTTACAACTTTCAAACATGAGTATAGCTTACCATCTCTGCTGTGCCCCGTAGCTTGAGGGTTCGAAGGGCAGCCCACCGCCAGCGTTCAGGACATGGGAACGTCCACCGGGGTTACCGTAGCCGTACCCCCCGTTACCGGCGATCAGTACATGTGTCCCACCGCTGCCACCACCATACCCACCGCTGATTCCACCGCCGTAACTGCCGCCGCCGCCACTGTAACTTCCTCCACGACGAACCTGACGATAAACAATAATCAGTCCCATCATGCCCTAACACTATCTGACCATCACCGTATCCACATCGCTGATTCTAAAATAATTACTGCCGCCCCCGCTGTAACTTCCTCCACGACACACCTGATAATAAACAATAATAAATCCCCTTATGCCCTAAAGTTGTACTAGCATTACGTTTTTATCCCCTGTTACCGGCGATCAGTACATGTATCCCACCGCTGCCACCACAGTACCCACTGCTGATCCCACCGCCGTAACTGCCCCCTCCCCACCCCCGCCACTGTAACTTCCTCTGAGACACACCTAACAAAGAAGAATATTTAGTCTCGTTATGCCTATAAATTGTTTTAGGATTCTGTCTATCTTGTAATTCGAATGACCATATCTATGATTGATATAAATTGGTCTACTGAATAAAGCAAGTAACAAAATTCTTAGTTATTGATGCTAAAATCAGTGTCTTGTTCTTATGAATTAATTTGTATGGATTAGTTTGCATATTGCATTTTTTTGCTGTATGTAGTTAGAATATAAACAAACAAATAATGTTAAAATGTACTTACCCTGCCAGCCAGACACACACCCAGCAGAGCCGAGACTGGAAAACACAATAACACAACATTAATGTATAAAGGGATCATTTAGATAACAAATTGCTTTCTTAACCCTTCAAATTTGATCTCTATCAATTATCAATTATCAATAATTAGCAATAATACTTGCAGATGTTGTCTATTTATTTATTTATTTATGTATACTAATTTTCCTGTTGGTCAACGAATTATATATGCATACATACAGTACAGTATGTACAGTATTATTATAAGTTAAGTTACCCAAGATGATTGAGAGCTTCATGTTGTTAGTGGAGGTGGTAGTGTTGGAGTGTGGTGATGTAGGCTGTGTCACCCACTATATATATATATAATGCACCCCCACCCCCACGACACAGTGACACACACACCTTACGTCACACACCAGGCATTCATGGTCAACCAGAGAGAGAGAGAGAGAGAGAGAGAGAGAAAGAGAGAGAGAGAGAAAGAGAGTACTTTTATAGAGAATTCTTTTGAAAGTGGTGGAAAGAGTGTATTATATGCGGAATACCCACGTCCATGGTATAATTACTATAGGTAGCGCCAACGAACTTGACAATAATCTTGACCCCTTAACTTCTTATAACTCGAAATGCATGAAAGCAATCGGGCTGAAGTTTCTATCATTTGGGAGGAGTCCACCAGGTAATAGGTGTGGATATTTACAGCCAATTTGCTCTAGGCCCTTTTGAGTTACAGAGAGGTCAGGGATCAAGATTATTGTCAAGTTCGTTGGCGCTACCTATATCTAGATAATAGTCATTCTACCATGCCCACGTCTATCATAACGGCAGTCAATTTTGCTCGTAAATATATAAATACCAGTATATATATATATATATATATATATATATATATATATATATATATATATATAGTGTGTGTGTGTGTGTGTGTGTGTTGGTGCGCGTGGGTGGGGGGTGAGTTTAGTATTAATTATTTAGTAGATGATATTACCGTACCCAATGAAGTGTTATCATTATATTATTAACACCTAGCCTTGACCTTTGACCTCGACCATCAACTACTATTACTGACACAACACGCACCTTTTAACCCTTTCATGATCCGATACCACATTCATTTCTGTTTTCTGGGTACTATTTGACGCATTTATTCAGATTAGGAAGCGTATATGGAAGTCAGTGGGTTAATTGAGATACTCTTTACCCCTAGATATCTTGCTTGAACTGTTTATAATCGTCTAATAATAGCCTGGAAAAATAAAACAAATTCAACACGCGTCCTATTCCTCAAGGAGTGCACGAAAAAAAAAAAATATATATATATATAATAGTACACCCTCTCTCTTTATGGTGACGTCAAGGTGTTAAGGGGGCCAAGTTTCTCAGAGTTTCTGGACCCCCTTCTCCCTAATGTTTAGCTCCATCAATTTTGAGATTTTAAGACGTTCGCCCTATTAATTTGGCGATTATAAGATCTTTCGCCAATTTCTTTGTCAATTTGAAGATTTTCTGTGCCATTTAGTGTTGAAAATTTCCCTGGCGAACGATAGCAAGCTTGCAATTTAGGAGGAATCGGCCTTCGGCCGAAGTATTTTTTCTTCTGAAAAATGCACACATTTATTTCGAAGGGGTTCACGTTTTTTTTTCTCAGCTGGATGGATGTCTAAGGAGGAAACTAAAGAAAAATAATCTTAAATTTATTCATAAAATTTATTCATAAAAATGAAAATAAAATCTGCCTTCTCTTTTAGATGGCAGTAAATTGGTTGTTAAAAATGAAAACTTAGCATTAATACGAGTAGTTTATTATTATTCCTCTAAGTATCGATTAATTAACAGGGATCTGCCTTGTATGGGCCAATCGGCTTTCTGCAGACTCCCATTATTTTCTTATGTTCATATGTTCTTAATCAGCCGCAAATGATTAAATGTTCCCACCAGGTGAAAACATACTGTACATTATAACCATCATTTGTTCTCCACCTCTCCTCTCTGTGTTATTGTCCTGTAGCTCTCTCTCTCTCTCTCTCTCTCTCTCTCTCTCTCTCTCTCTCTCTCTCTCTCTCTCTCTGATATGTGGCTAGTCTCACCCATATAGTCTAACCCCCCCTCTCTCTCTCTGATATGTGGCTAGTCTCACCCAAATAGTCTACCCCCCCCTCTCTCTCTCTCTCTCTCTCTCTCTCTGATATGTGGCTATCTCACCCATATAGTCTACCCCTCTCTCTCTCTCTCTGATATGTGGCTATATCTCACCCTAGTCTAACCCCCCTCTCTCTCTCTCTCTCTGATATGTGGCTAGTCTCACCCATATAGTCTAACCCCCCTCTCTCTCTCTCTCTCTCTCTGATATGTGGCTAGTCTCACCCATATCGTCTAACCCCCCCCTTCTCTCTCTCTCTCTCTGATATGTGGCTAGTCTCACCCATATCGTCTAACCCCCCCTCTCTCTCTCTCTCTCTCTGATATGTGGCTATCTCACCCATATAGTCTAACCCCCCTCTCTCTCTCTCTCTCTGATATGTGGCTAGTCTCACCCATATAGTCTAACCCCCCTCCCCCTCTCTCTCTCTCTCTCTCTCTGATATGTGGCTAGTCTCACCCATATCGTCTAACCCCCCCTCTCTCTCTCTCTCTCTCTGATATGTGGCTAGTCTCACCCATATCGTCTAACCCCCCCTCTCTCTCTCTCTCTCTGATTGCTAGTCTCTCACCCAGTCCATATCGTCTAACCCCCCTCCCTCTCTCTCTCTCTCTGATATGTGGCTAGTCTCACCCATATAGTCTAACCCCCCCTCTCTCTCTCTCTCTCTGATATGTGGCTAGTCTCACCCTCTAGTCTAACCCCCCCTCTCTCTCTCTCTCTCCTCTCTCCTCTCTACTCTCTCAATCTCTCCCCCCCCCCTCTCTCTCTCTCTCTCTCTCTCTCTGATATGTGGCTAGTCTCACCCATATAGTCTAACCCCCCTCTCTCTCTCTCTCTCTCTGATATGTGGCTATTCTCACCCATATAGTCTAACCCCTCTCTCTCTCTCTCTCTAATAAACTCACCCATAGTCTAACCCCCCTCCCCCTCTCTCTCTCTCTCTCACCTCTCTCTGATATGGCTAGTCTCACCCATATAGTCTAACCCGCCCCCCCCCTTTTCTCTCTCCTTTCTAGCTCTCCTCCCTCCCCTCTCCCCCTCCTCTCTCCTCTCTCCTCTCTCTCTCCCCTCTGATATGTGGCTAGTCTCACCCATAGTCTAGCTATCCCATCTCCCCTCTCCCCCTACCCCCCTTCTTCTCTCTTCTCTCCTAGTAATATACCTCCCCTCTCCCCCTCTCTCTCTCTCACCCACCCCCTAAACCCCCACCCCTCTCTCTCTCCCTCTCTCTCTCTCTCTCCTCTCTCTCTGATATGTGGCTAGTCCTCACCCCCCTAACACCCCCTCCCCCCTCATCTCTCTTCCGTCTCTCTCTCTCTGATATGTGGCTATTCTCACCCATATAGTCTAACACCCCCCTCCTCTCTCTCTTCCTCTCTCTGATATACCCCCCTCTCTCTCTCTCTGTCTATCTCTCTCTCTCTCTCTCTGATATGTGGCTAGTCTCATAATTAATGTCTAACCCCCCTCTCTCTCTCTCACTCTCTCTGATATGTGGCTAGTCCTCACCCATATATCCTCTCCTCTCTCTGATATGTGGCTAGTCTCACCCATATAGTCTCAAAACCCCTCTCTCTCTTCTCTCTCTCTCTGATATGTGGCTAGTCAAAACCCCCCCTCCTATCTCTCTATTCTATCTCCTCTCTCCCCTCTCTCTCTCTCTCTCTGATATGTGGCTAGTCTCACCCATATAGTCTAACCCCCTCTCTCTCTCTGTCTATCTCTCTCTCTCTCTCTCTCTCTCTGATATGTGGCTAGTCTCACCCATATAGTCTAACCCCCCCTCTCTCTCTCTGTCTATCTCTCTCTCTCTCTCGTAATTTTGGATCAGTTGAATTATTGGTTTCAGTTGAATATAGTGAATTGACCACTTGCGAATTTCAGGCTATAAGGAAGGTGGAGCAGAGAACATCGATATTCAACAGAAATGCAATAATAATGTAGGTTTCTGATGGATAAATAGTATGTTGAATTGGGTTTTATATATTTATGAATGTACTACAATCGCATTTTTGCTGGTAATTCTGCTAAATATCGATGTCTACAGCTCCAACTTCCTTATAGAACGAAACTCGCAAGTCGGCAATTGCGTGTTTCTCTCGATTGGTCCACTTCTCTCATTATGTTTCTATCTATTCAGCCATTTATACAATCAGATTCTTTCAATCCTCAGTACAAGGGAGGAAAGAGAATTAATTGGGCTATTGGAATCTGTATCAAAGGGGTTTGAGGCGAGTCATTCCTTACTTTCAACCTCTCTCTCTCTCTCTCTCTATCTATCTCTCTCTATCTATCTATCTATCTATCTCTCTCTCTCTCTCTCTCTCTATCTATCTATCTCTCTCTCTATCTATCTATCTCTATCTCTCTCTCTCTATCTATCTATCTATCTCTCTATCTATCTCTCTCTCTCTCTCTCTCTTCTACTTCGCTGTCCTATTCTTCTACTATACACTGTCCCTGTCTAGTATTATTAAGGCCGGACCACCTAGTAGCGACCGCAAAGTCTGTGTGGTCTGAGTATCTGTGTAACTCTGTGTAACTCTCTCTCTCTTCTACTTTGCTGTCCTATTCTTCTACTATACACTGTCCCTGTCTAGTAGTATTAAGGCCGGACCACCTAGTAGCGACTGCAAAGTCTGTGTGGTCTGAGTATCTGTGTAACTCTCTCTATCTCTCTCTCTCTTCTACTTTGCTGTCATATTCTTCCACTATAAACTTTCCCTGTCTAGTAGTATTAAGGCCGGACCACCTAGTAGGGACCGCAAAGTCTGTGTGGTCTGAGTATCTGTGTAACTCTCTCTCTCTCTTACTCTAATTTCTCACTCACTCTCACTCACATACACTCTCTCTCTCTCTCTTGTATATTTTCACCCTACATCCTTGTCACACTAAGGGGAGGCACCGTTTGTCTCTCTATGTAATTCATTTTTTTCATTATCCTCCTTCCTTTGCACGGGGTTAAGGGAGCAGTCCTTTGGTCTATTAATTCATTTATTCATATATTTGTTTAGTTTCCTCGCTAGACCTCCATCAAGCTTAGAAAAACACCCCCTAGACCCCCTTCAAGATAAAATTGTAATTTTTTCGGTAGAAAAATGTCCCGGCCGAAGGCCGATTCCTCTTAAAATTGCAGGCTCGCTATCTCTCGCCAGGAAAAAATCGACACCTAAATGGTACGAAAGGTCTTAAAATTGACAACGAAATGGAGCGAATGGTGTTAAAATCGCCAAACTAATGGGCCGAACGTCTCATAATCTCAAAACTAGTCGGGCTAAACATTAGGGAGAAGGGGGTCCAGAATAACGGTCTGCCTCCCCTTTCGATGAAAGAACGATCTGCGAGTTCTAAAACCGCAACTTTAAAGGTTTTCTATGCAAACGCTCGTAGCATACGCAATAAATTTTCAGATTTAGAGGAACTAGTGTTTACAGAAAATTATGATGTGATTGGCATAACAGAATCTTGGCTCAATACACAAGATAGAGACTTTTTAGCAGAGTATTCACTTCCCGGTTATGTAATGTTTGAGAACAGCCGAATAAATAAAAATGGAGGTGGCGTTTTATTTTATATCAAAGAAAGTCTTAACCCAACCCTCGTGTCAAACCTCAAATTGTGAACGTCGACACATCTTTTGTGCTAATAAAGAATAATAAAGGTACAAAAATAATACTTGCGTTAATATACAGACCTCCAGCTCAATCAGTGCAAACTGACCGAGAAATTTACGAACAAATTGCAGATGTAAGTATCTCACAAGATACCGTAATTTTGGCGACTTTAATTTACCTGTGACCAAGTGGGGCGATACTCTTACTTCACACTCCGGACATGACTTGTATACGAACTTGCAAGAGAGTTCGCTTTATCAATTTGTTCGAATGCCGACCCGTGGTAATAACGTTCTTGACATTGTACTTGCAACAAAAGAAGAATTGATAGAGAATTTGAATGTTGGTGATGAATTCAGTAACAGCGACCATCGTACGATAACTTTCACTTTAAAGTTTACTAGTAACGAACCAAATAGTAGCATCGAAAAAGTCCCTAATTTCAAGAAAGCAAACTTCCATAAACTTAGAGCTATGTTTAAAGAAACTGACTGGAGCTTTTTAATTAACAATAACGACATAAATACATCTTGGAAGTTATTCGAAACCACTTACCTAAAAGCAGTGCAAGACTGCATACCATCGAAAATACGGCGTCCAGGCCATAATAATAAGCCCAAATGGTGGAATAAAGATATTTCAAACTGCCTGCTTGCTAAAAAATTTGCTAATGATAGATTAAAATCCTCACAAAATGACGAAGAACGGGTGAAATTTGTAGAGCTACGACGCAAAGCCAAAAAGTTAATTAAGCAAAGTAAAAAGACCTTCGAGTTACATATTGCGAATCAAAGTAAAACAAACCCGAAAGAATTCTATAGTTATATCAGAAAGAAAAAAGTAGTTACTTCAACTGTTGGACCGTTAGTCGATGAAAAAGGAGAATACACCAAAGACGAAGTACAAATGAGTAATGCCCTCAATACCTTCTTTGCATCAGTTTTTACAACAGAAGACCTCAGTGATATCCCTACACCATCGCCGATTCAGATTGATAATTCAGATGTCCTAAGCAATATCACCGTTACAGAGAGAGAAGTATTGAATTGTTTAGATAAACTCAAGGTAAATAAAACGCCAGGACCTGATACAATCTCGCCTAGAGTTCTAAAGGAAGCTAAGAATGAGCTCTCCAAACCACTGACATTACTATTCAATAAATCCTTGCAGTCTGGAACTATGCCTGATCAGTGGAAGCTAGCCAACGTAACACCGATATTCAAAAAAGGCAGCAAATCCCTACCCAGTAACTATCGTCCAATTAGCTTAACCTCAGTTGTATGTAAAATGCTAGAAACGGTCATACGAGACAGACTCGTAAATCACTTAGAGGAAAATAACATACTTAAAGATACTCAACACGGCTTTCGTAAAAAACGTTCCTGTTTAACAAACCTCTTAGACTTCTTCCACGATATCCTCAACCTCTACGATGAGAGTAAAGCTGTAGATATTATATACCTTGATTTTCAAAAGGCCTTTGACAAAGTTCCCCACAAACGTTTACTGCTAAAACTAAAAGCGCATGGAATACAAGACGGTGTGTTGAAATGGATAGAAAATTGGCTCAGCAACAGAAAGCAAAGGGTAGTCATAAACGGTAAGGCATCTAAATGGACCAATGTAAGTAGCGGGGTACCCCAGGGATCGGTACTAGGACCAATTCTCTTTCTAATTTACATCAACGACATAGATGAGGGTCTCACCTGCACAATCTCAAAATTTGCTGACGATACAAAAATTGCAAATAGCGTACTCTCAAAAGAACAAATTGACGATATGCAACACAATCTAGATAAATTGTCATGTTGGGCCCAAATTTGGCAAATGAGTTTCAATGCGGATAAATGTAAAGTACTACATGTCGGATACCTAAATGAGAAAGCAAACTATTCGATGAATGGCACTCAGCTTAAGAATGTAAACAGAGAAACTGATCTGGGAGTAACAATATCGAGTAACCTAAAACCGAGTCAACAATGTTCAGAAGTTGTTAAGAAGGCAAACAAAATAATTGGCTTTATAGGCAGGTCATTTGAGCATAAATCCAAAGAAGTTATCCTAACCCTTTACAATTCCTTAGTCCGCCCTCTTCTGGAATACTGCGTTCAATCCTGGTGCCCTTATTACCAAAAAGATATAAACAAGCTAGAACAAGTTCAACGTAGAGTTACCAAAATGATACCTAGCCTAAAGAACAAACCATACGAAGAGCGTCTTAGAGAATTAAATCTATTTCCTTTAACCCAGCGCAGATTAAGAGGCGACTTAATTCAAGTGTTCAAAATCATCAAAGGCATCGACAATATGAACTGTAGTAAGTACTTCACTATCGACCAATCTAATTACACGCGGGGAAACGGTTGCAAAATTATTGGTAAATCTTTTAACTCGCACGAATCTAAGAATTTCTTCTTCAATCGAGTTGTCAACTTGTGGAATGGGCTTCCCCGAGACGTTATAGACTGCAGCACCGTTGATTCATTTAAATTCCGCCTAGACAAATATCTCGCATCAAACCCGCGACTGACTGCGTTTATAAATGAATAACTTTATCCTCCCCTCAGTTACTAACCCTTATGTCCCCTACTAACTTCCTAGTCCTGCCACGTTATTGGCAGGGCAGTAGTTCCCTTTCCAATGTTCCCTTACCCACTCTAAACCACTGTTTGGACACTTGATCCTCAGTGTTTTGGAGGACAAGCAGCCTAGAAGGGTCACTAGATCTGTTGTTGCTTGATTTCCTTTGTACTCCTTTGTACTCCTTTGTAAAGGTGGTGTCTCACACGAGCGAATTTTCCGTCAATTTTCGATGAGCAAGATTGTGCTCGTACTATTATTCTGAGGCTCCTTCGGTTTGGAATCGGAAACTAGATCGAAGTTAGATTATGTTTCCTAGTTTAATTCATGTGGAACTTACATTTGGAACAAGGAAGCACTTAGCAGGGTACAAAGGAGTACAAAGGAAATCAAGCAACAACAGACAGGTCTAGTGACCCTTCTAGGCTGCTTTGTCCTCCAAAACACTGAGGATCAAGTGTCCAACCAGTGGTTTAGAGTGGGTAAGGGAACATTGGAAACGGAACTACAGCCCTGGAACTAATGTCCGTGGCAGGATTAGGAAGTTAGTAGGGGACAGATGGGTTAGTAACTGAGGGGAGGATAAAATAAAGTTATTCATTTACAAACGCAGTCAGTCGCGGGTTTGATGCGAGATATTTGTCTAGGCGAAGTTTAAATGAATCAACGGTACTGCAGTCTATAACATCTCGGGGTTGAGGAGATCGTGTTGAAGGATCTGTCTCATGTGTCCCAACTGGCCCTCCCAAGTGGGGTGAAAATGATAATGTCATCCAAGTAGGCCAGGCAGATTTTCCACTCGAGTCCAGCTATAGGGTGGCGGTGTCCAGGAGGCGGGAGAAAGTGGTGGGCCGTTTATTATTATTAATTTTGTATTGTTATCATTATTCTTATCATATTATTATTATTATTATTATTATTATTATTATTATTATTATTATTCTATCATAATTTTTATTATTAGCATTATTATTAGTATTATTAGTATAAATATATTTGTTGTTGTACAAAATACAATAATCTTACACGTAGGGGATTGGAATAATTTGACTAGTTAATCATGAAAATAGATTTTATTTGGTGTCGCTTTAGCATGCGGTCTACCAGGTCACTTACATTAACCCGGGTATGGCGAGAAGACTCTTAAGAGGTTTTGGTGGTGAAAGGCGACGAACCTCTTAAGATCCAAGGCCTAAGAAAAGCTTTTAAAAGGCCCCAGTAACACTTAAAACAAAGGAATATGTGATTAAGTGAGATAATTCCCCTCCATACCTCCTATCACTCCTCCACATGTGTCAAAACCCCCTCCTTCCTCCGCCCCTTCAATTATCACCTATTTTTCCTCTTATTCCCTTGTTTATCGGTTTATTTACCGCGCCAATATCTTCAACCCGGTTCCAAGGTCCGGTCCTGCGCCTATCGAGTGTGTGGTGAGAGAGAGAGTGAGAGAGAGACTTCAGTCTGCCTCTAGGCTTCGGAGAGAGAGGGAATATGTCGCATTCGCCTCACATTTCAGGACTGGATGGACGGCAATAATTCGCGATTTTCACCACCCAAATACTATTCCCATTTGTTTTATTGCTGTTACATGTTAATATCTTCATATTAAACATAAAATAGGCGCATATGAATAAGTAATAACGATATTTATCGTAAAATGACGATTTTAGGCGGGAATGAAGACTAATATCGTCGCCTAGCTGTAGGGTGTTCACTACATATAGCTCGCGCTTTAAAGGTTAAAGAACACCCAAAAGTGTGCTAAGCATTTTAGTAATGATTATTGCTTCTGAGTCCTAATGTTTTGAGATTAACCTAACCAAATAACCCAACCTAACCTATACTCCATACTCATATCACTCGCCGTTCCATCCACTCACTCATAGATGACACGCAGCTGCAAGCTCGACCTCCCGAAATCCATCATTCCGAATCCTCCCTTCCTCGCGAGGACAGAGTCCACCTGGCCAGGCTGAAATGCGGACACCTTCCAGCTCTTCTGAGCTATCAGAAGAGACTGGATGACTCCGTCGTCAACGCCTGCCCAGGATGTAACACAGCACCCCATACCATTAAACACATCATAGAAGACTGCATTTCACACAACCACTTACGCCAACAACACAATCTACACTCAATGAGAGTTCTGTGGGAAAGCCCGATCGTGGCCATGGCCTTCCTCAGGGACTCGGGGCTGTTCGGCCAGGCAGCTTAGGGAACAACAACAACCTAACCTAACCTAGACCTAGTAGGTGGGATACACAATTAAGCCTCACCTACCATCTAGTGCGGGTTCCTATAATAAATTGGATATAAAACTAAACCTTACCTACCATCTAGTGCGGGCTCCTATAGTCTATTCGCCGTAAGTAGGCGAGAAATCATGGCCTCTATCCTCTGTAACTCAAAACGACTAGAGTAATCGAGCTAATATTTCTACCATTTGGGAAGAGTCAGCCAACTTTTTTAAGACGTTTATCCCCATCCAGGTGACGATTTCTTCCTGGCGAGCGAAAGCGAGCCAGCATTGTTTGGAGAAATCTGGCGTCGCCGGAGACATTTTTCTATCGGAAAATGCACAAATTTAGCTTGCTGTCAAAATAAAAATATATATATGATGGCTCGCTACCGCTCACCAGGAAAATATTGACACCTGGGTGGGGGTAAACGTCTTAAAACAGTAGGCTGAATGGGGCCGAATGGATACAAGCCAAAGAGAGAGAGGGAAAGAAAGAAAGAAAAGTGAGGTGGGCTCCTTTAATAGAAAATGGTGTTCTGGAGGTCTTACTGTAGCTTTAATAGAAAATGGTGTTCTGGAGGTCTTACTGTAGCTTAATAGAAAATGGTGTTCTGGAGGTCTTACTATAGTTTAATAGAAAATGGTGTTCTGGAGGTCTTATTGTAGCTTTAATAGAAAATGGTGTTCTGGAGGTCTTACTGTAGCTTTAATAGAAAATGGTGTTCTGGAGGTCTTACTGTAGCTTAATAGAAAATGGTGTTCTGGAGGTCTTATTGTAGCTTTAATAGAAAATGGTGTTCTGGAGGTCTTACTGTAGCTTAATAGAAAATGGTGTTCTGGAGGTCTTATTGTAGCTTTAATAGAAAATGGTGTTCTGGAGGTCTTACTGTAGCTTTAATAGAAAATGGTGTTCTGGAGGTCTTACTGTAGCTTTAATAGAAAATGGTGTTCTGGAGGTCTTACTGTAGCTTAATAGAAAATGGTGTTCTGGAGGTCTTATTGTAGCTTTAATAGAAAATGGTGTTCTGGAGGTCTTACTGTAGCTTTAATAGAAAATGGTGTTCCGGAGGTCTTACTGTAGATTAATAGAAAATGGTGTTCTGGAGGTCTTATTGTAGCTTTAATAGAAAATGGTGTTCTGGAGGTCTTACTGTAGCTTTACTAGAAAATGGTGTTCTGGAGGTCTTACTGTAGCTTAATAGAAAATGGTGTTCTGGAGGTCTTATTGTAGCTTTAATAGAAAATGGTGTTCTGGAGGTCTTACTGTAGCTTTAATAGAAAATGGTGTTCTGGAGGTCTTACTGTAGCTTAATAGAAAATGGTGTTCTGGAGGTCTTATTGTAGCTTTAATAGAAAATGGTGTTCTGGAGGTCTTACTGTAGCTTTAATAGAAAATGGTGTTCTGGAGGTCTTACTGTAGCTTAATAGAAAATGGTGTTCTGGAGGTCTTATTGTAGCTTTAATAGAAAATGGTGTTCTGGAGGTCTTATTGTAGCTTTAATAGAAAATGGTGTTCTGGAGGTCTTACTGTAGCTTTAATAGAAAATGGTGTTCTGGAGGTCTTACTGTAGCTTAATAGAAAATGGTGTTCTGGAGGTCTTACTGTAGCTTTAATAGAAAATGGTGTTCTGGAGGTCTTAATGTAGCTTAATAGAAAATGGTGTTCTGGAGGTCTTATTGCAGCTTTAATAGAAAATGGTGTTCTGGAGGTCTTATTGTAGCTTTAATAGAAAATGGTGTTCTGGAGGTATATTGTAGCTTTAATAGCAAATGGTGTTCTGGAGGTCTTATTGTAGCTTTAATAGAAAATGGTGTTCTGGAGGTCTTACCGTAGCTTAATAGAAAATGGTGTTCTGGAGGTCTTATTGTAGCTTTAATAGAAAATGGTGTTCTGGAGGTCTTATTGTAGCTTTAATAGAAAATGGTGTTCTGGAGGTCTTATTGCAGCTTTAATAGAAAATGGTGTTCTGGAGGTCTTATTGTAGCTTTAATAGAAAATGGTGTTCTGGAGGTCTTATTGTAGCTTTAATAGAAAATGGTGTTCTGGAGGTATATTGTAGCTTTAATAGAAAATGGTGTTCTGGAGGTCTTACTGTAGCTTTAATAGAAAATGGTGTTCTGGAGGTCTTACTGTAGCTTTTCCCTGGCTTTGCTCGCCCATAGGATTGCTACAGCGTACACACACACACACACACTCACTCACTCACTCACACACACACGCATACACTTATCACACACACACACACTCTCACTCACACACACACACACTTATCACACACACACAAACACACTTATCACACACACACACACTTATCACACACACACACTTATCACACACACACACATACACTTATCACACACACAAACACACTTATCACACACACACACTTATCACACACACAAACACACTTATCACACACACACATACACTTATCACACACACACACACACACACAAACACTTATCACACACACACACACTTATCACACACACAAACACACTTGTCACACACACACACACTTATCACACACACACACACACTTATCACACACACAAACACACTTATCACACACACACACACACTTATCACACACACAAACACACTTATCACACACACACATACACTTATCACAGGCACACACACATACACTTATCACACACACACACACACATACACTTATCACACACACACACACATACACTTATCACACACACACACACACACACTTATCACACACACACACACACACACACACACATACACTTATCACACACACACACACATACACTTATCACACACACACACACACTTATCATACACACACACATACACTTATCACACACACACACATTTATCAATGACTTAACAATGAGATACTGGTATTAGGTCTCCCTACTTTAATCTCTCTCTCTCTCTCTCTCTTACACACACACACACACACACACACTTATCACACACACACACACACTTATCAATGACTTAACAATGAGATACTGGTATTAGGTCTTCCTACTTTAATCTCTCTCTCTCTTACACACACACACACACACACACACTTATCAATGACTTAACAATGAGATACTGGTATTAGGTCTTCCTACTTTAATATCTCTCTCTCTCTCTCTTACACACACACACACACTTATCACACACACAAACACTTATCACACACACACAAACTTATCAATGACTTAACAATGAGATACTGGTATTAGGTCTTCCTACTTTAATCTCTCTCTCTCTTACACACACACACACACACACACACACCAATGAGATACTGGTATCAGGTCTTTCTACTTTAATCTCTCTCTCGCTCTCTCTCTTACACACACACACACACACACACGAACAAGTGAGTGAATTACACCATACAGAGGTAAAGAAATACACATACTGCCGCTTGATTTAGGTATATTATAAATATACAGATAACTTAGAGACTAGGAATACATTATACAAGCACTATAGTCTATTCGCTGTAAGTAGGCGAGAAATCATGACCTCTAACCTCTGTAACTCAAAAACGACTAGAGTAATCGAGCTAATATGTCTACCATTTGGGAAGAGTCAGTCAAGGAATAGTCGCGGAGATTTACAGCCCATTTGCTCCAGTCCTTTTTGAGCTACAGAGGTTAGAGGTCAGGATTTCTCGCCTACTTACAGCGAACAGACTATAGCTTTTGATCATCTCTTGACCAGAACTCAGAGAGCTTCATAACATTATATAAGCTATACATATAAGTTAGTTCATTAAGGGGTCACCTGCTTGTTTTTGTTATCTTTCTCTCCTATTCTCTCTTTTTCTGGCTTGTATCCATTCGGCCCCATTCAGCCAACTGTTTTAAGACGTTTATCCCCATCTAGGTATCGATTTTTTCCTGGCGAGCAATAGCGAGCCAGCATTGTATGGAACGATCCGGCTTCGCCGGAGAAATTTTTCTATCGAAAAATTTACAAATTTAGCCTGCTGTCAAAAATATTTAAAAAAACTATGTTGGCTCGCTACCGCTCACCAGGAAAACATCGACACCTGGATGGGGATAATCGTCTTAACCCTTTCAAGCTCCAATACACGTTTCTGTTCTGTTTTCTGGCAACTATTAGACGATTCTATTCAGATTAGTAACATTATATGAAAGTCAAAGTGTTGACTGAGATAGTATTTATCCTCTTAATACCCACAGATCCTTCCTAAGCTGCATAAAATCGTCTAATGATAACCAAAATAAACTGCTAACACACGTCAGAGCTTCAAGGGGTTAAAACAGTAGGCTGACTGGGGCTGAATGGATACAAACCAGAGAGAGAGGGAGAGAGAGATAACAAATACGAGGTGGGCCCCATTAAATAGATATCGGTAATGTGTCAATATCGGATTATCATAAGTTTGTTTAAATTATTGCAAGAGATACAGTTTATGAGGACTGTCAGTGTGATGTAGCAGGAATACCGTGAGGATGAGCCCTATAGAGAGCCTTAGTAGCAGCCGCCTGAGCCTGCTCCGCGGCCCCCTGGGTACTGGCCAACTGAGCCACAGCCAGACTCTGACGGTGTAATATGGTGGCAGCGGTGGTCTGGGCTTGGCTTAGTGCTGCTGACTGGTGCTGTGCAGCTTGGGTTGCTGCGGCCAGTACTTGAGCAGCCACAGCAGCTTGGGCCTCTGCTGCACCTAGCGCTTGTTGTAGTGCTGTCACCTGGGACAGCGCTAATAGCTGGGTGGCTTCTGCTGCTCGTACTGTTCGGGCTGTTTGTGCTGCACCTACTGCTTGCCGGAGTACCGTCGCCTGAGCTAACTGTGCTGCTTGGGTGAGGTGTGCCGCCTGTGCAAACTTTGCTGCAGCTGCTGCCTGTGCCTGCTGTGCTGCAGAGGAAGCTTTGGCTGCTACTTTACGTGAAGCTGCCACTGCGGCCACCCGCGCTGCCTCGGCTTGGGACTCTGCTGCAGCTGTAGCCCGGCCGGCAGCACGATTGGCCACGTCTGATGCTGAGGCTCCTGAGTGGTGGTGTTGGCTCAGCAGTAGTGACAGCCCTCCACCACCACCACCACCACCACCTCCTAGTACACCTCCACCATTCACCACCCAGCCTCGTTTATCCTGTAGGAAGAAAAAGCGGTAAAACAGAGCATGTGAAGGAAGGAAAGTTTTTTGGAGCAATGGGAAGTATGTGGAGGTCGAGAAATCTTGGAATGAAAGCTAAAAGTGTAATGTATCAAGGGATAGTTGTACCAACAGTGATGTATGGGGCTGAGACATGGGGTCTGAAAGTACAAGAGAAAAGAAAGTTGAATGTAATAATTGAAGAACAGGCAAGAGAAGTGGTGATGAATAGGAATGCATGAAGAATGCTTGTGAATAGTTGAGTGAAAAAGCGGTCGTAGGGAGTGGGGGTCGGTCACCACTTGGGTTAGATAATAGTCTGTCAGGCGCCTGGACCGAGGAGATGGTTTATAATTATATGAAGGGCCATTACCTGGAAGTAATGTGGGCGGTGTCTGCCTGCTGTTACCTGAACCTCTCTGGGATAGCTGGGACCTGGGAATCTTTTACTGGAGACCCCTTATGGTCCTTGGTCTCTGAGTCTTCTCCTGAGCGACCTAGATGTGTGTGATTATTATTTGTGTCTTTGTTTTGTTGTTTCTATTCGGGCTCTGTCTCGAGTCGGCAACCTCAGCTATTGGGTATGTGCCTGAGTATACAGTATACATACAAGAAACAGCGATCTTATAAGTCCTCCACCACTACCAACATAACACCCTAACCCGTCCAAAACGATCACCTAACATTACTTTACAATGGGCGATGTTTAGTTCAGTTCATGCATGTTTAAGGGGAGATGGGTCGTTTTTCTGGTCCCCATGTTTAACCCCATTAGTTTTTAGATTTGATGACGTTCCGCTCATTATTATGGCGATTTTAAGACCTTTCGCCCTATTTATAATGGGCCGAACGTCTTAACATCTCAAGACTATTGGGGCTAAACACAAGGGAGAAGGGGGTCCAAAAAACAACAACCAGCTCCCCCTTAATTCAAATCGTGTAATAGTAGCGATAATAAAGTTAAATGGACGCCACCGACACTACAAGGCCTGGATGTGAGCCTAGTCGATTTTTAAAGTTCCCGTCAAAATTTATCAGATATTTTGAGGATTTTGTAGTGAAATATGGGGCTAATTATATAAACTTGGTCTTAATATGATGCAGAGACCTATTAGTTCGTATTTTTTCATTAGGTATCGAACAATTAGCCACTAAGGGATTCAATTTATAGTTTAGTGTTAACCCCTTCACTACCGGCGACGTATTTTAGATTCTATTCTGGCTATATTTTTACGATTTTGGGCAGTTTAAGAAGGATCTGTGTTAGTAAAAAATGGCATAGTGGGAGAGTTCGAAGCCTGTTAATTGCTGGAGGCCCTCTTAAGACTGAGGAAACTCGTCTAGTAGTAACCCGAATAAAGTTAAAAGGACGTCTCCGGTACAGAAGGGGTTAATTATAGTTTAGTGACCCTGGCTATGTCTGTCTGTCTTGTCTCTGTTTTACATGTTTACCCCTTGAGGATCATGACGCGTTTTGACAGCCTATTTTGGCTATCATTAGACGATTTTATACAGCTTAAGAAGGATCTGTGGGAAGGAAAAGGGTAAAGAATATCTAGATTAACCCTTTATGTACCAGCGACATCTTTTCATTTGATTTTATCGACATTTAAACGAATTTTATGAAACTTAGGAAGGATATATGGTAGCTAAAAGGATTAATTGAGATAGTCTGGAGCCTTTTAATGGGCAGACATCCATCCTAAGCTAAATAAAGTCATCTAATAGTTTCCAGAATATAAGGAAATGGACGTCATCGAGACTTCATTTGCCCTCCCTAACTTACACAAAATCGTCTAATGGTAGCCATAATACACCAGTTCTTATAGGTGAATTAGCTGTGAGCCTATATACTGACCTGACCTGACCCTGTATACTGACCCTGGGTGCTGCCTGTGGTGTGTCTGTGGTCTGGTGGACCTCTGTACCTGCTCCTGAAGGTACTGCAGCCGCTCCTGGGGGGGTAGGATCATATTGTTGGATATTATAAAAAACATTAACTTTGCAATTGTTTTAAAGGAGTGTTATTTTTTCATGTTTATTATATTATATCATAATATATATATATATATATATATATATATATATATATATATATATATATATATATATATATATATATATATATACTGTATATATATATATATATATAATTATACAGAAGGGGTTAACATTGATAAACTAATGGGGCGAACGTCTGGCACGAAAGCTCTTAAAATGACAAAACGTCTTGAATACAGCATACCTATAGCAACGACAGCCACCAGCATCCAACACCACCACCACGTCAATTTCCCCAGCTCCATCCTTAGAATTCTCTTCCGCCTCAGTCCTTCTGCGTAAATAGGAGAGTCTGGGTAGAGGGGTCCGTTTTCTTAGCTTAGGTTCCAATATTTCTCGGGATATTTACACCTAGATTGACTGGAGGAGTGTTTGGGTGTATGAATTACGTATAGATTGATTGGAGGATTGATTGTGTGTATAAATTACGTATAGATTGATTGGAATATTGATTGGGTGTATGAATTACGTTTAGATTAATTGGATTATTGATTGTGTGTTGGAATTACGTATAGAGGATTGATTGTGTCTAGAAATTACGTACAGATTGATTGGAGGATTGGTTGTGTGTTGTAATTACGTACAGTTTGATTGGAAGATTGAGTGTGTGTAGTAGCCTAATCACTTCCAGAATGATTGTGTGTTTTAGATAGGAATTACGTTTAGATTGACTGGAGAATTGATTGTGTGTTTGGGTTTTTTTCTGTTTGGGTTGTAGACGTTATAGAATTAATGGAATATGTATATGTTTTTCTCTTGTTATATTTGTTTTTCAGTTTAGACTCCAACACTTTGGGAGATGTTGTTATTGAAGATATTTGTGTGTGTGTGTGTGAGAGAGAGAGAGAGTTGTGGGTTGATAACGTATATTCTGATAATGCTTAACGATTATTGAGTTGAGAAGTAGTATTCCAAGTAGTAGTAGTAGTAGTAGTAGTAGTAGTAGTAGTAGTATGATAGTTGAGTAGGATATATTATTTTTGTAACTGTGGTAGCTATATATAATGGTTATTGTGGGTTATTACTGTTTCTATTATCGAGGAGTACCTATATTATGGTAGACTGAGGAATTTGGTTGTGATCAGTTAATTGAGTAGCCTACTTATAGTCGGGTTTCATTCAACTGGCGGTAATTTGAATCCTTTAGTAACTGATTGTTCGATACTTAAAGGAAAAATATGAAACTACTATGTCTCTGCATCATCATCTCACCAGGTTTTCATAATTAACAGTATATTTCGCTTCAACATATTCGTAATAGCCAAATAAATAAGATGAAGATATGACAATTTACCGTCAGCTGGACAGAAACAGACAATAGTTAATTAATATGGGTGTACTGATTCTGTGTAAAGGATATATAGTATGAAGAAATCAAAAGGCGAATCTTCCTGTAACAAGTGTCCCCGCAAAGTTGAAAGAGTGAAAGCGAGCCAAATTCAAGGTACGTTAGGGTCAATGTCTGGACACACGGAGCTTGAAACAGTTCAAGTCATAGGATGAGTGAAAGAGAGATTGAGGGAGAGAGTTCCAGAGCTTCTTAGTTGTTGAGTAGAATAAAGTTGTGTAAGCATATTTCTATTGGTTAATATATAATAACTTTAGGTGTTTAATTATCGACTGTGGGATTAGAATCAGTATAATACCTCATTTATAATCTAGCCAGATACTCGATTAGCCTTAAACCAGGTTTGTTAATTGTATTGGGCACTAAAAATTACATTGATCAATAATTATGCTAAGTTCACAAGTTATACATATATTAGATCATGTTAGGTAGTGTGAGAGTCCAGTTATGTTCCTATAAAAGTGAAAGCCATAGCGAAATGTAGAGCAGATGGACGCACAGAGAATTTGCAAAAATAACGTGGGTGCAAAGATCGACTTTACTATGAGTGTATTTAAAAAATATAAACTTGTCCAACGTTAAAGGCTCACTATCGTTCGCCAGGGAAAAAAATTATACCTAAATAGCACGAAAGGTCTAAATATTGACGAAGAAATGGGGCGAAAGGTCTTAAAATCGACTAACTAATGGGGCAAACATCTTAACATCTGAAAACTAATAGGGCTAAACATGAGGGAGAAAGTGGTCCAGAAAATCGACGTAAAAACATAAATAGAGAATACACAATAATCGTGGACACAATACCAAACCTAAATGAAGGATATAGAATAGGCAGGTACACAAATGTTGGCCTGTTAGAGAGCAGGTCGGGTCAGGTGAAGGTATTGAGGGATATAAGCCTTTACATCGGCACCTCGTATCTACAGTCTACTTTTTCCTATTCTTCTGAAGAGTGTAGAGAGGGGAGAAGGGGTGTTGGAGAGAGAGGAAGCTGTTGGAGTGGCTTTGTTACGTGTGTTATTAATCTGTATAGTGTTGAGAGGGGAGAAGGGGTGTTGGAGATAGAGGAAGCTGTTGGAGTGGCTTTGTTACGTGTGTTATTAGTCTGTATAGTGTTGAGAGGGGAGAAGGGGTGTTGGAGAGAGAGGAAGCTGTTGGAGTGGCTTTGTTATGTGTGTTATTAGTTATATACGTCGTCGAGGTGTCCGCCGACTGGGTGCTTAGGAGGGAGGTGGTGGTGGTGGATCAGCTATGAGGGTGAGAGGGAGAGTAAGGGCCGCGCGGAGGAAACACGCTCTTAAATACCACAACCTTTCACCTAGAATTCCTTTGAGTTCCCCTCTATTTTCTTCACCTCTCTTTACGCCCGTTTTCTTTTCCTCTCCTTTCTCATATTCCCTTCCAATATTTTCCTTAAGTGGGGATGGTTCACTTTTTGGGCGATTTTTGCATGTATTCATTATTTTTTTAGCTTCTTCCCTAGACCTCCATCAAATTAAAAAAAAAAAAAAAATCCATTACATCCCCCTTCTAGATTAATTTGTACATTTTTCGATAGAAAAATGTCCCGGCTGAAGGCCGGCTCTTCCAACATTACAGGCTCACTTTCGTTTGCATATTTTCTTCAATATTTTTGACAGCAGGCTAAATTTGTAAATTTTTCGATAGAAAAATGTCTCTTGCGAAGCCAGATTTCTTCATACAATGCTGACTCGCCATCGCTCGCCAGTAAGAAATCGACACCTGGATGGGGATAAACGTTTTAAAACAGTATGCTGAATGGGGCCGAATGGATACAAGCCAGAAAAGGAGAAAAAAAAGCAGGTGACCCCTCTTAAGAGGGAGATAGTGTAGTTACCTTTTCTGGACCCCCTTCTCCCTCATGTTTAACCTCATTAGGAGGGGGGGGGGGGGGGGGGGGGTTGGCGCGAAGGATCTTATAATCACCAAACTAAGGAAGCGCAAATTTCGACTATGTTCGATGCTTACGGCTCCAACTTCCATATAGCCTGAAAATCGTAAGTAGTATTGGTTCACTTCGGTTTTGACAGCGTAAGTGGGAGGTAGTCGCTTTAACTGGACTCCCTTCTCCCTCATGTTTATCCCCATTAGTTTTGAGATTTTAAGACGTTCGTCACATTAGCTTGGCAATTTTAAGACCTTTAACCCCATTTTGTTGTCAATATTAGAACCTTTCGAGCTATTTTTTTTCCTGGCAAGCGATAGCGAGCCTGTAATTTCAGGGGGAACTGGCCTTCGACCAGGAAATTTTTCTACCGAAAAAAGTAGAAACTTATCTCGAAGGGGGACTTGTTTTTGTTTGTTTGTTGTTTTTGTTTGTTTGTTGTTTTTGTTTTGTTTTTGTTTTGTTTTAAAGTGGTCAGTCCCTCCTCAAAGAACCGTAAAAGATCCATTGAAAAGTAACCCCATCACTCTCACTCGGTGCAAAACAATGGCCCGAAAACCCTACATAAAACATGGACAACTGGGGTCGCCATGCCGCCATTTTGGGGTCCGCGCACACACACTCGTAAGGGGAGATAGTTTCTTCTTCTGGACCCACTTCTCCCTCGTGTTTAACCCAATTAGTTTTGATATTTTAAAACGCTCAGCTCATTAGTGTGGCGATTTTAACACCTTTCGCCCTATTTCGTTGTCAATGTTAAGACCTTTCGTGCCATTTAGGTGTCGATGTTTTCCTGACGAGCGATAGCGAGTCTGTAATCTAACTGGAACCAGCCTTCGGCCAGGAAATTTTTCTACCGAAAAATTTAAAAAAGTTTCTTGATAGGGATTTAAGGGCGTGTAATTATAAGGTTGCTGGAGGTCTGGGGAACAAACTAAAAACCTAAAGGGGGTCTAGGGGGTGTAATGTTAAGCTTGATGGAGGTCTGGGGAACAAACTAAACCCCTAAAGGTGGTCTAGGGGGTGTAATCTTAAGCTTGATGGAGGTCTGGGGAACAAACTAAAAACCCTAAAGGGGGTCTAGGGGGTGTAATCTTAAGCTTGATGGAGGTCTGGGGAACAAACTAAAAACCCTAATTGTGGTCTAGGGGGTGTAATGTTAAGCTTGATGGAGGTCTGGGGAACAAACTAAAAACCTAAAGGTGGTCTAGGGGGTGTAATCTTAAGCTTGATGGAGGTCTGGGGAACAAACTAAAAACCTAAAGGGGGTCTAGGGGGTGTAATGTTAAGCTTGATGGAGGTCTGGGGAACAAACTAAAAACCTAAAGGGGGTCTAGGGGGTGTAATGTTAAGCTTGATGGAGGTCTGGGGAACAAACTAAAACCCTAAAGGGGGTCTAGGTGTAATCGTAAGCTTGATGGAGGTCTAGGGAACACACTAAAAACCTTACCTTACTATCAGGTAAGCTTGAATACACTTTAGTTTGTTGATTTTATTGCCAGATTAGTTTGAACACACTTTAGTTTGACGATTTTCATAGTAGTTCTATTTATGTATCTATCTATTTACTCAGGCCTAATCCCCACTTTTAGAATCACAAAATGTCGGCAGTTGTCCAACTATTTATCGAGTGGCCAACCCTTTTGTTTACGTGTTGAAAAAGCCCGCGCGATCCTCTTTTGTTTACATTTTTTCCCGCGCCTTTTCCCGATTACGTCAGAGGGGAAAGGGGATGTGATAAATAAGATCGAGAGTGTGTGTGTGTGTGTGTGTGTGTGATCAGATCGGCCTACTTCTATTATTGGAAGTTCAATATAATAGGTAGCACCCCACACACACCGCTGAAACCCCTCCTGGACCACTATTGTATTGAACTTCCAATAATAGAAGTATTATATATATATATATATATATATATATATATATGTAAGCCATATATAAGTGAGAAAGGGTGGAGAGGGAAGGATAGCACTGGAATCATCCAAAGTGGCGTTTTTTACGAAAGTTTGAGCGATGAGTTCAGCTTTGTCAGAGGAGAAAGTGACGGTAGTGCCGTCAGAGTGGAAAAGAGGAGGGAAAGACGAGGAAGTAAAATTGTTGGAGAGGTTCTAGACTTTATACCAGAAAGCTTGGGAAGAGCTAGAGTTGGAAAGTTCAGAACATTTCTTATTGATAAAAGCGTTTTTGGCTTGATTCCGGGCAGACACATAATTATGGAGTACAAGTCTCCCTCGATTTACGATTGGGTTACGTTTCTGAAAACCCGATCTTAACCCTTTGAAGCTGTGACGCGTTTTAGCAGTTTATTTTGGCTATCATTTGACGATTTTATGCAGCTTAGGAAGTATCTGTGGGTATTAAAAGGGTAAATACTATCTTAATCAACCCTTTGACTTCCATATACCGTTACTAATCTGAATAAAATCGTCTAATGTAGCCAGAAAACAGAACAGAAACGCGCATTGGAGCTTGAAAGGGTTAAATAGAAAATCGTATAGCGAACCCTAAAAGTAATGGGGTAAATGCGTTCTGGGACCAGCCAACACCCAAACCCACACCCTTCAAAACCTATAATAATATCATAAATCGGGGCATCGGATAGTGAGGGCGACCTGCACGAGATTATTGAGTTTGAAGGTGATGGTACCTTTTGAATGCGTGCTCCTTAACACACACACACACACACACACACACACAAACACTTTATCCGCTGCTTTCAGGGGGAGATAGTCACTTTTTCTGGACCCCCTTTTCCCTCACGTTTAGCCTATTTGTTTTGATTTTTTAAGACGTTCGTCCCATGAGTTTGGTAATTTTTAGGCCTATCTCCCCATTCCTTTGTCAATATTAAGACCTTTCGTGCCATTTAGGAGTCGATTTTTTCCTGGCAAGCGATAGAGAACTTGTAGTTTTAGAAGGAACAGGCCTTCGGCCAGGAAATTTTTCTACTGAAAAATGTACACATTTATCTTGAAAGGGGGTCTAGGGGGTGCATTTTTAAACTTGATGGAGGTCTAGCGATGGAACTGAAAAATTTATAGCGAGGCCTTCCCGAGGGTTAAGTGCCCCATTAATTACTCCTTCCATTCGTCTATACATTAGGCTACCATAGCACAGTTGGAATGTATGTTCATGCTCAGATTAATATGCAGGATTCGAAACTGCATAATAAATCGTAGGCTTGTGCATAATTCTTTAACTGTCTTGATAGCGTAATGCATAAATGCGCGGAATTTTGGTGCGAGTATCCTAGATTCAAGTCCTTGGAGTGCCACATGTACAGTATGTGTTGATTTCATTATTGAGTTGGTTGGTGAACAAATATGAAATACATTAATATATATGAGTTGACGGGGTCTGGCCAAGAAATGCCAAACCCATTCAACAACCTGCTCCCGTCTTCATACAACAACTCCGACAACACCTGCCGCATTGCCAGCATAAAGAGTCAAGGACTACAACCCTGACCCTCCAGGATCCAGGACCAGCATCAACAACACAATATACAAGATAAAATAAATAAATAAATGACTAACAAATATAGGTACATACTTGATTTCACCTCATTCTTTTTACTCATGTTTTACTCATTTACTAATTTTTACTCATTTACTCACATTTAACTAATTTTTTACTCATTTACTCACATTTAACTAATTTACTCATATATTACTCATTTACTAATTTTACTAATTTACTCACATTTACTCATAGTTTACTCATTTACTCTTGCTTACTCATATTTTACTAATTTACTCATATTTTACTAATTTACTAATTTTTACTCATATTTTACTCATTTACTCTCGCTTACTCATATTTTACTTATTTACTCACATTTACTCATATTTTATTCATTTACTCACATTTACTAATGGTGTGTAATAGGGGAGAGCATAGGGTGAATCTAGATGTGAGGCTGGATGGGGAAATATTGGAACAAGTAGAGTGTTTTAAATATCTAGGAGGAACGATAAGCAGGAGTGGAGGTATGGAAGTGGAGGTAAAACAGAGAGTGTGTGAAGGAAGGAAGGTTTTCGGAGCAATGGGAAGTATGTGGAAGACGAGAAATATCGGAGTGAAAGTAAAAAGTGCACTGTATCAAGGAATTGTTGTGCCAACAGTGATGTATGGGGCTGAGACATGGGCTCTGAAGAAAAAGGAGAAAAGAGGGCTGGATGTGATGGAGATGAGCTGCTTGAGGAGTATGTGTGGAGTTACTCGTAGAGACAGATTGAGGAATGAAGAGATACGTAGGAGAGTGGGGCAGCAAGAACATTTGTCAGCCAGAGTGGACAGAAGGGTGCTGAGCTGGTATGGTCATGTTGAACGAATGGGAGATGAAAGGCTTACAAAGAGAATATGTGAGTCAGGTACAAGGGGAGATAGAAGGGCAGGAAGACCCCCATTGAGATGGAGAGACTGTGTAAGAAAGGTGTTGGATGATAGAGGAATGACTATAGATCAGGTAGGGAAGTGGTGGTGGACAGGAGTGAATGGAGAATGCTTGTGAATAGTTGAGTGAACACGTGGTCATTTGGAGTAAGGGGTCGGGCGCAAGTTGGACTAGATAATAGTCCATCAGGCGCCTGGCCCGGGGAGACGATTAATATGAAGGGTGTGCCTGGAAGTGTGGTGGGAGGGCTTGTGGCTTTGGCTCCGCTGCATGTCTGCCTGCCGAGATCGGAACCTCTCCGGGTGGTCAGGGGCCGGGGGAGTGCTGGAGCGACCTTGGTAACCCTGGTCTCTGGGTCTTCTCCTGGGTGACCTGGATGTGTGTGAGTTTGTGTTTTTATCTGTGTTTATTTTGTGTTTTATGTTGTTTTGTGTTTTCCCTGTTCTTGCTCTGTCTTGAGTCGGCTACCCCCAAAATGGGGATTGGGCCTGAGCATATAGATAGATAGATAGATAGACTAATTTTTTTACTTATCGAGATCCTCCTCAAGATTCTCATCATTAATAGTACAGTCACGCTAATAAGTGATGTCTCGGCACCAAGTATGTTTTGATCAATAATTGGTATCAGCAATATCTAAGCTTCATTTCTTCATATCGAGTGAACTATACAAACATGTTCCTACACTTACCCACCCTATTCAACATCTGACAGACATTAATACAGCACAGAGCGAGCCAAACGTAATACCAGCTTAGACATGACTTATTAGCGCGACCGTACACGCTGTAAAACTCTTGGTTGAGAGACTCAGACCAAAAGTGAGAGCAGTGGAAATTAATTACCTAAGTAGTGCGTGTGGAGTTACATGGAGGGATAGACAGACTAATGAGGAAGTAAGAAGGAGGTGTGGTGTGGAGGTAGATGTGCTGGAAAGTGTGGAAAGGAATAACTTGAGATGGTTCGGCCATATGGAACGTATGGAAAGCGAGAGAATGACTAAGAGGGTGTACGAGAGCGAGGTGGAGGGACAGCGAGGGAGAGGTAGACCGAAAGAGAGGTGGAAGGATGGAGTGAAGAAGTATATGAACGAAGGCGGTGCTGGTTTGGGGGAGGGGCGTCGACTGACTGGGGACAGAGGTGCATGGGGGCGGTTCGTTCCTGGCCACCCCTTCGGGGATCGCGGCGTCAGGCAATAGATAGATAGATAGATAGATTATTATTATTATTATTATTATTATTATTATTATTATTATTATTATTATTATTATTATTATTGTTATTATTATTATTATTATTATTATTATTATTATTATTATTATCACATGCTTTCTCATTAACTCGCAAGCACAAAGTAAATGTCAGTAATATTATTTATCAGTAATTACACATCACCAATTTGTTAAACAAGACTAGTTTACATTATAATTGTTTGTATGACGGGGATAGTACTCGCTTTTTATGGACCCCCTTCTCCCTCATGTTTAGCATATTAGTTTTGAGATATTAAGACGTTCGTTCCGTTAGTTTGACGATTTTAATACCTTTTACCCCATTTTGTTGTCAATATTAAGACCTTTCATGCCACTTAGGTGTCGTTTTTTCTTCTTCTACCAAGCGATAGCGAGCCTGTAATTTTAGAAGGAACCGGCCTTCGGGCCGGACATTTTTCTATCGAAAAATGTACAAATTTGTCTTGAAAGGGGGTTTAAGGGGTGTTTGTTTTAGCTTGGTGGAGGTCTAGCGAGGAAGCTCAAAATGAAATAAATACATAAATATATAGACCAAACACCAAGCACTACCCCCTTAAGAGTTAAGAGGAGATGTGTCGGTTTGATTTGCTCATTTATGTATTTTTTATTATTTCATTAGATTCCTCCCTAGACCTCCATCCAGCTTAAACAAAACAAATCTAGACCCTACTTCAAGATAAATTTGTACATTTTTCGGTAGAAAAATGTCCTGCCTGAATGCCGATTCCTCTTAAAATTACAGGCTCGCTATCGCTCGCCAGGATAAAATCGACACCTAAATGGCACGAAAGGTCTTAAAATGTACAACGAAATGGGGTGAAGTGTTAAAATCGTCAAACTAATGGGCCAAACGTCTTATAATCTCAAAACTGATGGGGCTAAACATGAGGAAGAAGAGGGACCATAAAAACGGCCCATCTCCCCTTAAACAAGACTAGTTTACATTCTTGTTTCTTGTTTCTGGTAAAGGGTGAACTCGGACGTGAAGACACGCCCGCCACAGCCCCTGCCTTCGTGTGGAGAATCCTTGGGGGCTGAGTGGCGAACCAAACGACCCGTCGTCTTCAAGAAGCTGCACAGGAGGCGAACCACACGGGCCCGTCTTACGTTCTAATCCAGTACCACCAAGGATGACACCCAAGGTGATGTCAGTGACACCCAGGCACCGCATACGGTCTCGCACGGTAGTTCTGTGCGAGTGAAAGCTAGGACACTCCAAAATGTAGTGGGCAATCGTCTCAGGCCAGGAGCACCAACGACACACTGGGTGATCGGTAAGCCCCAACAGGTGGAGGTGAGCAGAGAGCGTAGTGTGACCAATTCTAATCCTCTTCAGTGCCAGTTTACATTTTAATAGTTTATATTAAGTTTCAACTTTCACTGGTGTTCTTCCTTTGCTGCGTAATGGATGTGGTATTAGTGTTTAGGGGGAAGGGTTTATTTGTTGGTCGATTTATTCATTTGATTAACCCCTTCTGTACCGGTGATGTACTTTTCATTCTATTCTGGCAAGTATTAGACGATTGTGTACAGCTTATGAAGGACGTCTACTCATTCAAAGGCTACTGACTATATCAATTAATCCGTTTAGCTACCATATATCCTTCCTAAGCATCATAAACTGGTCTAAATGTAGCTATAATAAAATATAAAAAAACGTCACCGGTACAGAAGGGGTTAACATTCTTTTAGTTTCCTCCCTAGACCTCCATCAAGCTTAAGGGGAGACGAGTCGCTTTTCTAGACCACCTTCTCCCTCATCTTTAGACCCATTAGTTTGGCGATTTTATGAACTTTCTCCCAATTTCTGTCAATTCTAAGACCTTTCCTATCAATTAGGTCTCGATTTTTTCCTGGCGATCGATAGCGAGCCTGTATTTTAAGAGGAATCGGCCTTCGGCCAGGAAATTTTTCTACCGAAAAATGTACAAATTTATCTTGAAAGGGGGTCTAGGGGGCTTCATTTTAAGCTTGATGGAGGTCTAGCAAGGAAACTAGAAAAAATAATAAATAAATAAAAAAATGGACAAGTGAAGGATCTCCCCTTAATAATACATCCCAAGATACCCTTTCTAGATATGTTTGTACATTAGAAGGATCTGCCTTGTGTGGGCCAATCGTCTTTCTGCAGACTCCCACTTTCTTATGTTCTTATTATTCGGTAGAAAAACGTCCCGGGCGAAGGCCGTTTACTCCTTAATCACAGGCTTGCTATCGCTCACCAAACAGAAAAAGACACCTTAATGACACGAAAAGTCTAAATATTGACAAAGAAATGGGGCGTAAGGTCTTAAAATCACCAAATTAATGGTCCGAACGTCTTAACATCTGAAAACTACAGTAATGGGGCTAAACACGAGGAAGAAGGGGGACCAGAATAACCAACTACCTCCCACTTAACAATTAAAGAAAGAAAGGTCCAATTGAAACTTCTGGACTGTTAGCCCAGTGACTCGACCTGAAGAAACACGATTCTTGTACAAAAGGAGCTTCGAAACTTGTGGCTCGTTTCATACTTGTTTAGATGTAAATGGGTGAGCCTGTGTCTCTCCCTGTCCTGTGTAAAGCTTAAATGTTTATTTATCTAAGACATTTGTCCATTTTATTTTGGTTACCAGTAGACGATGTTATGCATTTTGGAAGGATATATAGGGATTAAAGGGTTAAATATTATCTAATTTAATTCACCTTAAACTGTACACAATCGTCTGATAGCCAGAACAAACTGTCAAATCGCGTCAGGATCTTCAAGTGGTTAATTTGTTCGTGTACTGAACAAGTGCAATGAAAGTAATGAATACATGTGGTACTCCAAGGACTCGAACCTAGGATACTCACACCGAAATGCTGCAGCCTTTTAATGGGTAACGTCCTTCCGAAGCTGAATAAAATCGGTACCGAAGGGGTTAAGGGGACATGGGTCGTTTTTCTGGTCACTTTTCTCCCTCATGTTTAGCCCCATTAGTTTTCAGATGTTAAGATGTTTGCCCCATTAGTTTGTCGATTTTAAGACCTTTCACCCCATTTTTTCGTCAATATTTAGACCTTTCGTGCTATTTAGGTGTCGATTTTTTCCCTGGCGAACGATAGTGAGCCTGTAATGTTGGGAGAACCGGCCTCCGGCTGGGATATTTTTCTACCGAAAAATGTACAAATTAATCAACAGTAGAAGGGGGATCTAATGGATGTTTTTTTTTTTAATTTGATGGAGGTCTAGGGAGGAAACTAGAAAAATAATGAATACATGCAAAAATCACCCAAAAAGTGAACCATCAGTATAGATCTCATCCAGTGCTAAATCACCCAGGTAACCCGCTAATCTATGGCACACGCCTATAGTCTATTCGCTGTAAGTAGGCGAGAAATCATGACCTCTATCCTCTGTAACTCAAAATGGGCTAGAGCAAATTAGCTGGAAATGTCCACATCTATTCCTTGACTGACTCTTCCCAAATGGTAGAAATATTAGCTCGATTACTCTAGTAGTTTGAGTAGTTTTTGAGTTACAGAGGTTAGAGGTCATGATTTCTCGCCTACTTACAGCGAATAGACTATAGTTTGACCAACCACACTTAACCCGTTCAGTACCGGGGACGCTATTTTTTTTATCAGGTTCTGGCAACTATTAGACGAGTTTATTCAGCTTAGGAAGGACCTCTAGCACTAATAAGGCTTCAATATATCTCAACCCACCCTTTTGACTACCACAGATCCTTCCTAAGCTGCATAATATCGTCAACATATAGGTAGAATAAAATATAACACACGTCGCTGGTACTCAACGGCTTGAGGGGAGATTTCTAGTTGGCTCCCTAGACCTCCATCAAGCTTAAAAACAATACCCCAAAGACCCACTTTCAAGATAAATGTGTACATTTTTCGGTAGAAAAATGTCCCGACCGAAGGCCGATTCCTCTTAAATTGCAGGCTCGCTATCGCTCGCCAGGAAAGCATCAACCCCCAAATCGCACAGAACGTCTTAAAATTGTCAGAAATGTGGCAAATGGTCTTAAAATCGCCATACTAATGGGGCAAACGTCATCAAATCTAAAAACTAAAGGGACTAAACACGAGGGAGAAGGGGATACTGATCAAAATACCTGAAGTGAAAATATCTCCTTAAAGGAGTCGATAGTGGTTATACTTTTGAGTCAATTTATTTATATAATAATTTATTGTTTAGTTTCCTACCTAGATCTACATCAGACTTAAAGATAACATCCATTAGATCCCCCTTCGAGATTAATTTGTAGTTTTCGGTAGACAAATTTCAGAGCCAAAGGCCGGTTCCTCCACAATTGCAGGCCAGAAAAAATAGATATCTAAAGGGCACATGTCTTAATATTGACAACTAAATGGGGCGAAAGGTCTTAAATTCGACAAACTAATGGGTCCAATTTCTTAAAATGTCAAAACTAAGGAGGCTAAACATGAGGAAAAAGGGGGACCAGAAAAACAGCCCATCTCCCTTTAACCAAACAGTATTGGCTGTATTGGCACTGGTTGAGAGCTACAGATTGAAATGATCTAGAGGTTGAGTTGTCTGGTCACTGTCATCTGTCACTAAAAGAATCTAAACTTGAATTTGTCCCGTGTGAAAATAAACAATGATTTAGTTACTGCTAAAAATATTAATAATAATATTGCTAAAAATATTAATAATAATATTAATAATATTAAAATTATATTCTAGCAATGATTAGACGATTACATTCAGCTTAGGAAGGACCTCTAGGATTAATAAGGCTTAAATCTATCTCAGCCAACTCTTTAACCCACCACAGATCCTTCCTAAGCTGCATAATATCGTCCAAATACAGCTAGAAAAATATATAACACACGTCGCTGGTACTCAAAGGGTTAATGTGTAGTCAAATATCTTACAATCTCTCGAACGCGCGGATCATTATATTCAAATTTGTAACTTCGCGCTTTCGACTCTATCTATTTTCACTCTATCCACACCTCCCTCCACCCCTATTCGAGCCATCCCCCAAGCCTCTCCCTACCCCCCTCCCCTCCTTGATTTGTCTTCCAAACAACCCCTCCTCACCTCCCACCACCCTCTTTCTTCCCCCTCTTCCTCCCCTTTACCCCTTCGTCCACCCCTTCTCTCCTCCCTCCTCCCACCACCCTCCTTATGCCCCCTCTTCCTCCGCTCCATCTCATACCTCCTCCCCCTTACCCCTCCGTCCACTCCTTCTCTCCTCCCTCGATAAAAAGAACGGCGGAGGTTTATTTTCGTGGTCGAGGATTCATTTTCTAGACTTTCGTAATTTGCTGACAATTGCGAACTATGTACTAACATTTCATTACTTTTACACCCAATAATTAAATATACTTTGACTACCTGCTCCTTGCACAGTAATTCCTTGCACTTATGTTAATTATATAGTCAAAGTTTATACTTATTCATGGCTTCACCGCTTCGGATATTTATTACCTGTATGCAAGTTGTTTCGAAACCGTAAGAGTCTGTGGATAATTTATTTTAAAGGATAGGAACCAAATACAAACTATACGTTTATGCCTACATTAAGGTATTCCCTCGGAAGATCAACGTATATTTAATGGAAAACAACCCATAAGGATACTGAAGGAAAAAGAAAAGAAAAGAAATCCTTAGAACAAATGGTTCACAATTAAGGGTTTCGGATCTTCACGAACTGCGCGCCCTGTTGTTCCGAAGCCCCAGATTCGGTGGGTGAGGTGAGCAACGGGAACCAATGAGGAGCAGCCAGCAGAGGACGGCCACCACTCTACACTGAACAGGCATTGGGGACGGTTGTGGTAGCTTTCAGGACAGGTAAATTATTTATATTTTTTCTTCAAAAGTTTTGTTTATTTATTCATTTATGGTGTAAGGAACTCTGTAGATTTTGTTCAGTGTAATCGGACTCTGGGATAGTGTCGTCAGCGGTTGTCACTTACTTTGCCAGGCTTCATAACGACAATTAGCATGTATAACTACAGTAGACTGCGAGATTGTTAGAATATTTACTAGGGTAAGAGTTTCCTTCGACCTTATCATTGTTCGCGTGGTTTAACTTTTGAAAAGGGCTTCCCAGTCTTGTCAGAATATTTGAGTATATCCTAGTAATTTATCATATGCTACCACCTTCCACAATAATGTTAGTTTGTCTGTCATTTCGATTAATAATGCTGCATACTGTTGGCGTATGTTTGGGGTACTGGCTGAGTGGAGTTCATTCTGGCAAGACCCTTGTAGATTTAACCTTCTGTATCGTTGATATCTTCTGATATCTTCTTATATTCTGGCTACTACTAAGCGAGTGTACTGCTTAGGAAGGATGTTTAGAATTTCTAAATTTTAAGTCTTGACACTTAAAGTACTACAGGTCTTTCCTAAGCTGCTTTAAATTCTAAGTATAGCTAGAATAAAATATATCTGACGCCGCTGTTACAGAAAGGGTGAAGGTAAAGTTATCCGGTTCAGTGCTATGTTTTTCAATTTAGTTTAAACTGTTAGGCTCGAAGCTTAAAGGCATAATAGCTTTTAGGTTATGATAGTCTTCAAAATCTCTTAATGCCATTCCAAAGTGCTGTGCCTGGTTTAGCATTTCAGCTTTTTGTAATTATATATTTGACATACGGCGTTCAGTGTGCATTGTCTATAACTTGCCCTTGTCTGTGTGGTGTTTTAGAATAATTGGTATTGGCTTTTCAATTTCGTTGTGGCTAACTTTATTTGCCATAGTTTTGGATGCCCAAGCTATATTATCACTAAACTTATTTTTTATGCTACAGTTCATCTTTTTTTGTAACTTATCTTTGACTCTATTAATTTTCTGTAGAAGTCCTTAACCGGGTTAGAGGCCCGGGCGCTTCATATCGCTAAAAAGTTATAAGGGTGAAAGCAAGAAAGGCTCTTCTTTAATCGCTAGAGAACTTAACTTCTACCGTATTTTAAGTATAGTTATCCTGATAAAAATATAATTTGAATAGTGGCCTGATGAAGCTATATGCGAAACCTTGTCAATAAAGTGCTCTTCCTCGTATTATGGTGTTTATATTAAGTCCTCCTATATCAATGGTGAGGCTGGCAGGGTGCAGGTGAGGTTGGGGTTACGTGATGACAAAATATTGTTTTCAGTCTATAATCTCTGAATAATAGGGTACATACTAATTTCAGTAGTCTTCCACATACAGACTGAAAATACACTAAAATAATAATAAATAAAAAATAGAAATGCAAAAATAGCTGGACCGTAATGCACTTAATTTTAGTAGTTTCCTTGGGCCATACAAATGTAATAGTCATAATTTTGTTTAAATTTGCTTTATTTCAACATTTTATTTTTCTTCCCCCAGAATCCGTGAAGTTGGAACTTCTCGCTGGAATCATCGAAATACCCAGCCACCCGTCTTCTCTTCTGGCAAGGTTAGTACATTAATTATAGGTTTTACTCCTAGGGCTGTAGTTCATTCAATATAAGCAGGCCAGAAATAAGAAAAGGAAAGAGCAAGTGGGCTGCAAATTTCCACCTATTCCCTGGCGGACTCTTCCCACATGGTAGAAATAATAGCTAGATTACCGGTACTCTAGGCTGATTTTAGTTAGATGATAGTGGTTAAGATAGTTTGCCTAATTATATTTAATACTATAGTATAGGGATTTAAAGTAGGTAGGAGAGAAATGGTGAAACTTAACTTTTAATAAAAATAGGGCTGGGACAAATGAGCCCTAACTTTTCACTTATTCCCTAGCTGACTCTTCCCAAATGTAAGAAATATTAGAGTGATTACTATAGTTTGTGAATAATAGAGGCTCCAAGTTAGTTTTGGCGTATTTATTTGGAACGGGGTATAGTATAGGATTCCCAGCGGAGGACTGGAACAAACTTAAACGGTATTCGGGTTTTACAAAGGCTAGCAACAACAGACTTAATGATCCTTACTAGGCTGCTTGTGAAATTTCCTTGTTAACAATTTAGTTTCGTGGATTAAGAGAGGGCTGGCGATAAAGGCTTGTTAATTTATAGTATAATTCCTTCCAATGGTAGTCTTTTTATCTCTGCTTAGAATAGGTCCGGGAATCGCAAAATTTAATAAACTATAATTTTAAATGAACGCTTAGGATATAAATCCTGGGAATCAAACTATAAAAGTAAACTCTATTTAAAACAATGGGAAAAAGTGAGATTATAGGCGGACTAGTATAGGGATGAAAGTTTTTTGTTGTGGATGAGAGAAAAGTCAAAACTGCCTGTGACTAGTGCCTCTCCTAGAGTTGAGTGACTGGGCCAAAATCAAGGGATGTTAGAGCCAAAATGTCTGGACACTGACTTTGAAGCATAGTATATTTCGGACCCCTTTCTCCCTCCTGCTTCTTCTCATTAAGAATTTTAAGACCTTCACCCCATTAGTTTGGCTATGTTAAGAACTTTTGCCCCATTTCCTTTTCAATATTCAGACTTTTCGTGCCATTCAGGTGTGTTTTTTCCTGGCGAGCGATATAGCAAGCCTGTAATTTAGTAGGAACCTACCTTCGGTCGAAATCTAATGTTAAGGGGAGATTTCCACTTGAGTGACTTATTTTCTTAACTCTTTTCTCACTCATGTTTAGCCCCATTACTTTTCTCATTTTAAGACTTTCGCCCCCATTATTTTGACAATTTTAAGAACTCGCCCCATTTTTGTAAATTTTAAGACTATTCGTGCCATTTAGGTGTCTATTTTTTCCTGGCGAGCGATAGCGAGCCTGTAATTTAAGGGGAATCGGCCTTCGGCCGGGACATTTTTCTACCGAAATATTTACAAATTTATCTTTAAAGGGAGTAATTTTAAGTTTGATAGAAGTCTAGGGAATCTACTAAAAACCTCTAAGCCCTATTAGTTTAAAGAGTTTAAGACTACCATTAGTTTGGCGAATTTAAGAACTTTAGTGGCATTGAAGTGTAATTAATTCCTGGCTATTGAAAACGAGCCTATAGTTTAAGAACACTAACAGATTCCGGAAGATGCACACATTTGGGGGTTATTTTCTTAAGGTTTTATAGTCTCGAGAGGAAAAACACAAAGCAAAAACAAACTACATAAAAATAAGACTAAAAACTATAAATTAAACCGGAAATGGTTAGTCTTAGTCTGAAAGTTCAAAGCCGCGTTACTTTTGACTAATGAATATAAGGAAGGAGGGGGTATTATAAGGAAGGAGGGGGTATTATAAGGAAGGAGGGGGTATTATAAGGAAGGAGGGGGTATTATAAGGAAGGAGGGGGTATTATAAGGAAGGAGGGGGTATTATATAAGGAAGGAGGGGGTATTATATAAGGAAGGAGGGGGAATTATAAGGAAGGAGGGGGTATTATATAAGGAAGGAGGGGGTATTATATAAGAAAGGAGGGGGTAATATATAAGGAAGGAGGGGGTATTATATAAGGAAGGAGGGGGTATTATATAAGGAAGGAGGGGGTATTATATAAGGAGGGGGTATTATATAAGGAGGGGGTATTATATAAGGAGGGGGTATTATATAAGGAGGGGGTATTATATAAGGAGGGGGTATTATATAAGAAGGGGGTATTATATAAGGTGGGGGTATTATATAAGGAGGGGGTATTATATAAGGAGGGGTTATTATATAAGGAGGGGGTATTATATAAGGAGGGGGGTATTATATAAGGAGGGGGTATTATATAAGGAGGGGGTATTATATAAGGAGGGGTATTATATAAGGGGGGGATATTATATAAGGAGGGGGTATTATATAAGGAGGGGGTATTATATAAGGAGGGGGTATTATATAAGGAGGGGGTATTATATAAGGAAGGGGTATTATATAAGGAAGGAGGGGGTATTATATAAGGAAGGAGGGGGTATTATATAAGGAAGGAGGGGGTATTATATAAGGAAGGAGGGGGGTATTATATAAGGAAGGAGGGGGTATTATATAAGGAAGGAGAGAGTATTATATAAGGAAGGAGGGGGTATTATATAAGGAGGGAGGGGGTATTATATAAGGAGGGAGGGGGTATTATATAAGGAGGGAGGGGGTATTATATAAGGAGGGAGGGGGTATTATATAAGGAGGGAGGGGGTATTATATAAGGAGGGAGGGGTTATTATATAAGGAGGGAGGGGGTATTATATAAGGAGGGAGGGGGTATTATATAAGGAGGGAGGGGGTATTATATAAGGAAGGAGGGGGTATTATATAAGGAAGGAGGGGGTATTATATAAGGAAGGAGGGGGTATTATATAAGGAAGGAGGGTGTATTATATAAGGAGGGGGTATTATATAAGGAGGGGGTATTATATAAGGAGGGGGTATTATATAAGGAGGGGGTATTATATAAGGAGGGGGTATTATATAAGGAAGGAGGGGGTATTATATAAGGAAGGAGGGGGTATTATATAAGGAAGGAGGGGGTATTATATAAGGAAGGAGGGGGTATTATATAAACCTTTAAGGGGCAGGTAATCTTTTTTTTCTGGACCCCTTTCTCCCTCATGTTTAACATTAGTTTTGACATTTAAAGAAGTTAGTTCATTTTGGCGATTTTGAGACTTTTCGCCCAGTTTCTTTGACAATATTAAGACCTTCCGTGCCATTTAGGTGTAAACAAAAATCTGGCGAGCGATAGCGAGCCTGTAATTAAAGAGAAACCGGCCTTCGGCTGCGACATTTTCTATCTAAATGTGTACAAATTTATTTTGAAGGGGGTATTTGGCGGGTGTGTTGTAATTTATTTTGAAGGGGGTATTTGGCGGGTGTTTTGTAATTTTGGAGGTCTAGGGAAGAAACTTTAATTTTAGAAGGAACCGGCCTCTGACCGGGACATTTTCTACCTACAAATTTATCCTGAAAGGGGGTCTAGGGAGTTTTTTATGGCTTGATGGAAGTCTAGCGAGGAAACTAATATATTAAGACAAATATATTGACTAAAAAAAAAAAAAAAAAAAATCCTTTAATTTCTCCCAAAAATTAATCTTTCCCCTTTTAAGGTAGACTAGACTAAAACTTAAGTCTGTAGGTTGCTCATTATGGAGAGATGGGCATTTTTTTGGTCCCCTTTAATGTTTAGTCTCAATTAGTTTTTAGATTATAAGATGTTCGGCTCATTAGTTTGGCGATTGTAAGACTTTTCGCCCCGTAGTTTCTAAATATTTAGACTGTCCTTTAGGTGTCTATTTTTTTCTGGAGAGCGATAGCGAGCCTGTAATTTAAGAGAAACCGGCCTTCGGCTGGGAAATTTTCTATCAAAATTGGTAAACATATATTTTGGATGGTCTTGAGTGTTTAGTAATGTTGATAATTCTAGGGAGGAAACTAGAATAGAAAGATACGAATAAGAGTAAATAAATAAGCTTATCCTGCCTTGTCTTAGTCTCATTGATATGCACTTATGAGTTTTGAACAGAAATTATATAGATCTCTAATGTATGAAAAAATAAATAAATAAATACTTTAAAAGAGGGGGGGGGGGGGGGGGTTGTCTTTCCTTCCCCATCTCCCCATGGTCTTAATGGAAGCTTGCTCCATAAATGTTGCGATTTTAAGAATTTACGTGCCATTTAGGTGTCTTTTATTCCTGAATTTGTAACTGTTGCTTTGTCTTGGTGTGCATAGCATTAAGGAGACCTGGGCCGGTTTTATAGACTCTTTTCTCCCTTGTGTTAAGTACCATTAGTTTTCAGATTTTAAGTCGTTCGGCCCATTAGTTTGACGATTTTTAGAACTTTCGCCCCATTTCATTGTTATATTTATGAGTTTTCGTGCCATTTAGGTGTTTATTTCTTCCTGGCGAGCGATAAGAGCCTGTAGTCTTAAGAGTAACCGGCTATCTGCAGGGAAATTTGTCTACCGAAAATTTTTAAAAATAATCTAGAAGGGGGATCTGATGGGTGTTTTTGAGTTTGATGGAAGTCTAGGGAGGGAACTAAAACAAATATAATATACACAAATTAAAATCTACCAAAAAGTGCATCATCCCCCCTTAACTAAACTGCCATTGTTAACCGGATTTCTTACTAGGCATTGAAACTTGGTATGGTACTGTTAATTTATGAAGTCTGCATTTCTATCCACATCCAATTCATGTTGGATATAATAAAGCGTTGCTGGCAAATAATTCGGTGGCTTTTGGGTGATCGATATTAATAAAGACTAATAATTAATTTGATATTGCAATGTTTCGAACCAATTACTTTCATTTATCTCTAAACTAACCAATAACTCTTACTAATGTTACTAACCTAATTAACCTAGCGAGATAAGTGAAGGTAATATTCGTTCCAAACTCGCAAACTTAAATTGCAATAAGTTAAATTTCTGTTCATGGTAAAGCCAATTGTCAGATTAGGCTATGCCACTTAAATTATACTGCAGCCAATGATTAGATTAAGTTAATTAAACTAATTTATTCCGTAAGCTTCCTTCGATTAGTTTTGAATCCAAAGTAGTCTTATTCGGTAGCAAGCCGTTCAGATTGTTCAATAATGCATTGTTGCATTAGTTGCTAAGGATTGTTTGGGAAATTTGTACAGCACTGCCTATTAATAACGGCTTACCTCATTTAATATTCTAAGGGGATGGGTCGTGTTTCTGGTCCCCCTTGGGCCCTTTCTCCCACTTTAAGCACTTTTTTTAATATTGTAAGTCTTTCGACCCATTAGTTTGGCCATTTTAAGGCTTTCCCTTTGTTGTCAATATTAAGATCTTTCGTGCAGTTTATTATTTTTTTTGCGAACGATAGTGAGCCTGTGATGTTGGAAGAACCGGCCTTCGACCGGGAAATTTGTTACCGATTTTTTTGTTTTATCTAGAATTGATCTAATGAAAGTTTTAAAGCTTGATGGAAGAGGAAACTAAAGCTTATATAATAAAATAATTAATCAAAAAATAAAGCCTCCCCCTTAATACTCTAATTAAATGCCATGCTATCAGCTTCCTGTAGTTTTCATTGATTATCTTCCGGCTAAGAACTGTTCTAGAATATATTGACTGTAAGAAGAGCATAATGCTTTTAAGGAGAGTTAGTCTCTTTTTCTGGACTCTTCTCCCTAATGTTCAGCATAATAGTTTTGAGACTTAAAAGTTCGTTCTGTTTGGCGATTTTTAGACCGATCGCCTAATTTCTTGTCAATATTAGGACTTTTGGTGCCATTTAGGTGTAATATTTTAACTGGCGAGCGATGAAGAGCCTTTAATTTTAAGAGGAACTGGCCTTCGGCCGGGACATTAGTCTTCCGAAACATTTACAAATTTATCTTTAAAAAGAGGCTTTAGGGTAGTTTTTTGAAGCTTGATGGAAGTCTAGCGAGGAAACTCAAATAAGTGTATAGCCCAAAAATATGCACTACCCACTTAAATCCTATCACCCTAGTACCTTGACGAAAAGTAGAGTTCGTATTTTTTGCTAGAAAGTTCTCGAAAGATCTTGTCTGAATAGTTTTGGGGGTAATAATATATCGACAGTGGAATTAATTTTAATGCTCTTAATATATTTTTGTTAACTTGCCGCAATCGTAAGGGGCGATGGGCCGGTTTTCTGGTCACCCTTCATGTTTACCCCCAATAGTTTCCAGATTTTATGACGTTCGGCCCATTAGTTTGGCGATTTTAATACCTTTTGCCCGATTTCGCTGTCAAATATAAGAACTTTCGTGCCATTTAGGTTTTTTTTTTCCTGGAGCGATAGCTAGCCTGTAAACTTAAGAGTAACCGGCCTTCGGCCGGGACATTATTCTACCGAAAAATTTAAAAATTAATCTAGAAGGTGGATCTGATGTTTTTAAGTTTGATGGAGGTCTAGGGAGGAAAGTAAAAAAAAATAAAAATAAAAAAAATATCTAGCCAAAAGTGAACCATGCCTAGACACTCAAAGCTTAAAACATTTTAAGTCCTAGGATGAAGGAAAGATTGGTTGAGGGAAAGTTTTAGAGTTCACTAGTGGATTGAACCTATGACAATCTTTCACTTTTAGCTCTTCCGTAGTAGTCGGTTTGGTGTTGGACTGTTAGGCTACTGGCCGTACGTAAAGTGTTATTTAGCGTAAGGGGAGGCAGACTGTTTTTCTGGACCACCTCTCCAATGTTTAGCCCCACTAGCTTTGAGAGAAGACTTTCGGCCCATTAGCTTGGCGATTTTACACCTTTCGCCCCATTTATTTGTAAATTTTAAGACTTTGCGTGGCATTTAGGAGTTTATTTCCTGGCGAGCGAAAGCGAGCCTTCAATTTTAAGAGCAACCGGCCTTCGGCCGGTAAATTTTTCTAATGAAAAATTTAAACATTTATCTGTAAGGGGGGTCTAGGGGGTGTTTTTCTAAGCGTGATGGAGGTCTAGGGAGGAAACTAAAACACTTGTATGAATAAATGAATTAATAGACTAAACAAACGGGCCCCCTTAAACAATGCTTAATTTTTTCGTATAGGGCAGTTAGTGAAGGTTGGTTGAAAATTAGAATTAGTGAAAGTGTGGTTCGGTCTCTACTATCCTATATTATCCTGAGTTTAATAAAGTGTACTAAAGTTCCATAATAAACTAAGAAAAGGAAAGTATTGTATATAGTGTAGAAACAATGGCACAAGGGTACTGAATTATAAATATAGTCTTGGATTTTTACTTTGGTCTGAGTTTTGCATATAGTCCTAAAATGCAAACTTTAATGTAAGTAGTGTCGTATGTTATAAACTCAAAGAACTCTAATGATAAACTTAAATATGTTGGTTGGAAAGCGTCTCTGCCATATCAGTTTCCTCCTACGGTAAATTGCGTGGCTCGGTATCATTAGCCAGGGGAAAAAAAATAAAACTAAATGACACTAAAGGTCCTCAGGGTTCTGGTTTGGGCCCCCTGTTGTTTATCATGACTTTAATTTAGGCATAACGAGCAGTATCAGTAAATTTGCAGATGGGGAGAATAATAGCTTAGAATAATTACATTGAGTCTCCAAAGAGATACTTTACATGAATAAGTACAAAGGAGTACAAAGGAAATATAGCAACAGGTCTAGTGACCCTTCTAGGCTGCTTGTCCTCCAAAACACTGAGGATCAAGTGTCCAAATAGTAAAGAAATAGTGGCAGGAGTTTCAATATTGATAAATGAAAGATTAAGGATAGGAAAGTTGAATAGAAGAGAAATTTAAACTAGCCAACTTAATTCAGACGGTGAAAAGGATCTGAGTGTACTAGTTCGCGATGATCTGAAACCTAAAGTATGTATAAGCGTTCGAAACCGGGCAAACCGGGTTCTGGGATCCGTAACATATCTGCTTAAGGGGAGATATGATATCCACTTAGAGATTTTTTTCTAGACTCCTTTCTCACTCGTGTTTAGCCTCATTGTTTTTGTAATTTTAAGAAGTTTGCCCCATTATTTTGAAGATTTTAAGAACTTTCAACCCATTTCTGTCAATTTGAAGATCTTTCGTGCCATGTAGGTGTCTATTTTATCCTGGCGAGCGATAGCGAGCCTGTAATATAAGAGGAACCGGCTTTCAGCCGGGACATTTTTCTACCGAAAAATGTAAAAATTTACCTTGAAAGGGGGTCTAGGAGAGTAATTTTAAGCTTGGAGGTCTAGGGAATTTACTAAAAACCTTCCCTTAAGTAATCGAATCGTTAAGATTTACTTAGCATTGGTGATAACTCGTTTGGACTATGTTGTTCAGTTTTGGTATTATAAAATAGATACTCTAGAGGCAGTCCGACGAAGAATTACGAGCATTATCCACATTAAATTTATCCGAAGAGAGGCTGAGAACCCTTGCCTTGCATTCATTAGAAAGATGAAGATGTGGAAGAGATATGAAGTGTTTAAGGAGAGATTTCCACTGGAGGGATTTTTTTTATCACTTTCTCATGTTTAGCCCCATTGCTTTTGATATTTTTAAGATTTTCGCCCCCATTAGTTTGGCGAATTTACGAACTTTCACCCCATTTATGTAACTTAATAAGTTTCGTGCCATTTAAGTGTATTTTTTCCTGGCGAGCGATAGCGAGCCTGTAATTTAAGAGGAACTGGCCTTCGGCCGGGACATTTTTCTACCGAAAATTTTACGAATTTATCTTTAAAGCGTCAAAGGAGTGTAATTTAAAGCTTATTGGAAGTCTAGGAAACTCAAAACTTCCTTAATAACGGTGATAACTAGTTCAAATGGCTTCAAATTAGAAAAGTTCCGCTTTAGAAAATATATAGGTAAGCACTGGTTTGGGAACCGTGTGGAATATATTGCCTAGTGCAGTAAGTAGCTCAGGAATGGTAGCAAATTTATAGAGCAAACTGGATAGCCTTATGAATATGGGTTGGTTGTGAATGGGATCTGCCTAATGTGAGTCGGTAGGCCTTGTGCAGATTTCTGGTTTATGAAATAATTGAGCGAAAAGTCTTAAAATTTTGTACCTGAGGTGAAAGTCTTTGAAGATAACTAATGGGGCTAATCATGAAGGGGTGGGGGTGGGGGGGGGGGAAAGAGATAAAAAACTAATGCCTCGCGAACTTTAATTTTTATATATTTAGAATTATTAATAAAGTTAATCGCAACCACTTGGATGCTAAATAGGAACGAAAGGTTTTGATGGGTATGAAGAAAGGTTTTGATGGGTATGAAGAAAGGTTTTGATGGGTATGAAGACAGGTGTTGATGGGTATGAAGACAGGTGTTGATGGGTATGAAGACAGGTGTTGATGGGTATGAAGACAGGTGTTGATGGGTATGAAGACAGGTGTTGATGGGTATGAAGACAGGTGTTGATGGGTATGAAGACCGGTGTTGATGGGTATGAAGACCGGTGTTGATGGGTATGAAGACCGGTGTTGATGGGTATGAAGACCGGTGTTGATGGGTATGAAGACCGGTGTTGATGGGTATGAAGACCGGTGTTGATGGGTATGAAGACCGGTGTTGATGGGTATGAAGACCGGTGTTGATGGGTATGAAGACCGGTGTTGATGGGTATGAAGACCGGTGTTGATGGGTATGAAGACCGGTGTTGATGGGTATGAAGACCGGTGTTGATGGGTATGAAGACCGGTGTTGATGGGTATGAAGACCGGTGTTGATGGGTATGAAGACCGGTGTTGATGGGTATGAAGACCGGTGTTGATGGGTATGAAGACCGGTGTTGATGGGTATGAAGACCGGTGTTGATGGGTATGAAGACCGGTGTTGATGGGTATGAAGACCGGTGTTGATGGGTATGAAGACCGGTGTTGATGGGTATGAAGACCGGTGTTGATGGGTATGAAGACCGGTGTTGATGGGTATGAAGACCGGTGTTGATGGGTATGAAGACCGGTGTTGATGGGTATGAAGACCGGTGTTGATGGGTATGAAGACCGGTGTTGATGGGTATGAAGACCGACCGGTGTTGATGGGTATGAAGACCGGTTGATGGGTATGAAGACCGGTGTTGATGGGTATGAAGACCGGTGTTGATGGGTATGAAGACCGGTGTTGATGGGTATGAAGACCGGTGTTGATGGGTATGAAGACAGGTGTTGATGGGTATGAAGAAAGTCTAAAAGTAGTTATTGTATTGGTTAATTTTGTGGATGTTTTCTCCACTTATATTAGCGGTCTTAAGGAGAGATTTCCACCTGGAAGATTTTTTTCTGGACCACTATCTATGTTTAGCCCCATTGTTTTTGAGACTTTCGCCACATTAGTTTTGCGATTTTAAGAACCCTCGCCCCATTTCTGTCAATTTTAAGACTATTCGTGCCATTTAGGTGTCTGTTATTTCCTGGCGAGCGATAGCGAGCCTGTAATTTAAGGGGAATCGGCCTACGGCCGAGACATTTTTTCTACCGAAAAATTTAAAAAATTATCTTGAAAGGGGGTCTAGGGGAGAGTAATTTTAAGTGTGATGGAAGTCTAGGGAATTTACTAAATACCCTCCCCTTAAGGATTCCTTCAGTGTAAATGGGAGAATCTGTAAAACCTACGCATTATACAGTTCAGTTTAGGTCATTTTGCAGTTCATTTTAGTTAATCTTGGTTCATTTTGCAGTTCATTTTACTAGACTGGCAGAACAGACTACGGTCGTAATAGTTACCAAATATTTGATTGGGAAAGCATTTTCAGCCTGACCCCCCCCCCCCTTCAGCATTTGAAAAGTTCTTCCTATTTTAGCTTTCCGTGGCCTAGTTTTAGTTTGGGAATTTTTTTAAAAGTAGAGGTAAAAATATAATTTTAGTCTTCTAAAGCTAAAGTCTTGAGACTGAATAAACAATCATAATACTGAAATGGTAAAATAGTAGGCCTATGTGTTGGATAGAAGAGTGGTATGTCTGGATTACAGCCACAGCGGTAAGTTCTACTTTATATTATAGTTTCCCTTTAAGGGGACATGGGCCGGTTTTCTGGACCTCTATCTCACTCATGTTTAGCCCCATTAGTTTTGAGATTTTAGGACTGCTTAATAGCTAGTAGATTTTAAGACTTTTCGCCCTATATCTTGGTCAATATTTAGACTTTTCGTGCTATTTAAGAGTCTATTTTTCCCTGGCGAACGATAGTGAGCCTGTAATGTTGGAAGAACCGGCCTTCGGCCGGGGAATTTACAAATGATTCTAGAAGGGGGATCTAATATTTTTAATTTGATGGAGGTCTAGGAAGGAAACTAGAACAATAATGATTACATGCAAAAATTGAACCATCCCCCTTTAAGTGACTGATTACTAATAGTTTTCTTTTTGTTTACAGGTAAGGAGGATGAACTTGCTGCAATTTTAAGTTTAAAGTTTTTCGTAATAATATTCAAAAATGAAGTTTGTTCAAATTTAAATAGTAATCCTAGTGGGCTCTTCAGTAGAGTAGCAACAGAGTTGACGACTTTAATATTTTAAGTAACTTAATTGAACTAGTAACTTCTACTAGTGTATTATTTTTGTTTAACTCTTGAAAGAGAAACTAAAAAGTTTGTCAACTCTGATTTTTATATGCACACTGTATGTACCGAGTTTGTAACTGGGCACTCGTATTCGGCCCATTGCGAAGTGTATCGAACGAAAAATGCGAAGCGTATCGAACTGGGAAATCTGCGAAACTATCTGCGTATGTGTATTATGTAACACTATATATTATTGTATGCCTAATAAGAGATTCACTGGGATAACTAAATAACTAAATAACTAAATAACTAAACGAAAAACAAACTTAAAACTGCAAATTCTAAACCTCATCTAAAATCTTCGCGGGACTACACCCTTCACTCTTCAACCCACTACAGCTTCAAAGGACACCACTACTATAGACTTCACTACTAAACTCCATGCTCCGGACTCTTCGCACCACTACAGAACACACTAACAGGTCCTCAACTTGGACTTGTCAAGGTTAGAGTCTAAATTTCCCCCCTCTTTCTCTCCCTACGAGCATTACTCTTCTTTCCTACTATATTATTGCCTGTCTCTTTCTGCTAGGGCCGTTAGGTAGCCAGGATGTACTAAACAGTTGCCATGGACGTTTACTAATACTGTAACTTTTATATTTCAGATGCCATCGCTTCAATTGTTAGCCCTGCAGTTTTTAAGAGTGCCAGCAGGGGAGGGAGAGGGGGAGGGGGGGGGATAGTTACTGTACTTTGTGGGAACGAGATGGAATGGCAAGACAGCTGCTAAGACTAGAGAGCACGCGCAGTAGTTGCCTGACTTGGGTGGAGAGGGATTGGCAAGCCCGTGATGGGCGGACTTTGGTGAGATGAGTGGGTGGAGAGTGATGGCCGGACTATGGTGGAGAGTGATGGAGCTAGAGCGGAGAGTGATTGAGCTAGAGCGTGATGGGCAGACTTTAGCAGAGTGATGGTGAAAGGGCACAAGAGATGCCGGACTTAGGCGGGGAAAAGTGATAAAGGCGGGAGGGCACAGCATATGCCTGACTTAGGCGGGAGACCGATGAGAGGTCGCAATAGATTCCTGAATTAGGTAGAGTGAAATGAGAGGGCACAACAGATGCCAGACTTAGGAGAGAGATGTGAGGGCACAGCAGATGCCGGACTTCGGTGAGAGATGCGAGGGCACAGCAGATGCCTGACTTAGGTGAGTGAGAGATGAGAGGGAACAGCAGATGCCTGACTTCGGTGAGAGATGTGAGGGCACAGCAGATGCCAGACTTAGGTGTGAGAGAGAGAGCGAGGTGGGAGGGCACAGCAGGTGCCTGACTTGGGCGAGGGAGAGATGCGAGGGCACAGCAGATGCCAGACTTAGGTGAGAGCGAGGTGGGAGGGCACAGCAGATGCCTGACTTAGGTGAGAGAGCGAGGTGGGAGGGCACAGCAGATGCCTGACTTAGGTGAGAGCGAGGTGGGAGGGCACAGCAGATGCCTGACTTCGGCAAGAGATGTGTAAGTTCCCAATGACGGTCTAACAGCCACCACAGACTTGAGGGACGTGGACTAGGGGTGATTGGTCTATCATCGAACCACGTTAAAAAAAGCGAGGCTCCTGACAAAAACCTCCTGGGTGGGCCGTGGAATATTTGTCAGTGCTGTGGCTGCACATTTTTAGTTTATTATTTAAGTATAAAACTATTTGGTGTACTCTTATTTGAGCAAAGCATAAATTTGTTTCAACATATGTAGATAGTTTTAACATTTATGTAGACTTGGTTTAAGATTTCCAAACAAGTGATATTATTTTAGAAACTTAAGCATGTACCCACCAGAATTTGTTTTAGTATTAAGTTTGTTTATGTTGGTAAAAGTAGGATTTAATAATTTTCCTATACACTTTTGTTAATTATAAAGTATATAGTAATGTGTTAAATCGATAAGACTATCATTTCCATACATAGAATTAGGATAGGAATGGGAGTAAATTACCCATATTGTCTGAAATTTAGTAACTTTAATGCTTAAATTCTTCACTTAAATCTGTCAAAATGTATTCGATATAGTTTGGGCTCTAGATTTAAATGGATGCAGAGTTCTTATTTTATTTTAGCTTAAATGGTGATTTCAAAATTAGTGAAATTATTGAACAATATAAAGGATTTAGTTTTCGAAATTTGAGTTGCTTTAATTACCTATGCAGTAGTTATATTGCACTATAGAATCGATTTGGAATATAAGATTACTGTATTCAAATTGTTTTGGTTGTAGGGCGTAGTGAAACCATTAAGACTTTCGTAGCATCCCATTAATTCCTGTAGTAGTTGGCACTTAACGATAACGCAAATGTGCAGAATTTGTTTATATATTTTATGTTTGAATTTAAAGTACTTTATTTCCGAAGATCCTATAGTCTCTATTAAGACATTCTATCTACTTTCGTAGTGTCATTGGCAGCACTTTCACAGTTTTAAGATAATGTTCTGCTAGTGAACGGAACTGCACTTAATCAAAATATAATTTATGTTTAATATCATTATTGAAAGCCTATGGGCAATTGTCATTTACTTAATTTGCTTTGATGGTCCGAAATGGTTAAATCTAAGTCTTCAGAAAGTCTTGAGCTAATCTTTGACTAATGCATTGCTTTTAAAAATCGCATGTAGGAAGGAAGATTTGTGTTAAGTCTAACTATGAATAACTACCTTAACCCTATCATCACTCCTCATTTCGGTTTTCTGGATATTGATTTTATTCAGATTAGGATGGGTATATAGGTAAAGGAATGTGTACCTATAAAATTCACACTTTTAAATTTTCTAAAATAGTAATGATTGTCAAAATTCGTCTTGATCCTCAAAGGGTTAAACTGATTAGTCTTCGTGCTAATAGTTGGTTTTTAAATCCACTATTGTCCATCACCATGCTAGATTGTGAGTATTCCTCGTTAAGTCAAAATCCGCAATGGGGTACGGTAGTCTATAATTATCCTTAAGTTTCGATTTCGCTCAAATTATATACATTTTGGTGTATGGAAAAAGTTATCTTAATTGGTACTTGGTTGAAATGGAGCTCTGTGCACTTTAGAGTTCTGCATTTCCCTTATAAACTAGTATTTACGAAAACTACTTGTCAGGAGTAAATTTATGATTTTTGTTCACTATAGCACTAGACTTGGAAAGCAGGCGAAACCTATCTTTTACAGGAAATTGCCGACTTGAGAGTTAAGTTCTATAAGGAAGTCGGAGCTGTAGAAGACTATATTTAACAGAATTTATAGCTAAAATACAATTTTAGTAAATTTATAAATGGATGAAACTCAATTAAACATACCATTTATCCATCGGAGACTTAAATTATTGTAGTTTGGTAATATCTATGTTCACGGCTCCAACTTCCTTATAGAACGCAACTCAAGGGGTCAATTATGTTCATGTAGGAACCATGGTTATATACCATTTTGATAGATTAGCGGAGCCAAAAGTTCAAATACGTTCTGTGACTATACTGCTCAGTCTGGTTTATAGTAAGGAGAGATGGGTAATTTGTCTGGGCCCTCATGTTTAGCCCCATTGGTTTTCAGATTTTATGACTGATCTTTAGTTTGGCGATTGTAAGTCCTGTTCACCCATTACTTTGTAAATATTAAGACGGTCATTTGAGAAATTACTTTTTTCCTGGCGAGCGATAGTCTGTAATTTAAGAAGAACCGGCCTTCGTCCGCGACGTTTTTCTACCGAAAAATTTACAAAAATAGTCAATTTGAGTTTGTAATTAATGATGAATGCTAAGAAGTGTTACTTATACCAAATTAAGGGGAGGCAGTTGGTTTTTAGTCTCATTTCTCCCTCGTGTTAAGCCCCATTTGTTTTGAGAAAAGACTTTCGGCCCCTTAGTTTGGCGATATTAACGCCTTTCGCCCCATTTCGTTGTCAATTTAAAGAATTTTCGTACCATTTAGTAGTCTATTATTTCCTGGCGAGCGATTGAGAGCCTGACATTTTAAGAGGAACCGGCCTTCGGCCGGTAATTTTTTCTACCGAAAAATTACAAATTTATCTTTAAGGGGGTGTTTTTCTAAGCTTGATAGAATCTAGCGAGAAAACTGAAGAATATATGAATTAATAGACTAAAAAAAAAAAACGAGAAACGGTCAGTCTCCCCTGAACAAGACCGGTGAAAAACTTTGTCGGTAAATTGTTAGTTTAGATCAGATGCCTATTTTTTCTTCTGGTTAACCCTGGGCGATATTCCTCTGATTATATTTCTAGTAAAGAGAATACAAACTTCCAATATAATTATGCTCCGGTGCAGTTTACCCTGACTTGCTTGTATATTGGCCAAAGAAAGTTTAATTTTCTACGCTCAGGAGTAGCAGTTCGAAGATTAATGCAGTAAAGTTCTACCTTAAAACAGACTTGACAAACCCTTGTTGGCTATCAACGATCGCTTATACATTCAAGGTTACTTCCTATATTGTGTTTACAATATTGCGGTGTTTGCAGTTCTACTGAATTTAGGTGTGAGCATCCTAGGTTCGAATCCCTGGACTGCTACGTGTATTTGTTGATTTCATTAATGGAGTTTAGGAGTAAAGTCGGTTGGTGGAGGGAACATCATAATAAAGCGATTGAGAACATTCGTAGCATCAAATATATTAGCTGATGATATTCAAGGTCTAAAGAGTTGGGAGGTGGTTTTACCAACTATTGAGGAAAGTACTCTCAGAGAGCTTTAGGTAGTATAAGAATTAAAGGAACGGTCTGTTTGTTTGGTCTAGTTACTCTAGTAATTAATTTATTCATATTAGTTTCTTCCCTAGACCTCCAAGCTTAGAAGAAAATCAAATCCTAGACCCCCCTTCAAGATAGACTCCCGGTCAAAGGCCGATTCCTCTTAAAATTACAGACTTGATATCGCTCGCAAAGAAAAAAACTCCGCCTAAATGGCACTAATGGTGGGTTCACACATTCACGTATATTGCTCCCGTCCGGCGTATCGCCAATTTATGTAAAGACGCGAGTAGTTTCTGCCGTTGAACGCCCGTTCTTCCAAGTCTATTGCACTTCCCGACAGACTTAGCGTAACGGGGCCAGTGTTACGTCAGACTTAATGGAGTCTTATTGAACTACGTAAGTGTTTGCGACGTGCGTAAGCATAGCCCCGTTCGACCTCATGGGCTGCACGATTTGCGGGAACACAGGCCACGCCCATGCCACGCCCCCTCAAGACCGGCGTAGATGAGGCCGCATGTCTTGGGATTTGTTAGGTCGTACCTGGACCGGTTCTGGCCAATCGTAGGCACACCCCGTCTGACCAAACACAGACAAAGACAGTCTTTGTCAACCACGTAGGTCTGGGTTGGAATCTGGGAACTACAAAAGGGCAGGAATGGCCACACCATTCCCATTCCCAGTCCTTCATCGGCACCATGAACAACATCGAGGAATTCATCCTGGAGGAGTAACATCGAGGAATTCATCCTGGAGGAGTAACCCCTGAGTGCCAGCCAATTTTGACGGTGTGCTTCTGCCAGTGCCATACTTTTTTTTTTTTTTTTGGCTAAATCTATTAAGTTGGGAGAGAAATGGTAAAAAAAACACTCCCCTCGCCAGAAATCAGGTCCCCGATGGTCCCGAAAGTAGCTGAAAAGACACTATAGACTACAGAGACTTTTATGGTATCGGAATGTATGGGTGGGAGGGTGGTTTTGGGGTTGGTTGGGGGAAGGTAGAAGGGTAATTGACTTGTGTTACACATATGAAGCCGATTGGTGAGGTAGTTTCGCCACCACGGATTTTCCTTTTTTTTCCTTTCCTTCGTACGGATACGCTAGAAGTGGGTGGTGGGAGGAGGTTGGGGGTGTGGTGGGGGGAAGGCAGAAGGGTAAGAGACTTGTCACACAAATATGGAACCGATTGGTGCAGTCGTTTCGCCGCCACAGATTTTCCTTTTTTTTCCTTCTGACGGGACCGACAGTCAGCGAGTGGGTGGGAGGAGGGATTTGGGATTTTTGTGGTGGGTAGCCTAAAGGGTAAGGTACATGTGGTAAAAATATGAAAGTCATAGGTGCAGTCGTTTCGCTGCTACGATTTGTTTTCGGCAGGGTGCAGAGGGTGGCAGGGTTGGCTTGTTGGTTGCTGCTCCGGTGTGGTGAGAGGTGTGACTGGAGGGTCCCTCGCTGGTCCCGTTGTCCCCTCGTACAACGATGCCGCGTCTTCCCGCCAACCCGCAGTGCGGCGGTTCTGCCAGATGCGGCCTAACTAACGTATACTTCCATGTTCGACTGGAACTTTCTACGATTTGACGAGAGCAGCTCTCGTCTCACGTGGTAGCTGCTACGTCCGACGAGGATGCTCTGGTCAGACGACCGTGGTGGCCTGGTCGGTCGTAAGTTTCCCCGTCTTTTGACATACGTGAGGGCGAGCCACGTTCCTGATTAGACTCTAATCAGCAACCGCGCGGCCTTGGCCGCACCCACAACATTCCCGACCCACGTGGGCTACTCTTTTCTACTCGCGCCATGCGAGAGTACCCCCCCCCCCCCGACTGGCCGTAATTTCATTAAAGTTTTGCGTATTATGCCATTACGTTTTACGTAATCGGTTGCCAACTACCAATATACCTTCGTTTACAACAGACGGGAGCTGACGGGAGCAATATACGTGAATGTGTGAACCCACCATAAGGGTCCTAATATTGACAAAATAATAGTGTGAAAGTTCATAAAATCTCCAAACTAATGGAACCAGTCTTAAAATAACAAAACTAGTGGGGCTAAACATTAGGGAGAATGAGATTCAGAAAAACGGCCAGTCTCCCCTTAACCCTTTCTTGCACGTATGGATGCCAGGGTTGCCAATTAGCAATCGGAAATAGTTCGCTCAATCTTATAATTACCTCTCCAAAATTAGTTTTCTGCCCACAGCTAACTCAAAAGACAACTGCAGAGGTTGAAGTAAATAAACTGAAAGGTTTCTAAACGCCCCTGATGGCTTTAAAGTATCCCAGAATAGGCTCAAATGGCGTCCTGTGCGTGAAAGGGTTAATGTGCGGAACTGGGCCATAAAGCGTCTATAATTTACTAAATGGAATAGTTTAAAATTAAATACATTCTGTAATCTGTAGAAATTAATTATATTATAGTTTGGGGTCCATAGTTGTATATGGATGCATGATAGTTTAATTTCATTTAGACTTTAATAGACATTTATAAAATGGTAAAACTTGTAAAAATTCAATTAAAATTAAATTATATAGAGTTGCTGAAGCTATGGAAGGTGTGGTGGAATATTCTTGCCACTGGAATGGTAATTCAATGGACCAGGGTTAGTCTGTCAATGGGAAAATATTATTTGGATGGAATTTGTGCTGTACCTGGTATCGGTGAATTCCCTCAAAGCTCACCAAAACTCCAAATACCCTAATAATTGTAACCCGATTAAATCGTATTAAGAATATTCCCATATTCAAAATATGCTACAGGGTGCCTAGAGAGTTCATTGCTCAACAGGTGGCGTTCTGATAGTGTGTAGGTGAGACTTAAGCACTGGACCGAGGCATCTTCAGAGATGGGGCTGCTCAGAGCTATGAGTGGGCAACTAAGCCCCATGTATCCTGTGAAGGTAAGATGCCAGGGGCTGGTTGCAGCTAAAAAGTACTTCACATGTCTCGCTTCCTAGACTGGAACGAGACTTAAAGAGCTTCACCGTGTTGGGCGGTGAATGTACAGGCTCTCAGCCATGGAGTACAAAGGAAATAAAGAAACAAAATTTCTAGTGACTCCTCTAGCCTGCTTGTCTTCCAAACCACTGAGGATAAGTGTCCAAACAGTGGTTTAGAGTGGGTAAGGGAAAATTGGAAAGGGAACTACTGCCCTGGAACTAATGTCCGTGGAAGAATTCGGAAGTTAGTAGGAGACAGATGAGTTCGTAACATAACTCATTTATAAGTGATCTTTTGTATATCTGGGGAAAAGAGTAAAGTCTTAGTAATATATATACGCAATAATCCTTTATGAATCTGTGGGAGGAATATAGTTATTCATTTACAAACTCAGTCAGTCGCGGATTTGATGAAAGATTTGTCTAGGCGAAGTATAAAAGGATCAACGGTGCTGCAGTCTATAAAGTCTCGGGACTCGGGGAAGCCCATTCCACAAGTTGATAACTCGATTGAAGAAGAAATTAGATTCGAGAGTTAAAAGATTACCAATAATGTTGCAACGGTTGGTTCCCCCGCGTGTCATTAGACTGGTCGATAGTGAAGTACTTCCTACAGTTCATATTGTCGATGCCTTTGATGTTTTGAACACTTTAATTAAGTCTCCTTAATCTGCATTGGGTTAAAGGAAATAGATTTAATTTTCTAAGACTTTCCTCTTATGGTTTGTTCTTTAGGCTAGGTATAATTTTGGTAACTACATTGAACTCGTTCTAGTTTGTCTATATCTTTCTGGTAATAAGGGCAAAAGGATTGAACGCAGTATTCCAGGAGAGGGCGGACTAAGGAATTGTAAAGGGTTAGGATAACTTCTTTGGATTTATGCTCGAATTACCTGCCTATTATTTTGTTTGCCTTAACAACTTCTGAACGTTGTTGACTGTTTTAGGTTACTCGATATTGTTACTCCCAGATCGGTTTCTCAGTTTACATTCTTAAGCTGAGTTGCATTCATCGAATAGTTTGCTTTCTCATTTTGGAATCGGATATGTAGTACTTTACATTTATCTGCATTGAAACTAGTTTGCCAAATTTGGGCCCAACATGACTACTTATCTAGATTGTGTTGCATATCGTAAACTTGTTCTTTTGAGAGTACGCCATTTGCAATGTGTGTATAGTCAGCAAACTTTGAGATTGTACAGGTGAGACTTGTCTATGTTGGTCCCAGTACCGATCCCTGGGGTACCCCGCTACTTACATTGGTCCATTTAGATGCCTTACCGTTTATTACTATTTGCTTTGTCGCTGAGCCAATTTTCTATCCATAGTCTTGTATTCCATGCACTTTTAGTTTTAGCAGTAAAGGTTTGTGGGGAACTTTGTCAAAGGCCTTTTGAAAATAGTTATATAATATCTACAGCTTTACTCATCATAGAGGTTGAGGATATCTTGAAAGTAGTCTTCAGAGATTTGTTAAGCGGAGCGTTTGTGACGAAAGCAGTGTTTAGTATCTTTAAAAGGGTAAATACTATCTCAATCAACCCTTTGGCTTCCATATACCGTTACTAATCTGAATAAAATCTTCTAATAGTAGCCAGAAACAGAACCGAGACGCGTATTGGAGCTTGTAAGGGGTAAATCCTTGGAGGAAAATAACATACTTAATACCCACAGATCCTTCCTAAGCTGCATAAAATAGTCTAATGATAGCAAAAATAAACTGCTAAAACGTGTCCGAGCTTCAAAGGGTTAAGAGTCTGTCTCGTAGTGTTTCTAGCATTTTAAATACTAAAAGTTAACCCTTTCAGACTCATGACGCAGAGGTTGCCAGATTAGCAATAAGAAATAGTTCTCTCACTCTTATAATTACCTCTAAAATTAGTTTTCTGCCCACAGCTAACTCAAAGACCACTGCAGAGGTTGAAGTAACTTAACTAAATGTTTCTAAATACCCCTGATGGTAACAAAGGCTTTAAAGTATCCCTAATAGGCTCAAAATAGTCCTATATCGGAGAGGGTTAAGCTAATTGGACGATAGTTACTGGGTAGGGATTTGCCTACTTTTTTTAATATCGGTGATACGTTGGCTAGCTTCCACTGATCAGGCATGGTTCCAGACTGCAAAGATTTATTGAATAGCAATGTCAGTGGTTTGGAGAGCTCATCCTTGGCTTCCTTTAGAACTCTAGGCGAGATTGTATCAGGTCCAGGCGGTTTATTTACCTTGAGTTTATCTAAAAATTTCAATACTTCTCTCTGTAACGGTGATATTGCTTAGAACATCTGAATTATCAATCTGAATCGGCGATGGTGTAGGGATATCATTGAGTACAGAAGGATAGAGAGGAAAGAGGGACGCCACAAATCTGAAAATGGCGAGCCGCGCGTTCGAGAGATGGCAGCACGATCGCAAAGGAAAATTAGTCTATTAATTAGTAATAATCCCTACCTTGTACTAATAACTTTATTAATAATCAATTCTACGCTATCCAGAGACTCTTATACATGAGTTAAATAGACCTAAGTAGAGGCTAATGTAAAGGTCAGATCATAGTGATACTGTAGTCAGGAGATAGTCTCTTCTACCCCCACCATTGTTGTTGTGAGAGAAGAGTTGCTAACGTCAAAGGACAAAATATCCCTAGATGTCTTAAGTATAACCTAAGACCGTATTTCGTGAATGTCTTGTTTTAGTGCAACTTTATAAATTAAAATCTACAAATGTAGCTAATAATATATATTAAAAATTAGATTTTAATTGTGTTGCTTGGAGTTATACAGCTTATATAGAGCATACATAGTGTTATAGAGCGAGGAATTGAGACCGTGTCTGGGCATTAGGAATTTCGGTGATATGCAAGAGCCGATTTGGTTGGTTTGGACATGTGGAGAGAGAATGGATGATTAGAACTGGGTGAAGAAATGCCAGGCTGTGCGTAGGGGTAGACTTAAAATGACATGGGCTCGGGTACTCTGGTCCGATTTCAAAGTAAAGAACTTTATAATAAGAGGCAGCCCTTGACAGTGCCGCCTGGAAAACCTTCATTTAGGACGTGAGACTGTAACCACATTTTTTGTGGACGAAACGGTCTTTAAACTTTTATGTTTGTATGTACTTGTGCAATAGTTCTACTGCACTTAATCTAATTTATAGTTCGTACTTGCATGAACAGATTAAAGTTAATATCATTACAATATATAACACTATTTTTGGTTGCAGGGTGTAGTGTAGTAGGAACATTAAGACTTTAATCTCAGGTTGACACCTAACTCACATGTGCAGGATTCTTTACATGCATTCATAAAATGTTAAGACAGAGTGCTCCACACATACGTGCAGTTTGTCTCTTGTCCTAATGGCGGCGTTCCAGGCAACTCTGTTAAGGGCTGCTTCACTTGTCAAGTTCTTGGATTTAAGATCGGCACGTATAGTCCGATCCCAGGTCTTCCTCGGTCCATCCCTTGGTGCAGCTCCCTCCACAATCACAGACCTGCATATTGTCATCCAATTTTGTTAATCCATTCTCTCCACATGCCCATACCATCCCAGTCTACTTGTACGCGGCTTCGGTCGCGCCGGGAATTTCCACACCTCTAACACCACACACACACATCACACAGTTTTTCCTACACCGAGAAATGACTCTCCGGCTGTCATTTCTCGAAGACTTCTTCTAGCCGGAGACATTGAGAGCAACCCAGGACCCACGTTCACATACATATGTCCAACTTGCTCAAAACCCATCACTTCGAGTCGCCATACTAAGGGTTCAGTTCTCTGCAATTCATGTGGGAACTGGACCCACTTCACCTGCACAACACTTGCCTCCAAGAAACACTACACAAACACCTGGACCTGCTCCTCATGCCCCTCCCTCTCCCAGTCAAATCCCTCGCCTAAAACCCGTCCACCTCTCCTCCCCAACCCACCTAACCTTCCCATATCATCCACTCCCCCCCCTAAAACCCGTCCACCTCTCCTCCCTAACCCACCTAACCTTCCCATACCATCCACATCCTCAACTCAACACACCACACCCCATCCTAATCCATTCCAACCCCCATCTCCTGCTCCCCAATCCCCACCCCCACCTCACCCATCCCAACCCCCAGCCCCTCCCTCACCCCCACCCCCCCCATCACCCCCACCCCCACCCCATCCTCGTGCAGCAGCACCCAACGTACATCGTGCACATAACATTAACATTCTTCAACTGAACATAGATGGCATCAACACAAAGAAACACGAACTCTCACACTTCATCAAACAACACAACATACACATTGCCATCTTACAAGAAACAAAACTCCGCACAACACAAAAACACCCACATTTCATAATTTCACCACCATCAGACAAGACCGGGCTGTCGGCGGGGGCGGTGGACTCATCACCCTGGTACACAAAGAAATATCATGCATAGTAACCAGTGTACAAACCAAATCACTCCTCCCCCCAAATGATAACACAACAGAAATACAGTCAATTAAAATACGCACTGGCAACAACTCCAACATAACCATCATAAACACATACATCCCTCCCCAAACATCCCCTACAGTACCAAATGAATACAGACCACACTTACAACACATCACAAACACCCCACACACCCCACACATCATCCTGGGTGGTGACTTCAACGCCAAGACGTCGGCCTGGTTTGTCGACAACCCCGACACAGACAGAGGGCTGGTACTACAAAACCAAACCGATAACCTCATCATCCTTAACGACATCCATCAACATACCCATATTCCTCACCAAGCCCTCTATAACCCATCATCTCCAGACATCACCTTTTGCTCCCCAGAACTCGCCCCCACAACATCCTGGAGGGTGGTCAGAACCTTAGGCTCTGACCACCTCCCGATCATTATCACCACCAAAACCAGACTCACCCCAGCTAGCCACAAACACACATACACCAATTATAAAAGAGCTAACTGGGAAGCATTCACAAATGAGACAGAACAACACTTCACAACTCTAAACAGTACACCCATCACTAACATCAACAATGCTGTTCACATACTCAATAAAACTATCCAAAACGCTGACAAGAAACACATTCCAAGAGGTAACAGAAAAAGACACAACCCCAACTTCACACCAGAAATTCAAAACCTCATCAGACAACGCGACATACTGAAACACTCCCCAGCACCCCACACACAAGACATCACACAACAAATTCAAGCACTCAACACCCAAACTAACAACAAAATACAAGAACAACAAAAACTAAATTGGAATAACTTCCTACAAACACTTTATCACAAAACAAACTCCAAAAAACTATACAAAACACTAAACAGCATCACACTTTCCAACAGCAACACAACACAATCACATGCTGCAATCACAACAACAGACTCTACTCCTTCATGTAAACAACAAGCAAACACTCTCATCAATCACTTTTCACATGTCAGCCACCTAAAACCTCACAAAGACGACCGACGTGTCATCCGACGTAAGAGACAATTCCCCACAGACCCTGACTATACACCCTTCACCAATCACCAGTCAAAGCATATCATCAACAATCTCAAGCACTCACCCGCCTGTGGCCTAGACAACATAAGCAACATACACCTCAGACACCTGGGACCACAAGGCATACAAGCACTCACTAACATATCAAACTACAGCTATTCACACAACACAATACCAGACATTTGGAAGCATGGTATCATCATCACTTTCCCCAAACCCAACAAAGACCCCACGCTACCCTCCTCGCACCGCCCCATCACACTCCTTTGCTCCCCCTCCAAAGTCATGGAACGCCTAGTATTACAACTAATTACACCTGACCTACCCCTAGCTCCAACACAACATGGCTTTAGGCCACTGCACTCCACAAACACTCTTCTCACAGACCTTACACAAAGAGCTTTCGACGGCATCAATTCAGCTAGACCACCACACAGATCACTATTAGCCACACTCGACATTAGTAAAGCCTTCGATGCCATCCCCCGCCACAACCTAACAAACAAAATCTACAACACAAACATGCACAACAACACAAAACGGTGGCTGGCCAACTTCCTAGCAGGCAGATGTGCACACGTATCTTTTGCCGGTCAGTCATCTAAAATCAGAAACTTTCCAAACGGAGTCCCACAAGGATCCGTCCTATCGCCCGCACTCTTCAATCTGTACATGCACGATATAACTACACCCAATACGCCCCAAATAAACTTAGCCTCCTATGCAGATGACCTAACACTCACATGCACACACCATGACCCAAAAAGAGCAACAGATCTCCTTCAACCCTATCTCAACACACTACATGGCTGGTGCACTACAAACAGACTTAATCTAGCCCCAGCCAAATCCACCGCAACCCTGCTCACAAGTTGGACAGGAGAACACGAATACATCCCTCAACTCACCATAAACAACACACCCCTAACACATACACACACACCCAAAATCCTAGGAGTAACATATGATACTCATATGACATTCAAACAGCACACCACAAACATTAAAAAGAAACTGACACCCAGACTTAACGCCCTCAGGTCACTTGCTCACACAAAATTTGGACACAACAAAGAAACTACAACCACAGTATATAAACAATACATAAGATCAGTGATGGAATACGCAAGCCCAGCCTGGGCTTCTAACCTAGCTGAAACACATCATAAGACCTTACAGACTATTCAAAACAAAGCCCTGAAGATCATTACAGGCTGCACAGCTACTGCACCCACAGATCACCTACATCAAGAAACCAAAATCCTCAAAGTCAAAGACCATCTGGACATGAGAGGCACTCAATTCCTGGCAGCAGCCTCCACGAACCAAGACCACCCACTAAACTACATGGCAACACACCCACAGACACCAAGAAATATCAAAACAACACCCAGCACACGGTATCACACACAATTATTGTCCTCTCTCCCTCCCTGCCCACCCCGAACCAACATCCAGAAGCACATCCATACTCATATCTCTCACCGATCCATCCACTCACTCACAGACAACACACAGCTGCATGCACGACCTCCCGAAATCCATCCTTCCGAATCCTCCCTTCCTCGCGAGGACAGAGTCCACCTGGCCAGGCTGAGATGCGGACACCATCCAGCTCTCCTGAGCTATCAGAAGAGACTGGATGACTCCGTTGTCGACGCCTGCCCGGGATGTAACACAGCACCCCATACCATTAAACACATCATAGAAGACTGCATTTCACACAACCACTTACGCCAACAACACAATCTACACTCAATGAGAGCTCTGTGGGAAAGCCCGATCGTGGCCATGGCCTTTCTCAGGGACTCGGGGCTGTTCGGCCAGGCAGCTTAGGGAACAACAACAACAACAACAACTTGTACGCATCTCTTCGCTAATACTCTTTAAAAGAGTCTCTTCAGCCCATCATTAGTTATTCCATCCTGCAGTTTGGCCCCACTCTTCTATCTCATTATAGTCTCATTACGTTCCATTCTGTTGACATTCTCTACTTTAACGGCCCATGTTTCAGAGGCATACGTCATTGCACTTTATTCTTACCTTTTAAATTATTCAGACACGAGGTTTTGAGATAACTGGCATACTGTTAACCTCTGAAGTGCGCATGGGGGTAATTGGAAACGTCCCCCTGTGCTGACGTATTTGAGGTGTTTCCGTCACTAAAATATTCATTGTGCCATTAATAGCATTAATATTTATCCATATGCGCCTATTATGGGTTGATTATAAAGGTATTAACCTGAAACAACAATAAAACGAGTGAAAACAGCGTTTGGATGGTCAAAATCGGAGATATAGCCCGCGAGTTGTATAATGTATGGGTGAGGCAATCTGCTTTCCCGCCAATTTCCCCCAAGGCCACTGAGACACAGTCGATCGATACTCTCTCTCTCTCTCTTGCACTCGCTTGCTATCAGTGATGACCACACCCTCCAATCGGATTTCTAATGTTAGCACGAAAATATACCTCAGAATAAGGGAATAACAGGGAAAATAGGTGATAACTGAAGGAGAGGAGGAAAGTGGGGAAGGAGGGGAGGTAGAGGACTGAGATTTTGCATGGCCCAGGGGCCAAACAAAAATAAACAAATAATTTTTTTTTTTTTTTTTTTTTTTTTCGATGTCAAAAGTTGATTTTTATTTTCTCTGACTCTTAAGAGTCTTCCCGCAGTGCGCCGGGGGAACTCTTAAGAGTCTCCCCGCAGCTCCCGGGTTAAAGAAGATCTGAAGCGGCGAAGCTATGGAAAATTATTTAATTTTACTAACAGTAACATAGGGGGAAAGGAGGGTGGTGGGAGAGAAGGGGTGTAAGGGGGAGGAGGTGTGAGATGGAGGGGAGGAAGAGGGGGGAGAAGGAGGGTGGTGGGAGAGAAGGGGTGTAAGGGGGAGGAGGTGTGAGATGGAGGGGAGGAAGAGGGGGGAGAAGGAGGTTGGTGGGAAGAGAGAGGTGGGCAGAGATACTTAAACTTACCAGGAGTTGGGAATCTTCCTATCTAATGTACTAATAAAATAGAGCTCCTAAAGGTTGCTAAATGCCACCACAAAAGAACGCCATCTGTTGTTGCTATCCAGAACTAAGTGACTAAATCTATGGGATCGCACTTCTCTCATTCATCCAAGTTATTGCACTCCACAGTACTGTATAGTAATCACAAATTTGACGTAATGGCAAGACCTACATTATGTGGCCTCTAATTTATCCTGTTAAATCTATGTACTCAAAAGTAATGTTTTTTTTATATGAACGAACTATATATTATACTGTAAAAGAACATAAACTATTGTTTTAGCTCGCGTTACCAACTAAAATAAATTAAAGATGCATTAATTGCTATTAAAGTATTTCATAAATTGCACTCCATGCAATAATGCACACTAACCATATGGCCTTCGCTGTATATACATATCAAGGACAAATAATAAAACAAAAAACTAATTATACTTTATTATTTCATCCTGTTTTTCGATTAATATAAATTTCATTCTTCCACTGGACAAAGGCAATGACTACAAATAAAATTAATCTATACATAATCAGAGAGGACTACTATCTTACCTTATCCCAAACTAGATTGATTAAGTTCTTCAATTTCCTCATGAATGACAAGAGTGGAATATAAACGAAAATCGGCATTTAGGGAAATTACATCACCGACCCTATTTTTCAATGTTTTCTTTCTATTACTGTCAGGTGCTGTCATAGCGTAGTGTGTTAGGGCGCCGATGCTGCGTCAGTGATGACCGATTGCTTAGGGTTCGAATCCCACCTGTGCTACAGCAGTATTCAGTGCTATATAGCCTTTGTCGCTTAGTGCTGTATTATTAATTAATATTGGGGATTTCCCCCCTGGTGAAAATAATTCGCAAAGTTATTCAACCTTCAGAATGAGAGGATAAGCATAGGCCTATCCCAATTTATAATAGCGTAGGCTATATGGTTGGTTATGGCTTGCTTATTAAAGTTGTTTAAAGAATCAATCGTTTTATGATGGCGAAAAGACCAGGGAAAGAGTTTATTTATGTCCGGAGCCAGGGTAAATCACCATTTACCATCGAATTTACTTTAATTTATCAATCAATATTGCATATATCACAGAAACGGTGATTTCAGATCATGCCAGTGGAAGAATGGAAGATTACGGAGTGGAACACAAAAGTCTTCCACTAATCCAGTAGCTGTCTCATGTTTTGCAAGCTGATCACTAGTTCAGCTTTTAACATATTCAGGCATTCCTGGTAAAATTAGAAACTTCTCGATAAATACCACAACAATTGTATATAATTTAATACATAACCCCTCCTTCTACTCCAACCTTGTATATAAATGACTGTGCAATAGAAAGTAAATTATTACTATGGCAGGATCCCTATTAATGGGTTTCGGAGGCAGTGTGGCATAGTTTTTCGGGAATAACTTAATAACAAACAGTTTAATCAGTATATTTTGCCAGCTTGTTTCACACAGTTCCCTAATTTTCGTAAATATTGTGAATTACCCAAAGTGGAGAATTAAGCTACTTGTCCCCGAGTCACGAGGTTAAAGTCACACCTGAATGACTAGTAAACGGACAAAGCTACTGTGGCGTACCTGTGTAAACCATCGAACCATTATTGCTCTTCCATCAAACACGGTAGTTATCAGCCACCACCCAACCCTACTATCGCATTTACATTAATGTTATGTCTCTATAAAAAAAAAATATATATATATCACATAATTTTTGTATTTCTATTTGATAGGGACATATACCATGAATGTAAAGGCGATAGTAGGGTTGGGTGGTGGGTGATAACTACCACAGTTGATGAAAGCGCAATCATGATTATAGGCGGTTCATGCCAGTTACAACAAAAAAATTATTGTCGGAGGGTCAATAACTTGTCTGATGTACAATCGGGGGTATTAAGTGTTTTCATAGAATCCAGTAGTCTTCGCTCAAAAAGTGTTATAGGTATCTTTATAGTTACTGGGAAATGTGCTTATCCCTCAGAGTATTAGTCAGTGTCCGAAACTTTGCGAAATATCGGACTACACTTATTAACCTCGATCGTACAGTTTGATTACATGATATTGTGATAGATGACAATAATAAAACCAAGTATTGTGCGTTCAAGAAATTATGTGCATATTTATCCAAAACTGGAAAACAAACATTATGTGAACACCAACCAACTTCACATCTAAACCCAAGGACTCGAACCCAGGATACTCGCATCGAAATTCAGCGCACTATGCATTACGCTATCAAGACAGTAGTAGTTTAAGAATCCTACCGCGATCGAGCATTCGGCAGAAGTAATATTAGTAAAACTGACTTACAGTAATGTGAACAGCCTATTATTATTTAACTGGCGTAAAATGGACTTCTTCCCCTTCTAATTAAGGGGGGATGGGTCGTTTTTCTGGTCTCCTTTCTCCCTCGTGTTAAGCCCCATTTGTTTTGAGATTATAAGACCTTCGGACTTCGGTCCATTAGTATGGCGATTTTAACACTTTTCGTGCCATTTAGGTGTCCTTGTATTCCTGGCTAGCGAAAGCGAGCCTGAAATTTTACGAGGAGTCTGCCTTCGGCCGGGACTTTTCTACCGAAAAATTTACAAACTTATCTTGAAGGGGGGTCTAGGGGGTGTTTTTCTAAGCTTGATGGAAGTCTAGCGAGGAAACCAAGAAACAAAGGAATAAATAAATTAATAGTCTCCACCAAAAAACGGCCCATATCCCCTTAATCAGTTATTACAGCGTTTTTATAGCCAACTATTATTTATAATTACACAAATCTAGCGATCATACGATGCAGAGACATAGTTCTTATTTTTCCATTAGTTATAGAGAAATTAGTTGCTGAGGGAGTAAACCGCCAAGTTTAAATCAAATCATCGACAATAGTGCAAGTTATTCTATCATTATTCAACATTTGTATTGTCAAGCATTAATCCATTCACTACCATTAGGTTACTTTAATCATATTCTGGTTACCATTAAGGGGGCCCACCTCGTTTTTTTCATTCTCTCTCTTTTTGGCTTGTATCCCTTCGGCCCCATTCAGCCAACTGTTTTAATAAGTTTACCCCCATCCAGGTGTCAATACCACGAGCCAGCATATATTTATATTTGTTTTGACAGCAACCTAAATTTGTAAATTTTTCGATAGAAAATTTCTCCGGCGAAGCCGAATTTCTCCATAAAATGCTAGCTCGCTATCGCTCGCCATGAAGAAATAAGACACCTGGATGGGGATAAAAGTCTTAAAACAGTTGGCTGAATGGGGCCGAATGGAGCCAGGGAAAGCGAAAAGGAGAGACTAAAATAAAAGCCGGTTACCCCCCTCAAACTTAATAACATCGTCTAATAGTTGCCAGAATAGCATGAAAAGGACGTCACCGGTACAGAAAGGGTTAATATCCATAAAGAACATCTGGGTGGCACGCTGCAGTGAGAGTAGGGATAATGAAGGGGACATGGGCCGTTTTTCTGGGTCCCCTTTCACCCTCGTGTTAAGCCTCATTTTTTTTTAGATAAGATGTTTGCCCTATTAGTTAGTCGATTTTAAGACCTTTCACCCCACTTCATCAATATTTAGACCTTGCGTGCTATTTAGGTGTCTATTTTTTCCCTGGCGAACGATATAAATTTGTAAATTTTTCGGTAGCAAATGTTCCCGCCGAAGGCAGATTCCTCTTAAAATACAGGCTCGCTAACGCTCGCCAGGATTTTTTTTACTCCTAATTGGCACGAAAGGTGGTGTTGACAAAGAAATGGAGCAAAAGGTCTGAATATCGTCAAACTAATGGGGCGAATGTCTTGAAATCATGACTAATAGGGCTAAACATGAGGGAGGAGAAGGAAGACTCGAAAAACCAACGGCCTCCCCTTAATAGCAATACAGAACATTAACCCCTTCTGTACCGGGGACGTCTTTTTGTATTTTATTTCAGGCTTCATTTACACGATTTTACGTAGCTTAGGAAGGATGTGTGGTCGCTAAAAGGATCAATGGAGATGGTCTGTAGCTTTTCAATGGGTAGAGGTCCTTCCTAAGCTGAATATAAGCGTCCAATAATAGCCAAAATATAGTGAAAAGGACGTCGCCGGGACAGAAGGGGTTAAATGAGAAATGTTGATAGAAGAACTACCTGTACCAATCGACCACTTGCGAGTTTCAGGCTATAAGGAAGTTGGAGCCGTAAGCATCGATGTATAACAAACTTGCAATAACAATATAAGTTTCTGATTGATAACAAGTATATGGAGCTTGGTTTTGTGTATTTATGGATGTCTAAAACTCCAACTTCCTTATAGGCTGAAACTCGCAAGTGGTCAATTCCTACGGATACAATACGTGCAAACGGTGTGGCAATCTCGGATACGGGATAACCCTCCAACCGCTGTCACACGAGCGCTTTTTCCGTCAATTTTCCATAAGCAAGTTTTTTCTCGTATTATTTCGGGACATTTTTGCACTGGTATCGGTAACTAGACTGAAGGTAGGTTGTTAGCCGGCTGAATTCTGATAATAGTGTAATTTTTTAAACTTCCAGACCATAATTGCCCGTAAAGATTGCTCGAAAAAGGGCTCGTGTGACTTCACCTTCACTAATGTGGCGTACTGAACATGCAGCACTACAGTCTATTCGCTGTAAGTAGGCGAAAAATCATGACCTCTCTCCTCTGTAACTCAAAAAGGGCTAGAGGAAATGGGCTGTAAATCTTCACATCTATGCCTCGACGGACTCTTTCCAAACGGTAGAAATATTAGCTCGATTACTCCAGCCCTTTTTGAGTTACAGAGGATAGAGGTTATGATTTCTCGCCTACTTACAGCGAATAGACTATAGTGCTGTTGTGGACTGAGGGAACAGGTGAATTATGTCTACAGATCCAATCAATCAATATATTAACCACTTGCGAGTTTCGTTCTATAAGGAAGTTGGAGCTGTAGGCATCGATATTTAACTAGATTACCAGCTAAAATACGGTTGTAGTTCATTTAGAAGTACATACCATCCCATTAAGCACACTCTTTAGCCATCAGAATCCTACATTATTGCATTTCTGTTTACTATCGATGTCTGCAGCTCCAACTTCCTTATAGCCTGAAACTCGCAAGTGGTCAGTTGGTAGTTCATGGCCGCCATCTCGCCAAAAACTCTATGGCTCAGTTCATCACTACCCTCATTATTTTAAGGGGAGATTTCCACTTGAGGGATTTTTTTCTTTACCCCCTTCTCCCGCACGTTTAGCCCCTTTGCTTTTGAGATTTTAAGACGTTCGCCCCATTAGTTTGTCGATTTTAAGAACTCGCCCAAATTGTCACTTAAGACCTTTCGTCCCATTTAGGTGTCTATTTTTTCCTGGCGAGCGATAGCGAGCCTGCAATTTAATAGGAATCGGCCTACGGCCGGGACATTTTTCTACCGAAAAAATTACAAATTTATCTTGAAAGGGGGTCAAGGGGGTGTAATTTATCTTGAAAGGGGGTCAAGGGGGTGTAATTTATCTTGAAAGGGGGTCAAGGGGGTGTAATTTCAAGCTTGATGGAAGTCTAGGAAACTCACTAAAACCCTCTCCTTAAGGTGAGGCTGATGGTGGACTCTTGAGGTTAAGGGGAGATATGGGTCGTTTTTCTGGTCCCCTTTCTCCCTCGTGTTAAGCCCCATTTGTTTTGAAATTATAAGACGTTAGGCCCCATTAGTTTAGCGATCTTAACACCTTTCACCTCATTTAGTTTTCAATTTTAAGACATTTCGTGCCACTTAGGTGTCTATTATTTCCTGGCGAGCGATAGCGAGCTTGAAATTTTAGGAGACCATGTTCTACCGAAAAATATACAAATTTATCTTGAAGGGGGGGTCGAGGGGGTATTTTTCTAAGCTTGATGGAAGTCTAGCGAACACACTAAGAAATAAAGGAATAAATTAATTAATAGACCAAAAAAAAAAAAAAAAAAAAAACGGTCAGTCTCCCCTTAACCTGTCCAAAACCCACTGGTGAATAATACCACATCTTATATTACCTGTTTTCTGTGTAAACCACAGAAAATTAAAACTCGGTGTAATAAATAATGATGTACGGTCGTGCTAATAAGTCATGTCTCGGCTGTCTTTACGTTTGGCTCTCTCTGTGCTGTATTAATGTCTGTCAGATGTGGAATAGGGTGGCATTGTGTAGGAAAACGTTTGTATATCTCAATCGAAACCAATAAATCAAGTTTAGACATTGCTGATACCAATTATTGATCGAAATATACTTGGTGCCGAGCATTCACTTATTAGGCCGACTGTACAATCGCGCTAATAAGTGATGTCTCGGCACCAAGTATGTTTTGATCAATAATTGGTATCGGCAATATTTACACGTGCTTTATTCTTTTTGAGTGAGATCTACAAACATGTGGGAAAGTATATTCACCATCTGACAGACATTAATACAACACAGAACAAGCCAAACGTAATAACAGCTGGGCCATGACTTATTATTTAACACCTTTCGCCCCATTTCGTTGTCAATTTTAAGACCTTTCGTGCCATTTAAGTATTATTTCCTGGCGAGCGATAGCCAGCCTGCAATTTTAAAAGGAACCGGCCTTCGGCCGGGACATATTTCTATCAAAAAATTTACAAATTTATTATTGAAGGGGGGTCTAGGGACACATTAATTTATAGACCAAACAAACGGTCAGCCTCTGCTTAACAGTGTGATAGTGGGGGTGGTGGTGGTGCTGGGGGTGAGGGGGATGGGGATGGTGGGGGTGGTGGTAGTGGTGGGGATGGTGAGGATGGTGGTGGGGGTAAGGATGGTTGGGGGTGGGGGTGGGATGGTGTTGGAGGAGGTTGTTAGTTCTACAGTGTGGTGGTGATGGTGGAGGATACTATTCACAGACACAGGCGACGGAGAGATAACCAATCGATGAAGGACAATTTCCCAGTCCAACAGAAGGTCCGGTTATATGTCGATAGAAGCAAGGTCCCTGTTGACAAATAAACATAATCAATTAGTATAACACCCCGTTCTTAAGGGGAGGCAGACCGTTTTTCTGGACCCCCTTCTCCCTATTGTTTAGCCCCACTAGTTTTGGGATTATAAGACGTTCGGCCCATTACTTTGGCGATTTGAACACCTTTCGCCCCATTTAGTTGTCAATTTTAAGACCTTTCGTGCCATTTAAGTGTTTTTTTTTCCTGGCGAGGGATAGCGAGCCTGTAATTTTAAGAGAAACCGGCCTTTGGCCGGGACATTTTTCTACCGAAAAATGTAGAAATTTACCTTGAAGGGGGGTCTGGGGGATGCTTTTCTAAGCTTGATGGACGTATAGCGAGCAAACTAAACAAATATAGGAATAAATGAATAATTAATGAGCCAAAAAATTGGCCACTTAATTTTAACATTAATCCTCAATTACAAACCCCAATGTACTTGAATAAACTAAGGAAAGCATTTGGTCCTCCCGGGATTCGAACTCGGGACACCACACCCAGAACATAAACATCTAAACCATTACACCACCAACACAGTTATCATTGGATAAATTATAATGAATGAAATTACTTTTTGAATATATACCGGTATATATATATATATATATATATATATATATATATATATATATATATATATTTTGTTTTTAATAGTTTTCTTTCTTAATCATTTACTATTCTTCAACATTATACGAATCGAAACATTACTTGTAGGCAAACAATATAATATTATTTTAACTGTTGGTGGTGTAATGGTTTAGGTACTTATGTTCTGGGTGTGGTGTCCCGAGTTCGAATCCCGGGAGGGCCATATGCTTTTATTAGTTTATTCAAGTACATTAGGGTTTGTAATTGTTATTAATGTTAAAGAACGGGGTGTTACTTATTTATATATAATTCTAATAATTTATAATATATTTTTGTCTAAACTACAACTTTTAACATTTATTTTTTTAGTTATTAAGTCTATAGCTACTGTATATCACAAACTTTTAGTTATTAAGTCTATAGCTACTGTATATCACAAATTTGTTATATATAAACTGACAAATGTTCTTGAGCACTTGCAAATATATTTATACAACATATTATATCCATTTGAAATGGTGTTCAGAACAAATCAGCTAGAAATTAAAAAAATAATATGCATTTTTAATATATAACTATTTGACTGGGTAGGTCGATATCATTATAATTGCCAATGGATCTACCTTCACAGATCATTAACCCCTTTTGTACAGTGGGCGCTAATAAGTCCTGTCCCGGCTGTCATTACGTTTGGCTTGCTCTGTGCTGTATTAATGTCTGTCAGATGTTAAATATGGTGGGTAAGTATAGGAACATGTTTATATATTTAACTCTATATGAAGAAATGCAGCTTAGATATGTCTGATCCCAATTATTGATCAAAACATGCTTGGTGCCGAGATATCACTTATTAGCGCGACTGTACATGCTAAGTGTTATTTACTTTATCTCAACTACATTTAGACGATTTTATGAAGCGTATGATGTATATATGATAGCAAAAAGGATTAACTGAGATAGTCAGTAGTATCCAAACTTACATTGGTAAGAGTTGTGTTATCGGGCGTACCACTATCGACATACAGCATAACTCTCTAAAACATTAACCTAACCAAGCAACCTAACCTAACCTAACCTAGTATTCATGTAGTAAAGAGAATACTAGGTTAGGTTAGGTTTTTTAGTTCGGTTAGGTTTTTTAGTTCGGTTAGGTTTTTTAGTTAGGGTAAGGGGGGTGACCTGTTTTTGTTTTGTCCTTTTCTATCTTTCTCTGGCTTGTATCCATTTGGCCCCATTCAGCCTACTGTTTTAAGACGTTTATCCCCATCCAGGTGTACATTTTTTACTGAGCGGTAGCGAGCCATGTTTTTTATTTTTGTTTGACAGCAGCATAAATTTGTAAATTTTTCAATAGAAAAATGTCTCCGGCGAAGCCGGATTTATTCATATAATGCTGGCTCGCTATCGCTCGCCAGGAAAAAATCGAAACCTAGATGGGGATAAACGTCTTAAAATAGTTAGCTGAATGGGGCCGAATGGATACAAGCCAGAGACAGAGAAAAGGACAGAAATAACAAAAAACAGGTCACCTCCCTTAAGTATATACAGTATAGATGATTTGTGTTGTATGTCGGTAGTGGTACGCCCGATAACACAACTCATATCCTTACAACATCGGTGATTAGTAGTCGGCCCTTGAGTTTGGTATTCAGTTCATCCGACGTCAGAGTGGTCCCATTAGCAAACTCGGCCCCTCTGCTTGGTTTCAAACCCGTACTCTTTACTCCCAGCCACATGTATTGATTAGGTTCCCAGGTTACGTCTGTTGAGAAGAGGAATCTTACTTTTTTAAGGGGGCAGGGCTTTTATGTTTTTTTTTAGTCTATATATATATATATTATTTATTACTTTTATTACTTTATTTACTTTAGTTATTTATTTTTTATTTTTTTTTAAAGTTTTCACGCTAGACCTCTATCAAGCTTTTAAAAAAATACCCCCAAGACCCCCCTGTGATAGAAATGTGTACTTTTTTCGGTAGCAAAATGTCCCAGTTCTTCCTAAATCTGTAACAGGATCGCTATCGCTCGCCAGGAAAAAAATAGACACCTAATTATACATCCCTGACCACAACCGTATCGAATTAAAGCACTCCGATTTCGTCTCACCCAAAACAACCAACAACACCTCCCTCTGAACAAACACCACACACAACTCCTCCCACACAAAAACTCATCAGCCCCCTCCCCACCACCTCGAAACACCCCGACGTCACCAAATACCACACCGCCGCCGCCTCCCGCCTCCCCACATGACCCGCCCCCCTCCACACCTCTGCCATCTGCCTACTTACGCCCGGCAGATCATGACACCCAGCCCCCCTCTACACCACCTCATAACACCACACCATCCCTAAACCACACCACTATTTCCGCCAACTACCAGACCTCCCCCTCCCAGACCCAACTAGCCCTGCAGCATAGCTCACCACATACCAGCTCTCAGTCACCTTCACCAATATGCAGATATTACCTGAAAAGACGGTGCTATTTTGGGCAAAACGGTGATATTAGAGGAAAATGCAGATTTGCCGACCCACAAATTTGCAACAGACTAATAAGTGATGGAAAATGCAGATTTGGTGAAAAATGCAGATACCACCACCCAACCATCTGCAAGTCGTCACTGAAAGAAAAGACCTGCTATAATACTAACTGCCACGATTTTCATATTAGAGGTACATGGAGGTATGCAAGTAACATCACAAATGGTACTGGCAACCCAAAAAACTCTCCAGCTTCGCGAGGACGAGACAGAGGAAGAAGGCAAGGAGAGAACTGGCAGATGAAGATGAGGAGATTGAAGGAGATGGAAGAGCACATACAACACCTAGAGCACCTCCTGGCCACCCAAGAGTGGCGAGTACCTCCCGAAGACTATTAGAAACACATAGTTCTCCAAAAAATCTCTCCCCACTCTTGTTTGCAAATATCCAAGGCCTAAAAAACAGAACTACAAACAAAGTACCATTTATTAGGGGCCTGCTAGAAGAAGGAAACGCTATATTTGCGGCTCTCCCAGAAACTCACATTAAAGATCAAGAGGATAGTGAAGTATGGATTCCTGGTTATAACCTACACAGAGCGGACAGAACGCATAGAACACGTGGAGGTGTAGCCTTGTACATCCACGACTCACTGATATGTACTGAATTCCTAAATAACAGTAATGAAGTGGTGGAAATACTGGGAGTTAAAATAGAATCCATAAATTTAGCAGTTATTGTAACATTTTTTTTTTTTTTTTTTTTTTTCTATATTCCAACTTACTTCCTCTCGGGCATAGGCTGAGAGCCTTAACATTCACCGCTTTACAATGAACAGTGAAGCCCGTGAGGTCTTGTTCCAGTCTAGGGAGTGAGACATGTGAAGCACGTAGAGTACAACGAGCACCTGCCATCTTGCCTTCACATGAGGCACGGTGCTCACTCATGGCCCGAAACGACCCCATCTCTGAAGCCATCTCGTTCCCGTGCTTCACTGTCTCACTACCTACACTCGGACTCTCACACTTACACACACACAACGCCACCTGTTGAGCAGATAACTCACCAGGCATTGCACCCCTATAGCATATTTTGAATATGGGAATATTCATACAGTGCTATTTAATCAGGGAACAATCAGGGTATTTTATTGACGTTTCGGTGGGCTTTGTGGTAATGCACTGATACTAGGTACAGCACAAATTCCATCCCAATAATATCTTCCCATTGATACATCGGGATTTGAACCCGGGACCTTTGGATTACCAGGCCAGTGGCAAGACCACTCCACCACACCTCCCCTAACATACAGGCCTCCGGACTCATCCCTAGAATTCAAAACCCAGCTCAACAAAATAAAAACAGAAGTGGAAGCACTGGGGAACCCAACACCAAATATTATGTGGCTAGGAGACTTTAACCTACCAAACATTAAATGGAGACAAGTAGAAAACCAAGTAGTGGCAAATAACACCATGGAAGCAAATCCGAGAGAGCTTTTTACACTTTGCGACTATTTTAGTCTTAACCAGCATATTGCCGAACCCACATGGGAAAACAATATCTTAGACCTTGTCTTCACGAACAATGACTCTAGTACACAGCATAAACATATCTGACACAACATACTCAGATCATAAATTAATTGAGATCAAAACAACCTTAGCAAGTGTTCAGACAACCTCAGAATCGAGACCAAGAACCGGCCCTTTCAGTAAATTTAACTTCAATAACAAAAATATTAGGTGGGAAGAGGTAAATCAAGAAATGGAGGAAATAGACTGGGAAGATTTAATGAATAACGTGACACCTGCAGAATGTCTTGTCCTAATAACAGAAACCATGACCCAAATCTGTAGCTACCACATACCTGAAAGACAAACAAGACAAAGAAGCAAACAAGATCGGGAAAAAAGGAAGCTGTACAGAAGAAGAAAATTACTCACACAACGACGCACACATCCAAATCTACAGGATAGGCAAAAGGCCAAAATAGATAGAGAAATTGTGGAAATTGAACATCGAACTACAACATATGGAAGAGGAGAGGAAAGCTATTACAGGTATAAAGGAAAATTCCAAGTACTTCTTTTCATATGCCAAACTAAAGGCTAAATCAGCATCAAACATAGGCCCACTAAGCAAAGGGGATGGGTCATTCACAGGGGACAAAAAGGAAATGAGCGAACTCTTACGCCGGCAGTATGAAACGGCCTTCAGTGAGCCTGATGAAACAAAAGCCATCAGAGACCAAAATATATTTTTCATGGAAGCCTCTCCCATGGAAGCCCCCCAGATGCTGGATATTGATTTCGGTCCAAAAGACATAGAAGAGGCCATTTCCAACATGCCATCCCACTCGGCACCAGGCCCGGACTCATGGAATTCGATCCTAATGAAGAAATGTAAGGAAAACCTCTCAAAACCCCTGGCTATAATGTGGAGAAGGAGTCTAGACACTGGTGAAATACCAGATAGCTTAAAAAACGCAATAATTGCCCCACTGCATAAAGGAGGGAGTAAAGCACTACCAAAAATCTACCGCCCGATAGCTCTAACCTCCCACATCATTAAAGTTTTCGAGCGAGTCCTGCGAAGCAAAATCTCAGCTTTCATGGAGGCAAATGAACTACACAACACCGGCCAACATGGGTTCAGAGTGGGAAGATCATGTCTCTCACAACTTTTGGAACATTATGACAAAATTCTTAAAGCGCTAGAAGAAAAGAAAAATGTTGATGTCATCTACACCGATTTTGCTAAGGCATTTGATAAATGTGATCATGGTATAATAGCCCACAAATTAAAAGCAAAAGGTATAATGGGGAAAATCGGACGGTGGATATATAATTTCCTCGTAAACCGGAAACAATCAGTAGCAGTAAACCAAGTCACATCTGAGCCTTCGGATGTAAAAAGCGCAGTGCCCCAAGGAACAGTGCTAGCACCCCTTCTGTTCCTCATTCTAATTTGCGACATAGATACCAACACAAGACACAGTACGGTGTCGTCTTTTGCGGATGACACAAAACTAAGCAAGATAGTAAACACACAAGAGGACACGGGCCAGCTGCAGGAAGACATAAGTGTAGTGTTCCAGTGGACCAGGGAAAACAACATGCAATTCAATGAAGAAAAATTCCAATTAATAAGGTACGGAGAAAATAATGGCATTAAAGTGATCACAAACGACCTAACAGAATCTAACCACATAATAGAACGGAAAGACAGTGTGAAAGACCTTGGGGTGTTAATGTCTGAAAATATGTGTTTCAAAGAACATAACCAGGTCAAAGTTGCGGCTGCGAAACGTTTAACGGGTTGGATTCTGCGTACATTTAAAACACGCGGTGAATTACCTATGATACCCGCTCTTCAAATCTCTAGTGCTACCGCGGCTTGAATACTGTAGCGTATTAACATCCCCATACAAAGCAGGTGAAATAAATTACTTAACAAAGAAATTTCACTTCGCATATAAGTTCGGTAAAACAGCTACACTATTGGGATCGTTTAAGAGCACTGAACCTGTACTCGCTGGAACGTAGAAGAGAACGTTACCTAATAATATACACGTGGAAAATCGCAGAGGGTTTAGTACCAAACCTACATACTCCGATAGTCATGAAATTCAGTGATAGGAGAGGCTGGGAATGCAATATCCCCCGGATGAATAACAGGGGTGCTATGGGCTCTCTGCGAGAGGGCTGGTTATCACACAGAGGCCCACGTCTCTTCAACAAACTCCCACGGCGAGTAAGAGACATGAGGGGCGTCTCTTTAGACAACTTCAAGAGAGCCCTCGAATGTCGAACTGCAAAAAGTGCCAGACGAGCCCATCTTAGCAAGGGAGCGGGCTGTCTCTTCAAACAGTCTGCTGCACCAAATCACAAACCACAACGAGGGGCGACGCGCTCCTCGGTGCTGCTAGGAGAGTGGCGAACACAACCTAAGGTAACCTAAGGTAAATGGCACGAAAGGTTTTAAAACTGACAGGAATTGGTCTAATTTCCTAAAATCGACAAACTAACGGGCCGAACGTCTTAAAATCTCAAAACTAATGGGGCTAGACATGAGGGAGAAGGAGGTTCGAAAACAAAAATCCCTCAAGTGGAAATCCCCCTTAATGCCGACGTACCAGTACTCTTTCTGGTTTGTATCCATTCGGCCCCATTCAGCCTACTGTTTTAAGACATTTATCCCCATCCAGGTGTCGATTTTTTCCTGGCGAGCTATAGCGAGCCAGCATTTTATTGAGAAATCCGGCTTCGCCGGAGACATTTTAAAATTTAGTCTAAATCATTATCCAATATATGGTGGCTTGCTATCGTCAAATATAAATCGACACCTGGATGGGGATAAACGTCATATAACAGTAGGCTTTTAATAATGACCAACGTGTTTTAAACATTATTTCCAATAAATCTATCTCTCTATTGCCATACGCCTTCATACCTAAAGGGGTGGCCACAAATAAATTGCCCCCATGGACCTCTGCCAATCGGCGCCCGTTCTCCCACCCAACACCACTTTCACTCCTATACCTCTCAATTTCATCCTTCAACCTCGCTCTCGGTCTGTCTTGTACTTATTTTAGCTGCATTTTAGACGGTTTTGAGAAGCTTAGGAAGGATATATGGTAGCTAAAAGGATTACTTGAGATAGTCTGTAGCTTTTTAACTGGCAGACGTTCTCCCTAAGCTGCATAAAATCGTCTAATAGTTCCCAGACTATAATGAATAGGACGTCGCCGGTATAGAAGGGGTTAATCCTCCCATAGTCCCATATAGGACGTCGCCGGTATAGAAGGGGTTAATCCTCCCATAGTCCCATATAGGACGTCGCCGGTATAGAAGGGGTTAATCCTCCCATAGTCCCATATAGGACGTCGCCGGTATAGAAGGGGTTAATCCTCCCATAGTCCCATATTTTCTTATCACACTGTCCAAATGCTTAGATGAGCTGACATTCTCCATAACCTGACCCGTAACCCCCTTTCAAAGACCATAACTTATCCCTTTCTGTACCGGCGACGTCTTTTTAGTTGTAGTCTTGCTATATTTAGACGATTTAGTGCAGTTTAACCCTTTGAGTACCAGCGACGTATGTTATATTATATTCTAACTATATTTTGACCATATTACGCAGCTTAGGAAGGATATATGGTAGTTAAATAGGTGGGTGGAGATAGTTTGAAGCCTATTGATTGCTCAAGGTCCTTCCTAAGCTGAATAAAATCGTATTATAGTTGCCAGAATATGATAACATGGACGACCCTGGTACTGTATGGGTTAAGAAAGATCTGTGGTGGTAGAAAGGGTTAAGTGAGATAGTTCGAAGCCTGATGGAGGGCCTTTTTAAACTGTACAAAATCGTCTAATAGTAGCCAGAGTAAAACTAAAAGGACGTCGCCGGTACAGAAGGGGTTAACTCCTTCAGGAAGTTCAGGTTTATACTCTATTTTTTTCCAGCTGATGGTAAATTGAATCCCTGTGTAGCTGATTTCTCAATCTCTGTGTAGCTGATTTCTCAATCCCTGTGTAGCTGATTTCTCAATCCCTGTGTAGCTGATTTCTCAATCCCTGTGTAGCTGATTTCTCAATCCCTGTGTAGCTGATTTCTCAATCCCTGTGTAGCTGATTTCTCAATCCCTGTGTAGCTGATTTCTCAATCCCTGTGTAGCTGATTTCTCAATCCCTGTGTAGCTGATTTCTCAATCCCTGTGTAGCTGATTTCTCAATCCCTGTGTAGCTGATTTCTCAATCCCTGTGTAGCTGATTTCTCAATCCCTGTGTAGCTGATTTCTCGATACTTAATGGAAATATCTGAAACTACTATGGCTGTGTGTCGTATTAATGCCAAGTTTTCATAATTAACATCATATTTCGCTACAAAATCTACCTTATAGCTGAGTAACAAAGATAGTAACATGGCAATTTACCCTCAGCTGGAAACAAATAGACTATAGTTTCTCACACAGTTCCAAAAATGTTTAGCAGGCACTGCATCTCCCACTCATTGTAACTCATGAAAACTGTATCATCAGCAAACAGCAGCACAGATATTCCAGAAATGTATTTGTTAATTGACCACTGGCGAGTTTCAGGCTATAAGGAAGTTGGAGTTTTTTACATTGATATTTAGCAGAATTACTAGCTAAAATGCGGGTGTAGTAAATTTATAAATACATAAGTAAATTCAACATGCGTTTTATCCATTATACATCTGCTTTATTATTGTATTCCTGTTTAATATCGATGTTTACGACTCCATCTTCCTTATAGCCAGAAACTCGCAAGTGGTCAATTACCCAGAATCTTTTCCAAGACGTATCCAAAGGTCGAGGCGTTGACAATGTGGTGTCCTTCATCCTCGCAGATGGCCTTCAGGTTGACAAGATCTCCATCAAGGTTTGTTGTTTTCGACATAACAACCAAGGGAGATGCACAGGTTGGAGGTGTGGTGGTGGTTGTTGTGGCAGTTGGGGTTGGCGCTTCTGTGGTAGTGGCAGTTGTAGTTGTCTGTAGTGTTGTGGTTGTTTGTGGTGTTGTGGTGGTAATGGCAGTAGGGGTTGTTTGTGGTGCTGTGGTGGTTGTGGTGATGTCAGTTGTGGTTGGTTCTTCTGTTGTAGTTGTGGTGATGTCAGTTGTGGCTGGTTCTTCTGTTGTAGTTGTGGTGATGTCAGTTGTGGCTGGTTCTTCTGTTGTAGTGGTTGTGGTGATGTCAGTTGTGGTTGGTTCTTCTGTTGTAGTTGTGGTGATGGCAGTTGTGGTTGGTTCTTCTGTTGTAGTTGTGGTGATGGCAGTTTTGGTTGGTTCTTCTGTTGTAGTTGTGGTGATGGCAGTTGTGGTTGGTTCTTCTGTTGTAGTTGTGGTGATGGCAGTTGTGGTTGGTTCTTCTGTTGTAGTTGTGGTGATAGCAGTTGTGGTTGGTTCTTCTGTTGTAGTTGTGGTGGTTGTGGTGATGGCAGTTGTGGTTGGTTCTGTTGTAGTTGTGGTGATGGCAATTATGGTTGGCTCGGTTGTGGGTATGGCAGTTGTGGTTGGTTCTGCTGTGGTGGTTGTGGTTATGGCAGTTGTGGTTGTCTGTGGTGTTGTGGTGGTGATGGCAGTTGTGATTGTCTGTGGTGCTGTGGTGGTTGTGGTGATGGCAGTTGTGATTTTCTCTGGTACTGGTGTTGTCTGGAGGGTTGTTGTTGTCAATAGTGCTGTGGTTGATCCTGGTGCTGCGGTTGTCACTGCAGAGGAGTATTAGTCAGTTAGTTAAAATAGGACTTCAGAGGCTATCAACCCTATTGGATTATTAAGCCAGCACACTGTAAGTCAAGAATAACATCAGGACTGGAGCCTCTTTGCGAGAACTCCAGTCCCTTGATGGAGTATTAGAGTTATTATCAATAATATAATTCCTCCCTTTCTTCAGCAATTAACAGGCTTCGAAATATCTCCCTTAACCCTTTTTACTACTACAGATTCTTCTTATTCTGCACAAAATCCTCTAAATATAGCTAGAATTATATGAAAAAGACGTCACCTGTACAGAAGGGGTTAACCCTCTCCGACATATGACGCGATTTTGAGCCTATTAGGGATACTTTAAAGTCTTTGTTACCATCAGGGGTATTTATAAACCTTTAGTTTAGTTACTTCAACCTCTGCAGTTGTCTTTGAGTTAGCTGTGTTGAGCCTATTGGGGATACTTTAAAGCCTTTGTTACCATCAGGGGTATTTAGAAACCTTTAGTTTAGTTACTTCAACCTCTGCAGTTGTCTTTGAGTTAGCTGTGGGCAGAAAACTAATTGTGGAGAGGTAATTATAAGTGTGAGAGAACTCTATTTCTTATTGCTAATCTGGCATCCTCTGCATCATATGAGTCTGAAAGGGTTAAGGGGACAGGAACTGCGTGTTTTTGGCTTATTAATGCATGTATTCATTTATTATTTTGTTAGTTTCCTCGATAGACATCCCTGTAAATTAGAAAAAACATCCCCTAGACCCCCCTCAAGATAAATTTGTACATTTTTCGGTAGAAAAATGTCACGGCCGAAGGCAGTTTCCTCTTAAAATTTCCGGCTCGCTATCGCTCGCCAGGAAATAATCAACATATAAATGGGACGAAAGGTCTTAAAATTGACAACGGAATAGAGATAAAGGTGTTCAAATCGCCAAACTAATGGGCCGAACGTCATAAAATTTGAAAACTAATGGGGCTAAACATGAGGGAGAAAGGCAATACACAGCAGCTGGTGGTCCCTGGCAGAAATCCCTATCGGTATTTTCTTATAGGTATATATGCTTTCTAGATCCCTTTCTCCCTCATGTTTAGCCCCATTATTTTTGAAATTGTATGATGTTTACCCCATTAGTTTGTCGATTTTTAAGATATTTCGCCCTATTTCTTCTTTGTCAATATTAAGACCTTTCGTGCTATTTAGATGTCGATTTCTTTTCTGGCGAACGATAGTGAGCCTGTGGTTCTGGCTAAACATGAGGGAGAAGGAAGTTGGTTGGTGAAGAAAAAAATATATAATTATAGCCTCACCCGGAGTTGACGTTTGGAGAGATGGTGTTGTTGTTGTGGTTGATGTCAGGGTGGACTCAGAAGGGAACTGCAGGTGTCTGGTCCAGCAGGTGGTCGTAAGGCCGCTGGGAGAGTCGTCATGCCCAGACAACACAAACAGGTCGTACAGGTAACAGGTACTGGGTAGTTTGGGACAGAGACAGAGTAGTTGGGCCGTTGGGTCAGGTACCGCACGCATCCCACATTGCAGCTCACTAGTAGCGGACACGATTCTGGGCTTGGTTAGGTTTGCGTTTGACACTCGAACCTTGTACCATGATGAGCTGGTTCCACAAGTGACAGGGAGGAAGGACAGCGACACCAGCACCAGGGCCGCTCCAGAGATGGCCATATTCCTTAACCATGATACCGCCATATCTGTTGACACACATTACTTGTGAAATAATTATGATATTAAAGGGAGGCAGTTATTAAGGGGAGGCAGTTGGTTTTTCGAGTCCTCCTCCCTCATGTTTAGCCCTATTAGTTATGAAATTTAAAGACATTCGCCCCATTAGTTTGGCGATTTTCAGGCCTTTTGCCCCATTTCTTTGCCAATATTAAGACCTTGCGTGCCATTTAGGTGTCGATTTGTTTCCTGTCGAGCGATAGCGAGCCTGCATTTGGAGAGGATTCGGCCTTCGGCCTGGAAATGTACACATTTATATCGAAGGAAGGGGGGGGGGGGAATGTCTTGTGAGTGTTTTTTTTTTTAAGTTTGATAGAGGCTTAGAGAGCAAACTAAACCACCTCCTTAAACCATTGAGCCGAACCAGTAAATTATGGTGCACAATACCGTCTGGGCTCCCTTAATTAACCTGTTCATTACCGGTGAAGACATTTCCATTATATTCTGATCAATATTTGACGATTTTATTCAGCTTAGCAAGGATGTCTAATTGTCTATCCATTACGTGACTTAATACTATCTCAATTGTCTATCCATTACATGACTTAATACTATCTCAATTGTCTATCCATTACATGACTTAATACCATCTCAATTCATCATTTTAGCTACCATATAATATTATCTCTCCTAAGCTTCATATAAAACGTGTTAATGTAGCCAAACTCAAGTGAAAAAGACGTATAATAAAATATAATAAAATAGAAAATAAAAATAGAAAAAGTGAGGATTGGGCCTGAGCATATAGATAGATATAGATAGATAGATAGAATGAAGCTTAGGAAGGACATAGGGTAGACAAAAGGATTAAATTAGATAGTCTATAGCCTTTTTTATTGATGAACGTTCTTCCTAACCTGTACAGTCGCGCTAATAAGTGATGTCTCGGCACCATGTATATTTCTATCAATAATTGGTATCATCGCTATCTAAGGTATAAATCGTCGTTCAGAGTGAGATATACAACCATGTTCCTATCTTTACACACCCTATTTAACATCTGACAGACATTAATACAGCCCAGAGCGAGTCAAATGTAATGACGGCTGAGATGACTTATTAGCGCCACTGTACAAAATCGTCTGATAGTTGCCAGAATATAATGAAAAGTACAATCGGGGGTATTAAGTGTTGTCATAGATTCCAGTGGTTTACGCTCAAAAAGACTTATGTTATTGGTATCTTTATAGTTACTGGGAAAAGTGCTTATCTCTCAGAGTATTAGTCAGTGTCCGAGACTTTGTGAAATATCTAACAACACTTATTAACCTCGACTGTACAATCGCGCTAATAAGTGATGTCTCGGCACCAAGTATGTTTTGATCAATAATTGGTATCAGCAATATCTAAGCTTCATTTCTTCATATCGAGTGAAATATACAAACATGTTCCTACACTTACCCACCCTATTCAACATCTGACAAACATTAATACAGCACAGAGCAAGCCAAACGTAATGACAGCTGGGACATGACTTATTAGCGCGACCGTACATCACCGGTAGAGAAAGGGTTAACTTATTAACTACTTATTAATAAATATGGCGTCTTATGGCGATTAATCAGCTTTAAAATCATCAACTGAATGGGAGTGTGGCAGGTGTTAAGAGATGATTCGTTTTTATGGTCTCCCTTCTTCCTCATGTTTAGCCCCATTATTTTTCAGATTATAAGCCCATTAGTTTGGCGATTTTAAGACCTTTCGCCCCATTTCTTTGTCAATGTTAACCCCTTGAAGCTTTGACGCGTTTTAGCAGTATATTTTGGCTATCATTAGACGATTTTATGCAGCTTAGGAAGGATCTGTGGTTATTTAAAGGGTAAAGACTCCTAATCAACCCTCTGACTTTCATATACCTTTCCTAATCTGAATAAAATCGTCTAATAATTACCTGAAAACAAAACAGAAATGTGTATTGGAGCTTGAAAGGGTTGAGACCTGTCATGCCATTTAGGTGTCGATTTTATCCTGGCGAGCGATAGCGAACCTGTAATTCTAAGAGAAACCGGCCTTCGGCTGGTACATTTTGCCATCGAAAATTGTACAAATTTATCTTGAAAGGGGAACTAGCGAGTGTTTTTTAAGCTTGATGGAGGTCTAGTGATAGCGTAATGCATAAATGCGCGTAACTTCGGTGTGAGTATCCTAGGTTCGAGTCCTTGGAGTGTCACATGTATTTGTTGATTATTATGTTCCCTACACCAACCGACTTTACTCCTAAACTCAATTAATGAAATCAACAAATACATGTGGCAGTCCAGGGATTCGAACCTAGGATGCTCACACCGAAATTCAGCGCATTTATCTTCAGTAATTGAGTTTAAAAGTAAAGTTGATTGGTGAAAAAATATGAAATAAATTAATATATAAATAAATAGACCCCCCAAAATAACCACTGTTCCCTTAACCCTTTGAGTACCAGTGACATGTGCTATATTTTATTCTAGCTGTATTTAGACGATAATATGCAGCTTAGGAAGAATCTGCGGTAGTTAACCCCTTCCGTACCGGCGACGTCTTTTTAAGTTTATTCTAGCTATATTTAGACGGTTTTGAGCAGTTTAAGAAGGTTCTGCGGTAGTAAAATGGGTTAAGTGAGATAGTTCCAAGTCTGTTAATGTCTGGAGGCCCTATTTAAATGGGTTAAGTGAGATAGTTCCAAGTCTGTTAATGTCTGGAGGCCCTATTTAAATTTAATAAAATCGTCTAATAGTAGCCAGAATAAAGTAAACAAGACGTCGCCGGTACCGAAGGGGTTAAAAGGATTGGTTGAGATAGTTTGAAGCCTTATTATCGCTATAGGTCCGTCCTAATCTGCATAAAAGCAACGCGTATGACCCAAGACAGCCACGTACCGTACAAGTGTAGTCCGATCACCGGCTTCTACCTCACTAAAAACTAACCCCATCGAGTCACGACACCTGACTTACATACAGAGCGGTGGTGCCAATTTAGCTACTTTACCGCTAGCTCTATAGGTACACTTGAGGAAAAAACAATCTGTACACTTTAAACATTCTGGAAGTGGGTCGAAATCTTATGAAAATACCTCACAGACGTATGTTTCACCCGATTAATTCCGTTCACACTAGATTATTTACAGCTCACCAGCGTAAATATAGTTTTTGGGTTGAGTGTACTTAGGTTGATCTAGCGGCAATTGTTTTCACCTAGCGTCAAAAAGTAGAAAAGCAGCTACGATGTGCCGTTGTAAAGGCTTATCCCTCAATACCTTCACCTGAACCTGACATGAATTCTAGCGATATTCTGGAGATTGTGGAATTAATCCCTTCTATACCGGCGACGTCTTTGTAATTATACGCAAGCTAAATTTAGACGATTTTGTACAGTTTAAGAAGGATCTGTGGTAGTAAAAATGGTTGTGATATAGTTCGAAGCTTATTAATTACTGGAGGCCCTTTTGAAACTGAATACAATCGTTTAATAGTAGCCGGATTAAAGTTTAAAAGACGTTGCCGGTACAGAAGGGGTTAATTTAGTGATTTTCGGCATTTATTTATAATCTTTCCGGTTTCTAGGGACTTTTGACAACGGATCTAGCGGGAATGTTGAGTCTTGGTTTGGTAACGCTGATAATACAGAGTCAAACGCCTACACAAGCAATCTAACGCGGTGGTGTGTGTGGAAGGGGAAGGGGAGGCGCGCAAATAAATGAACAAATAAATGAACAACCAAAACGACCAATTCACACGCAAACAACATTCTTCAGTCTATATAAAGAATTGACAGAAAACACGTCAGAATACACATATGCAGCATATACGGTATATACTGTATATATACAGTGTATATATATATACAGTATGTGTGTGTGTGTGGGGAGATTGTAGACACCAATCGAGCAGGGCTATACCCAGGGTAGACCTCATAGGCATGTGATAAGGAGTTGCTGGAGCCCCTATTTCACTTGTTTGGCATGCAAGCACAGAGCAAGCATTTATGATGGCAGCTCACGGTGCCTCGGAATCCCCTGGGGGGGGGGGGGGAGGGGGAGAGATTACAAATACTCCAATCATAAGCTGCCCTTCACCGGCCGACCCTTCAAAATGCTCTGGACCGCGGCCTGCCGCTCTTGATGTTGGATTCAGCAGCATTTGCGGTCTTTTGTCTGGCTTTCCCTCTGTTGAACACCATCTTTCCTCCAACAAACCTGATCTTCTTTTCCTCGCTGAAACTCAGGTGTCTGAAGCAACTGTCAGCGTCCCCTTCTCTGTATCCTCCTACTTTCTCTATCCTAGTTTCAAAGCCAAAAGCGGATGTTGTGCATACATGCACAACAAACTCACTTGCTCTCGTGTTCCTGATAATGACTCCTCTGAATTCTCAACTTAATGGCTCGAACTATCCTGTCATTCTCATACTAAATATTTATGTGCTATCTATCTTTCCCCTAACTCTACTGACTTTCCCAAATTCTTTATTTAACTAAACTCTAAAGTGGAACACATCCTGTCCATGTCTCTTTTCCTAGAAATCTCCATCTTAGGAGATTTCAACGTTCACTAACGCCAGTGGCTCTCCTCTCATTCCACTGACCAACCTAGTGAACAAGCCTACATATTTTCTATCCTAAATAAGATAGAGCAGTTGGTTCAGCAACCCACCTGTATCCCGGATCGGTTCGGATTTCGACCCAACATTCTGTGGCACTTTGGCGCTGCCGACTGGGAGGCTCTCTGGCAGTACTTCTTTGATTTCCCATGGAATGATTTTTGCTTCCGTGGCCGGGAACATTAGGAGAGTGCTGAACGCATTACTGAGGTAATACTCTCGGGCATGGAGGCATGCATTCCATTTTCTTTCTCTCAGACTAGTGCAATTTTGTTTTGGTTTACTCATCCTTATGCTAGTGCTGTCCGCAATGAGGAGGAAGCATTCACACCCGACCGACGTCTTCAAACCCAAGAGTCTCATTCTTCCTATATTTCTGAATAGAATCTGGCCAAATCTTTGCTTCGACTCGCCAAACACTCTTTCATCAATAATAAATGCACTGAACTGTCCGACTCTGGCTCTACCCAAGCTTTCTGACATCTGACCAAAAACATCTCCAACAATTTTTCTTCCTCGTCTTTCCCTCCCCTTTTCCACTCTGATGTTACCATCACTTTTTCCTCTGAACAAGCTGAAATCTTCACCCAAACTTTCACTAGAAACTCTACCTTGGATGATTCGGGTGATGTTCCTCCCTCTCCACCACCCTCTCACTTACTCATGCCTAATATCCTGATCTCTTCTAAAGATGTACTTTCTACCCTCTCTGGGTTTTGTACTAAGAAAGCGTAAGGTCCGGATGGTGTTCCTCCTGTTCTACTCAAAATCTGTGTTTCCTTGCTGACTCGACCCTGCCTAGGCAAGCTCTTCCGTCTCTGTCTCTCCTCTAATGTCTTCCCTTCTTGCTGGAAGTTTGCTCTCATTTACCCTGTACCAAAGAAGGGTGACCGCTCTCAGCCCTCCAACTATCGTCCAATTGCTCTCATCTCTTGCATCTCCAAAGTTTTTAAAACTATTCTTGCTTCAAAATTTCTTAAGCATCTCTCTTCTCATAATCTACCCTCGGATCGGATGGATCGTCAGTATGGCTTCCTTAGGGGTCGCTCTATTAGGGATCTTCTTTCATATCTTACTAACTCTTGGTCATCCTCCTTCTGGGACTTCGGTGACACCTTTTCTATTGCACTAGACATATTGAAGGCATTTGATGGAGTCTGGCACAGGTCTCTAATTTCTGAACTGCCTTCCGGTTTCTATCCCTCTACTGTATCTGTGTCGTTATCTCTAATTTCCTTTCTGGTCGTTCCATGGCTGCGGTTGTGGACGGCCATCGTTCGATTCCTCAAACTATCAACTCCGGTGTTGTTGTTGTTGTTCCTCAAGCTGCCTGGCCGAACAGCCCCAAGGCCCCGAGCAAGGCCAAGGCCATAACCGAGCGCCCCACCGAACCCTCCCTGCCGACCACAATAAAGCCTGGGTGACCGAAGCCACTCCATGGCGGGGAGCTGAGGAGGGTGCGGAAACGCCGGGAAACCAAAGCCCCACCCAGGGCCCTGTGCCCCTCAGCAATTATGAAGAGAAAGCTGAGGGGCACGGGAAAAATGTGTCGCTTTGGCTTCCAATCTTGGTAGATTGGGAGGTCAATCCACGAAAGAGACGCCGTCACTTGAGATCTAGAAAATATATAAGGAAAAGGAACAGTCAGAGTAAGCAATGGGTATGGCAGAGATCGCTCAGTTCTCACTCTGATAGACCAGCCCATCACCAACTCCGGTGTTCCTCAGGGTTCTGTCCTATCTCAAATTATTTTTCAGATATTCATTAATGATCTTCTCAACTGTACTTCTAGTCCTGTCCATTCATTTGCTGGTGACTCTACCTTACACTATCCAACTAGTTATCCAGAACCTCCCAGTATGCAATCACACAAAGAATCGTATGATGGTGACAATAAACACTTATCTTCTTACCTATCAACCATTTCCAGTTGGGGCAGAGAAAATCTTGTTGCTTTCAATGCTTTCAAGGCCCAATATCTCCATTTATCCACTCGTCAACAACTCCCACGGGACTATCCCTTATACTTCAACAATACACAAATCAACCCTTCATCTTCTCTCGGTATTCAAGGTGTCTCTTTTTCTCCTAAACTCATTTGGAAAGACCATATTACCACCCTTGCTAAAACAGCTTCCCAGAAGCTGGGTGTACTCAACCGCCTCCGGGGGTTCTTTACCCCTGCGCAGCTTCTTGTTCAGTGCAGGGACACAGTGCGTCTTGACATTGTAGAAAAGAAAGCCTTTCGTCTCATGAACTCATATCCACTCACTGACTCTTTGCAATCTCTCTCTCTTTGCCGCAGTGTTTCATCTCTCTCGTTATTCTACGTTATTGCAATGGTCAATGCTCCTCAGAGCTCTCTCAGTGTGTACCACCTCTGCAAAGAGTATGTGGCACTCGTCTTGCAACACGGTCCCATCCCTGCCATGTGCAACTCTCCAATCCAAGAGTGAAATGATATTCCCAAACTTCTATTCAGCAGCTGAGCTCTGAAGCTCTCTCCCTGAAGCCATCTTCCCCTCATCTTCAAACTCCGTGTATCCAGGCATTTTCGCTCGAACATTCCTTAATTTTGGCCCTGTCACTCTTTCAGCTCTGGGGGAGGCACTCTTCACAGTTCTGCCTTTAGTCTCCCTCATTCACATGAAAAAAACAAAAAAAAAAAAAAAAAAAATATATATATATATATATATATACGGTATATATATATATACAGTATACAGTATATATATATATATATATATATATATATATGAGTGTGTGTGTGCTTTGAAAGTGCAATCTTCAAATGGTCAATTTAGATTCTATTTTTATAAGTTAGGAGTGTTGTAGCAGTAATCATAATTGCCAGGGTCGTTAGGTGAAGCAAGCACTAAGTGGATTATTCTTCAAAGGCTATTCCAGTGTAAGGGGTAGTGTTTGTTTTTCTGGACCCCTTTCTCCCTCGTGTTTAGTCCCATCAGTTTTGAGATTTTAAGACGGTAGACCCATTATTTTGGTGATTTTAACATCTTTTGCCCCATTTCGTTGTCAATTTAAGACCTTTCGTGCCATTTAGGTGTCGATTTTTTCCTGGCGAGCGATAGCGAGCCTGTAATTTTAGAAGGCACCAGCCTAGCGAGGAAACTCATAAATATATAGACCAAAAACCAAGCACTACCCCCTTAATCCGACAGCTCCAAACAACAGTAATTTTCTTTAATCCAATTTTGTAGCAATTTTGTGAAGCCACGAAATCCTCATGGATATTGGATATAAACACGAAGCTGAAGAGGAATGCATGTACGGTCGCGCTAATAAGTCATGTCCCAGCTGTCATTACGTTTGGCTTGCTCTGTGTCGTATTAATGTCTGTCAGATGTTGAATAAGGTGGGTAAGTGTAGGAACATGTTTGTATATTTCACTCGATATGAAGAAATGAAGCTTAGATATTGCTGATACCAATTATTGATCAAAACATACTTGGTCCTGAGATCATCACTTATTAGCGCGGTTTGTATTTATGTGTGTATATGCTCAGGCCCAGGCCCCATAGCTGTGGGTGGCTGACTCTAGACAGAGCCCGAATTGAAACAACATTTAAAGGGGTCCGGGGCCAATTTCGCATTCCCTCGCCCCTTGCTCTGTCTCGTCTAGTAGATGAATTATACAAGGGGAGGAGGATTCCTAGCCACCCGCCGCCCTCTAGGTATATTGAAGAGGAATGCTTTGCTAAAACTGTGCATTTTTCGATAGAAAAATGTCTCCGGTGAAGCCGAATTTCTCTATACAATGCTGGCTCGCTATCGCTCGCCAGGAAGAAATTGACACCTTGATGGGGATAAATGTCTTAAAACAGTAGGCTAAATGGGGCCGAATGGATACAAGCCAGAGAAAGAGAGAAAAAAAAAAAGCAGGTCACCCCCCTTGATAAAATCGTCTAAATGTAGGTAAAATACAATAACAGACGTCACCGGCAGAACAAGGGTTAAGGGGAGATTTCCACTTGAGGGATTTTTTTATTTACCCCTTTCTCCCTCATGTTTAGCCCCATTGCTTTTGATATTTTAAGACGTTCGCCACATTAGTTTGGCAATTTTAAGAACTTTTGCCCCATCTATGTCACTTTTAAGACCTTTCGTGCCATTTAGGTGTCGAGTTTTTCCTGGCGAGCGATAGCGAGCCTGTAATTTAAGAGGAACCGGCCTCCGGCCGGGACATTTTTCTACCGAAAAATGTACAAATTTATCTTGAAAGGAGATCAAGGGGGTGAAATTTCAAGCTTGATGGAAGTCTAGGAAACACATTAACAACCTCCCCTTAAGGTCCGGAATAAAAGAGGAAGGTAATAATAATAATAATAATAATAGTTCTTAAAGCTAGCGCATGCTAAGCTAGCTAAGGATAGCTCAATAAGGCCGATTAGGCGTATTTCCATTGGGGTCCTGTACTACTACCCCATCCCTTTGCTCATGAGGGATGGTAACGACTCAGTGCTTGTGAAAAATCTTTAATGCGCCGAGCGTGGGCGCGAACCCGGGCCTTCTGGGTGGAAGTCCGAGACGCTAGTCACTACACCAAGCGAGCCGCTTGGTGTAAATGCTAAAACACTCATATTGTCGTACGTTAACCCCTTGAAGCTCTGACGCATTTTAGCAGTTTATTTTGGCTATCATTAGACGATTTTATGCAGCTTAGGAAGGATCAGTGGGTATTATTAAAATGGTAAAGACGATCTCAATCAACCCTTTGACTTCCATATACCGTTACTAATCTGGATAAAATCGTCTAATAGTAGCCACAAAACAGAACAGAAACGCGTATTGGAGCTTGAAAGGGTTAAGGGGTTAGTGGCTGTTTAATTTTATTTTTTTCTCCCCTCGCTAGATCTCCATTAAGCTTAGAACAACGCTCCCTATAACCCCTTCACGATACATATGTACATTTTTCGGTAGAAAAATGTCGGTTACTCTTAAAATTACAGGCTCGCTTTCGCTCGCCTGGAAAAACTCGACACCTCGCCAGGAAAAACTCGACACCTAAATGGCACGAAAGGTCATAAAATTGACAACGAAATGGGGCGAAAAGTGTTAAAATCGCCAAACTAATGGACCGAACGTCTTAAAATTTCAAAACGAATGGGGCTAAACACGAGGGAGAAGGGGGGCCAGCCAAACCAGCCCATCCCCCCCCCTTAAGCCGGTGTCACACGAGCGATTTTTCCGTCAATTTTTACGAGCAATTGTTGTCTGGAGAATTAACCCTTTCAAGCTCCAAAACGCATTTCTTTTTTGTTTTCTGGTAATTATTAGACGATTTTATTCAGATTAGGAAGGGTATATTATGGAAGTCAGAGGGTTGATTGAGAGAGTTTTTACCCTTTTAATACCCACAGATCCTTCCTAAGCTGCATAAAATCGTCTAATGATAGCCAAAATATACTGCTAAAACACGTTAGAGCTTCAAGGGGTTAAGGGGGAAGGGTTAATTTATTGGTAGATTTATTTCATATATTCATTATTATTATTTATAGTATCCTCCCTAGATCTGCATCAAACTTTAAAAAAAAAAAAAAAAAAAAAAAAAAAAAAAAAAAAATAAATAAATAAAATCACACACACACACACATACACACACACGCACATGCACATTTATTAGGTCCCCTTCTAGATTGTTTTTGTTTACATTTTCTATAGAAAAATATCCCGGCCGGTTCTCCCAAAATATCCCGGCCGGTTCTCCCAAAATATCCCGGCCGGTTCTCCCAAAATATCCCGGCCGGTTCTCCCAAAATATCCCGGCCGGTTCTCCCAAAATATCCCGGCCGGTTCTCCCAAAATATCCTGACCGGTTCTCCCAAAATATCCCGGCCGGTTCTCCCAAAATATCCCGGCCGGTTCTCCCAAAATATCCCGGCCGGTTCTCCCAAAATATCCCGACCGGTTCTCCCAAAATATCCCGGCCGGTTCTCCCAATATATCCCGGCCGGTTCTCCCAAAATATCCCGGCCGGTTCTTCCAAAATATCCCGGCCGGTTCTCCCAAAATATCCCGGCCGGTTCTCCCAAAATATCCCGGCCGGTTCTCCCAAAATATCCCGGCCGGTTCTCCCAAAATTACTGGCTCACTTTCGTTCGCCAGGAAAAAAAAGATCGACACCTAACACGAAAGGTCTGAATATTGGAAAAAAAATGGGGCGAAATGTCTTAAAATCGACAAACTAATGGGGCAAACATCTTAAAATCTGAAAACTAATGGGGCAAACATCTTAAAATCTGAAAACTAATGGGGCTAAACTTGACCAAAGAGTAAGAGAATTTCTGCGGGCAACTGTATCTGCGAGGTCAACCCATTACGAAGCTGTGTGCATGGCATTGATAAATACAATATTAACCCCTTCTATACCGACGCCGTCCTTTTCACTTTATTTCGGCTACTATTAGACGATTTTATTCAGTTTAGGAAGGTTGTCTACCATTTAACAAGCTATAGACTATCTTAATTAATCCTTTTAGCTACCATATATCCTTCCTAAGCTACATAAAATCGTCTAAATCTAGCTGAAATCAAATACAAGAGACATCACCGGTACAGAAGGGGTTAAATTTTCTGGAAATCAAGCCACTTTAACAAATGAGTTCCAATCATGTCATCCAATAAACCCTTAACCCTTTGAGTACCAGCGACGTGTATTATATTTTATTCTAGCTAGATTTAGGCGATATTAGGAAGCTTAAGAAGGATCTGTAGTAGTTACAAGGGTTGATTGCGATAGTTTGAAGCTTTATTATTGCTAGATGTCCTTCCTAAGCTGAATTAAATCGTATAATAGTTGCCAGAATAGGATGAAAAGGACGCCCCTGGTACTGAACCTCTCCTTTTCTCTTTCAATGACGTGTATCCATTCGGCCTCATTCAGCCAACTGACGTTTATCCCCATCCAAGTGTCGATTTCTTCCTGGCGAGCGATAGCGAACCAACATTGTCTGGAGAAATCCGGCTTCACCGGAGACATTTTCAATAGCAAAGTGTCTCCGGCGAAGCCAGGAAAATATTGAATATTGACACCTGGATGGGGGTAAACGTCTTAAAACAGTTGGCTGAATGGGGCCGAATGGATACAAGCCAAAGAGAGAGGGAGAGCAAGAGAAAACAAAAACGAGTTGGGCTCCCTTAAGCCGTTGTCACACGAGCGGTTTTTCCGTCAATTTTCGATGAGCAAGTTTGTTCTCATAGTATTTTTTGATAGTTTAGCATTGGAATCGGACACTAAACTGAAGATAGAGTATGCTAGGTGGCTGACATTTGAGATATTAACCCGTTCAGTACCGCTGACTTCCTGTTCATTATATTCCGGCAATTTTTAGACGATTTTTTCAGCTTAGGACGGGCGTGTGGCAATTAAGAAGCTACAAACCATCTCAATTAACCCTTTTAGCTGCCACAGGTAATTTCTAGGCTGCACAAATTCGTCTAAAAATAGCTGATATAATACAACTGACATCCTCGGTAGTGAAGGGGTTAACACGGCCAGACTACAATTGTCGACTTGCGAGTTTCGTTCTATAAGGAAGTTGGAGCTGTAGACAACGATATTGACCAGAATTTACAGCTAAAATACGGTCGTAGTATATTTATTAATACATAAAAAACCCAATTCAACATACCATTTATCGATCGGAAACGTACACTCGGATACCTTAGTCTCTAGCCCACTTATTCGTAGCCTTCACCTACTTGTAGGGGAGGTGTGGCAGAGTGGTCTTGCCACTGGATTGGTAATCCAATGGACCCGGGTTCGAATCCCAATATGTCAATGGGAAGATATTATTGGGATGGAATTTGTGCTGTACCTAGTTTCAGTGCATTACCACAGCACACCGAAATACCAAAAAAATACCCTCATTGTTCCCTGATTAAATAGCATTGTATGAATATTCCCATATTCAAAATATGTTACAGGGGGGCAATGCCTAGTGAGTTAATTGCTCAATAGGTGGTGTTCTGAGAGTGAGGGTCCGAGTGTGGGAGATGAGACGGTGAAGCGCAGAGGAGAAGCGGGTTCAGAGATGGAGTTGCTTCGAACCGGGGTGCTTCACATGTCTCACTCCCTAGACTGGAACAAGACCTCACGGGCCTCACCGTGTTCAGCGGTGTAGTGTAAAAGGCTCTCAGCCTATGCCCGAGAGGGAGTAGTTGGAATATAGAAAAAACAAAATATGGAAGTATTTCTATGGACACGAATTTTGTAATATAATTGTCTATACATCAACTACAAAACTAATTATACTATTTATTGAGAAGCAAGTTCTATCCAAAAATCAATCTAGATAGTTTGAATTGCATACAGAACAACATAAAGGGTCCACGAATTATATTGAGTGGGCTAGAGACTATGCTATCCGAGTGTACATTCATTATTGCATTTCTGTTAAATATCGATGTTCACGTCTCCAACATCCTTATAGACCGAAACTCGCAAGTGGTCAATTCGCCACTTGCGAGTTTCAGGCTATAAGGAAGTTCGGCCTGTAAACATCGATATTAAGCACAAATACAGTAATTATGTAGGTTTCTGATGGATAAATAGTATGTTGAATTGGATTGTACGTGTATTTATAAATGAACTACAACCGTATTATAGCTGGTTATTCTACTAAATATCGATGGCTACAGCTCCAACTTCCTTATAGACCGAAACTCGCAAGTGGTCAATTGCTCGTATACAAATTGACGGGAAAAACGCTCGTGTGACACCGGCTTTACTTTCGATTTTTACTCTTAACCCCTTCTGTACCGATGATGTACTTTTCATTATATCCTAGCAACTATGAGACGATTGTATTGAGCTTAGGAAAGACGTCAACCAATCAAAAGGTTACAAACTATCTCAATGCATACTTTTAGCAACCACACATCCTTCTTAAGCTTCATAGAATCATCTAAAAGTAGCTGATATTAACCCTCTCCGACATATGACGCGATGTTGAGCCTATTGGAGATACTTTAAAACCTTTGTTACCATCAGGGGTATTTAGAAACCTTTAGTTTAGTTACTTCAACCTCTGCAGTTGTCTTTGAGTTAGCTGTGGGAATTATAAGATTAAAATGTAAAACTTGCAAACTAAACAAACCAAAATTGGGACAAGGACAATATAAAGTCAAATTAAATTATCAAAATCGCTATGTGGAAACAACGCTTACTAAAATGAAAATTATTAAATAAAAGAACACAATCCACCACATAGGGTGTACATTACTACATGAGCAAGTTAATCTGTTTCCCAAGCAAACTAATCGCACATATAACAACGCACTAGACTAGAGTGAGACAACTCTATTTCTTATTGCTAATCTGGCAACTTCTGCATCATATGAGTCTGAAGGGGTTAAATGAAAAAATAAAACGTCGCCGGTATAAAAAGGGTTAAGTGTTTGGCATGTGATTTATGAGCGTTTGTGAGCCATAGAGCCAAATTGGGAGTAATATGATTTTATTAGTTAAGGGAGCCCACCTCGCTTTTTTTCTCTTTCTCTCCCTCTCTCTTTGGCTTGTATCCATTCGGCCCCATTCAGCCTACTGTTTTAAGACGCTTACCCCCATCCAGGTGTCAATATTTTTCTGGCGAGCGGTAGCGAGCCAGCATATATATATATATATATATTTGTTTTGACAGCAAGCTAAATTTGTAAATTTTTCGATAGAAAAATTTCTCCGGCGAAGCCGGATTTCTCCATACAATGCTGGCTCGCTATCGCTCGCCAGGAAGAAATCGACACCTGGATGGGGATAAACGCCTTAAAACAGTTGGCTGAATGGGGCCGAATGGATACAAGCCAGTGAAAGAGAGAAAAGGAGAGAAAGATAAAACAAAAACGGTGACCCCCCTTAATAGCAAACGAAAATGAAAATGTCGTTTATCCACGCTTCATAAAACCGAATAGTGTTTTGTTGGAATGTTATGAAAATGTGTTGTGTATATTATTTCTTAAGGGGGGGGGGGGTCACCTGTTTTTTTTTTATCTTTCTCTCCTTTTCTGTCTTTCCCTGGCTTGTATTCATTCGGCCCCATTCAGTCAACTGTTTTAAGGCATTTATCCCCATCCAGGTGTCGATTTCTTCCTGGCCAGCGATAGCGAGCCAGCATTGTATGGAGAAATCCGGCTTCGCCGGAGAAATTTTTCTATCGAAAAATGTACACATTTAGCTTGCTGTCCAAACAAAATATATATATACTGGCTCGCTACCGCTCGCCAGGAAAATATTGACATCTGGATGGGGTTAAACGTCTTATAACTGTAGGCTGAATGGGGCCGAATGGATACAAACCAAAGAGAGAAGGAGAGAAAGAGAAAAAACTGGTAACCCCCCTTAAGGGGACGTATTTTATATAAATCAAGTATATCTCATAAATACACGTGTAGCGAAATGATTAGGTGGGGGTGGAGGGATTTGTGAGAGTTAGCTGGATTATTATGCGTTGGTGAGGCTATTCTATCTATCTATCTATTTACTCAGGCCCAATCCCCACTTTCCTTTTTTTCTTTTTTTAGGTGAGGCACAAATAGAAATAGTGGGGGAAGCCAGACATATAACACAGGAGTTCCAGCAACTCCTTATCAGCTCGGTCATTCATTCGCTGTGTATGTGTCTCTGGGTCTTCTGGATGACCTAGATCTGTGTGAATTTGTACTTTGTTTTTGTGTGATCATTGTTTTCCGTTACGTTGTCCTTATTCGGGCTCTGTCTTGAGTCGCCCCCCCTCCCCCCAAATATATATATATATATATATATATATATACTGTATATAGGAAAAGTGGGGATTAGGCCTGAGTATATGTCGAGTTCACATGATTGCAGCTGTGTATGTACGGTCACGCTAATAAGTCATTTCCCAGCTGTCATTAGGTTTGGCTTGCTCTGTGCTGTATTAATGTCTGTCAAATGTTGAATAGGGTGGGTAAGTGTAGGAACATGTTTATATATTTCACTCGATATGAAGAAATGAAGCTTAGATATTGCCGATACCAATTATTGATCAAAACATACTTGGTGCCGAGACATGACTTATTAGCGCGACTGTACAGTACAATGTTATGGTGTATATCTTGTTTTCCTACTTTGAGTGTTTTACTGTGTGTCCTATACGACTCAAATGGGTACTGTACATACGATCTCAATAAACCCTCTTAATAGCATACTGTAGGTCCTTCTTAAACTGCATAAAATCATCTAATTTTAGCTATAATTTATATCTCAAGGGGTTCTTTACCCCTGCGCAGCTTCTTGCTCTGCACAGGGGCACCAGTGCATCCTTGTATTGAGTATTGTTCACATGTGTGGGGAGGATCATCTCACACTGCACTCCTAGACAAAGTAGAAAGGAAGGCCTTTCGTATCATTAACTCCCGTCCACTCACCAACTCTCTTTCTCTTCGCCGCAATGTTGCATCTCTCTCGCTATTCTATCGCTACTACATATAATCAGTGTTCCTCGGAGCTTTCCCAGTGTATACCACCTCCTCTACGTATGGTATGTAGTACCCGCCTTGCAACATAATCCCATCCCTACTCTGTGCAACTCTCCAACCCAAGAGTGAAACGCTATTCTCAGACTTTCTTCTATTGGAGCTTTGGAACTCTCTCCCAGAATCAGTCTTTCCCTCTTCCTATGACTTAAATTGCTTCAAACTCCGTGTGTCCAGGCATTTTAGCTCGAACGTCCCTTGATTTTGGCCCTGTCACTCTTTCAAATCTGGGGGAGGCACTCGCTGCAGGCAGTTATGCCTTTTGTCTCCCTCATTCACATAGAAAACAAATCTAATTTTGGCGGAAATTGGTAACCTGCCTTTCTCTTTAATTATACATTATAGCCATATCAAACAAAGGCAGCGTCCCACGAACAGTTTAGAAAGGCAGTATAGGAAATATAGAAAGGCAGCATTACTATTTTATATTTATTTCAATTAACTTGAATAGACTACACTGTACGCTAGAGACAAGGCAGAGGTGGTTGGTCTTCACTTCCTGAAAAAAGAGCGAGTTTATCACTTTAAAGGGCATAGCTCATGAGGTCCACTATCCTCATTACCATAAATGTTATAGTCTATTCACTGTAAGTAGGCGAGAATTCATAACCTCTAACCTCTGTAACTAAGAAACGACTAGAGTAATCGAGCTAATATTTCTACCATTTGGAAGAGTCAATCAAGGAATAGATGTGGAAAGTTACAGCTAATTAACTCGAGCCCTTTTTGAGTTACAGAAGATAGAGGTCATGATTTCTCGCCTACTTGCAGCAAATATACTATAGTGTGCAATATACCTCCTATGTGCAATATACCTCCTATGTGCAATAATAGTAGCTAAGTAGTCCGAGTTCCTTATAACTAAATAATAATCAAATTACATTTTTGGATGTTTGTGGTAAGAGATAATTTCCGACATGTCATGACATATACGGAGGAATTAGAATAACACAATTGGTCAACGAGTTTCAGGAGTCGGGTCACTGCAGCCACCATTTTCATTCTCAGTATCTCTGTTAACCCTTTGAGTACCAGCGACGTGTGTTATGTTTTATTCTAGCTATATTTAGACGATATTATGCAGCTTAGAAAGGATCTGTGGTAGTTAAAAGAGTTGATTGAGATAGTTTGAAGCCTTATTATTGCTAGAGATCCTCCTTAAGCTGAATACAAGAATACAATCGTTTACTAGTTGCCACAATATGATGGAAAGGACGCCCCTGGTACTGAACGGGTTAAATAAGTACTCCATGCTGTGAAAGCAGTTACAAAGATGGACAAATATTTAAGGGGAGACAGGCCGTTTCTCTGGTCTCCCTTCTTCCTCGTGTTTAGCCCCATTTGTTTTCAGATTTTAGGACGTTCGGCCCCTTAGTTTGGCGATTTTAATACCATTCACCCCATTTCATTGTCAACTTTAAGGCCTTTCGTCATGCCATTTAGGTGTCAATTTTTTCCTGGCGAGCGATAGCGAGCCTGAAATTTAATGAGGAAGCGGCCTTCGGCCGCGAAATTTTTCTACGGAAAATGTAAAAAATTATCTTAAACGGGGTCTAGGGGGTGTTTTTAAGCTTGATGGAGGTCTGGAAAAGGTGTTAGCTTCCTCTATCTACAACACCCGTTCTCTGCTATCTACACTTTCTCAGACGTATGGTCCTATAGTCTATTCGCTGTAAGTAGGCGAGAAATCATGTCCTCTATCTTCTGTAACTCAAAAGAGGCTAGAGCAAATTGGTTGTAAATTTCCATATCTATTCCTTGACTGACTCTTCCTGAATGGTAAAAATATTAGCTCCATTACGCTAGTCGTCGTTGAGTTACAGAGGTTAGAGGTCATGATTTCTGCCTACTTACAACGAATAGACTATACTGTACTGTCTGATGGCGTAGTGGGATTCCAAATGTAAGAGGTTAGATTAAAACTTACCGATTAGCCTACTCACTATACTACTCATCTTGGTATCCACAACAACAGCGGAGCCCGGCACGAAGCACGGCAAGGACCCCGGCACAGAGGCCACCACGGAGGCCGCCACAGCAATCAACCTGAAATATATCAAACACAGTCATTATAGGTACTCTTGAAGCCGCACCTGATGTCAATATTCCCCCAAAAAACACAAAATTGCCTATATTTATATACTAGTAGGCTGGGTATCTTATATAATACTACTACTACTAATAATAATAATAATAATAGCATTATTATTATTATCATATAAAGCTGCGTTTTCCTTTACCCCAAAGTCTGATAACCCACCCTCTTATCAGTGGGGTGGCACAAAATGTACACATTTTACGAGCCTGCCTTCAAAATGTATAGGCCTACATAATATATACAACATTTGATTACTATTGTTGAACATGAATGTAAATATATATTACAAAATGACCACTACAAAGTCAAACAAAGAATATAATAAAGACGAAACATCGTAATATAATAAATATTTTGAGGTATTTCAGGAACTGCAATGATCGACAACTAGACATATCGGCAATAACTTAGAATATAATTATACAATTGAAGATTATTTGTGACTTCATATTTGAGGTGGAATTATACAAAACATTATAACATTAGATTAATAAATAGTTGCTTAGGTTAACATTTCAATAATTCTGAGTATGAACGGCGGAATATTGTAGGTGACGAACACTACCATGCAGCCGGTACCAAGTATCTATGGACCTTGGCCGGTACAAGGGCTATCCCGAAACTCAGTCCACCTCCCAGCTATAGCAGACGAATACCGGGGTCTTGGAATTTATCTCTCCCTATGGTAAAGCAGCCGCTATGCCCGTTCTACATTCGTGCCTAATCACGATTTTATGTCAATGTATTTAACTTGGCTTTATTGTATTGACTAAACTGACCAATAATAACTAAGCTCGCGTTTTTGCGAGCTTTTTGGCTTAAGCCCGGCTTCCCCTTTTGGCTTAAGCAAGAGCAGCCGCGCAAAAATGGTTTGGCGGCTCAACTTCGACCATAAGTCACGTGACATAAACACAAACTCTGAAAATGGCGGAACAACAAGACGACCTAGTGGTCTGGTCTGGTGCCGTTGTAAAGGCTTTTCCCTCAATTATTGGGGAGATTACCTTTTCGACGGCCTCCCCATATTTGTTATTGATTAAGCTTTTGATTATTTACTTTTTTTTTTAAAAAAGACCTCCGTCTACGTATTGTGAAAAACCTGTTATCCTCCGGCAAATTGTGGGGTTGAGTGAGTGAAGGGGGGGGACAGTGAATGAAGGAGGATGCATGTTTTTCATAATACGTGTTGCTAGCCCCAAACGCGCGAGCAACTGTGGCTTTCAACCATCCGACACATCCCCTTTTATTAATGTGCATCACACATGTTACATACAAATAAGGTTTATGTTTTGTTTTGTTTTACCCTACTGTGGAAAGACTACGGATACACCACTCCTGCCGGGGCCTCACGCAGTGGCATGACCCAGTCCTGTCGAACTGAGCTCATGACGCTGGTGGCATTGCCCCGGAGGATAGCCATCCCTAGTCTTTGCTTGAGCCAGAGGGTTTCCCGGGGTTCTCCTGAAACTTCTCTGATTTTACGGCCTATTTCATTCACCATCTTAAGGGTGGTAGGGCCGAAGACTCCTGAAGTTTCGAATGCCAGGGGCTCGAACTGATGAATTCTGGCGATGGCTTGATATTCTTCTCGCTTTTTATTTTCTGCTATCCGGGCGGCTTCACCTGCTTCGTCGGCGTTTCTGGCGGCGTTGGTTGTGGAGAAAGTGTCAACACATGTGGCATCCCACACGAGGCACCGGCCATTCTTGTAAGAGAAAGTGGTCATCCCATCTGGCCGTTTGCCGTCTTCTCTGTGAAGTCCATGTGGTTCGAGGATTGATGCACAGTTAGCACTCTGCAGGGCCCGTTTTATGACATCATTCAGTGCAGAGTGTCTTGGCAGGCGGCCTGCGTTGTAATTACATGACAAGGCATGGTGACCTTGAGCATCCATCCTCCCATCACACTTGCAAGTGTGTGGGTGACAAACTGCCGCACCCACTCTGAGCGCGATGGCGACCCGGAGCGCTTCAGCATCCAAGTGAGTTCCAAGAGGTGGGATGGGGATGGCGTGTAACCACAAGCCACTCTCCGAACGGGCGGCTGCCTGGAGGCGTGCTTTTGCAACCTGGTCTGCATTGGTTAGGAGATTTTCTTGAGTTTTCTTCGCCGAGATGGTATCCCACGCTTTCTGCTTGCTCCTGGAGGTATACCTAATGGCATACCGCTCTAGTACTACTAAGGTACGTTGGACATCGCGCAGTCCCTTTATCCCACCTACTCCATTTCACAATCACTTCCTGTCTCATAATTTCACATCCACCCTGGCCGTCGCCTCTCTCTCTGCGACCGTCGTGGTACCACTTCGTTTTCTTCTACCTCTTCTTGCTCGTCATCCCTCACCTCATCATCAGTTGAAGACTCTACCACTCTTCTGACGTCCAAGATGTGACGTGGCATCCCGTCGACACTGAGGTTATTCCTGGAATGCACGTCCGTCACAATACCCCTCTCCCACTGGGATGTACACTTTGCATTTGGGGGCTTCACCCAAATCTCCTCCCCAATTTGGATAGAGGCAGGCCCTTCCTCCCCCCCAATGGCCATCGGCACCGCACATGGATGTCGCCACTCATACTGAAATACTGCTCTTTGTGGTACAGTGCTCTCATCCTGACCTGACCTAGGGGACATATTATACCAAAATACTGCTTCCATAGGCGCTACCTGCCCCCTCTCTGCCATCGCCTTGATCGTCCGATGATGTCTTTCCACAATTCCGTTCCCACTTGGCCGATACGCAGCTCTAAAGAAACGTCGGACATTCCACCTATCAAGCATGTCCTTCAAAGCCTGCGACCGAAAAGCAGTACCGTTATCCATCAACACCTCATCAACTGGGCCCCTCTCTAGGAAGATCTCATTCAGCACACCTGCAATCTCTTCCGCATTCTCTGCTCTTAATTCCCTCCAGATAGCCACCCGCCCAGGTCCGCAGTCTACCATAGATAGGTACAGCCCCTGCCGATAGTGTGTCACATCAACCGCCAACCTTTGCCAATCATTATCCACTCTAAGCTCCCCAGACACATGTACACTCGGTGCAGGGTCGATCGACTGACATCTGTCACAACGTCTCACCACCTCTCAAACGTTGTCCCTCGTGACTGCAGGGTCGACCTTCCTTGCCACAAACAGCGTCCTGTCGACTCCCATGTGGTGCATTTGATGTAGCTCCTTTACACTTGGTCCTCCCATGCAACACACCATAGCCGCCTCCTTTGTCTCCTCTGGCACCCCGAGGGGCCTAACTCTTGTTAGGGCATCTGCCTTGTTCTTCTCTGATGGCACAAAAACTACACACAACTGCAGACCATACACATCTTTCAACTCCCTCAGAATTCCCAGACGACACTTCACAATCAGTTCTGAGGCTCCCTTCGTTCGAACTCTTTTTCTCTTCCGTCACCACTGATTTCAGCCAACCAAACACTGTAGCAGAATACGTTCCAACCTCGATCTCTCGCAAACCCCACTTCAAGGCCAAATTGATACCTTCCAACTCGGCCACGTTGATATGACTGTAGTCGTGCTTCTTCCTCAACCACGCAGCATCCTCAACTTCTACATTACCTATCTCCAATATCACGCCTGTCGCTATACTACTTTCGTCACACCATACGACCCCCTTCTCCGACTTCGGAGTGTACCATCTTCCTCTCACTGGGTCTTCGCGTCTCACTCTTTCTATGACATCTTGCATCATCGTGACTGTCTCTTTTCCGACCTTGTCTTCCCATCTTACACCTTCCGCTCTCCTCTTAACGTAACTACATGCTACCCACAGCCATCCTGCAATGGGATAGTGGCCCACCAGCCTTCCACAAGCTGAGAATAGCTCTCTCCTACTCCAGTTCTTCCTAATTTCCGAAACCTCATTACCTCTCTGGAATACTAGCTCGCCTGTTCTATCTCTCTCTAATCTCAAGCCCAACGCCGCACCCCCTTCCAACGGCTGCGGCTCCTTTGTGGCCAATCCAAACCTAGCCAAGTGCTCTACAACCTCGGCTGCCATCACCACAGTCTCATCCACTAGTATATCGTCAATATATGAATTTGTGGCAGCCTTCATCTTATGCGTTTTCCCCAGCACTGTTTTGAGTATCCTCGCCATGATTCTTGGAGCCGAATTCAACCCGAAACACAACCTGGTCAAGCAATACGTCTTCCCCTTGTATCTCACCAGCTGGTACTTCCAGAGCTTCTCTGTCACATGAATTTGTAAATAAGCGGACTTCAAATCCACAATGGTCGAGGCCCCACCCATCTGCCTCCACTCCCTGAGTGTCTCGCCGCACACATCCGCGACGTCATCGCCTGTGTGACTCATCACGTGGGTATTAAGTTCACGAAAATCCAATACAGGCCGTACCTTGTTTTTCGTCGGTTGAACCACCGCCATCAACGGCAACACTCCACTCCCCACTTCCTCCCCCCACGGCAGCAGAATGCCCTCATCAATCCACCTTTTCACCTCCTTGTCAAAATCTTCTTTCACTCCTTCTTTCATAGCATGTTCGTAGCAACCAACTTTGTTCTTCAAAACAGGCAACTCTCCTTTCAACAACCACTCGACTACCCACTTCCTACCATCAAATACCGCAACAAAATCCTTATCCTCAATCTTGCATGGGTCAGCCCCCTATTCGGTTCCTGGCTTCGACACCCCTCTCTTTGGCTCAACAACCCTGGCTGCCTTTGTGAACTTATCTTTCAGCTCTTCAGTCTCAGTCAGCTTCACAACCCTCCCTTCCGACTTTATGGCCACAGCGCATTGGGTCTCTCCACTCTCAGCAGTTGAACGGCTTACCGGTACCTTCCCAAACGTTACCGGTACTCTTCCATCTACAATCGTAGCGCCACACAGTTGGCTGATTACATCCATCCCCATCACTACATCAATGCCATCAATTACTGTATCAAGTACTATGGCCCTGATCCACAATCGGATTCCTCGCACTGTCAACTCCACTTCTCTGGCACCCTCACACCTTATCTCTCTTCCATCGACTCCGACCAGCCTAGCGTCTTCTCCCTCACACTTTCCTACCAAACGAGAGGCCAACACAGTGGTCGAACAGCCAGTATCCACAAGGGCTCTTGCCCCTTTCCCCCCCACCAGTACCTCCACCACTGGCAGGGAGCTTGGGAGCGCCTTTACTCGACTAAAGGGGTAGCTTCCGGCGTAGCAGCTCCTCCTTGACCGTTTCCCTGGTTGCAACGGCTCGCTATGTGACCCTCCTTCCCACACCGATAGCAAGTTATGGCTGGCTTCGGCTCCTTACACTGCCTTGCCATGTGAGAGCCACCACATCTGAAGCAGCGACCTTTGAACCCACGCGCTTCCCATTTCCTGCCACTCGGCTCACCCCGTGGAGCCTGCCACCTTGCCTCCACTTCCGGCCCCCCAGTAGCAACCGCTGCAACTCCCCGGCTTCCTCCTGACGCCAATACTCTAGCCCTAATTATTAATTCACTCACGCTCACTGAGTCCGACTCAACGTCCTTAACCTGCTGCAGCTCCATCGATATCCTGTCCGGAAACCCAGTTATAAAAGCTAGCTTCACAGCTCTCTCCAAGTCCTCTCCCTTCCACCCAGCTAGCCCTGCCACCCTCCTTATCTCGTTAACATAGACATCCACCCCCTCACCTGTCCATGTCACCCTCTTAACGAACCAAATAGTAGCATCGAAAAAGTCCCTAATTTCAAGAAAGCAAACTTCCATAAACTTAGAGCTATGTTTAAAGAAACTGACTGGAGCTTTTTAATTCACAATAACGACATAAATACATCTTTGAAGTTATTCGAAACCACTTACCTAAAAGCAGTGCAAGACTGCATACCATCGAAAATACGGCGTCCAGGCCATAATAATAAGCCCAAATGGTGGAATAAAGATATTTCAAACTGCCTGCTTGCTAAAAAAAATTTGCTAATGATAGATTAAAATCCTCACAAAATGACGAAGAACGGGTGAAATTTGTAGAGCTACGACGCAAAGCCAAAAAGTTAATTAAGCAAAGTAAAAAGACCTTAGCGTGACATATTGCGAATCAAAGTAAAACAAACCAGAAAGAATTCTATAGTTATATCAGAAAGAAAAAAGTAGTTACTTCAACTGTTGGACCGTTAGTCGATGAAAATGGAGAATACACCAAAGACGAAGTACAAATGAGTAATGCCCTCAATACCTTCTTTGCATAAGTTTTTACAACAGAAGACCTCAGTGATATCCCTACACCATCGCCGATTCAGATTGATAATTCAGATGTTCTAAGCAATATCACCGTTACAGAGAGAGAAGTATTGAATTGTTTAGATAAACTCAAGGTAAATAAAACGCCTGGACCTGATACAATCTCGCCTAGAGTTCTAAAGGAAGCTAAGGATGAGCTCTCCAAACCACTGACATTACTATTCAATTAATCCTTGCAGTCTGGAACTATGCCTGATCAGTGGAAGCTAGCCAACATAACACCGATATTAAAAAAAGGCAGCAAATCCCTACCCCGTAACTATCGTTCAATTAGCTTAACCTCGGTTGTATGTAAAATGCTAGAAACGGTCATACGAGACAGACTCCTAAATCACTTAGAGGAAAATAACATACTTAGAGATACTCAACACGGCTTTCGTAAAAAAAAATCCTGTTTAACAAACCTCTTAGACTTCTTCCACGATATCCTCAACCTCTACGATGAGAGTAAAGCTGTAGATATTATATACCTTGATTTTCAAAAGGCCTTTGACAAAGTTCCCCACAAACGTTTACTGCTAAAACTAAAAGCGCATGGAATACAAGACGGTGTGTTCAAATGGATAGAAAATTGGCTCAGCAGCAGAAAGCAAAGAGTAGTCATAAACGGTAAGGCATCTAAATGGACCAATGTAAGTAGCGGGATACCCCAGGGATCGGTACTAGGACCAATTCTCTTTCTAATTTACATCAACGACATAGATGAGGGTCTCACCTGTACAATCTCAAAATTTGCTGACGGTACAAAAATTGCAAATAGCGTACTCTCAAAAGAACAAGTTGACGATATGCAACACAATCTAGATAAATTGTCATGTTGGGCCCAAATTTGGCAAATGAGTTTCAATGCGGATAAATGTAAAGTACTACATATCGGATACCTAAATGAGAAAGCAAACTATTCGATGAATGGCACTCAGCTTAAGAATGTAAACAGAGAAACCGATCTGGGAGTAACAATATCGAGTAATCTAAAACCGAGTCAACAATGTTCAGAAGTTGTTAAGAAGGCAAACAAAATAATTGGCTTTATAGGCAGGTCATTTGAGCATAAATCCAAAGAAGTTATCCTAACCCTTTACAATTCCTTAGTCCGCCCTCTTCTGGAATACTGCGTTCAATCCTGGTGCCCTTATTACCAAAAAGATATAAACAAGCTAGAACGAGTTCAACGTAGAGTTACCAAAATGATACCTAGCCTATAGAACAAACCATATGAAGAGCGTCTTAGAGAATTAAATCTATTTACTTTAACCCAGCGCAGATTAAGAGGTGACTTAATTCAAGTGTTCAAAATCATCAAAGGCATCGACAATATGAACTGTAGTAAGTACTTCACTATCGACCAATCTAATTACACACGGGGAAACGGTTGCAAAATTATTGGTAAATCTTTTAACTCGCACGAATCTAAGAATTTCTTCTTCAATCGAGTTGTCAACTTGTGGAATGGGCTTCCCCGAAACGTTATAGACTGCATTACCGTTGATTCATTTAAACTCCGCCTAGACAAATATCTCGCATCAAACCCGCGACTGACTGCGTTTGTAAATGAATAACTTTATTTTATCCCCCCCCCCTCAGTTACTAACCCATCTGTCCTCTACTAACTTCCTAATCCTGCCACGTTCATTAGTTCCAGGGCAGTAATTCCCTTTCCAATGTTCCCCTACCCTCTCTAAACCACTGTTTGGACACTTGATCCTCAGTGTTTTGGAGGACAAGCAACCTAGAAGGGTCACTAGATCTGTTGTTTCTTGATTTCCTTTGTACTCCTTTGTACTCTTTAGCCTTCCATATGCCTCAAACATTACCTGTGTAAAAGCCTCCTTCAATCTAGCACTTATCTTCTTAGCATCTAATTGATCATTCTCACTCATTTCAAGGTACAAGGCTAACGCATCTCCCTCCAAGTACAGTGGTATGAAACTAGCCAAGTCGTCAAATTTCAAGAGTTTCGCCACCAACTCTGCCTTCTTTAGCCACGCCACCACGTCGCCCTTACCATCATACGACTTCATCATTTCACAACTCACCTTCCCTTTTCCAGACATGGTGACTAATATGCGCCTCGATAGCTTGTGGTTGAAATACAAAAACGTTAGCACCCTTACCTCACGGTGAGAATATCCTTGTGCGGCGCTGTACAGTATAGGCTAGCCTAGGCCTAGGCCAAGCAGTTCCCCATCCAACGTTGTCAACGCTCCAGAAACTGCGACCTCAAACCACAATCCGACCTGACCTACAGCTGCAGTGATGCCCACACGAACCACCGACCTCGGCTGAATCTATTCACCTACCACAGCAACACTACACTCGGTAAATACGACGGGAGCTCCCTGCGACCTCTGCACCCCAATCCTCACACGCGTGTTTACTGCCCAATGTGCCCAATGTGCCTAAAACTAACTAACCTACCCAACGTAAATCAAATCTACCCAACGTAAATCGAATTACACCACAGTTTTTTAAACTAATGAAACTGAAATAGTGTACATCGACTTCCAAACCAATCTGATGATCTCTGAACTTTGAAATAATTGTAATAGTTTCGAAATCTATCTATCTATCTATTGCCTGACGCCGTGATCCCCGAAGGGGTGGCCACGAACGAACCACCCCCATGCACCTCTGTCCCCAGTCAGTCGACGCCCCTCCCCCCAACCAGCACCGCCTTCGTTCATATACTTCCTCACTCCATCCTTCCACCTCTCTTTCGGTCTACCTCTCCCTCTCTGTCCCTCCACCTCGCTCTCGTACACCCTCTTAGTCATTCTCTCGCTTTCCATACGTTCCATATTATGGCCGAACCATCTCAATTGTTCCTTTTCACACTTTCCAGCACATCTATCTCCACACCACACCTCCTTCTTACTTCCTCATTAGTCTGTCTATCCCTCCATGTAACTCCGCACGCACTTCTTAAGTAATTCATTTCCACTGCTCTCACTCTTGGTCTGAGTCTCTCAACCAACGTCCATGCTTCGCTTCCGTAAGCCAGTGTCGAGATTACCACACTGTCATGCAAGGACTTCTTCACTTCCATACTGACCACCCTATTTCTTGTTACTGCTTTCAACGTTCCTACAACCCTCTTCCCCTGTTGTACCCTCTCCCGCACTTCTTCATCCATAGTCTCATCTTTACTCAACAATGCCCAGATACTTAAAAGAGTTGACAATCTCCATAGCCTGACCGTTCAGCTTCACCTCACACTCTGTGACATAACCCCTTTCGAAGACCATAACCTTGCTCTTCCCCGCATTTACCTTCAAATTCCGTTTTTCACACACTGTTCCAAACTCATTTACCAGACCATGCAACTCCCATTCATTATCACTCATCAGAACTGTATCATCCGCAAACAGCAGTACAGGTAGCTTCCACTCAATTCCCTCCCTTTTCAGCGATACACCAACATCCACTGCTCTTGATAGTTTCGAAATCTGACCTTGTTCATTATAATGGAATGAAGGTTCTTGGTACGATGTTGCCAATGTAGCGGCTACCGCTAGATCCAGCGAATCACTTCCATCACTTCCATCTAGCGACATCAAGATGTGATGAAATCTAGCGATATTAAAGTTATTTTCCCTATTTTAAGGAATTGTAGAGATTTTTCGATTGTTAAAGATTATTCTAGATACTTCAAACATATGTTTTCTAGTGACATACAAGTTTTTAGTCTCTGGTGACTATCTAGCGATTTGTCAATGCTATTCTAGCATACATTTGTACTTTAGTTTATCTTGCATTGTTTTCTAAATTTGCCATATTTCTCCAGAAGACTTCCTACATAGTATAGTGTATTGTTTTAGTGATAAATAAATATTATATAGGGCTATTGTAAGTTGGCTGATGAATATGAAGCAGTAATATGCTGGACGACGAGCATACTGTACAGTATGTAAACATGTCTCGGATATCACTGATAATTTTTGGCATTTTCTGTCAAAAGCCCAATGGCTAATCAGTGGTGGTAACGAAAAACGCAGCTATATATGGTGCCACTGTGGTAATTTCCCTCTGAATGTAGTATTTAGTTTTGTTATCAATTATCTCCATACATTATTACCAGTCTACTACCCTAGTACTCCTGAATTTCATAATAAATAAATAAGCAATATTATACAATATATTAGGAATATGAAGTTAAACTTATCATGATCACTGGAAAAAGTATTCAAGATTAGCAATACAATATACCGGTATATATATAAATCTCTAAATGGTTTACCAAGCAAATTTGTTTGAAGATAAATTGTTACATAGTTATTAGGTTATTAGGCTATCAAAATTTAATGTATCCCACTTATAATAATTCAAGGGATAGGTAAAATATAAATTAAAGGCATACCCTTAAGTCCTTAATATATATCATTTGTACCAATTCATCCCGGTAAAAAAAATAAAATAAAAATAGGTTAAATATAACGATATAATGAGTGAGGCCTGACTTGAGGTGAAGTATGGGATATTTGTGAGGGTTAAGCATGTGATAAATAATAAGTAAATTGTTTTTATTTTTTTACTACACTACCAAATTATTTACCCTCGTGTTTGCAATGTTTTAATTAAAAATCCCAATCCGGATTACGTTTACATTTAGCGAAACCGTATTGATTAATAAATTAACGGTCTAGCGATTGCGGAAAGCTACGGTAACGATATGCGATATTGCGATTACGAAAGTGGATAATTGTTAGCGATGCCCACCACTGAATTATATATATAAATATAAATATAAATATATATATATATATAATTATACACATATATATACTGTATATACACATATATATATATATATATATATATATATATATATATATATATATATATATATATATATGTTGTTTTTCTATGTGGATGAGGGAAACAAAAGGCAAAACTGCCTGTGACGAGTGCCTTCCCCAGAGTTGAAAGAGTGACAGGGCCAAAATCAAGGAACAGTCGAGCCAAAATGTCTGGACACACAGAGTTTGAAGCAACTTAAGTCATAGGATGAGAGAAAGATGAATTCAGGGAGAGTTGGAGAACTCAGCTGTTGAATAAAGGAAAGATTGGCGGTGGACATCCAAATTGACCGAGGTGACAACGCCGAAACTACGACAATACGTAGAGTTGCATAGAGTAGGGGTGGGACTCTGTTGCAAGACGGGTACCTCGTACCCTACGTAGAGAGCTCTGAGGAACACTGATTATTGTAGTAACAACATAATAGCGAGAGATGCAACATTGCAGCAAATAGAAAGATTGCAGAGAGTCGGTGAGTGGACGGGAGTTGATGATACAAAAGGCTTTCCTCTCTACTTTGTCTAGAAGTGCTGTGGGAGAGTATCCTCCCCACACATGTGAACAATACTCAATACAAGGACACACTGTGCCCCTGTAAAGAGCACGAAGCTGTGCAGGGGTAAAGAACCCCTTGAGGTGGTTGATCACTCCAAGCTTCTGGGAGGCTGCCTTGGCAAGACTGGTAATATGGTCCTTCCAAGAGAGAGCAGAAGAGAAAGAGACACCGAGAATACTGAGAGTAGATGAAGGGTTGATTTTTGTATTGTTATTGTTGAAGTATAAGGGATAGTCCTCTGAGAGTTCACGACGGGTAGATAGATGGAGAATTTGGGTTTTGGAAGCATTAAAGGCAACAAGGTTTTTCTCTGCCCCAATGGGGGACCATATAGCATTGTCTGCTACTCTTTCACAAACATCTAATAGTAATCAGTTTCCATCCAGTGAGTTGAAATTTATATATTGAAGTCATCAAGTATCACTCCTTTCTTTATTCATTAACCTTTAAAGCGAGAATCTATGGTATTTGAAACGTCCCGCCAGGTGAAGGTTTTTGGTTCATTCCTGACAAACATCGTTATATTTGCCATATATATCATAATTATTTATCCATATGCGCCTATTTTATTTTTAATATGAACATATAAACATTGAAAAGCAATAAAACAAGTGGTAGAAGCAATTGGCTGGTGAAAATTGTATATTTTAGCCCCACGGTCGTAATCTGACCTAGATAGGCGAGAGTCACATGTCTCGCATGGTACTGAGACACAGGGGGAGGTCTGAGACTAGCTTAGAGGGTCGGAGATACGCTCCCCCTTCTCTCCCAGCCATCCTCGCAGGAAAATACTCTATAAATATCGGGAATAATAGGGAAAATACTGGATAATTGAGGAGGAGGGGGGGGGACACATGTGGAGGAGTGATAGTAGGCATGGGGGAGAATTATCTAACTTAATCACATAATGCTTTGTTTTGAGTGCCAGTGGGGTGTTTTGAAAGGCATTTTTTTATACCAAGAGTCCCAGTGCATTCGCCCAGTAAAACCTCTTAAAGAGTCCTGGCGCCTTTTCCGGGTTAATGTTACAGAAATATCACTCAAATTCTATTCAGTACATTGTCCAATATACAAAGTATTTATGATGAATACAAAATAATATGTTAGGCCTAAAGAGACATATGGCAAAGATTCAAAAAGTAGTTTTGGTAAAGCCTATCTCTTATACTTTTCTACTCTATCTATCTATTGCCTGATGCCGAGATCTCCGAAGGGGTGGCCACGAACGAAATGTCCCCATGTACCTCTGTCCCCAGTCAGTCGACACCCCTCCTCCCAACCAGCACTACCTTCATTCATATAGTTCATCACTCCATCCTTCCACCTCTCTCTCTGTTTACCTCTCCCTCTCTGTCTTTCCACTTGCTCTTGTACACCCTCTTAGTCATTCTCTCGCTTCCCATACGTTCCATATGGCCGAACCATCTCAAGGTGTTCTTTTTCACACTTTCCAGCACAGTATGCAAGATGCTGAGGCCAAATTCAGAGAATGGAGAGAGGGCATGGCGAGCAAGGGTTTAAGAGTCAATATTAACAAAACCAAGGTTATGCATTGTAGATTGAGACGAGGCAATGTGGAAAAGAGCGGTGCACACCCATGTGCAGTGTGTGGAAAGGGTGTGGGCGTTAACTCAATTCAATGTAGCATCTGTCAATGTTGGGTACACCATGGGAGTAAGCGCTGTAGTAGAATAAAGGGACCCCTGCCGAAGGATAAGTCAGAAATAGAGAAATTTGAGTGCGTAGTGTGCAAAGGCAAGCTTGTGTTAAGTGATGATCCTGTGGCTGTGAATTTTGGAAATGAGTCATTGGAGCTGGTGAACAAGTTTTGTTACCTTGGAGATACCATCTCTGCCGGTGGTGGGGCCGAGGCTGCCACTGTTGCTAGAATTAGATGTGGCTGGGGGAAGTTCAGAGAGCTGCTGCCAATCCTGACCATGAAAAGAATGCCTCTCCCCCTGAAGGGAAAGGTGTATGCCTCATGTGTTGGAAGTGCAATGACGTATGCCTCAGAAACATGGGCCGTTAAAGTAGAGGATGTCAACAGAATGGAACGTAATGAGATGAGAATGGTGAGATGGATGTGTGGGGCCAGGCTACAGGATAGAATAACAAATGTTGAGCTGAGGAGACGTTTAGATATAAAGAGTATTAGCGAGGTGATGCGTACAAGTAGACTGGGATGGTATGGACATGTGGAGAGAATGGATAAACAAAATTGAGTGAAAAAATGCAGGTCTGTGATTGTGGAGGGAGCTGCACCAAGGGGTGGACCGAGGAAGACCTGGGATCGGACTATACATGCCGATCTCAAATCCAAGAACTTGACAAGTGAAGCAGCCCTTAACAGGGTTGCCTGGAACGCCGCCACAAGGACAAGAGACTGAAACTGCACGTATGTGTGGAACATTCAGTCTTACAATGTTATGTATGCATGTACTTTCCAGCACATCTACCTCCACACCACACCTCCCTCTTACTTCCTCATTCGTCTGTCTATCCCTCCATGTAACTCCGCGCGCACTTCTCATTTCCCCCCGTCTCACTCTGTTGATATGGGTATATATATCGGGTTCTTAATGAGACACACTGGATAGGGGTTCACATATATTGGGAGAGTCTGGTTACATGCTTCTTGTCGTCAAGGGAGGTTTAGGAAGCCATGCCTTGATATCGGCTCGCCTGTAGATTATATATTTAGCTTACAATATTATTACCAATATTGTAACATCCTCTCTCTTTTGAGAAGATAGCTACCAGTGAAATTGGTATTATAAGAATAATTATATTTTGACATTTTGAGGTCCCCTAGGATTATTAAGTAATGCTTATTCTATTATGGCACATGAGCTAGAGTAATAATAGTACCAATATGATTTATAAAATTGTACAGTACTATGATATGTTAAGTTACTGGTACTGTACTGTATACAGTATGTTACCGGTACAATAATTAGTGTTTTAGTACAGTATGGAATGTGATTAATTTTGTTAGAATATTAATCTATTAGTATGTAAATATGAGATATGAAGTAGATGAGGTATATTAGTCAAATCTATTGATATGGTATTACAAGACTAGGTGAGGTAGGTTAATTATTAGTTGATAATACTGTTCTACATGAGAATATCCACAAATAGTGAATATATATGATACAAAAATATATTGTATACCCTTGTGCCAACTAAACATAAAGAATTTATTTTATGAGATTATATGAGATTAGTAATTGTTGGTATATTAGTAAAGTTAGTACATTAGAACATTAATATTCAATGTTCTGAAAATTACAAAATGGTTCATGCAAAGTTCTTGGTTATATCATGCAGGATTAGTAAATTAGTAACAAAGGTTATATGATTGACTTAAATTTATAGATCCTGATACCCAGTACCGTACTCAAAATCATCCAATCTCTTTCCTTTCGCATTACAATTTCTTTGCATACCGATCTGCATTATAATATCCTTACACTCCCATTCACATTACAAAACCTTTATCATTCAGACTGTAATGTTAGGTTACTCCTCATTCAGTGGCTTCAGTCGTATTCTCACTCACTTACTCCATTTAGATAATCTTTCTCATCCTGTAACATTCTCATCCAGCATTTACATTTCTGCCAGTGCCTCATCTCATACCAGTATTGGACTGTTAGTCAGACATGCAATCAGTCATACCGGTACTGTACTCTTACCTGGTCATGTCAAACTCTCGGTACCTGGTAGGTAATACATTCCTATTCCGTCTCACGCTCGTCCTGTTCTCATGTGTAGTGACAGGTTCATCAAGTCTACCGTGTATGTCTCTCACGTGTCTGTTGTTTGTGTAGACTGGAACACATATGTCTGTATAATTCCTATCTGTAGATCTAATGGTTGTGGTGTTGTCTGTATTAGTGACTTTTCCATTATTTCTTATGTCAGCGTTTTCACTTGTCATCCGTAAATGACCTCTATTTCGTCTTATCGCTCCATTTTCTGTCTCCACTTCATACGATCGCTCGTCTAATCTCCTGTTTACAACTCCTCGTTCCCACTTCTTCTTGCCTAGTGATGTTGGCTTGATTCGCACCACGTCATCTTCAACCAATGGTTCCAAAACTCTCGAACCTTTGTCGTAGTACTTCTTGCTTTTGAGATCTTTCAGCATCTTCTTCTGCTTCACTCGCTCCAACATAATTCCTTTCGGCTCCAACAACTTGCTAGTAGTCGGCAGTAACATCCTCGTACGTCGACCAAAGTTGAGTTGCGCTGGACTCTCTTCCAAATCTTGCATCGGCGTATTTCTGTAGTCTAGAATCGCCAAAAACGGATCTTCACCACTCTCGACAGCTTTCTTGATTAGTTTCTTCGCCGTCTTGACCGCTGATTCTGCTTTACCGTTAGACTGGGGATGATGTGGGCTGCTCGTTCGATGTTCAAAGTCATACTTCTCCGCGAATTCTTGAAATTCTTCACTGCTGAACTGCGGACCATTGTCACTAACTAGTACATTTGGCAGTCCATATCTTGCAAAGTGCGCCTTCAACTTCCTGATAACAGCGCTTGACTTAGTGTTTTCCAGGTAGTCAACTTCCCAGAAATTACTGAAATAGTCCACTGTAACAAGATAGTTGTGACTCTTGATTGTCATAAGGTCTACACCTACTTTCTCCCATGGTCGGCTGGTTTGCTCATGAGTCATCAGAGGTTCTTTTTGTTGAGCTGTAGAGTATGTGTTACAAATTTCACACTCTGAAATGAATTGCTTCATCTCTGCATTCATTCCTGGCCAAAACAAACATTCTCTTCCGCGTCGTAGACAACCTTTCAACTCCCATATGTGACGAATGTATAGCGGACTTCATCTTCTGACGTAGACTGGTAGGAATTACAACACGTTCTCCCTTGAAGATCAATCCATCTTGAAATGACAGTTCTGCTCATACATTAAAGTATGGTTTCAGTATGGTCTCTACTTCACTCTTGTCTTCTGGCCATCCTTTGAGAATTATCTCCTTCAATAGTTGCAATGCTTCATCTTCCTCAGTTGCTCGACGGATTTCTTGCAATCGTTCACTTCGGATGGGTACATAGTCTGTCATGTTGATCTGTTCAAACACCTCTTCCTGCATATCTCTTGTGTTTTGCAGATAAGCTCTTGATAGAGTGTCGGCTAGATACATTTCTTTGCCCTTCTTGTGAACAATCTCGACATCATACTGTAGTATCCTCATCAACATCCCTTGCAGTCGTCTTGGTACACTTGACAACGGCTTATTTTGGATAGCTTCTAGAGGTTTATGGTCGCTCTGGATTGTCGTCTTCCTCCCAAAACAATACTGATGAAACTTGTTCAGTGCAAAGACGATTGCCAAAGTCTCCTTCTCTATCTGCGCATATCGTGTCTCCGTGTCAGTCAGTGCTCGACTTGCAAATGCGATTGGTTTACCCTCTTGAAGTAACGCTGCTCCTAAACCTTTTTGAGATGCATCACATTGAATCTCCAACTTTTGCTCTGGGTTGTAGTACTGTAAGATGGGTGTTTGGGTCATCATCTTCTTGATCCTCTTGAACGCCTCATCGTGTTCTCTTGTCCACTTCCACTCGGTGTCCTTATGGGTCAGCTTCCTCATAGGCTCCATGACATCCGATAGACTGGGTACAAATTTACTCGAGTAGTTCACCATTCCAGACAGTCGTCGTACTGCAGTCACATCCTCTGGTGCTTGCATCTTCACGATTGCTTCAATCTTCTTTGGGTCAGCCATCAGACCATCCCGCGAGATCTTGTGACCTAGAAATGTGATTTCTGTACTACCAAGCTCAGTCTTTGCTCTGTTCAGCCTCAGACCCTTTGCTCGGCATCTGTCCAATAGGTTTCTCAGCTTTGAGTCATGATCCCTTGCAGCTTCTTCATCAGTGTCACCAACTCCAAAGACCAAAATGTCATCAGCAACACAAATTATGCCTTGTAGATCATCCAGAACCAGTTGTAGCTTCTTCTGAAAAATGTTGCTGCTTACAGCCAGACCAAAAGGAAGTCTGTTCCACCTGTATCTCCCATACGGTGTTTGAAATTTTGTCAGCTTGCGTGATTCTTCATCCAACACACAGTGCCAGTAGCCATTCTTGAGGTCAAGCTTGGAGAAAATTTTGGCTTTTGCAAGGTCAGGCAGAATGTCGTCGATTACCGGTAGAGGGTGCATCTCTCTTATGAGTGCTTTGTTCAGAGCTTGAGGGTCAATGCAAATTCTCAGATCCCACCGCTGCCACCATGTTGATATGGGTATATATATCGGGTTCTTAATGAGACACACTGGATAGGGGTTCACATATATTGGGAGAGTCTTGTTACATGCTTCTTGTCGTCAAGGGAGGTTTAGGAAGCCATGCCTTGATATCGGCTCGCCTGTAGATTATATATTTAGCTTACAATATTATTACCAATATTGTAACACACTCTAGGTCTTAGTTTCTCCACCAAGGTTCATGCTTCGCATTCGAGAGAAAAGGAGAGAAAGATAAAAAAGCCGGTGACCCCCCTTAATAAAATCATACAGTCTACCTGGGGATCTTTGTTCTAATATAAGTACCTCCAGTAGAATATAGGAATCTACTCCTGCCCATATCAGACCAGCCAGTAAACACTAGTAAGGCAGTTTTAGTTGGGAATAATAATAATATAATAATTGTACATATATTAAAAAGAACAAAGTTTAACCTATCTTTATAAAATAAATGGAATGATCTTTTTACTTACCGAATGCATGGGTGGCCGTGGAATACGAATACCCGGAGGCTCCATGTACTCGTCACCTGTAAATAATAGTAGGCCTTTATGATAGTACTGTACAGTAAAATTATATATATATATCACAAATACGCGTGAGCTACTAAACTACTAAATGTTTATATTCTCCCAGCCAGACTAACCACCGATATTCAGGACGAGTGTCCGTGCTTTAACCCACTACACCACGGCGTGATAAAAGTAAACTTAACCTTTTCCTATTTATATTAAGCCCTACTGTACCATGGCATAGTAGATAAAAGTGTACCCTCCAGTACCAGACTTGTTGCCATAATCAACGAGACAACATCCTCTCGGTTCAAAAGTTGGTGGGTAACTGAGCCAGCCGGCCCGTAGTAGCTCAGAGGGACCATGAGAAGTGTTGCCAACTACTCACAGCATTGCCTCCAAGTCATGTTAGCAGCTCCAGCTAGTATTAGCAGAACTAGCAGAACGGCTGAGAGCCGTCGCTGGTATTGGCGAGTCACCTTTTAACCGACGGCTGTATGCCGTCGCTGGTTCAGTATGGGTTAAGGAGAAGGAAAATCCTACTGGGAGAATGTATTTCAATTCATACAAGATGTAGGATCCATATTCCAGGATACCATACAGAAATGTTCATTCCAGTAATAATTTCTGTATGGTATCCTGGAATATGGATCCTACGACTTGTATGAATTGAAATACATTCTTCAAGTAGGAATGTAGGATTTACCTTCTTAATATAAATAAGAAAAGGTTAAGTTTCTTTCTGTCCATATAGGCTATTTTGGATGTAAAGGCTTATCCCTCAATACCCGACCTGACCACGACGCATTCGTTCATTAGGCTAGATTCTGGCTACCAATACTCAACTTCAGAGTTTAGATGGGTGTGAGGGTTAAAATTATTTACTTCGGTCCTTCTAATGATAAAATTAAGTTAATATTAAATTGGGGGGAATACACTAAGCTGTGCTTGGCCGAGGTGCTCATCTCTTTACATTGTCCCTCAGAGCCTGTGGTGGCTAACTTGTGTGAGTAGTAGTAGTAGTCATTCCCTAGGCTGCCTGGCCGAACAGCCCCGAGCACTAAAGAAGGCCACGGCTGAGACCGGGTTTTCCCACAAAGTTCTCAAGGAGTGTGTGTTGTGTTGTTGGCATAAGTGATTGTGTGTTATGCAGTCTTCCATATTGTGTTTGATAGTGTGCGGTGTTGTGATACAACCTGGACAGGTGTCCTGGACGGAGTCATCCAGCTTCTGATAACTCAAAAGGGCTGGATGGTGCTCACATTGCAGTCTAGCCAGGTGGACGCTGTCCTCATGGGAAAAGAGGGTTTCTAAGGGATGGACTTCAGGGGGCCGTGCATGTAGCCGAGTGTTGTCTTTCAGTGACTGGATGGATCGTTGGGCGATTTGAGTATGGATATGCTTCTGGAGGCTGGCTTGAGGTGGGCAAGGGGGGAGTGAAGACAGTATTTGTGTATGATAACGAGTGCTAGGTGTTGTTTTAATGTTTCTTGGTGTGTGTGAATGTTCTGCCATGTAGTGTAGTGGGTGATGTTGGTTTGTGGAGGCTGCAGCGAAGAATTGTGTGCCTCTCATATCAAGGTAATCCTTGATTTTGAGGACTTTGGCTTACCTGGTGTAGGTGGTTTGTAGATGTGGTAGCTGTGCAGTGTGCAGCCAGTGATTATTTTGAGGGCTTTGTTCTATATGGCCTGTAGGGTGTTGTGATGTGTTTCAGAGAGGTTAGAGGCCCAAGCAGTGCTAGTATATTCCATCACTGAACGTATAATATTGTTTTTATACTGTGGTGGTAGTTTCTTTGTTATGTCCAAATGTTGTGTGGGCAAGTGACTTTAGGGTGCTTAGTCTTGGTGTCATTTTGTTTTTATTTCTTACAGTTTCTTACAGTTTCTTACAGTAGATCCTCTGGAAAAAGGCAAACTATGCCTGTGTATCCAGCTCAGTACCAGTGCTTGCACTGCTGCGGTCGTTCACGGTGTTGGCGGCGGCGGTAGCAGACGCAACATTTTTACTATTCTGTATTTTTGTTTTATAATCAAACTTCAAATCTTGTCTTCCCCATGCTTTATCAAGATTACTTTCAAACTCCCTTATTGATTCGGAATCGACTACATACTGGGGCAGTGCGTTCCACTCATTTACCACTCTATCACAAAATGAGTTCTTCGCCTTCTCAAGCCTATTTCTTTCTTTGTAAATTTTCTTAGAGTGTCCTCTCGTTCTTGTTCCCTCCCGCATCAAGAAGATACCTTCACACACATCCTCATCGTACTTTCCTGACACTATCTTAAAAGTCTCTATCATATCCCCTCTCTTTCTCCTATATGCCAGTGTCGGAAGTCCCAGTGTCCTCAACCTCTGCTCATAGCCCGCGTTCTTCAACGTTGGTACCAGCTTGCTAGCTCTTCTCTGCACTTTCTCCACTGCTTCTATATCCTTTACCATATATGGAGCCCACACCTTGGTTGCATATTCCAGGTGTGGCCTAACCAGCGCTGTATATAGATTCCTGAAGATTTCTTCGTCAAGTGACACAAATGTCCTCCTTATCAGCCCTACAATTCTATTGGCTTTGTTTATCTTTTCCGCTAAATGTTCTGAGAAATTTAACTTATTATCTATCACTACTCCTATATCCTTTTCTGCACTCACTTCCTCCATCGCTTCATACATACTGTATCCTACCTTGTCTATCTTGCTGGTCCCAATCCGCATGTACTTGCATTTTTTTGGATGAAAAGGCATTAACCAATGCTCAGACCATCCCTTCATGCCCTCCACATCTCCTTGAAGCAAACCCATATCTTCCTTACTCCTCACTCTTCTATACAGTTTAGTGTCATCCGCATACAGGTATACCTCACTTCCATTAGTTATAACTTCAGGCAAGTCGTTGATAAATATAACGAACAGCAATGGTCCCAACACAGATCCCTGAGGTACCCCACTTGTAATTTCCCTCCACCCCGAGCCTATTCCATTCACCATGTTTATTTATGTTTGTAATATGTTGTTTAACTGACATTGATGTATCGTATGTTACACCAAAGATTTTGTGTGTGTGTGTTATAGGGATGTAGTTCAAGGTGAGATGAGGGGTGTGACTATGTTCTATTGTCCAGTTTGTGAGAAGGGTCGCTGTAGATTTGGCTGGGGCTAGCTTGAGTCTGTTTGCGGTGAACCAGTCATGTAGTGTGTTGAGGTACGGTTGGAGGAGTTGTGCGACTGTGTTTGCATCTCGATGTGTACATATGAGTGTTATGTTGTCTGTGTGTATCAGGGGTATGTTGGGTATGAGTATGTCGTGCATGTATAGATTAAAAAGTGTCTCTCCAGACATGGGGAGGAGTGGGAGGCTACCTCAGCCTTTGGTTATGTAACTCCCGGCCTCTATCGCCGATTTTGACCATCCAAACGCTGTTTCCACTTGTTTTATTGTTGTAACTGGTTAATATCTTCATATTAATGGTAAAATAGGCGCATATGAATAAGTATTAACGATATTTATGGTAAAATAATGATGTTAGTGATGGGAACAGCTCAAATACGTGCGCACAGGCGTGTGGTGTCTCATACCCCCCATGCGCACTTCTTAGGTTAATAGCACGACAATTGCACAACTACCACACAATAAGAAAAACAGAGAGAGAGAGAGATAGAGAGAGAGCATGTGTGTTTGACAATAGTTCGACACAACAGGTCACCCAAAATATATATATACAAAATAGCTAATTTCATTCTCAATATAATATTAATATGCCAAAAATCTCTACAGTAAATTGAAAATAATCATATAGACGAGTAAAACGGTACTCAGAAAAAAAGGCACAGGAAAATAAGGCACTGGAAAAAAAGGCACTAGAAAAAATGTCACAAATTACTGACTAGGAAAAAATGGAACATAATACAAAATGTTGCATTAAGAAGTAATAGATCAATAAAATGTGTTTCGATGCAATATGCAATATTGCATAATGTAATTATATATATCTGGTAGTGTACTCACCATAGGTTAGGTTAGGTTAGTTTAGGTTAGAACTTAAGAAACCGGAATTCTGCATAAGGCCGACCGGCAGACTGATGTCTCTCTCCTGCTTTCTTTCTCTTCCCACGCTCTCTATATGCGTACCAGACGACCTTGGAACCGGGTTGGAGATATTGGCGCGATAAATAAACCAATAAACAAGGGAATAAGAGGAAAAATAGGTGATAATTGAAGGGGGGGGGAGGAGGGGGTTTTGACACATGTGGAGGAGTGATAGGAGGTATAGAGGGGAATTATCTCACTTAACCACATATTCCTTTGTTTTGAGTGATACTGGGGTCTTTTAAAAGTTTTTTTTAGGCCTTGGATCTTAACCCGGCAACGGCGAGAACACTCTTAAGAGGTTTTACTGGGCAACGGTGAGAAATCTCTTCAGAGGGAAGGCCTAAAAAAAACATTTTAAAATGCCCCAGTAACACTTAAAAAAAAAAAAATCCATACCTTCTATCACTCCTCCACATCCCCTTCTTCCCCCTTTCAATTATCACCGATTTTCCCTGTTATTCCCTTATTCATTGGTATATTTTCGTGCTAACATCTGCAAGCCGGTTGCAGGGTGTGGTCATGTGTGTGTCTATGCGTGGGAAAGAGAGAGAGAGAGAGATATACAGGCCTCAGTCACTCTCCAGGCTTAGAGAGAGGAGGGTGTGGTGCCAGCTGGCTCACACTTGATGAATGAACCACTCGCTTACTATTCGCGATTTTGACCAGAAAAATTATATTCCCACTTGTTTTATTGTTGTTACAGGTTACTATCTTCATATTAAAGGTAAAATAGACGCATATGTTTAAGTAATAACTTTATGTATCGTAAAATGACGAATATAGGCAGGAATGGAGCCTAATATTGCCGCCCAGAACTGTGGTGTTCACTACACGCTGCGCGCGCTTAATGGGTTAAGAGTCCCGTCGCCTTCCACCACCTAAACCTCTTAAGAGTCTCCTTGCCGGTCTCGGGTTAAATCCTCCCTCCCACCTCAAATACATATAGTCACCCTCCTCTACACTACCCCTACCTCCCTCCAACCTCCTACATGCACAAGAGATATGGCTCTGTCTCACCAGTATCTCGAGAGATGTCCAAGAGGGTGGACCTATCAAACTCAAACACATAGAAAAACGTGTAAGTTGACAGAAAACGGGGAAAATATTAAAATTATAAAATCTAGGGAATTTAGTCAAATACTAAAGGCAAATCAAAGTAAGTAATGTACATCAAATCAGAGTACACTTGTGACCTAAACTATATTAAGAGGGACAGGAGACAGTGTTTTAGTTTGTGTATGTAAAGTGATTCTAAAATCCTTAATCTGTATTATTACTATGGCCTAATATACTAAAGCTATTAGAGTCCACGCTTGTACCACAGTCAAAAGCATGTTCCCTTACCGCTGAGTGAGGAGGGGACTGAAACGTCTGGCCATAATAAAGAAGAAAGATATGTTGTTGTTTGCCATATCCCTTGTCCTTCTGTTCATTATAAATAATATATTTCATTCACTAACAGCTAAATATATGATTATTTATGTCGATCAGAAGAAAGTTTGTAAGATAGATGTTCATAGAGTTTTTGGATGAATAATTCAACCACATTGGAAAACTTGAGAACCGAATAGCCTAAATTGAGTTATAAAATTGGTATATTTGAATGGTTATAATAATAATAATAATATTTATTCAGTTAGCAATTTACAGAGTTGGTACCACATAGTTTGTTATAAATATGACATGTACCAGCCTTACATAATTCCAACTAAGGATAGCCCAATAAGGCCGTTAGGCGTATTTCCATTGGGGTCCTTGTGGGATTAGGTTAGCTGGGGAAATGGGGAGGATAAAGAAATAGATACTTTAGAGAAAGTATTTCTAGGGGGTTATTTTAAGATACCTTACATTCTATAGTAAATATCAGTAATCCGTAATCAGTAATCATTTCAGTTTGGTTTGTCTATCTCTTATGTCGTATTTAGTAGTAGACATAAGCTTGGTGCTCCCTTCTCGCAGCTGTCCGGTTCAGGTGTTCCTTCAGGCTACGTCTGAAGGAATACAGTGTTCTCTTTTCACGGACTGACTGGGGTAGGTCGTTCCAGTCTTTGATGGCAGTGAAGAAGAATGTTTGCTTACCCTGTCCTTGGATTCTCAGGACCTTAAAATTAAACATCATGTTTCTTGTATTATGTCCACTCCTCTCATTTGCTTTAACAAAATCATTCTTTAGATACTCTGGAGCTCTGTCATAGAAAATTTTGAAGGCATTAGTTAGCCTGATTTGTTTGGCCCTGTCAGAGACATTAAGCATACCTAGTGACTGAAGTGACTGAAGTGTTGATAAATCAGTTCAGGCGAGTGCCAAACCGGGGCAATTATATTCTAAGATTTGAATGAATACGAAAAGGATTACTGGAAAATTTATATGAAAGTGTATTGTATTGGCCAGTTTATCACTCCCAAAGACATATTAAGTACTGTAGGCTACTGCTAGTAGCTCGATTGGTAGAGCGTTCGCCTGCTAACCGTGAGGTTGGCGGTTCGAGCCTCGAGCCAGTCAGTGTGTTATTGGCAGACGTCAGTGCTGTTGGTGATCACGGTGCGGTCTAGCAATATGTGGCAACTATTCACTAAGTCCCTGATTCATCAGGGTACCCACCCTAGCCTTGCTATTCAGCAGGGAGTGTATGGTGGTAAAAACTGCATCATCACCATCATCAAAGACAATAATATAGACTGAAGAAAAGGGGGATAAATTTGACAGTTGACACCCTGAATCACTTTTCTTCGTGGTGCAATGCATAAGTGTGTTGATTTTCGGTGTGACCATCCTAGGTTCGAATCCCCCGACTGCCACATGTGTTTGTTAATTTCATTAATCGAGTTTAGGAGTAAAGTTGGTTGGTGGAGAGAACATAATTATTCTATCTTACCGTCCACATCTGGGGCCTCCGCTGGGATCGGTGGTAGGTTCAGGCCCCTTCCATCGATGTAACTGAACAGAACGGGGTTAAAGCCATCAACTGCATCTGAAATTATAAATTAATTAATAATAAAGTAGACGTGCCGTTTTGCCCAAAATCAAAACGGCATACCCAACTCTGCGATGGGTTACCATCATCACAAGTATTACCATCATCAATCATACTATCACCATCATCACTACGACTGCCATCTTCACTACAACTCCACCATCATCACTACTACTGTCATCACCATTACTATGATCATTATCATGTAATACGATAGAGAAAGACAATTTAGGTGCTAAAATACGTCTCTGTGACGTCACTAGGTGTCTACGATAGTCTAACGGTATCTTGGTAAGCCGCAGCGTCTTAGCAAACAGTCTGGCACAACCTTGCTACATCACCTATTGTGCTACACTCTAATTAGCTGTGGAGACAAAGAGACCAACCCAGGCCCCAGCTCAACGTTGAAGAAACCTCACCACAAATCAAGTAAGGCAGACACCGACATTTCAACAGTCCCTAGCAGTAAAATTCGTTATAACTGTTATGCCCGGTCCAAATTGGAACGCGAGATAGTCTTTGTACAATGAGCAGCTCTCTAACTGGATAGGTATACCTTAAACTTTAAATAAAGAGACAACACGGCAGGATAGTAAGTACACAGGTAACAAGTTAACATGGGTTTTATTCAGTTTAACACCTGGTTCATGGAGGAGCAAGACATATATTTTATACCTGTAACCTGGAGATCATCAACAACAATAAGAATAATTAAGACATACAATACTCAGGTTATCAAGTAAGCAATAGGAGTCGGACAATGGGTCCGGACTCAAGGTAATAATAATACTCCTAGGATACAATTATAAGGTATCCAAAATGGTGGAGGTACACCTCCTACCCAAATAGATCTCAGAGAGGATCTCAACAAAAGACAAGAGTGCAGTAATGGCAAATGCCGTCTGGATCATGCAATGATGTCCCCGGCATATAGTGACGTTAACTGACTCTAAAGCAATAATGGCCAAGTGGTCATCAACAATGAAGTGGGCTCGGAAAGGCTCACAAATGATATTAATACTATAGGTGTGCTAGATCTCACCTGGCAAAGATTAATCCTTAACTCTAATTGTGTACTAGCAGGGTGCTGAAGGCTGAGGCAACAATTGTCGGGAGCTGAGATAGAGTGAAATCTATTCGAGTTATGAACCTGACAGAATGTTAAATGAATTAGGCTAGAAGTTATACAAAGGGACTAGATTACGTGCAAATATGTGTTTGTGTTTGATGCTATGGGTCTTATATAAGCACGCCCCCTCTGTCGGGCTATGGGAGACCAATAACCCGGGAAGGTGCATATATAAGGATCCCCTGATAGGTATGTATAATGGGTCCCGGCAAGTGGGCTAATTAACGTCAATTTAAGTAGGGAGAAGAAAGACCTCTCGCAAGACGTAATGTTAATGAGAACCCCTGAAGATAACTTCTACCACAACCCTGAGTCAACTCTATACCCAGAAACGGTACAAAAGCACTTAAAGGAGAGCTGTAGTGAAGAGGAGGGCCCATAGATCGAGGGAGGATCCAGTAGTCCGGAGGGCGGCTGGGCGTGATGACTCCGGAAGTTGGTCCAGGGGGGGCGGCTGGGCGTGATGACTCCAGTTACTGGTCCAGGGTGAGTCACAAGATGATTCCTTAGACCTTGGCGCCTATCACGGGATAACCGGGTTCCTCTTGCACTCCCACAGTGCAGTGATCCCCAAAGGATATGCTGGAGTTCTGCTACAAGGTTTGGGGGGTTAGGGTGACTAGCATAATGATCTACCTAGAGTGGCAAGCAGTCTAGATAGTGACATTATAGGTAGTCTAAGGGGGGTCAAGGTAAGTGTCTTCCTTCCTTGCTAGTTCGTGGAACTATCAGAACCATGTAGCAAAAAGAGAATCCAGAAAGGGGAGCCCAAAGTGGGTTGCCCAAAATTAGTCCTCTTCCTGATGGGGGGAACCCGATCTGGTAGATCTCTAGTTATTACACTATCCTCATAATCCCTTGAACAAAACAAGGTAGGAATCCTTTGGTACTTGGTTTGTGCACCGCATCGAAGGCCAGAAAGGGGGAGCCCAAAGTGGGTTGCCCAAGCTAGTCCTCTTCCGGATGGGGGGAACCCGACCTGGTAGATCTTCGATCACAGCACACAACTGACAAGTTGAACACCAGCTATCTCTGGCTGTTCTTACCCTGAACTAAAGAATACCAAATGGCAAGCTTAGTTAATGATGTCCAGGCTGGGTGAGTATAAGGCAATCTTCTTGCCCCTACTTAAGGCGCCCGGCTTGAGAGGATCAAGGGCGTTTGGCGCGTGGTAGTTATGTCCTTGTGGCTCTGGGGGTGGCGCGCCTGGACTCTGGCTGGCAGGAGTAGAGTTGGCTGCAGGTTTTAGTGGCAGCTAGAGATGCGGTCTTATCATCCTGAGACCGCATCTCAATAACAAACTGGGCAAGCAGGCACCCCAGTCTCCCGTTACGCTTCAACTCCCAACCAAGACCACAGGGCAACCGCCAGCACAGTGCCAACACTCTACCTACTCAACTGTAGCATCACTACCACAGATATCGGTGACCCAAGTAACACATGCAACCAGAACACCCAAAAAAGCAGGAAGCTCTAGCAAACACATCGACAATGAAGTAACAGCAACGAACAAGAAAGACAAGAGAAACCACCCACCTCCCACAACACGACGCCGCTGCACAACAAATCAACCAAACCTACTACAACACAACCCAACACTATCGGCGACCCAGGTAGCTCAACATGCAACCAGAACAGCTAAAAAAGAAGGGATCAGTCGCAACAACATCAACAATAAAGCAGCAACAACGGCCAAAAACAAGAACATCAAACAACAAATACAGGTAGGGGTGGGAGGGGGGCAAGGGGGAGCCACAACCTGTCCCCATCTCACGCGCTCACATCCCAGCAGCCGCTCACGGCGCTCAGCTGATCACCACACCGCCAGACGTACGATGAACAGTAACAGGAAAATATGTATAGTGTGCGATATTGGATTCTACAAAAGGAGTACAACTTCACAATGTAGTAGTTGTAATGAAACAGTACACGATCGATGTACTTACGTTACTAGCAGAAAAGAAGTGGAATGCGATAAATGTCGGGAAGTAGCTATTAACACTCAAAGAGCGGGTGGTGGAGTATATTTCACTGTGCCGCCCAGCGTTTGTTTTTTTACCATTAATGGGGTTGTTTCCGTGCTCTTTTTCATGCATAAACAAGACCCAGAGCATAATACAAGTATGTATCCCTGAAAGGGCGTAAATTGAGCTTTCCAATGATACCCGAACCATCCTTCTACGATCACTGGTTGTCTTGCAACGATCGTGCAACCGAAGGGCAAAATCGCTAAAATACGGTAATTTCTTTATATAATTACGTATATAGCGAGGGAGTGAGGGTGGATGTAAGTGGAGTACATCTCAGTCGGTCCATGGCGGCCGTGGCGAGCGGTCATGAGGTAACCCAGGCTCCTCCCGTCGCTCGTCTCTCTCTCAGAGCCAATATTGCGCCAAAATTACACACAGACTTAAGTCGGGCCCCGCCACATAGTCCAAATTTTTCGATACGGACTTAAGTTGGGCCCCGATAGACAAGGGTTAAAGGTCCTAAAATAATTTGTGAAATATGTGAATCACTCATAACAAGAAAACAAAGGATCCTAAACTATGTTAAGTGTAAAACTGTAGCTCACATGAAGTGCATCTCTAAGAAGACCAACAGTGAAGAACGGGAATTCCTATGCAACATGTGTGCCTTGCATTCATTACCGAATATTAATGTATATGAACCAAGTATTAACAACTCAGAATCAAGCCAGGACACATTAAAAATCAAAGATGAATACAGAGTGTTCACCAACAAAGGGCTCCATCTTATCCACGTTAACGCCAGATCAATGTACCATAAATTGTCAGAAATAAACTTGTTAGCTAATAAGGCCAAAGCTTCAATAATTGCAATCACAGAAACCTGGCTGGATTCAAGTATAAACGATGGTGAAATAAACATTCAAGGTTTCAACATGGTTAGGAATGATCGCAATAGGCAAGGGGAAGGAGTATGTCTGTATGTAAAAAACAACTTCACACACACAACTAGGACCGACCTCCATGTAGAAAATCACGAAGCTCTGTGGATCGACCTACACCTGCCGAGGACAAGACCCATGTGTGTGATTTCTGTGTGACAGGTCCCTCAATACTTGCTTAGATCGTGATTACATGTTGTAAGTAAGATTATAAAAGACCTAATATGCTATTAAAGTAATATTGACACGGTCTTATGTAATATATATGAATTTATCGTATATTATTAATTTAATTTATCGTATTGAGCAACATAGATTCGGTACCGGTACGATAATTTGTGCGCCTGGCGCTTGCCAAGGCAGCAAGATGAAGGTCTGCAGAGCCTCTGAGGAAAGCTCAGAGAGTCAGAGCCTCCACGAACACCACCCAGTTAACATATAATTTCCGCCCTCAGTTGATCGTGCTTTTGTGCCTCTATTCACAAACTGCCAGCAATACTAAAACTGGACTCGACTCTGTCAGGTGAAACAATTTTGGAATCTATCCTGAGTAAATGTAGAGCACGTATAAAATACCTGTATAGACAGGTGGGATGCTTGCCAGCGGCGACCAAAAAAGACCCTATGCCAAGCGCTTGTTCAATGTCATTTTGACTATTCTGTGTCATCCTGGTATTCTGCATCATCTAAATCAGCACAGCACAAACTTCTGGTCACTCAAAATAAAATGGTTAGGTTCATGCTGAACCTAGAACCCAGATCGCATGTTGGCCAGGAACAACTTCAGTCACTTGGTATGCTCAATGTCTCTGACAGGGCCAAACAAATCAGGCTCACTAATGCCTTCAAGATATTCTATGACAAAGCTCCAGAGTATCTAAAGAGTAATTAGAGGAGTGGACATAATACAAGAAATAGGATGTTTAATTTTACGGTCCTCAGAATTCCAGGACAGGGTAAGTTAACATTCTTCTTCACTGACATCAAAGACTGGAATGACCTACCCCAGTCAGTCCGTGAAAAGATAACACTGTATTCCTTCAGACGTAGCTTGAAGGAGCACCTGAACCGGACAGCTGCGAGAAGGGAGCACCAATTAAGCTTATGTCTACTACTAAATACGACATAAGAGATAGGCAAAACAAACTGAAATTACTACTGATTACTGATAATTACTATAGGATGTAAGGTATCTTAAAATAACCCCCTAGAAATAATTTCTCTAAAGACTATCTACTTTTTTTTTTAGCCTCCCCTTTTTCCCCAGCTAACCTAATCCCACAAGGACCCCAATGGAAATACGCCTAACGGCCTTATTGGGCTATCCTTAGTTGGAATTATGCAAGGTTGATACATGTCATATTTGTAACATATTATGTGGTACCAACATTGTAAAATGCTAACTGAATAAATATTATTATTATTATAAATATTATTATTATTATTAATACACACATCTACACAATCACGACGCTCTCATCGACGCCATGACTGGCAGCTAAGCATATTACTCATGTCCATTATCATATAATAATTTGTTTTTCCCTTGACCTGTGCTCTTGGGCCGGTGTCTTGTTTCCCCGTCGTCCACTATATTGGGTAGGCATTTTCCTTTGCCTCATAGCCACGTGGAACTATTGGCGAGTTAAATCCTGGAAAATAATTAACCCTTAGAACCCTGATTGAATATAAATAATTGTGTGTGACCTGTGGATATAATTTAGCTTGATTTCTGATTAAATTCAATTTAGACTTGGAGTAATTTGATTTAGATTGATTTTGTTTGAATTATAGCTTAGATATATTTAACTTCCACTGATATTATACCACATTGGTGCCCAGACCCGGGATTTAGCTACCAATAGGGGATTTTTTTGAAGGTATGAGCAAGGGATTAGCCCAGGGATGCAGGAGCAAGGACCCAGGAGTAGGTCTTGGGTACAATCCGGAACCTCCGGCGCCGATACCACAGAGGATAGCAGTCGTCGGGCATTCGTATGCCTATAGGTTAAGAGCAGCTGATCAGGAACCTGTGGGGTATAGAGCGTCGGAGGGGGAAAAGTATTTTGAGCTCTCCTACTTAAGGGTGCCTGGGGGGCCACCATCGATACCCTGACAGCCTCCCCAAAGTGGGGGCGGGTAGTGCAGTTTAGGCCCTTTATGATCTTTTTGTTTATCGGCGGCAACGATATACGCCCCGGTACAGTACCCAGAGAATTGGCCAACGAGATTAAGCAGACCAGAGTCCGAGGTTTCAGTGCGGAGGAATACCAGGCTATCTGGAACTCCGTTAACCACACCCTGAGGTGTCGGCTGGTGGAGACGCGGCACCGCTTTGTATCAATTACCCTCAATGTACGGGATCTTGATCTGGACGGCGTCCGCCTGGATTTGGACACCAACCAACAGCTCTACAACAAAATCGTAGGGCTGACAAAGCGTTGGTTGGAGAGGGACGCCGGGGTAGTATCGTTGCGCCTGCCCAAATCCTGCATCCCACTCATCATCTTCCCTCAGTAATTTTTCTTTTTCATTTCAGACTTCCTGTGACACATGACCTGACCTAACATTTTTCTTGTTCATTATGACCCTTTAGTGTAGGTATTGCCATTTAGTGTGCTATTTTCTCTCCATAACAAAGAAGTCTGCCTTTCGGCATCTCTTAACTCTTTCACGCATTTATGACGCAGAGGTTGCCAGATTAGCAATAAGAAATAGAGTTCTCTCACTCTTATAATTACCTCTCCCAAAATTAGTTTTCTGCCCACAGCTAACTCAAAGACAACTGCAGAGGTTGAAGTAACTAAACTAAAGGTTTCTAAATACCCCTGATGGTAACAAAGGCTTTAACCTCTGAAGTGCGCATGGGGGTAATTGGAAACGTCCCCCTGTGCTGACGTATTTGAGGTGTTTCCGTCACTAAAATATTAATTGTGCCATTAATAGCATTAATACTTATCCATATGCACCTATTATGGGTTGATTATAAAGGTATTAACCTGAAACAACAATAAAACGAGTGAAAACAGCGTTTGGATGGTCAAAATCGGAGATATAACCCGCGAGTTGTATAATGTATGGGTGAGGCAATCTGCTTTCCCGCCAATTTCCCCCAAGGCCACTGAGACACAGTCGATCGATACTCTCTCTCTCTCTCTTGCACTCGCTTGCCATCAGTGATGACAACACCCTGCTTGCAACTCGCTAATGTTAGCACGAAAATATACCTCAGAATAAGGGAATAACAGGGAAAATAGGTGATAACTGAAGGAGAGGAGGAAAGTGGGGAAGGAGGGGAGGTAGAGGACTGAGATTTTGCATGGCCCAGGGGCCAAACAAAAATAAAAAATTTTTTTTTTTTTTTTTTTTTTTTTTTCGATGTCAAAAGTTGATTTTTTTTTTCACTCACTCATAAGAGTCTCCCCGCAGTCCGCCGGGGGAACTCTTAAGAGTCTCCCTGCAGTTCCTGGGTTAAATTATCCCTAATAGGCTCAAAACCGCATCATATGTCGGAGAGGGTTAACTAGGCTACTAATTTGCCAAGGTGATTTAACATTGTAACATTGTAAGGTGTATATAGCCTACAGGCTTGCATACAAAATTAGTAAACAGGAAGAGATACCGTCTAGTGGGGTGCAAATTAAAGCCCCTAAAAATCAGAGGGCGGGACTTCGGAGAGTATTAAATAGGTTAATAATTGATGTCAACACTTTCATCACTACTGCTGACCTCGAGGAATTAGAGGCTAGGCTAGATAATGTCCAGGTTACCCATAGTCGTATTGTTGCTCTAAGTGAGGTGATTGTGGCAAGCATGATGGAGGATGACGAGATAATTGCAGAGTGTGATAATCGCGCCCTCTATGATGAAACTGTCTTCAAAGCGAAGCACCTATTACAGCGCGCTGTCGCGAACAAGAAGGGAGGCGAGAACGATGCCCAAAGAAGGGTTGACCCGAAACACACTGTGCACCTACCTCCCAAAGCTCAATCTTCCTACATTTGGGGGCAATTTGACTGAGTGGTTAGCGTTTTGGGACGTATTTCGGTCTACAGTGCATGAATCCTCTTTGGATAATGTCCGTAAATTTCACTACCTGAAAGGACAAATGGAGGGAGAGGCCTTACATTTAATAGAGGGTTTTGCGGTAGTGGGTGTTAGTTATCTTGAGGCAGTACAATTATTAAAGTTCACATACGGGGATCGGGAGCAATTGAAGATGGCCCATGTCTTCGCCTTGTTAAATCTCACAGAACCACAGTACAAGGTTGATGAATTAGCAAAATTTAGAGCAGACATGGAGTGCCATACTCTATCACTAGACACCCTAGGGCTGACCTCACAGGAAATTATAGTTTTCATACTACGACAGAAGCTTCCTATGGCAATACTTGACAAGGTTAGATCATTTGATCTGGGTGAGTTTAAAACTCAGTTCAGTAAAAAAATCAGTAATTTACAGTTGAACAATGGGAGAATGAATGTGTCAGAAGGGAGTGGAAATGAGGGGAACTGTAAGTATGACGGTGAGGACTAAGGGAAAGAAAGAGGGTACATACAAGAAACCCGCACAGACTTTATGTAAACTATGTAACAATAACAAACATAAATGGAGTTTCTGTGTAAAATACCCAACAAATGAGTCAAAACTAGCACAGGCAAAAAGGTTGAAGCTATGTGCAGGTTGTTTGAGCAAGGAACATGGTAAGCAAGGGCAATGTACTGCTACATACTTAAGGCCCTGTCGTCACTGTAAAGGACATCACTTCGACAAGTCGTGTCCTGCAGTTGACAAGAGCAAAGAAGTCAAACCAGAGGGTACTACAACTTTGACACTAGGTAGCACGAAAGACACCACAATATTGCCCACAATAAAGATTCCCATGGAAGGTAATGACAGTAACAAGGTTTGTCGGGTACTTCTTGATCAGGAGTCTCAACGATCCTTTATAAAAAGGTCCATATTAAGCGCGGCTCTAGTTTGGCTTAAGTTTTGTCCTCGCAAAAACAAATATCTCTCTTAGCTTAAGTCTGGCTTAAGCCAAAACGCTCGCAAAAACGTGCCTCTAGTATCAAGAAGATAAAATAAGAACAGAGGCACAAAACATACTGAACATAAAGTAAAAAAAAAAAAAAAAAAACGGGAGGCGCCGTTATAAATGCCTAGCTTCCCGCACAACAACTGAACTGAACGAAATTTGAGTAAATTACAAGAAAACTATTAGAAAACTACTTAGAAATGGTAAAGATCCCTGGACTGCAGAAATTAGAAAGTATGTAGGGAATTTGAAGTTAGGAGAAACAAATTTAGCAAATATTAAGAAGGACGACATTAGAAAAAGAGTTCTGGACTGGGATTCGGGAAGATGGCGAGAGGAGTTGGCAGAGAAGAGTAGCCTAGAAGTGTATAGGAGTTATAAAAAGGAGATTAAGAGCGAGGAAGATATTTATGACAACACACAGGCATCTATAATATTTTACAGATGTAGGACAAATAACTTAAATCTAAAAGATAGAAATAGGCATGTGGGAGGAGAGACACAATGCGATATGTGTAAGGAAGGAACAGAAGACCTAAAACATTTTCTACTACACTGTTCATTTTATAAAGCATGCAGAATAAAAGATCCAGGGTTCCAACAGCCTTATATTGAAAATGAAAACCAAGTCATCGGACATCTTTTATTTAACAAAGAAATAAGCGATAGAGTGAAACAGACAATATATCAAATGTGGAGAGTACGAGAGAAAAAATTGAAAGAACTGAAATAAGAAGACTGAAGAGAGAAGAAACAAGAATGAAGGAAGACGAGAGAAGAAACAAGACTGAAGAGAGAAGAAAGAAGATTTCAGAAAAAGGGATGAAAAATGAGATATATTTATTTTTAGACAAAATGAGCACGTCACAAAGTCACGAAAAGAAAAATAACAAAACCTCTTAGGGAAGTGCCGACGTTAAGGCTAAACTTCCCGAATTCCAACTGAACTGACTGAACTATTGCAAACTTACAACATTCATCTTAGAGCCGCTTGAACCACGGTGCGGAACGGTTGTCTGTCTGTTTACCTTGTGCCTTGTGGTTTCCGTCTGCCCTGTGTATCCCTCTGGCAAGCTTTGGAGCTTGGCCAGAGGTGTGAGCTCAGTGGAGCGTTGTGATATGCGGCTCTGGACTAAGTTTCTTCTGTTTAAAGGACAAATACCGTCAGTGAACCTTCCGGAAGTGTGCCATGGCTTGCGGGGGGTGTGCACCAGCTGTGTCATTGGCCGGGACCCATGGTGCCCCTCCGTCAATGGGCGATGAGGATATGCGCCAGCCACAGAAACGGAGGAGAGCGGCTTCTCTGTCCCTTGATGACAAACGCCAGAACTGTGCCCGACGATCTGAAAAGTTCCTGTGTGCGAGTGCCCCTACTGATACTTTGGTGGCCTCTCCTCATCGGGTGACGTATTTAATTTCCTCTGTTCCGCAAGCTACTATATTTGATCTTCCCCAGAAGGTAACTAAGGCAATAAATACCTCCCCATTTGCTAAATATGTCAAGGATGGTGATGTTCATGTGGTGGGTCGGGGAGAGGCCCTGTGTGTTGGTATTCTGGATACAGCTGTGCATAAGTTGCCTAGCCCCCCTGAACTCATGACTAAATTTGGGGACTGGAATGTGAAGTGCTGGAAAACTATTACCCCAGGGGATGAGAGGTATACGTGGGGGAAGATTGGCCCGGTGTGCTCTACCATTACGGTCGAGGAATTGATGACGTCTTTGTCTGTGTTCCACGGCAGGCCAACTAAACTTGTGAGTGTGAAGCGTTTGCCCCGACGCCCTACGGATATTGTGGCAAGGCCTAGGCCAGATGGTACGGAAAGACCAGGAAGTGGTACAACGTCGGCGGTTGTGAGGCTCCAGTTTTTAGGCCCTCTCCCTGCCAAAATGCTCCTGGGACACGTTAGCTACCCTGTGTCCCAGTACTTTTTCCCGATGCTCAGGTGCTATAAATGTTTTGCCTTTGCTCATGGGGCACTGTCCTGTAAAAATAAGGTGCGCTGTGCTAACTGTAGTGGCTACCATCGGATGACGCAGGACGATACCAGCGTCTGCACTAATGACCCTTCCTGTTACTTCTGTGGGGGGCCACATAGGGTTACGTCTCGGGCATGCCCTGAGTATCGGAAGGCCTTTGACATCCACGCAGAGTATAGAGATGGTAAATGTAACTTGTTGGTGGTGAATGATAGGCTGCGGCTTCTCAACCCACTGAAGCGTTCCCCTAGGCCTATTCATGACTCTTTGCCTGCTGCCTCTTCTCCGTCGATGGCCCGCCCTGTGTCCCGGCCTGTGGTTGGAGGTGTGTCATACGCGATGGTGACATCTGCCAATCGATATGCAGCCCTGGGGGATCAAATGGATGTTGGTGATCTTGGGGATGAGTCTCAGACGGATGAGGAGCGGTTAACGGTTTCTGCTCACCCGATGTCGGATGCGGATGTGGTTTTCCATTGCCCCAGTACTCCGGCCCCGCATCGCTCGCCTTGTTCCACTCCACGCCGACGCCCTCGCCTCCTGCATCAACGACCCTCGGATGTCTCTCCTCCCGCCACCGCCCCTGCCATCGCCCTCCCGGTACCTCGGACCCCTCTGCACCGGGGTGAGCCCCCCACATCTCCAGTAGCGGACGAGCCCTATGTGGCTCCGCAGCCGACGTCAATACAGCACCCCTCGCCTGCCCTGCGGCCACCTGGTGACACTTATATACTGCTCTTCACAGACTTTCTTCGTCTCTTTCAAAATGGCCTGCCTTTCTTGGATATCTGCATTCGTCTCGTTCCCAGGTTGTTCTCCCTATTATCATCCTGATGGCGCCTTCCTCCCTGACCCAGCTCTTCTTTTGGAATGCCCGTTCATTGTTACGCAAGACGCAGGATTTCCGTATGACGATCTCTCGAGTATCGCCGGCAGTTGTTGGGGTCTGTGAGACTTGGCTTACTCCTTCCTTGTCGGTTCGTCTCCCTGGCTACGATTCTACGCGTGCAGACAGAAATGGGCGTGGGGGAGGACTGGTGTTGTTTATTAAGGCTGCGATCCCCTCTACGCCTCTTCGTCTCCAGAATTATGATAATGGGTTTTTGGAGGTCTTGGCGATGAGGGTGGCGGTTGATAACGGGTGGGTCACCTTCCTTTTGTGCTATAACCCCTGCAAGAGTGTCACGAAGGAAGAATTTCGGCACTACATCAGCCAACTCCCTCCGCCATATGTCATCCTCGGCGACTTCAACGCACACCATCATTACTGGGAACCAGGCCTCCCTCGTACTTCACACAACTCTACAGGTAATTCCCTATTTGACGTCCTCCTGGAAAGCCCTGCCCTCACCCTCCTGACACCGCCGGGCCTCCCCACCCGGATTGATCCACACACAGCCGCCCACTCTACATTGGACCTCTGCTTTGGGACCGGGTCCTTCTCTGGTGCGTCTGTGTCTACCGGACCATACATGGGCAGCGACCATCTCCCGGTGCAGGTCTCGCTTCATGGTGTACAGGTCCGTAACTCTCAGCCGGCACGCCCACGTTGGAAGTTTGAGGAGGAGCGCTGGTCAAAGTTCGATCCTGTCTTCTCTGGGGATTCCTCGTCTTCTGCTACTGGTATAGGGTTAACTGCGTCAACTGTCTCTGAGGTGTTGGTGACTGCGGGTCAGAAGGCGTTCCGGATGTCACGACCAGGGGGGTATAAGAGGCCAGTAGTACCTTGGTGGTCACAGAGCTGTAGGGAGGCTGTCCTGGATCGCCGCCGTGCTTGGAGAGCATGGAGGCACCGCCCCTGCACAGTAAAGAAATTGGCCTACAGGAAGGCGGATGCCTGCTGTACTAAGGTTTTGTTGGCGGCGAAGAGACTCGCCTGGTCCGCCTTTTGCTCGTCCTTGTCCTTTGTGGGCTCCTGTACCAAAGCGTGGAATTTTGTGAGGACAATGAACAGGGGCCATGTCAACTTATATCACCCCCTGACGGTTGATGGGGTCTTTATCAGTGACTGCCAAAAACAAGCCGACTGTCTGGCTGCCTACTTCACGAGTAAGTTTGGCGTGCCGGCGCCCTTGCCCTCTTCGGTGCTTCTGGAGTCTGTTATTGCCCACCATACGGACACCCCAGCGCCTGGTGGGTTGGCGGCCCCCTTCACTACCCAGGAGTTCTCCCGTGCGGTATCATCCCTCCCCGTGGGCAAGGCTGTCGGACTGGACAACGTGGCTTATGAAATGCTCCGCCACCTCCCGTTGGGGGCCCAACAGGTTCTTCTCCAGCTTTACAACGACAGCTGGCGAATGGGCGTTTTCCCTCACCCCTGGAAACATGCGATGCTCCTCCCGTTTCCGAAGCCGGGCAGGGACCCATCGCTACCGTCGTCTAGGAGGGGCATCAGTCTACTGTCTTGTGTTGGGAAACTCATGGAGAGGATGGTCTGCACACGCCTCATCTGGTGGCTCGAGACCCACAGCCTACTGAATAATGCTCTTTGTGGATTTCGCCCTGGTAGGGGTACGAACGATGTCCTCCTCCAGCTGGAATTCCTCATCCACGACACATACCGTCGGAAGCAAGCAGGAATTTATAGACATAGAGAGTGCCTTTGATTCTGCGTCCCATACAGGCATCCTCTACAAGCTGTGTGGCATGGGGATCACGGGTAATGTGCTTGCTTGGCTATGCAGCTTCCTGATGGGGAGGGTGTTATGCCCTGTTTTTCTACAGGTTTAACTTGGGTAATGTGAGTTCTAAATTGACTGGGTATATAAGGCTGCATGCACAATACAAGATATGAGGAATAGAGAACACAAAGAAACACATGGTAGCAAGTTACATGATCACGTTTATTGATATACCACTGCAGAATACTTGTGTAAGACAATATAATAGAATTGAACAACACTAGCATAAGTGGATCTGGATGGAGCCTAGTCTCCCACTTCCAACGTTCAGGTATTAATCTTCTGATCACTGGCTTTGATTTCACAGGTTTATATACCGAAGACCATCAATGTTACTTATAGATTCATATTCACTGTTAGATTTATTACTGGTAGCTCTGGCGCACAAGTAGTAGTTCACAGACTAGATTAGACACACGTATTTTTAGAGCATGGGAATTCTAGTAACCTCAGGGGGTACTGATCTAAGTTTTATATCCTTGTCTCAGAAATACATAGAACGCAAATCAGTGGGCGAACGTTAGATATCACTAGAGTTTTAATATCTGAATAAAGTAATTACGAGAGTCAAGGTCGCCTGTTAATTAAAGAGCACTGATCGCTTAGTACGTCCCAAATGGAATGGTTAAGTATGAATTACACTGGGCAAGGTCTTAGCCACTTCGTAGAAATATTAATTAGTGAATCTAAAACAGCACAGTAATATGTAGTACTGCTAACGGGAATCTTGGGTAGTATCTGATGGGTCTGGTCCTGGTTATCTTGCGTCCATGATGTTGGGGGCTAACGACTGGTTCCGCGGCCATCCAGGGGGGCCATATGTGTGAAGTTCTTCAATACGTGGGCAGGTCCTTCTATCCAAATCTGCCACGGAGTCTGCCGGTTCTGGGATCTCACTCCGGAACAACACAAGGGCAGAGCTAGAAATTAACTGCAGGGTAGTGACCCCTGGTTGGTGTCTAGCTTTCAACTGATTTGACTGGGGGCGGGAGTTAGATTTATAGGCTCGGTTCTGGACCCTGTAGACAGTAGGGATCTCGAGTCTTATGGGCTTAATTGAGCTCTCAATAGATATGGGGACTAGGTAAGATGGTATTTACTGTTGTGGCACAGGGCGATAGGAAGCCTTTATATTTTCATATAACTGAGCCTTAGTAAGAGGTACTATTTTGGCTATACTGGACGTATTTAGGGGAGAGAGACTGGATCTACTTTGCGAGGAGGATGGGGACAGCTGTGATAGGAGCGTCTCTCTAGATTGTTCAATCTTCATTCTATGGTATAGCTGAGGTGCTAATTTAGTGATCAGAGCATGCAAGAAAGGTAAATGGTTTATTGTGAGTTAATAGAGGTTAGTAAAGGTGTTAGTCATTCATGGTTAGTTCATTGCTAGGAAGAATTCCTGTGCTACCTGGCAATGACTCGAAAGTCAAAACAGGGGCCAGGTATACCTCCGCGGGGGTGGGGGTCTCCCTCCTCGGGTGGGCAAAAAGGGGGAGCTGGGCGCCCTCTCTCTGATATAGTCGTCCGGCGGCTGTGGCTAGGGGCTTGCCATATCACCAGTGTTTGTAATAACCCTCTGTGTATGAGACAGATGTGAGTGTCTTTAATACCAAAACCGAAGGTGCCTTAGCTAGCTGGTTTTACTCGGCTGGTTGTTAATTGTAGGGTTTGCTGGATATGGTGGAGACAGGGTTGCTAACTCTGCCACATTTATCTGGAAGTATGGCAATAGAAGTTAGTTACTGGCGGGGCGGCTAGCCTCGCACCGACGACCATTGGGTGCAGGGTTGTGAATGTGTTGTAAGAGAATAGATGGCATGCAAGGGGCTAGTAAAGTTCTAATGTTGTTCTGGCCTACTAAGTGAAGGTAGGCTGGATAGGAGTATATATATAAAAGGTTGGAGAGCGTTAGTAACGGACAATTCAAGGATCTTCAAGAGGTATGAGAGAGAGGCTAGGTCGGACAAGAGTCGAGAAGCGCGGGTGTCTTAATGAGAGGGGGGGGGGGGGAGTTCAAGGGCTACAGGGAAATTTTGCCCCTAAGGTCCCTGGGCATGGGGGTGGCATTAGGCTACAATTGATATGGAAGTTTGAAAAGGCAGTAGAATACGTTAGCCAAATGCTACCGGGGAATGCAACTATGGGGTGGTATATGAGTCTGGAAAAGATAGAGTTATGTGATCAGTCAGAGGGTTATGGATACTATTAGTTGGCCCTGGGAACTGCGTTTTCTATTAAATATAAAATACCACCCACAGCGGCAGTTCGTAGGGGTACTTAGTTATTGTTTCGGGGTACTTATGACAGATACTGGTAACCAGGTTATCTTATACAATCTCTGGTTGGGGTAAGAGGTGTAAGACACGAAATAAATTGGCGTAGTGTGGGCTGTGGATACGAAGGAGGCAAGGGGAAGACGTATGACAATTGTGGAAAGTAAATGGAAAAAGGTGAACACAATGGCGGATAAAAATACTTAACCTAAGGATTGCATACATAGATTTATGGGGCGATGGGTCTTCAGAAGCTTAGTCTGGCAAGACAAGATGTTAGGGAATGTTAATATTAATACTTAGTTACTAGAGGAACAGTGCAAGGGGCGACTGGGCACGGGTTACATATATCTATACTCGTCATGGAAAATGATATACGAGGTCTAGGGACAGCGTGGGTGTTTTAACTTCTAAGATATATAACATCTACTTCTCGGATGCAAGAACATACATAGATATAATTATGGCTGTCTGATGTGTTGGCATTGGCTCAACGTCGGGACAGGCATGGGTGTTTTTAATATGAATGTATATTCCTGTTCATCATCTTTGTAGTTAGGAGTGTAGGACACGAGGGGGTTAGTGTACGTGAGGTGTGGAAAATGGTCAGTTTTAGAAAAGGTAAATGGGTGTGTCCTGGAGCTGTTTAGCCCTGCGGGCTTGGGCTGTCTGAAATGGCTGGCTCGGTCAGCTGGTCCTTTCGTTCTGTGGACCTTTCCTTTGGTGTTTCTGTGTGGTGTTCGTTCATGGCTTCTGTGGTGGGCTTCTCGTTCTGGGGCATTTTACTTCCCTCTCCTTCATTATAGGCTCGTCCTCGAGCCTCAAGGGTGAAGTAAAAAGAAGTATAGTCAGAAAAGTGTAGGTTAACAAGAAAAGTAGTATGACTAAGGGAAAAAAATAATATATACAGTATATGGAAAACATGTAAATTTAAGAAAGGACAGATACTTAAGAACACAGGAAATTAAGAAGAGGTAAAGTGTTTAACAATGTATAAAGCAAATTTAAAAGATAGTCAGAAAAGTGTAGATTAACAAGAAAAGTATTATGACTAAGGGAAAAAAAATACTATATACAGTATATGGAAAACATGTAAATTTAAGAAAGGACAGATAATTAAGAACACAGGAAATTAAGAAGAGGTAAAGTGTTTAACAATGTATAAAGCAAATTTAAAAGATAGTCAGAAAAGTGTAGGTAACAAGAAAAGTAGTATGACTAAGGAAAAAAATATATATACAGTATATGGAAAACATGTAAATGTATAGAATCATGCCCAATCGCTTAGGAATTGAAAACATTCGAAACAATTTAGTACAATAATATCCTCATCATCATCAGGGGGGGGGGGGGGGGGTGGGGGGGGTATTTAGGGTCGCCGTTAGTCTGGGTGACGGTCTGGTAATAGGGGGTGGTGGTTCACTTTCACTTTGGAAGGGCGGGGTGGATATACCGTTAGTTCTTGTCGTTAGGAATGTGGGTCTGGGGGCGAGCTGGCCCGGGGCCAGTTTTGGAGGGGGGGTCTAAGTGGTTTCGGTCGGGGGTAGTGATAGGGGGGGTTTTAAAGATGAAACGGGCAGGTCGAGTCGGGGTTGTTGTTGCGGAAGAGGTTGGTGCTGGGGAGGGGTTGAATTGTGTAGAGAGTTGTGGTCGTGAGTGGGGTTTGGGGAAGGGTGAGTAAGGCTGAAGGTTGAGAGTTTACTATGATCGGGTGGTTTGGAGGTTTGGTGTGTGGGGATTTGATAGGGAGATGGTGGGGGGGGGTCTGGGCAGGCAGGGTTGTGGTTTGAGAGGGGTTGAATTTAGACTGATTTTATTTCCGGGAGAGACATGGATGGGATTTCGAGGAGTGGTTGAAGTTGAGAGGTTGATTATGTTGTTTGGGGCGAGAGAGAGAGTATTTTGGGGTTTAGCCAAGGTGGAAAAAGTGTTGTGGTTGGATTGGGATGGGAGTGGTATTTCGTCGAGCGGAATCTTTGGGGGGGGAATTTGGGGCGGGTGGGGTAACGGTGAAGAGGGGGAGGTTGATAGTTTAGCTGGGCTCATGATGGTGGGGGACCGACTGGTGAGCAGGTGTTCGGTACGCATGAGGGGGGGGGAATCACTTTGGTGGGGGTCACGCGTGAGGGGGGGATTAACGGCGCGTGTGGGAGGATCAGAGTGGTGGGGTGTGTCGGTGGCAGTGACGGTTTGCTTAGAGGTTATCTGGGGTTGGTGGGTTTGTCTGTCATGAGGGGGTGAGTCAAGTGTGGGGTTTTGAAGTTTATTAGGGGTGTGAATTGTGGGGGGGTGGAAGGGAGCTACTGACGGAAAACTGTCACAAGGGAGATTTTGTTGGTGGGGGAATAGCGGAGTATTTCTGGGGGAAGGGGGGGAACATAGTTGGGTCCCTAGGTCGTCACGCGTGAGGGGAGGGTTTACGGCGCGTGTGGGAGGGTCAGGGTGGTGAGAGGTGAGCGAGTTAGGAAACGGGATTTGTTGGGGGGACTGCGGCGGGTTGGTGGGGGAAGAGTTAGGTGTAGAACAGGGGTTATTGGTAGAGGACTGATGTATTGATTTGGGGTTGTTAATAGGACGAATTTTGGGAATTTTCTTGGTGGCAGTCACGGTCTGGTTAGCGGTTATCTGGGGTTGGTGGGTTTGTTTGACATTAACAGGACGAGTTTGGGGAATTTTCTTGGTGGCAGTCTCGGTCTGGTTAGAGGTTATCTGGGACTGGTGAGTTTGTTTGACATGAGAGGGCGAGTCAAGTGTGGGGTTTCGAAGTTTTCTAGGGGTGTGAATTGTGTGGGGGTGGAAGGGAGCTACTGACTGAAAACTGTCACAAGCTACCGACGGAAAACTGTCACAAGGGAATTTTTGTTGGTGGGGGGATAGCTGAACATTTCTGGGGTCATGGGGAAAATATGTTGTGGTAGGCCTACATAGGTAGGCATAGCTAGAATACGGGGCTTGTTGGGGGGGCTGCGGAGGGTTGGTGGGGGAAAAGTTCACTGGGGTTGGACTTTCACTGGAAGTCATTTTGGAAGGGTGCACGGAGTCTTGGATAGGGGCTGAAGGGTTGGATAGGGGATTCATCGAACTGCGTAGGCATTCTTCTCTGATGGAGAGCATATGTTCTTCGAATAAGCCATACGGGTCGAGATGGGCGGTGATGTGGGGTGGGAGGATGTTTAACAAAGCGGTGAATAAGAGTTCATTTTGTTGGTCGTAATCTTCATAGCTATACGTGGTCCTCACGTATCTGTAGAGTTGTATGAGGGTCACATTTATATCCCCTTCATACTTGATCTCGTCGACTTTTATTATTTTGGGGGCGACGGGGGAACCCAAAAGTGGATCTAAGGTCCGGATCACGAAGGATCGAAACTGGTTCCAGGTACTCTCTGGCGTATCCTGTGTCACCATTTGGTGAACAAATTCTTGAAAGGTAGGCTTATCAACAAGTTGGGAAACGGCTTCTCCCAACTGTATAATATGCAAAATTGCCCAGGCGATTTTTTCGTGGTCATTATGAAGTACCACATCGTACACTGGCTTTATTATGTCTAAGTAACTGGTGATATCATAAGTGTTTATATCATACTTGGGAATGTGTGCGAATGGCTGAAGATTTCGCGATGTTGCCATGCTTCTACTGTTCCAAACTTGCAGTGTAATGCAACCTTTTATCCGAATCAAGAACCACCGCTGCCGCCAATGTTATGCCCTGTTTTTCTACAGGTTTAACTTGGGTAATGTGAGTTCTAAATTGACTGGGTATATAAGGCTGCATGCACAATACAAGATATGAGGAATAGAGAACACAAAGAAACACATGGTAGCAAGTTACATGATCACGTTTATTGATATACCACTGCAGAATACTTGTGTAAGACAATATAATAGAATTGAACAACACTAGCATAAGTGGATCTGGATGGAGCCTAGTCTCCCACTTCCAACGTTCAGGTATTAATCTTCTGATCACTGGCTTTGATTTCACAGGTTTATATACCGAAGACCATCAATGTTACTTATAGATTCATATTCACTGTTAGATTTATTACTGGTAGCTCTGGCGCACAAGTAGTAGTTCACAGACTAGATTAGACACACGTATTTTTAGAGCACGGGAATTCTAGTAAACTCAGGGGGTACTGATCTAAGATTTATATCCTTGTCTCAGAAATACATAGAACGCAAATCAGTGGGCGAACGTTAGATATCACTAGAGTTTTAATATCTGAATAAAGTAATTACGAGAGTCAAGGTCGCCTGTTAATTAAAGAGCACTGATCGCTTAGTACGTCCCAAAGGGAATGGTTAAGTATGAATTACACTGGGCAAGGTCTTAGCCACTTCGTAGAAATATTAATTAGTGAATCTAAAACAGCACAGTAATATGTAGTACTGCTAACGGGAATCTTGGGTAGTATCTGATGGGTCTGGTCCTGGTTATCTTGCGTCCATGATGTTGGGGGCTAACGACTGGTTCCGCGGCCGTCCAGGGGGGCCATATGTGTGAAGTTCTTCAATACGTGGGCAGGTCCTTCTATCCAAATCTGCCACGGAGTCTGCCGGTTCTGGGATCTCACTCCGGAACAACACAAGGGCAGAGCTAGAAATTAACTGCAGGGTAGTGACCCCTGGTTGGTGTCTAGCTTTCAACTGATTTGACTGGGGGCGGGAGTTAGATTTATAGGCTCGGTTCTGGACCCTGTAGACAGTAGGGATCTCGAGTCTTATGGACTTAATTGAGCTCTCAATAGATATGGGGACTAGGTAAGATGGTATTTACTGTTGTGGCACAGGGCGATAGGAAGCCTTTATATTTTCATATAACTGAGCCTTAGTAAGAGGTACTATTTTGGCTATACTGAACGTATTTAGGGGAGAGAGACTGGCTCTACTTTGCGAGGAGGATGGGGACAGCTGTGATAGGAGCGTCTCTCTAGATTGTTCAATCTTCATTCTATGGTATAGCTGAGGTGCTAATTTAGTGATCAGAGCATGCAAGAAAGGTAAATGGTTTATTGTGAGTTAATAGAGGTTAGTAAAGGTGTTAGTCATTCATGGTTAGTTCATTGCTAGGAAGAATTCCTGTGCTACCTGGCAATGACTCGAAAGTCAAAACAGGGGCCAGGTATACCTCCGCGGGGGTGGGGGTCTCCCTCCTGGGCAAAAAGGGGGAGCTGGGCGCCCTCTCTCTGATATAGTCGTCCGGCGGCTGTGGCTAGGGGCTTGCCATATCACCAGTGTTTGTAATAACCCTCTGTGTATGAGACAGATGTGAGTGTCTTTAATACCAAAACCGAAGGTGCCTTAGCTAGCTGGTTTTACTCGGCTGGTTGTTAATTGTAGGGTTTGCTGGATATGGTGGAGAAATGGGTTGCTAACTCTGCCACATTTATCTGGAAGTATGGCAATAGAAGTTAGTTACTGGCGGGGCGGCTAGCCTCGCACCGACGACCATTGGGTGCAGGGTTGTGAATGTGTTGTAAGAGAATAGATGGCATGCAAGGGGCTAGTAAAGTTCTAATGTTGTTCTGGCCTACTAAGTGAAGGTAGGATGGATAGGAGTATATATATAAAAAGTTGGAGAGCGTTAGTAACGGACAATTCAAGGATCTTCAAGAGGTATGAGAGAGAGGCTAGGTCGGACAAGAGTCGAGAAGCGCGGGTGTCTTAATGAGAGGGGGGGGGGAGTTCAAGGGCTACAGGGAAATTTTGCCCCTAAGGTCCCTGGGCGTGGGGGTGGCATTAGGCTACAATTGATATGGAAGTTTGAAAAGGCAGTAGAATACGTTAGCCAAATGCTACCGGGGAATGCAACTATGGGGTGGTATATGAGTCTGGAAAAGATAGAGTTATGTGATCAGTCAGAGGGTTATGGATACTATTAGTTGGCCCTGGGAACTGCGTTTTCTATTAAATATAAAATACCACCCACAGCGGCAGTTCGTAGGGGTACTTAGTTATTGTTTCGGGGTACTTATGACAGATACTGGTAACCAGGTTATCTTATACAATCTCTGGTTGGGGTAAGAGGTGTAAGACACGAAATAAATTGGCGTAGTGTGGGCTGTGGATACGAAGGAGGCAAGGGGAAGACGTATGACAATTGTGGAAAGTAAATGGAAAAAGGTGAACACAATGGCGGATAAAAATACTTAACCTAAGGATTGCATACATAGATTTATGGGGCGATGGGTCTTCAGAAGCTTAGTCTGGCAAGACAAGATGTTAGGGAATGTTAATATTAATACTTAGTTACTAGAGGAACAGTGCAAGGGGCGACTGGGCACGGGTTACATATATCTATACTCGTCATGGAAAATGATATACGAGGTCTAGGGACAGCGTGGGTGTTTTAACTTCTAAGATATATAACATCTACTTCTCGGATGCAAGAACATACATAGATATAATTATGGCTGTCTGATGTGTTGGCATTGGCTCAACATCGGGACAGGCATGGGTGTTTTTAATATGAATGTATATTCCTGTTCATCATCTTTGTAGTTAGGAGTGTAGGACACGAGGGGGTTAGTGTACGTGAGGTGTGGAAAATGGTCAGTTTTAGAAAAGGTAAATGGGTGTGTCCTGGAGTTGTTTAGCCCTGCGGGCTTGGGCTGTCTGAAATGGCTGGCTCGGTCAGCTGGTCCTTTCGTTCTGTGGACCTTTCCTTTGGTGTTTCTGTGTGGTGTTCGTTCATGGCTTCTGTGGTGGGCTTCTCGTTCTGGGGCATTTTAGAGGGTATTCTCGGTGTCTGTGGGGGCTGCGCAGTCCAGGCCGGTCCCCACTCAATGTGGTGTGCCGCAAGGTTCTGGTCTAAGCCCTCCGTTATACAATGCACTGCTGTCCGACTTCCCCCAGTTGGCTGATGTGACGGTCATGGTCTATGCAGACGATATCACCATCGCCTGTGCTGCGGACTCCCTCCCCCTAGCTCAGTCACGTCTTCAGGCTGCAGTGGATGGTTTCCTCTCTTGGGCATCTGACTGGGGGATGGCATTGAACTCCAGGAAGAGCGCATTGATGTGCTTTACGCAGAAAACAGGTCTACCGGGTGTGCCGACGGTGTTGATGCATGGTGAGCCCCTGCCCTTCCGCACCAGATATGTCTTTTTGGGGATGCACTTGGATGGCCCCATCCTCACATGGAAGGACCATATCGATTACTTACGGACTTCCTGTATGAAGAGACTTAATCTTATGAAGTGCATCGCTGGATCCAAATGGGGTGCTTCTCGCGATGTCCTCCTGCGATTCTATGAAGTCTTCATACGCAGCAAGCTGAGGTATGGTTGTACGGTATATGGGTCTGCTTCAAAGTCGGTACTGCGCCGCCTTGACACTATCCACAATGCGGCCATTCGCATAGCGCTGGGGGCTCTCTGCTCCTCCCCAATAGTGTCTCTGGAAGCGGAGTCTGGTGTCCTGCCCTTGCATTGGGACCGTGTGATGGCCGATTGCAGATGGATGTCCAGGGTTGCTCGGCTCCCGGTACAACACCCCCTGTGCCGCCTCCATTCCATGGCGGGTGTGCTCATCATCAATTATCCTCGGTGGCCTGTGAAGCGCCGACACCCGTTCCTGGTCCGCGGCCTACAGCATTACCAACGTCTCAACATGGCCCCCCCTCAGCGTGCTCCAGTCCCGCCGATTTCCCCGGTGCCACCGTGGACTTCGCTCTCATCTCATCTCAAAGCATCGTTCCGTCGGGGTTTCAAAAAGTCGAGGGATGTGGTAGTGGCCAAGTCCTACTTTCAGGAACTGGACGCGACGGACTACCTGGGTTTCTTCCGCATCTTCACTGATGGGTCGTTCAAGCCGCCGGCCTCTTCCACTGCTGCGGCTTTCTACGAAGATTTGTCCTTGTGTCAGACGTGGAGGTTGCTGGGCTATCACCCTATCCTAGCAGCAGAGTTGTACGCCATCTACCGGGCCCTCCTCTTTATCGACTTGAGCCTCCCGCCTCAGAACGTGGTCATCTACACAGATTCCCGGTCTGCTGTGCATCTCCTTCTGTCAGTTCGCCCGCTTTCTGCAACAGCCCTTGCCTACAGGATCCAGTCCTCTCTCCTGCGGCTCACTGACAATGGTTGGTGGATTGTTATCCAATGGATTCCGTCCCACTCTGCCATCAGGGGGAATGTCGTGGCTGACATGGCTGCGGACATGGCTCACACTCTGGCACCGGTCGAACATCTGGAAGAGGACTTACGGACCCACGTTGCCCGGGTTAGGACAGTCTGCCTTGCCCGCTGGAATGCAGACCTGCGTCCCGCATTGGCAGCTACTACTATCGGCTCCTACAGGACAGACGCGGAACCCCAACCCTGGGCCAGGCACCCTCACCGCGACCTGGATGTGGCTCTGACGAGGATCAGGATTGGCCACACTACGCTCTCCGCTCACCTCCACCGGCTGGGGCTTACCGATCGCCCAGCGTGTCGTTGGTGCTCCCGCCCTGAGACGATAGCCCACTACATTTTGGAGTGTCCTAGGTTCCACTCTCACAGAACTACTCTGTGCGGCCGTCTGCGGTGCCTGGGTGTCACTGATTTCGACTTGCGAGTCCTCCTTGGTGGTGCAGGCTTAGACGGTGTTCGACGGGCCCGAGTGGTTCGCCTCCTCTGCAACTTCTTGAGGACGACGGGCCGATTGGTCCACCACTGAGCCCCCCAGGATCCTCTACTGCAGTTGCGAAGGCAGGGCTGTGGCGGGCGTGTCTACACGTCCGAGTTTCGCCCTTTACAAGAAACAAGAAACAAGAAACAAGAACATTCATCTTAATATGGTATGCTTTAATTTTAGCAAATCATCAACGAGATAAATATAAGTAAATATCTTTATAATATTATGTGTGGAATATGAATGATTTGGCAACTGTGGCGGTCACGTGACGCGGCTCCTTAAGATTTTCTCCAAGCAAACTGCACATTTAAACAATAAGAAGAAGAAGAGTTGGTTCGTGACGGTAGGTGTGTTCATTATTGTCGTTGTAAAGGAGTAAAGACTTCGTTTATATACATAGTTAGTTGTTTATATCCATTGAAGTGATCTGAAGATAGTTAAGGTATGCTATATATCGAGAACAACGACTCCTATAAAAGATAATTAGCCTAACAGCAAAAACATAATTAGGCTAGCCAAGGCTAACAAGATGTGTCCCCCTCCCCCTTATGTGTGTCCCCTTTATTGGAAGGTGACCCTTCAGACCCTCAGTAAGGCTAAGCCTAGTCTGTATATTGACATTAGCATAGATAACAAAACGTTGGCCTTTCTTGTTGATACGGGAGCGGTTGCAACTAGAATATAGGCTATGAACCGAATATTTTTTGGCTTATTGGTTGAAAGATTATTTCCGAGAATTTTCCAATGGTTCTTCAGGAACAGGAAGAGATTACTTAAAGAGGAATATACCTCTGGAACTGCCATCTTCCCCTGAACCAACTATAATTCAGGTTGATCTTGTAGTAGAATCTTATGCCAACTGCAATATAATTGGAATGGAGATATTGAGATCATGCTTTTGTCAAATAGATGCATCTCAAATACTCCCAAGATTAATTATCAATTCTCCCTGTACTAAGCCATACAAGTACCAGGATCAGTATTTAACCCGTATAGCCCCAGCGACGCGCCTGACGCGTCGGCGATGTATGTAACGCACAGCCCCAGAGACGCGCCTGGCGCGTCACCCTAATTGCGCCGACCATAACCTCAGGTGTAGCCACTCAAGAGGGCTCAGATTTGTATGGGAACTGTGTACGTATCCCACGCAACCGTGCCGATGGTTGAAAACTCTCAAAGTCCACGTGCGTGCGCGCGAGCGCGCAATAACCTGGGTTTTTGGGATAATTGCCTTCAATTTTTTACTCTTGTAAAATCCATTTTCGGGGGCTCTGTAGCAGGGTGTCAATCCACAAAATATGAATTGTGTTATCATTATGGTTTATTATTTTGTTATCATTATAGCGTGACGGAGCGGCGAAGGCGCGAGCTCCCGGGGGGTCAGGGGGCATTGCCCCCCCCCCGTGATTTTTTTGAGAATTTAGGTGTCTAAAACAGTATTTCCTGCAATCTAAAAGCAATCAAGATGGAAAATAGGCTATGAAGACCAAAATTATGTCGATTTATCTTTTTTGTTTCTTAAAAAAAAAAAAGGGTTGGGGGGAGTTTCTGTTATCATTAGGCCTAGGCCTATACAAAAAGTTAATTTGCGTTATCACTCAAAAAAACAGCGTCGTTTGACACCCTGCTCTGTAGGACCATTTTTTAAGCTTTTTGAGCGGTTTTTCGTGGTTTTTCCTTCATTCCTAACCCATTCGCTATTGTTTCTGGAATAAAACCATTTTTTGAAAACCGGCCGGGTTCTGGTGCGCAAACATTACAAAACTAGCCGGGGCTCCGCCTCAGCCTCCACGGGTTAACCCGTACAGCCCCAGCGACGCGCCTGACGCGTCGGCGATGTATGTAACGCACAGCCCCCAGCTTGGGGAAAAACAACAACAACAACAATGCACAGCCCCAGAGACGCGCCTGGCGCGTCACCCTAATTGCGCCGACCGTAACCTCAGGTGTAGCCACTCAAGAGGGCTCAGATTTGTATGGGAACTGTGTACGTATCCCACGCAACCGTGCCGATGGTTGAAAACTCTCAAAGTCCACGTGCGTGCGCGCGAGCGCGCAATTTAACCTGGTTTTTTGGGATAATTGCCTTCAATTTTTTACTCTTATAAAATCCGTTTTCGGGGGCTCTGTAGGACCATTTTTTTAAGCTTTTTGAGCGGTTTTTCGTGGTTTTTCCTTCATTCCTAACCCATTCGCTATTGTTTCTGGAATAAAACCATTTTTTGAAAACCGGCCGGGTTCTGGTGCGCAAACATTACAAAACTAGCCGGGGCTCCACGGGTTAAGGAAAGTAAAGGTGGGTGGTAAAAAAAACTCTATGCTCTTTGACACTGGATGTCAGAGGAATTATATCACCAAAGAAGTGGCAAAAAAATTAAATTTAAAAATTGAAAAACTTCCACCACATCTTAGGTTTAAATATCACAGACCACTAGGCTAGCCTATGTCCGGTTAAATATGAAGATGTTACTCATGTTATGAAAAATTTCCACCTCACTACAGTCTATGATGACATAAACTACACTGGTGATTATTATGTATCTAGATATTGCGTAGTTGGCATGGAGGCAATGAAAGATAGAGTTTACTCTTTCCATCCTGACATAGTAGATGTGTATATACGTAAATGCAAGACATTTTTCAACAAATTCTTTCGGTAACATTCAAGACAGCTAGAGCCGCCTTATTTGCCAAGTTTCTTGGTTCAATGTTATTTTAATAGCCTACCACAAATTTTGTTGATATATTTGAAGATAAATATTGAATCTATATGCTCTAAAGATCATAAGAAAATTTGTTTTAACCCTCGGCAAAACCTAATAAAAAAGTATGGTACTAAAATGTCTTTTTCGTAACAAGGTTGTCAATACGGTACTTTCAGTCATCGATAGCTGTAAAGATCATATGAAAATGTGTTAAACCCTCGGAAAGACTTAATATAAAAGTATGGTACTAAAATTTAATTTTCGTAACAAGGTTGTCAATACGGTACTTTCCCGTTATCAATGTACAATCAAGCTGAACATTGCAGAGTAAACACCATAGACTTCATCGACTTTCTTTCACATTCGTATAATCAACAGCCATTTTTTTTTTTTTTTTTTATTAAGGGAGCACTCAATCAGCGGGGGTGTGGGGGAGGCAGCCCCCACCCATAATACTAGGTTAGGTTAGGTAAGGTTGTTAGGTTAGGCTAATGTCTTTTCAAATCACTATTGGGGGGGGGGGGGGGGGCACAACATTCATCGATAGGCCTAATGGGGAAAATAGGTTTTCCCGAGATTTCTAATTAATTACAAATACTATATATTGATGCAAATTACATATTTTGTTTATAAAAAACACTCGGAAAATTTGTGGTATTAAAATAATATTTTTCCAGTTTCTTTATATTTTTTCCAAGGAATATAGGGTAAAATTCTAGTTTCACGTACACAGCGACAAAAGGGAGGCGCCGTTGTAAAGGCATAGCTTCCCGACCAACTATGAAGATCAGGGAAATTGCTGGGTAAAAGATGTAATATAATGATAATAAACTAGGCCTACATTAACGACAATAGCCTAACCTAACAACCTTACCTAACCTAACCTAGTATTATGTAATAGCTATGGTGCTGCATATGGGGAGAAAATATATATTTTTTTTACAGTAGGCCTAGGTATAATTCCTTATAGGCTAATGCATTTCCGCCGCTTTGGACATATATAGGAATTAAGTATGGTATATGACAACTTTAAAGTAGCCATAGAAATTTATGAGTATGCTGTGAAAGCGAAACTAGAATTAAACCGAATATAGTGTGTGTTTAATTGTTGTTTTTCATGGTTTGAGTGGAGGATTTGCATTAACTTACCCATTATTCATTAATCTGAAGATACTCTGTCAAATGGCGCCATTTATTGGGTGAATCGCGCTTTTACAGTAGGTAAGGAAAATTGTGGGGAGGCCATGCACGCTTCCAAAATGTACAAATATTATATTAGATTAGATTAACCTAACCTAACCCTAATATAATATAATATAATATCGTTTTTGTGAGTAACGTTCAAGCCATTTATTGGGTGAATCGCACTCACCGCATCTTTCAAAACAAGAAGAAGAGGACCCAGGTCGAAGGATTCATTGGGTGCAATGCTTTGTTTACGTTCGGGACATTATTTTTGTGTTCTTTTTCGGTATAATCGGGTTTTTTTCAAGTGTCGATAACGAAATTCCTCCATAATGAGAAAAATATGGCGTCCCTATTTTCCCTAATAAATTATTTCTAATAGGGCTGCGAAAGAGGTCTTGAATATTATCATTCTTTCTATCTTCTTCAGAGATATGTGACCTGGTAACTGAAGCTAGGCCTAAACTGCATAAAAATATGTCTTCCATTTTTTACCCCTTTCTTTTGAAAAAGTTGAAAAACAGACACATCAGTTAATTTACTTGGTCAATATTAAGGAGACGACCACAGCTAGGAAAGATACTTTCAAGTTTGTTTTAGTTTTGGATTGGTTATGTTTTAGATTTACAAGTTTTCTATCCATTCTAGATAAGATTTGTGAGTATAACTCCATTTATTTGTCACCAATTATTTTGACATATTTGAAGACAGATATGGAATCTATATGCTCTAAGCAACATAAGAAAATGGGAGTCTGCAAAAAGCTGATCGGCCCATACAAGGCAGATCCCTGTCACACCCAACCCCAATTATAGGCCCAACTCACTAATACCTTGAGTACTGACCCCACCAAAACGGTCAGAGATTAACACAAGATAACGGGGGTCTGCTGAGCGCCGATTGGCCCACACCTGGTAGATCCCCCTCACACCCAACCCATCTCGTCCATATGCCTATCTAATTTTATCTTAAAGCTCCCTATCGTTCTTGATCCCACTATATCACTTGGTAGGCTATTCCACCCATCTACAACTCTGTTACCAAACCAATATTTGCCTACCGGTATATCTTTTCTGAAACTAAATTTATCTAATTTATAACCATTTGTTTGAGTTCTTTCGCTATCACTGAGCTTCAGTACATTTTTCATGTCTCCTTTATTTACCCCACTGAACCACTTGAACACTTCTATCATATCCCCTCTAACTCTGCTTCTTTCTAACGAATGTAAGCCTAATTTGTTCAACCTTTCTTCATATGGTAGATTTCTAATAGTATGAATAATTTTTGTCATTCTTCGCTGTACTCTCTCCAAGGAATCTATATCCATTCTGTAATAAGGACACCAAAATTGGACAGCATAATCCATATGAGGTCTCACTAATGACAAGTAAAGTTTCAAGATAACATCGGCAGTTCTGTTACTCACACTCCTTGAGATGAACCCCAGAATCCTGTTTGCCTTGTTTTTGTTGTTCCCCATGCTGCCTGGCCGAACAGCCCCAAGGCCCCGAGCAATTCCAAGGCCATAACCGAGCGCCCCCACAGAACCCTCCCTGCCGACCACAATAAAGCCTGGGTGACCGAAGCTACTCCATGGCGGGGAGCTGAGGAGGGTGCGGAAACGGCCGGGAAACCAAAGCCCCACCCAGGGCCCTGTGCCCCTCAGCAATTATGAAGAGAAAGTTGAGGGGCAAGGGAAAAATGTGACGCTTTGGCTTCCAATCTTGGTAGATTGGGAGGTCAATCCACGGAAAAGATGCCGTCACTTGAGATCTAGAAAATATATTAGTTAAAGGAACAGTCAGAGTAAGCTGGGTATGGCAGAGATCGCTCAGTTCTCACTCTGATAGACCAGCCCATCACCACATGACTAGAACCCAATCCTCTCAGCATCAGCTAGGAAAGGCCCTAGAAAGCCACCTTTGGCGGGGGGGATAGCTCCCCTATTTCAACCCCTTAAGGGGTCGGGCACCCGCCTTGTTATGTACGCTTATACACCGTTTTCTAGGTTTCAAATGGTTGCTAACAAACACACCCAAATCTTTCTCGCAGTCTGAGTTTTTTAATTCAGCATTAGCTAGTTTATATTTTGCATTAGTATTCGTCTTCCCTATCTTTAATACCTTGCTTTTGTCAATGTTAAAATTCATCTGCCACTTTACTGACCATTCGTGTAAGGTATCTAGGTCCCTTTGGAGGCACTCTATGTCGCTATCTGAATCTATTGGTCTCCCTATTTTGGTATCGTCTGTCGAATTTACTTATCCTACTAGTTATACCTAAATCAAGGTCATTTATAAAATTCATATTAAAATTAGTTTCAACCCTCGACAAAACCTAATAAAAATATATGGTACTAAAATTGATTTTTTTCGTAACATGATTGTCAATACCTTCCTATAGACGGCACCGATTTGTACACATGCCATTTAGAACATGGGTGCTTGACTACTGATGTGACGTGTAAGAGGTAAGATTTTTATGCATAGGTTTAAACTTCCGGAAATTAATGGGTAGGCCTAATAAATACCACGTACTGAGTACTATGAATCCACTGTTGCTGGCATGCAAGAGCTAGTTTAGTATACCACATACTGAGTACTATGAATCCGCTGTACCTGGCATGCAAGGGCTAGTTTAGTATGCCACATACTGAGTACTATGAATCCGCTGTACCTGGCATGCAAGGGCTAGTTTAGTATACCACGTACTGGGTCTAGGTTAGGTTGGGTTGTTTGGTTAGGTTAATATACTAGGTCTCAGAAACCAAGATTCGTAGTTGCGGTAGTATTTACAGATACGCCCGAATACTAAATGGGCGGCGGCCCAACCGCCATGGCACCGGTAAGGGTTCGTGTTGTATCCCACGTAGGCCTACTAGGTACTACGGACACATTGTAGGCGTGAGGTGTGGATTAGGCTTGTATCCAATGTACTAGGTCTATGTTACTGGACTGGAATTGGATGATGCTTCTGTTGGTGAAGAACTTTCAGTTGTACTCCAACCCCGACACATTCCTAATAATGTCCTCTCATCCTTTCACTCAGTAGAGGTGGGCATGATCTCGTCCTACATAAGAAACCTCAATAAAACATTTTGCCCGTTGGATCCCATAAATGTTTCCAAGCTACCAAGAGTCTATGATCACACAGTTGAGTTTATTTCCAAAATAATTAATAAGTGCTTCTCTGAAGGTAGCTTCCCACATTCTGAAAAGCATGCACTACTCCGACCTACTCTAAAGAAACCTGGACTTGATGTTGAGAACATGTTGAACTATCGTCCTGTCTCCAACCTGTCCTTCATATCAAAGATATTAGAGCGTGCAATACTTGACCAATTACAACCACTACTTCAGCAGAATGAAACTATCCCAATTTTTCAGTCTGCTTACCGACAGCATCATTCAACTGAAACAGCATTGATTAGAGTACATAATGATCTAGTTGAGAACATTTGCAATGGTGTGGCCTCACTATTGGTCTTGCTTGATCTCTCTGCGGCTTTTGACACAGTGGATCACGAGTTGTTATTGAGTGATCTTTATGATTGTGGTGTGCGTGACTCCGCTCTCTTGCTTCTTGGGTCGTACTTGTCAGGTAGATCCCAGAGTGTGATGGTAAATCAAGTGGTCTCGGACTCGACACCCCTGCAGTATGGTGTTCCGCAGGGATCAGTTTTGGGTCCTATCCTATTTATAATTTATATTAGCAGTTTGTCTCTTCTGCTTCGTGCACATAATGTCACCTTTCACTTTTATGCAGATGACACCCAGACTTATGTGAGAATCACAAATATAGTTGATATACGGAGTAAGATGGAATTGTTGATGTCTGATATCAAGAAGTGGATGAGAGCGAGAAAACTTAAACTAAATGATGGTAAAACTGATATTCTCATCATCCGAGGAAATAGAAGAGCTGATGATATGGTAGGTGCCCTCTCCATCAATGTGGGTGGATCTCAGCTGCGACCGGCCAACTCTGTTCGAAATCTGGGTGTATATGTGAACTCCCGATTAGATTTCAAAGAGCATGTAAACCAGATAGTTAAAAGTTGTTACTTGCACATCAGAAATCTCTATTTGGTGAAGCCGTTTATAACCAGACGTTGCCTCCTGACGTTGGTTCACTCATTGGTCTTCTCTCGTGTTGATTATTGCAATGCCCTGTTGGTGGGTCTTCCAAATTATATTTTGAAGAAAGTTCAGTCTGTTCTTAACAGGGCCGCAAGACTAATTTTTGGTGTTCCACCTAGAACTCCTACTACATCTCTTCACATAGAACTGCACTGGCTGCCAGTAAGAGCAAGAATAGAATTTAAGTTGTGTTTGGTGACTTTTAAGGTTCTCAAATTTGGTGAGCCTAGGTACCTTGCGGAGCTGCTCAGGCGCCCACCGGCACACCATGGTGTAGTTGTGCGTCATGACAATGACCCTTTTCGTCTTGATGAACCAAGGGCTTTCCAGCAGTCTTCTTTCTTTGAGAGGTCATTCTCCTACATGGCTCCGAGGTTGTATAACAGGTTGCCGCTGTCCATGAGACAACTGAGTTCTGTTGAATGCTTCAAGAGACAACTTAAGACTTCTCTTTGAGAGAAGCTATGATCTTGAGAGAGGTGTCATGACAGATGGCTATAGAGTTTAGGCTATTTTGCCACTGCTAGTGATTGTTAAATGTGTGTTGTATATGAGCCTTCTTTTGATGCATTGATTTTTGTTCTTTTTTCTTTCTCTTTTCGAGCGCTAGTGAATTCTTCGGAAAAATTGGCGCTTATGAGAAATAAGTAACATGCTTATTATTATTATTATTATTATTATTTATGATTTAAATAAGTGCTACGTTTTCGATAAATCTGGTTATTTGGCTTTGCAATTAGGGAAATCATGAGCCGATTTCCGACATTTCGTTAGTCTTTTTCGATTCTCAAAATACGATCCAAGTTTTGCCAAAAATTGGCTTGGGTTTTCCAAAATTATGCTAGGCTAGTTGGGGTTTGCAATTTAGGGAAACATGAGCCAAAATTCTAAATTAGGTTAGTGTAATTTGTTTACTCTTAAAACTCGCAAAATCCGAGCCAAGTTTTGCCAAGTTTAAACTTGGCTCCGGTTTTCCAAAATTCGGGTTTTATGGCTTTGCAATTTCGGGAAATCTGAGCCTACGAAATATTGGGTTTTAGGCCTTTGAAATACCTTAATCCTTCCAGCCCGGGTGTCATTTTAAAATGACACCAAAACAAAAGGGCCGGAACCCGGGTGTCATTTTAAAATCCTTGTGCTTGAAAGCGTGCTTCAAAATTTGCGCGGCCAATTTTGGCATGGTAGGAGCGACCGCAGCGCCACCAAGCCTCAACTACTAGTGTTATCAGTTCGTACGTGGCCGCCATAGCGAGTAATACTGAAAAAAATGTTTTCCGACGTGTCCGATTCGTTGCAACCTCCCGCGGGCCCCAGTGCTACCCCACTCGCAACTTCAACGCCTGTTCCAACCGATCGGGTGGCGTGTCTTAAGATCGTTGTACAGTATAATGGGTAAAACGGTTTCTCCGAGGGTTGTAATTATTTCCAAACACTAATATATTAGTATTATATGTGTGTGTGTAAGTGTGAGAGTCCGAGTGTAGGGGGTGAGACAGTGAAGCACGGGAACGAGATGGCTTCAGAGATGGGGTCGTTTCGGGCCATGAGTGAGCACCGTGCCTCATGTGAAGGCAAGATGGCAGGTGCTCGTTGTACTCTACGTGCTTCACATGTCTCACTCCCTAGACTGGAACAAGACCTCACGGGCTTCACTGTTCATTGTAAAGCGGTGAATGTTAAGGCTCTCAGCCTATGCCCGAGAGGAAGTAAGTTGGAATATAGAAAAAAAAAAAAAAAAAAAAAAAAAAATATTGATGAAAACTAACTGGGAAAAATAAACAAAACCATGGGAAAATTTGTGACATAAAAATGGAGTTTTTCCGATTTGTGTTAGCAGGCGTACCGTCCACTTTGTTTACAAATTACATAGCCTAGTCGCACACTCGCAGTTACATTCGCGTATAATTTGACTTATTTGCCCAAGCGGCACTTGTAATATAGCCTAAGCCTATATGATGATAATAAGACTTGAGGTGGGGGGCAATTTGGCTAAGCCCCCTTCAACCCATTATTGTATCCGACGGCCAGGTGTTGTGTAAATTGTTGGTCAATATTAAGGAGACACACCACAGCTAGCCTGTTTTCAAGGTTATTTTGGTAAATATTTACAAAATTATACTGTACAATATACTGTAGGCCTAGGTAACAAATTTCTAATTGTAGTTTTGGGTTCCTATCATCCTAGGCTAGGCTATATACTTTTTATCCCCAGGGGGAAAACAAATCTTGGGATTTTTCATTTTTTTCATTGGATTTTTTTTTTTTTTTTTTTTTTTTTTTTCTCCCATTAATCTAACCTAACCTAAATGTATTATGGGGCTATTAGGTTAGGTTAACCCTTCTCGCCCGGGCTCGCCATCCTAAGGACATTGAAATCCATCCGGACGATCTGGCCGAAAAACTTCTTAAATAGGCTACCCGCATCTTTGTTATTTTAACTGATTGAGAATTCTCACGCATCTCTAAGCGTAGCCCTGTTTCCTATCTGTAAACTGGCAGTGAGTAGAGCTCTCTAGGTCAACTGGTTCAGTTGTGATGACTATATCCGTGGAGAGAGATTCGATGCGATGTTCGCAAAATCGGACCTTTGCAGACGCTAATTTCGTCATAACTTACAACAACAACATTGATCCGACGTCTCCTTCTTGTTTTCGGAGGTGCGGTGTCGCATAGACAGGCTTTGTTTACATGCGTCGGACGCACAGCTTTCAAAACACGCTTAACCCTTCCCGCCCGGGCAGCATTTTAAAATGACACCGCGGCAGATAATCAGGAGCCCGGGTGTCATTTTAAAATCCGTAAGCTTGAAAGCCTGTGGCAGGTCTATCTATCTATTGCCTGACGCCGTGATCCCCGAAGGAGTGGCCACGAACGAACCGCCCCCATGCACCTCTGTCCCCAGTCAGTCGACGCCCCTCCCCCAACCAGCACCGCCTTCGTTCATGTAGCTGGAGCAGCTAGGAAGAAAGGCATCAGTCGCAACAACATCAACAATGGAGCAGCATTAGCAGCCAGGAATAAGGACAACATCATCAAACAGCAAATACAGGTGGGGCAGGGAGGGGTCACAGGGGGAGACATAGCCACAGACAGTCCCCACCCTAGCAGCACAGCTGATCACCACACCGCCAGACGTACGACGAACAATACAAAGAATCTATGTACAGTGTGCGACATTAGATTCAACAAAAGGAGTCCAACATCACAATGTAGTATTTGTAATGAAACAGCACACGATCGATGTTCTTATGTTAACAGCAGAAAATAAATGGAATGCGATAAATGCAGGGAATTAGCAATTACCCACTCCACCAACTCTACATTACCCACAGCATTACCATTAATACCACAGATATCGGCGACCCAAGTAGCACAACATGCAACAAGAACAACAATAAAAACAGGTAGCACTCGCAAATACGATAACAGGGATGCAGCATCAACGGACAATGAAAACAACAGCAAACAACCACAGCCCGACCGAGAGTATCCCCCACCCTCTCCCGCACAAACAGCTGATCGACGCGGACCAAACCACACCTCCAGTCGTATGATAAAGAGTAAGAAAAAACTATGTATAGTCTGTAATATTGGTTTCAACAATAGGAGTTCACTTTTACAATGCAACAGTTGTAATGAAATTGTTCATAACCGATGTACTTACGTTAACAGTAGAAACGAAGTTGAATGTGTTAAATGTAGGAACTCAGCTGTACAACATCGCGAAACCATTTGTTTTATTTGTGAATCACTCATAACACGACGTCAGAAGATCCAAAACTGTGTAAAGTGTAAACAGGTAGCTCACATGAAGTGCATCTCTAAGAAGACCAACAGTGAAGAACGGGAATTCCTTTGCAATAAGTGTGCCTTGCATTCATTACCGAATATTAATGTAAATGATCCAAGTATTAACAACTCAGAATCCAGCCAGGACACATTCAAAATCAAAGATGAATACAGAGTGTTCACCAACAAAGGGCTCCATCTTATCCACATTAACGCCAGATCAATGTACCATAAATTGTCAGAAATAAACTTGTTAGCTAATAAGGCCAAAGCTTCAATAATTGCAATCACAGAAACCTGGCTGGATTCAAGTACTGTACTGTATAAACGATGGTGAAATAAACATTCAAGGTTTCAACATGGTTAGGAATGATCGCAATAGGCATGGGGGGGGAGTATGTCTGTATGTAAAAAACAACCTCACACACACAACCAGGACCGACCTCCATGTAGAAAATCACGAAGCTCTGTGGATCGACCTACACCTGCCGAGGACAAGACCCATCACAATTGGGGTATGCTATAGGCCACCAGCCGACACACAATTCTTGACCAAATTTGAACGAACTTTGTCATCGCTAGACCCTCGGAATGAATCCATCATACTAGGGGATTTTAACCTGTGTTGCAAACAACGAAATGATAGGCTTGTACGAGAATATAGGCATATACTGACAATGCACAATCACAAACAACTCATCACAACCCCCACACGTATCTCTGAGAACACTGCCACAATATTAGACCACATAAACTGTAACAGAGAGGACAAAATATCCCAATCAGGGGTTATACAGACTGGGATAAGTGATCACTTCGTCACATATTGCACACGGAAAACCACAAAAATTACCCTAGAGAATCACAAGATTATCAAAACAAGGTCACTCAGAAACTACAATAAGGAAACATTTCTGGACATTTTATGGAATACAGACTGGTCTCCAGTGTTTGGAAGTACAAACGTTAATGACGCATGGGTTGGCTTCAGAACCATCATCACAAACATCCTAGACGAAATAGCTCCTCTGAAAGACATACGAATTAAAGCAAGGTCAGACCCATGGATCAACAATGACATACTACACCATCTGGAACACAGAGACAATCTGTTAAAAAGGCTAGCGAAACATAGACAGGATCAAGGTCTGAAACATGAGTTCAACAGGGCCAGGAATAAACTAAGTAGGAAAATGAAATCAGCGAAAACTAATTATTTTCACAATAAGGCAGAGGAATATCAGAATAACCCAAAGAAACTATGGAGGCACCTAAAAACAACAGGCTACAGCAACAAGACAAGGGATTCGTCTAACACTAATATTGCTCTCACCATTAATGATCAGGTTTGCCATGATAAACGACAAATTTCAACCTACTTCAACTCCTTCTTCACTTCCATAGCAAACACACTTGCACAGAACCTACCTCAACCTCTCAATAAATACACGACAACAACGGCCACCTTTCGTAATTTCTACAGAGATAAAGACATACACCCGAACACATTTAGATTGCAAAATGTTACACCAAAATACACTTTTGACGAGCTGTCTAACCTAAATGTACATAAGAGCACAGGACCAGACAAAATTCCTGCCAAATTTCTGCGAGATGGAGCCATTGGTATAGCAGGCCCCCTAACCCACATCATCAACTTGTCAATTAACACCAACACAGTACCTGCTGAACTGAAGGAAGCTATCGTAACCCCTCTATTCAAGAAAGGATATAAACTAGAAGTTGGCAACTACAGACCAGTTAGCATATTATGTATTGTATCTAAAATCCTTGAAAGAGCGGTATACACCCAAATTGAACACTACCTCAAACAAAATTATCTATTCTATAAGTTTCAATCAGGTTTCAGATGCATGTATTCGACAGACTCCTGTCTCATCCACTTAACGGATCACATTCGTAAAGAAATGTCTAAAGGTAACTACACCGGTATGGTTCTTCTTGATCTACAAAAAGCGTTTGACACAGTAGACCATGATATCCTATGTAATAAACTACAAGCAATGGGCATAGGGTCTGTGAACTGGTTTAAATCGTATCTTAGTGGTAGAACCCAAAGAGTCAAAATTGATGATAATATATCTGATCCTATGCCAATTAACTGTGGGGTCCCGCAGGGAAGCATCCTTGGTCCCTTACTCTTTCTCTGTTATGTGAACGACATGGAACTGAGCGTCTCATGTAAATTATTACTGTATGCAGACGACAGCGTGCTTCTGGTTTCAGGAAAAGACCCAATAAGTATTGCCGCTTCACTTTCCAAAGAACTAGGATCATGTAGTGAATGGCTAGTGGACAATAGACTATCTCTTCACCTGGGCAAGACGGAAGCCATCTTATGTGGAACAAAACGCAAACTGAAAGACATTGTGGGCTTCTCGGTCAACTGTAATGATATTCCTATAACAACAGTGTCACAAGTTAAATATCTCGGACTGAAACTGGACGCGAGTTTGTCAGGTGAAACAATTTTGGAATCTATCCTGAGTAAGTGTAGAGCACGTATAAAATACCTGTATAGACAGGTGGGATGCTTGCCAGCGGCGACCAAAAAGACCCTCTGCCAAGCGCTTGTTCAATGTCATTTTGACTATTCTGTGTCATCCTGGTACTCTGCATCATCTAAATCAGCACAGCACAAACTTCAGGTCACTCAAAATAAAATGGTTAGGTTCATGCTGAACCTAGGACCCAGATCACATGTTGGCCAGGAACAACTTCAGTCACTAGGTATGCTCAATGTCTCTGACAGGGCCAAACAAATCAGGCTAACTAATGCCTTCAAAATGTTCTATGACAGAGCTCCAGAGTATCTAAAGAATGATTTTGTTAAAGCAAATGAGAGGAGTGGACATAATACAAGAAACAGGATGTTTAATTTTAAGGTCCCGAGAATCCAAGGACAGGGTAAGCAAACATTCTTCTTCACTGCCATCAAAGACTGGAACGACCTACCCCAGTCAGTCCGTGAAAAGCGAACACTGTATTCCTTCAGACGTAGCCTGAAGGAACACCTGAACCGGACAGCTGCGAGAAGGGAGCACCAAGCTTATGTCTACTACTAAATACGACATAAGAGATAGACAAACCAAACTGAAATTATTACTGATTACGGATTACTGATATTTACTATAGGATGTAAGGTATCTTAAAATAACCCCCTAGAAATACTTTCTCTAAAGTATCTATTTCTTTATCCTTCCCATTTCCCCAGCTAACCTAATCCCACAAGGACCCTAATGGAAATACGCCTAACGGCCTTATTGGGCTATCCTTAGTTGGAATTATGCAAGGCTGGTACATGTCATATTTATAACATACTATGTAGTACCAACTCTGTAAATTGCTAACTGAATAAATATTATTATTATTATTATTATACTTCCACCTCTCATTCGGTCTATGGCAGGTGGCTTTGTTTACATCCGCCGCGAGTGTAGCCTCGGCGTCTCGCGTTGGGGATAATGTGTTTTTTGCCCCTGCTGTTTAATTATAGCCTATGAAGATTTCAATAAATCCTAAGGGGGGGAGGGGGGCTTGCCCCTCCCCCTCAACATATTTTGTATCCCAAGGCAAACGGTTATGGCCAAATAGTTATTTTTCGCGAGTGGAGGCGCTTGTTTTTAGATTGTTAGTAAATGGATAAATATGCATTTCCTAGTATTATCACACATCAAAACACCCTTACACAACTCTAAACTAGGCCTACATAAAAATAATACAATTTTTTTTTAGCAATTTCATTACATTATCTTTTTATTGACCCCGGAAATTAGTATTTACCCATTATCCAACAATCTAAAATTTAAATATATGGCCCCCCACTAGTGGCGAGGGCTATGAATATCAGGGAAAATGTGTGGGTAGGATGTAGTTCCCGGTATCGCCAGCCTTGTTTACACTACGCGGAGTGGCGTCGGACGCTTGCCAAGTTGCCATCTTGTTCCCGTCTATTTTGACTGCCTTTGGATACAATAATATGTTGAGGGGGGCACCCCCCATGACATATTGTTATCATCATATATAATGCCAGCAGGGGGCAAATAACCAAAAAACAAAATCGCCGTCAAAATGGACGCGAACTTAACCACGACGATCGACAAATGTAAACATGACGGCGGACGCTTGCAGTCAAGTTCCCATATATTTTTAATGCCATTGGAAACAATAATATGTTGATAATAATAATATGTTTGCCAGCATGGGGCAAATAACAGAAAAAAATCGCAGTCAAAATAGACGCAAAGTTAACCGCGGCGGTCGCCCTATGTAAACATGACTACCATACGCCCGAAAGTTTATTACATATAAGATTTGTTCCACTGGAAAAAACTTCCCTCAAAAGTCGTAATGGGTTAATGACAAATACGAACCCTATTATGTTTTCAGGGACAGTACAGTACATAGTAATTAATATTAACACAATAATTAAAAGGCGCATCCTAAAATCACTTAAAACCGAGTGAGAGAACATTGTAAACCGGACACAAATCCCGTCCAACTCGGAAATTGCCGAAATATACAGGGACATCTCCGAGAGGCCTATGCCATTTCGAGAAGTGCGGGTTTGCGAGTAAAAAGAGTCCGAAATATCTTGGGTTTACTGTAGTGCACTAGATAATTTCTCTCTTTCCTCTTCGAGTATCTCTCCAGAATGGACTGCAAGGTCTTTGAGATACTAACTATTCCTTGTAACTCCTTGTGACTTTTACCTTAATTAACCCGACAAGCGCGATAGGCCTAACAGAAGGCTTCCTATAGGGAACGCGATAGGCCTCACGGAAGCAAGACCATAAAAAAAGCCTTCCAAAAAGAAAAGGGCCTATCAAAACAAAGGAATTTGTCTCTAGGTGAGATAATTCCCCTCTAGTACTCATCCATGTGTTTCTCACCCCTCCCCCTCCCCTCCTTCCCCACCTTATTCCCCCCTCCCCTCCTTCCCCACCTTATTCACCCCTCCCCTCCTCAATTATCACCTATTTTTCCTCTTATTATCATCATTTATCGGTTATTTTTCTCTCCCGCGATAATGTAACACAAGTGGGTTGCATAAAAGATCGTTATATAACACCCAGACACCGGCACACACCGCCCCGCTCGTCTCAGTTGACTCACAGACAGCTAGAGGGGAGGGTTGCCTGTGGCTCTCTCTCGCCTGAGATTATGACCGGGTGGCCAATATCTTCGTTTTCCACCACCCAAATGCTTTTCCAACTTATTTTAGCACCCTTGAAGGTTCATATATACATCATATATGTAAAATAAAAGCATACCGAAAACAAATAATGCTCTATATTGTAAATATAACTAATTCTGTCAGAATCCAAGGCTAGAAATGCACAAATAACTACCCTAGCCCCTAGGTCTATATCGCGCTTGTCAGGTTAAGAGACAGACAAAAGAAATATGGAAAACGTCTACTACTGTACAGGTATTCCGACAAGACGATCCTAGGATTAGACTATACATTAGCATGTGAGTGTTGAATTCACCTCCTCGCTCTCCTCTCCCAGACTCCGTTCACAGAGTAGAAAACATGAAATAGAGGGAAATTAATTGAAGTTAACGATTAATTTAAAGATATTTCAATGATGTTAGTTAACCCATTTTCAAAATTAACTAGTTTAGTTAAAAGTTAATTAACTTAGTTTGTTAACCCGGGAACTACAGGGAGATTCTTAAGAGTTCCCCCGGCGGACTGCGGGAAGACTCTTAAGAGTAAGGGGGAAAAAAAGATTTTTTTTTATTTATTTTTTTGCCCCTGGGCCATGCCAAATATCACTCCTCCACCTCCTCTCCTTCAGTTATCACCTATTTTCCCTGTTATTCCCTTATTCTGTGGTATATTTTCGTGCTAACATTAGCGAGTTGGTAGCAGGGCGTTGTCATCACTGTTACCAAGCGTGGGAAAGAGCGAGAGAGAGACTATTGCGGAACAGTGTCTCTCCAGACTAGGGGAGGGGTGGAGGGCAGGGAGGTTGCCTCAGCCATACATTATGTAACTCCCGGCCTGTATCGCCGATTTTGATCATCCAAACACTGTTTCCACGTGTTTTATTGTTGTAACGGGTTAATACCTTTATAATCAACCTATACTAGGCGCATATGGATAAGTATTAATGCTATTTATGGTAAAATAACGATGTTAGTGATGGGAACAGCTCAAATACGTCAGCACAGGAGTGTGGTGTCTCATACCCCCCATCTGCACTTCTTAGGTTAATCAGAAAAAGTTAAGTTAATTAACTTAACTGACCCAACTCTGGTACAGGTATGTATATATAGGCGAGCCTATTTGAAGACAAATATGGAATCTATAGGCTATGCTCTAAAGATCATATGAAAATATATTTTAACCTTCGGCAAAACCTAATAAAACATTACGGCACTAAAAATGTGTTTTTGGTAACAAGGTTGTCAATACTCTCCTTAGTTCCTATTGGCCAAGAGGGCACTGATTTGTATAGGCTAGGCTACTCACCACTAGAAACACTTAATACCTGCTAGGTAAGGTACTGGGTACTATGAACACATACTAGGACTGTTAGATCACTTAGATGAGGGTTAGTCTTCAATCCCTTGTACCCTACTGGGCGGGTGCCCAACCCCGGAAGGGTTGAAATAGGGGAGCTATCCCCCCCGCCAAAGGCGGCTTTCTAGGGTCTTTCCTAGCTGATGCTGAGAGGATTGGGTTCTAGTCATGTGGTGATGGGCTGGTCTGTCAGAGTGAGAACTGAGCGATCTCTGCCATACCCATAGCTTACTCTGACTGTTCCTTTTACTTATATATTTTCTAGATCTTAAGTGATGGCGTCTCTTCCGTGGATTGACCTCCCAATCTGCCAACCCAGAGGTTGGTAGATTGGAAGCCAAAGCGTCACATTTTCCCTTTGCCTCTCAACTTTCTTTTCATAATTGCTGAGGGGCACAGGGCCCTGGGTGGGGCTTTGGTTTCCCGGGTGTTTCCGCACCCTCCTCAGCTCCCCGCCATGGAGTAGCTTCGGTCACCCAGGCTTTATTGTGGTAGGCAGGGAGGGTTCTGTTGGGGCGCTCGGTTATGGCCTTGCTCGGGGCCTTGGGACTGTTCGGCCAGGCAGCCTGAGGAAAAACAACAACTGGGTTACTGGTTAGGCCTACTATGAAGACATACTAGGTGTTAGGTGAGGGTTAGACTTGTATCCCACGTGCTGGATAGCCTACTATGAAAACATCTAGGTGTCAGGTGTGGGTTAGTCTTGTATCCCACATACTGAGTACTATGAACACATACCATACTAGGTGTTTGGTGAGGGTTAGTCTTGTATCCCACATACTGGGTACTATGAAAACCTACTATAGTCTATTTGCTGTAAGTAGGCGAGAAATCATGACCTCTAACCTCTTTAACTAAAAAAGGACTAGAGTAATCAAGCTAATTTGTCTACCATTTGGGAAGAGTCAGTCAAAGAATAGATATGGAAATTTTCAGCCAATTTGCACTAGTCCTTTTTTAGTTACAGAGCATAGAGGTCATGATTTTTCGCCTACTTATAGCGAATAGACTATAGGTGAGGGTTAGTCTTGTATCCCACGTACTGGGTACGGTACTATGAACACATACTAGGTGTTAGGTGAGGGATAGTCTTATGTCCCACATAATAGGTCTAGGTTTGGTTAGGTTAATGAGAATTACAACAGTGGTAACCCATGACAGGGTTGCCTGGAATGCCGCCATTTAGGACGTGAAAATGTAACCACACTTTCTGTGGATGAAGCTGTCTTTAAACTTGTATGTATATAAGTAAAAGGGAAAAGTTAATTACTATAACTTAATTGTACAATAACCAAGGTACTTTACAGTTAGTTCTGCATGGGTACAACTATGCAGTATCATAATCTATATCAGTGCTGAATTCAATACTGTTTTCGGCAAGGATTATGTAGTATTCGGGCGTACCGCCCGCCTTGTTTACACTACGCGGACGCTCGCAATCATGTTCCCCGGGTTCCCGTCTATTTTGTCTGCCGTGGGATACAATAATAGGTTGAGGAGGGGGCAACCCTGACTTACTTACTTTGGGTGATTCCGTCCTCTGTAGACGCTGCTAAGGTGGACCTCCGCAGCGACCAGGCAGCTCTGCTTCCCGGGTGTTATTGTCATCATCATATTTTTTCTGTTATTTGCCCTCTGCTGGCAATATATTGCCAGCAGAGGGAAAATAACAGAAAAAATAGACAGGAACTTAACAGCGAGCGATCAACCTATGTAAACATGACGACCGTATGCCCGGATACTACATCCTTCCCGTTTTCATTATCAGTGTATACAACAATATGTAGTGTACCAATACTCACTTCTGAATATTCTGTAGTTAAAGTTATGTATACTGTATTTTCAGATTGTCAATAGAAATGGTAAGCCATCATGTGGAGCCAAGTCAAACACACACGCTCTCTCCTACATAATTATGAAAGTTTGAGAAGCCTGTGGATAGCCTCACCAACTCATTTTAAAGATGGGAAGATGGACAAGCAAGAGTGGTATTCACCGGTAGAAATCGAGAAGGAGTCTTGGAAAATGCCTAAGCAAAAGTAAGTACATACAATATATACTGCTCACTGTTGCTTACATTAGAGAAAGGATAGTGAAAAAATTACAAGCACTACATGAAATGTTTTCTTATAGGCACCCTTTTCTTAAAGTAAATATACTGTACTATTAATTATCATCGTTCTTAACATCAATAACCCTCAAATGAAATTAATGAAAGCATGCGATCCTCCTAGCATTTGAACCCAGGATATCACATACAGAACTTACACACTCATCTTTACACCATCAAGACAGTTAACCTAAGAACTGCCACACTCCTTCGGGAAGGTTTTTCTGGGCGAATGCGACGCATCTTCCGGTAGATAGCCCATAAAAAAAATCACACAAAAAACGCCATAGACCTGATGAAATGGAAGCCATATGTGATTCGGTGGCATGTGTCCCCTCCACCATCTCTTGCCTTCCCCCCACATGTGAGAGTGAAGGTGCACTACTTGTGGGGATTCCTTTGTCCAGACGGATCACGTCTTTGTCCCGAGGCTCCCATTATCACTTTCCACCACCACAGGCCTCCACAAGTGATACTGCACATGTTCCTCCCCCAAAATCCCCACAGCCTTTTACTTCACTATCCAAAAAATTAACCAAATCTCGCTTCTCTTTGCTTGTTGAGGCGACCACCAGTGCCACGAATATGCCCCGAAGCTCCCACCATAGGGTGTGAAACGAAAGCCAAGTCCATTCTTTATACTGGTAGTCTTTATTACTGTATATGCAAAGATGAAGAAATTATGGGAAAATATAACCGAAACTGCCATTAATTTTCCCATGGTTTTTCTTTTTGGTTTTAGGTAGTTTTCATCATTATACAGTAGTTGAAATTAGTTACAATCCCCGGAAAACTTTATTTCTCCCATTATCCAACGATCTCAAAACACTCAGATGTAAGTCATTTTCAGAGTAAATATGAAAACAATTTGCCTTTGGATACAGGATGGGTTGAGCCCTCACCCCCCTATGAATTATTGAAATCTGCATCTATTTTAACAGTAAGGGGCTTAATAAGAATTTCACTGGCGTCAATAGGTTGAAACACATTTTAATATGATCTTTGCTTCATCCTTATTATATAATAGCCTTCAAATATTGAGAAATAATTAGTGGTAGTTTTGGTTATAAGTACCAAATTATGTCTTAGGAAGTGATAAAATAGCCAAAACAATGTTATTTCATGTTAAATTTTTTGTATTTCTTCTCATAATCATTCAAGTCGTCTGAAGCCGGTGTCACACGAACGCATTTTCGAGCAATTTTTACGGGCAATTATGGTCTGGAAGCTTCAAAAATTACACTTTATCAGAATTCAGCCGCGTAACATACTCTACCTTCAGTCTTCTTTCCGATACCCGTGCGAAAATGTCCCGAAATAATGCGAGAAAAAACTTGCTCATGGAAAATTGACGGAAAAAAACGCTCGTGTGACAGCGGCTTAACAAAAGTGCTCCCTTTGACGCCCTGTGGACCCACCACCACAACTGTCCACAAGTGCCCAGCTCAGTGCCTCAAAGTACATAACCAGGTCAAAGTTGCGGCTGCGAAACATCTAACGGGCTGGATTCTACGTACATTTAAAACACGCGGTGAATTACCTATGATAACGCTCTTCAAATCTCTAGTGCTACCGCGGCTTGAATACTGTAGCATATTAACATCCCCATACAAAGCAGGTGAAATAAATGACTTAGAGAGTGTACAAAGAAATTTCACTTCTCATATAAGTTCGATAAAACATCTACACTACTGGGAGCGTTTAAGAGCACTGAATCTGTACTCGCTGGAGCGTAGAAGAGAACGTTACCTAATAATATACACGTGGAAAATCGCAGAGGGTTTAGTACCAAACCTACATACTCCGATAGTCATGAAATTCAGTGATAGGAGAGGCTGGGAATGTGAAATCCCCCAGATGAATAACAGGGGTGCTATGGGCTCTCTGCGAGAGGGCTGGTTATCACACAGAGGCCCACGTCTCTTCAACAAACTCCCACGGCGAGTAAGAGACATGAGGGACGTCTCGTTAGACAACTTCAAGAGAGCCCTGGATGTCGAACTGCAAAAAGTGCCAGACGAGCCCATCCTCGCGAGGGAGCGAGCTGTCGCGTCAAACAGTCTACTACACCAAAATCACCACCCATAACGGGGGGCGCCGCACTCCTTGGTGCCGCTAGAAGAGTGGCGAACACATCAAATGTAAGTAAGTAAGTAAGTGATGCAAATATTGTTCCTCCCCTCAACTCCCCATTGCCTTCAACTAGCCTATACACTTGTGGGGGGTTTTCAGCTGAGGGTAAATTGCTATCTTGATTACTCAGCTATAACATACAGTAGATTTAGTCACAATATTTGTTGTTAATTATAAAAACTTGGCATTAACACCTTATTAGCGGGCTAGGCGGTCTAGCGGACCGTAGCGCCCAGCGGGGTGTTTTTACCCTAAATAGGGTTGTTTACGTGATCATTTTCATGCCTAAATAAGACCCAGAGCGTAAAACAAGTATCTATCGCTGAAAGGGCGTAAACAGAGCTTTCCAATGACACACGAACCATCCTTGTACGACCGCTGGTTCTCTTGCAACACGAGTGCAAAAACCCTGTAATTAGGTAATTTCCCTACATAATTCCCTGTGTAGCGAGTGAGAGAGGGGAGGGAAGGGTGGTTTTCACTTCAGTTGGTCCACCGCGGTGGTGGGCGGCGGTCATAGCCTTACTACGCTCCTCACACCGCTCAGGTCTCTCTCTCAGCAACATTATGTGCTGAAAATGGCGCACGACATAAGTTGTGAACCGCCAGTTAGTCCAAATTTATTTCACACGACATAAGTTGTGCGCCGCCAATAAAGGGTTAATATGATACGGATACATAATAATAATAATCTTCTGGTTACTTATATAGCGCCCGTATCTCCTCCTTCGAGGATTCACAAGCGCTTGGCTTTCTTTAGTCTACCAGAGACCATTACCCATCCCCCTTGCTCATGGGGAGATGGTAACCGCCGGCTGTATCCCAGAAAAACTTTTCAATCTGAGCGGGGATTGAACGCGAGACCTTCAAGATGGGAATCAGGCACGCTACCAACTGAGCCAGCCGGACGGCTGGCTACATAGTAACTACATAGTAGTTACATATTTTTCAAGTACTGTATAGAGAAATCAGCTGATAAGGAATTCAATTTACCATCAGTTGGAATAAAAAACTATAGTGGTGGCTTCGTCCCACCACATTTTACCAAGTATTGTATATTTAACCTTAAGTTAAGGCATTTCTTTGCGGAGATAAATGTGAAAATTGCTAAATTCACCAAAAATTCACCTAAACCCCCCGGAAACGATTGGCACGAAAATTCAAAGCTAGCCACGGGACGAGGGTTAATGGTTCTATGCTTATTTGGATTGATAAGATTCCAATACAGTATATTGATTATTAAGGGTTTATGAACTGTCCTCAATTACCTCTTTTGATGGTAACTGTCTTGATAGCGTAATTCATAAGTGCGCGGAATTTCGATGCGAGTATCCTGGGTCCGAGCCCTTGGAGTGCCACATGTATTTGTTGTTGTTGTTCCCTAAGCTGCCTGGCCGAACAGCCCCGAGTCCCTGAGAAAGGCCATGGCCACGATCGGGCTTTCCCACAGAGCTCTCATTGAGTGTAGATTGTGTTGTTGGCGTAAATGGTTGTGTGAAATGCAGTCTTCTATGATGTGTTTAATGGTATGGGGTGCTGTGTTACATCCCGGGCAGGCGTCGACAACGGAGTCATCCAGTCTCTTCTGATAGCTCAGGAGAGCTGGATGGTGTCCGCATCTCAGCCTGGCCAGGTGGACTCTGTCCTCGCGAGGAAGGGAGGATTCGGAAGGATGGATTTCGGGAGATCGTGCATGCAGCTGCGTGTTGTCTGTGAGTGAGTGGATGGATCGGTGAGAGATATGAGTATGGATGTGCTTCTGAAAGTTGGTTCGGGGTGGGCAGGGAGGGAGAGAGGACAATAATTGTGTGTGATACCGTGTGCTGGGTGTTGTTTTGATATTTCTTGGTGTCTGTGGGTGTGTTGCCATGTAGTTTAGTGGGTGGTCTTGGTTCGTGGAGGCTGCTGCCAGGAATTGAGTGCCTCTCATGTCCAGATGGACTTTGACTTTGAGGATTTTGGTTTCTTGATGTAGGTGATCTGTGGGTGCAGTAGTTGTGCAGCCTGTAATGATCTTCAGGGCTTTGTTTTGAATAGTCTGTAAGGTCTTATGATGTGTTTCAGCTAAGCCTGGGCATTCCATCACTGATCTTATGTATTGTTTATATACTGTGGTGGTAGTTTATTTGTTATGTCCAAATTTTGTGTGAGCAAGTGACCTGAGGGCGTTAAGTCTGGGTGTCAGTTTCTTTTTAATGTTTGTGGTGTGCTGTTTGAATGTCATATGAGTATCATATGTTACTCCTAGGATTTTGTGTGTGTGTGTATGTGTTAGGGGTGTGTTGTTTATGGTGAGTTGAGGGATGTATTCGTGTTCTCCTGTCCAACTTGTGAGCAGGGTTGCGGTGGATTTGGCTGGGGCTAGATTAAGTCTGTTTGTAGTGCACCAGCCATGTAGTGTGTTGAGATAGGGTTGAAGGAGATCTGTTGCTTTTTTTGGGTCATGGTGTGTGCATGTGAGTGTTATGTCATCTGCATAGGAGGCTAAGTTTATTTGGGGCGTATTGGGTGTAGTTATATCGTGCATGTACAGATTGAAGAGTGCGGGCGATAGGACGGATCCTTGTGGGACTCCGTTTGGAAAGTTTCTGATTTTAGATGACTGACCGGCAAAAGATACGTGTGCACATCTGCCTGCTAGGAAGTTGGCCAGCCACCGTTTTGTGTTGTTGTGCATGTTTGTGTTGTAGATTTTGTTTGTTAGGTTGTGGCGGGGGATGGCATCGAAGGCTTTACTAATGTCGAGTGTGGCTAATAGTGATCTGTGTGGTGGTCTAGCTGAGTTGATGCCGTCGAAAGGTCTGTGAGAAGAGTGTTTGTGGAGTGCAGTGGCCTAAAGCCATGTTGTGTTGCAGCTAGGGGTAGGTCAGGTGTAATTAGTTGTAATACTAGGCGTTCCATGACTTTAGAGGGGGAGCAAAGGAGTGTGATGGGGCGGTGCGAGGAGGGTAGCGTGGGGTCTTTGTTGGGTTTGGGGAATGTGATGATGATACCATGCTTCCAAATGTCTGGTATTGTGTTGTGTGAATAGCTGTAGTTTGATATGTTAGTGAGTGCTTGTATGCCTTGTGGTCCCAGGTGTCTGAGGTGTATGTTGCTTATGTTGTCTAGGCCACAGGCGGGTGAGTGCTTGAGATTGTTGATGATATGCTTTGTCTGGTGATTGGTGAAGGGTGTATAGTCAGGGTCTGTGGGGAATTGTCTCTTACGTCGGATGACACGTCGGTCGTCTTTGTGAGGTTTTAGGTGGCTGACATGTGAGAAGTGATTGATGAGAGTGTTTGCTTGTTGTTTACATGAAGGAGTAGAGTCTGTTGTTGTGATTGCAGCATGTGATTGTGTTGTGTTGCTGTTGGAAAGTGTGATGCTGTTTAGTGTTTTGTAGAGTTTTTTGGGGTTTGTTTTGTGATCAAGTGTTTGTAGGAAGTTATTCCAATTTAGTTTTTGTTGTTCTTGTATTTTGTTGTTAGTTTGGGTGTTGAGTGCTTGGATTTGTTGTGTGATGTCTTGTGTGTAGGGTGCTGGGGAGTGTTTCAGTATGTCGCGTTGTCTGATGAGGTTTTGAATTTCTGGTGTGAAGTTGGGATTGTGTCTTTTTCTGTTACCTCTTGGAATGTGTTTCTTGTCAGCGTTTTGGATAGTTTTTATTGAGTATGTGTACAGCATTGTTGATGTTAGTGATGGGTGTACTGTTTAGAGTTGTGAAGTGTTGTTCTGTCTCATTTGTGAATGCTTCCCAGTTAGCTCTTTTATAATTGGTGTATGTGTGTTTGTGGCTAGCTAGGGTGAGTGGTTTTGGTGGTGATAATGATCGGGAGGTGGTCAGAGCCTAAGGTTCTGACCACCCTCCAGGATGTTGTGGGGGCGAGTTCTGGGGAGCAAAAGGTGATGTCTGGAGATGATGGGGTTATAGAGGGTTTGGTGAGGAATATGGGTATGTTGATGGATGTCGTTAAGGATGATGAGGTTATCGGTTTGGTTTTGTAGTACCAGCCCTCTGTCTGTGTCGGGGTTGTCGACAAACCAGGCCGACGTCTTGGCGTTGAAGTCACCACCCAGGATGGTGTGTGGGGTGTTTGTGATGTGTTGTAAGTGTGGTCTGTATTCATTTGGTACTGTAGGGGATGTTTGGGGAGGGATGTATGTGTTTATGATGGTTATGTTGGAGTTGTTGCCAGTGCGTATTTTAATTGACTGTATTTCTGTTGTGTTATCATTTGGGGGGAGGAGGGATTTGGTTTGTACACTGGTTACTATGTATGATATTTCTTTGTGTACCAGGGTGATGAGTCCACCGCCCCCGCCGACAGCCCGGTCTTGTCTGATGGTGGTGAAATTATGAAATGTGGGTGTTTTTTGTGTTGTGCGGAGTTTTGTTTCTTGTAAGATGGCAATGTGTATGTTGTGTTGTTTGATGAAGTGTGAGAGTTCGTGTTTCTTTGTGTTGATGCCATCTATGTTCAGTTGAAGAATGTTATGTGTACGATGTATGTTGGGTGCTGCTGCACGAGGATGGGGGGGGGGGGGATTGGGGAGCAGGAGATGGGGGTTGGAATGGATTAGGATGGGGTGTGGTGTGTTGAGTTGAGGATGTGGATGGTATGGGAAGGTTAGGTGGGTTAGGGAGGAGAGGTGGACGGGTTTTAGGGGGGGGGAGTGGAAGATATGGGAAGGTTAGGTGGGTTGGGGAGGAGAGGTGGACGGGTTTTAGGTGAGGGATTTGACTGGGAGAGGAGGGGCATGAGGAACAGGTCCAGGTGTTTGTGTAGTGTTTCTTGGAGGCAAGTGTTGTGCAGGTGAAGTGGGTCCAGTTCCCGTATGAATTGCAGAGAACTGAACCCTTAGTATGGCGACTCGAAGTGATGGGTTTTGAGCAAGTTGGACATATGTATGTGTACGTGGGTCCTGGGTTGCTCTCAATGTCTCCGGCTAGAAGAAGTCTTCGAGAAATGACAGCCGGAGATTCCCGGCACGACCGAAGCCGCTCCAAGGACCCGTGCCCCCAGGGAGGGGGCAGGGGATGGTTGTGATGGTTTGGCTCCCGAAACTGCTCCCCGCGGCCGGCATCCGGTTTTCCTCCACTGGTCGTTGATTTTGTCTTCGGCCGTGGAGGGTCGGCAGCCTCGGGAGGTGGCCCCACGGCGTAGACGCCGCCACATCAGAACATGTATTTGTTGATTTCATTAATTGAGTTTAGAGGTGAAGTTGGTTGGTGGAAAAAACATAATAATTCTAATATGTGCTGTTATTTTCCAGAGAGGTGTTGCCTGCCAATGAGTGGCGGGGGGTATTCCAGCACTTCCGACCAACTCCCATAAACAGAAAGACCATACTGCTGCTTCAGAAGGGCATTGATATGAGGCCTCAGGCCATTGTTAACTGGTATAATAATATCAAAGAAAACTATACAATTCAAGATCAAAGGTAAATTACAATTACAATATATGTAATAAGCTGTACGTATCAGTATGTACCATGAATATTGATACTGTATGATATATTTACTTTTTTAACTTATTTTTGTGTTGCCAAAGGTTAGGAAAGACTTAAAGGTGGGGCCGCATGGGTTGAGGTAAACATGGAAAAATAATCACCAACCTGCATATAATTATCCTGTAAAATGCAATGTCACTGAAATAATTATTAACAATGGTACAGTATAAAGGATTTTGCGGATCGTCTATACCGGGCCCTGGACTAGATGGTGGACTTACACTCTTGTGACGTCACAGGCCCGGTATAGACGATCCACAAAATCGTTTATACCATTGTTAATAATTATTTCAGTGCCATTGCATTTTGCAAGATAATTATGTACAGCTTGGCGATTATCATTCCATGTTTATTTCAACCCATGAGCCCCCACCTTTAACCCTTCCTACCCGGTCTGCCTTAGGTAAGGACAGCACGAAAGAAGGGCCGCTACCCGGTATGCCTTATCTAAGGCATGAGCTTAATAGCCTAATTAAGCTTGGTCCGAACGCCGTGCGTACGACGTATGTCAACAAACCCAAGCGTTCGTCACCGCACCTCCCAAAACAAGAAGGAGAAGACTCCTCAATGTTATTGTTCTGACGTCATGACGAAATTAGTGTCTAAAAAGCCCCCATATTGGCAACATCTCTGCAATATTGGCTCCACTGAAATCGTCATCACAACTGAACCAGTTGACTTACAGAGCTCTACTCAATGCCAAAATACAGATTGAAAACCGCACTACGATTATAGATGAGTGGGAAAGTTCTAGCAGTGAAAATAAACATAAATACGGTAGCCTAGGCCTAGACGTTTTTCAGCCATATCGCCCGGGTAGGGGCGACCGTCATTTGGTAAGACAGCCCGGGGAGGAAGGGTTAAACACAAGGATCCCCTTGAGAAACCTGCCGTGATGTGGCGAGGGATCCCATGAACCAGGGAATTAAGGCTCTCACCTGCCCTTTTTACCATGGTTTGAATATAAAGGCCTTCACTATTTCTTATCTTCCATTTCACTTTGCTCTGTTTTACCTTTTCTGTGCTGTCCTTCCTCTCGTCACATTGAAGGGGCAGATGGTGGATGTGTGGAAGGATAATTTAGTAGTTTAGCTGTAAAGAGTAGGGGGGAAGGCAAATATCTCAACCATGGGAACAGAAAAAGACACAACCCCAACTTCACACCAGAAATTCAAACCCTCATCAGACAACGCGACATACTGAAACACTCCCCAGCACCCCACACACAAGACATCACACAACAAATTCAAGCACTCAACACCCAAACTAACAACAAAATACAAGAGCAACAAAAACTAAATTGGAATAACTTCCTACAAACACTTGATCACAAAACAAACCCCAAAAAACTCTACAAAACACTAAACAGCATCACACTTTCCAACAGCAACACAACACAATCACATGCTGCAATCACAACAACAGACTCTACTCCTTCATGTAAACAACAAGCAAACACTCTCATCAATCACTTTTCACATGTCAGCCACCTAAAACCTCACAAAGACGACCGACGTGTCATCCGACGTAAGAGACAATTCCCCACAGACCCTGACTATACACCCTTCACCAATCACCAGACAAAGCATATCATCAACAATCTCAAGCACTCACCCGCCTGTGGCCTAGACAACATAAGCAACATACACCTCAGACACCTGGGACCACAAGGCATACAAGCACTCACTAACATATCAAACTACAGCTATTCACACAACACAATACCAGACATTTGGAAGCATGGTATCATCATCACATTCCCCAAACCCAACAAAGACCCCACGCTACCCTCCTCGCACCGCCCCATCACACTCCTTTGCTCCCCTCCAAAGTCATGGAACCTAGTATTACAACTAATTACACCCGACCTACCCCTAGCTCCAACACAACATGGCTTTAGGCCACTGCACTCCACAAACACTCTTCTCACAGACCTTACACAAAGAGCTTTCGACGGCATCAATTCAGCTAGACCACCACACAGATCACTATTAGCCACACTCGACATTAGTAAAGCCTTCGATGCCATCCCCCGCCACAACCTAACAAACAAAATCTACAACACAAACATGCACAACAACACAAAACGGTGGCTGGCCAACTTCCTAGCAGGCAGATGTGCACACGTATCTTTTGCCGGTCAGTCATCTAAAATCAGAAACTTTACAAACGGAGTCCCACAAGGATCCGTCCTATCGCCCGCACTCTTCAATCTGTACATGCACGATATAACTACACCCAATACGCCCCAAATAAACTTAGCCTCCTATGCAGATGACATAACACTCACATGCACACACCATGACCCAAAAAGAGCAACAGATCTCCTTCAACCCTATCTCAACACACTACATGGCTGGTGCACTACAAACAGACTTAATCTAGCCCCAGCCAAATCCACCGCAACCCTGCTCACAAGTTGGACAGGAGAACACGAATACATCCCTCAACTCACCATAAACAACACACCCTAACACATACACACACACCCAAAATCCTAGGAGTAACATATGATACTCATATGACATTCAAACAGCACACCACAAACATTAAAAAGAAACTGACACCCAGACTTAACGCCCTCAGGTCACTTGCTCACACAAAATTTGGACACAACAAAGAAACTACCACCACAGTATATAAACAATACATAAGATCAGTGATGGAATACGCAAGCCCAGCCTGGGCTTCTAACCTAGCTGAAACACATCATAAGACCTTACAGACTATTCAAAACAAAGCCCTGAAGATCATTACAGGCTGCACAGCTACTGCACCCACAGATCACCTACATCAAGAAACCAAAATCCTCAAAGTCAAAGACCATCTGGACATGAGAGGCACTCAATTCTTGGCAGCAGCCTCCACGAACCAAGACCACCCACTAAACTACATGGCAACACACCCACAGACACCAAGAAATATCAAAACAACACCCAGCACACGGTATCACACACAATTATTGTCCTCTCTCCCTCCCTGCCCACCCCGAACCAACTTCCAGAAGCACATCCATACTCATATCTCTCACCGATCCATCCACTCACTTACAGACAACACGCAGCTGCATGCACGACCTCCCGAAATCCATCCTTCCGAATCCTCCCTTCCTCGCGAGGACAGAGTCCACCTGGCCAGGCTGAGATGCGGACACCATCCAGCTCTCCTGAGCTATCAGAAGAGACTGGATGACTCCGTTGTCAACGCCTGCCCGGGATGTAACACAGCACCCCATACCATTAAACACATCATAGAAGACTGCATTTCACACAACCATTTACGCCAACAACACAATCTACACTCAATGAGAGCTCTGTGGGAAAGCCCGATCGTGGCCGTGGCCTTTCTCAGGGACTCGGGGCTGTTCGGCCAGGCAGCTTAGGGAACAACAACAACAACAACAACAACCATGGGAGATGGAGAGAGTTAGATTAAACAGGGTAGATGAAAGACAGAGAAGAAGTACTGTACAACAACAAAAATAATAGACTTAAAATGGGCAAAGCTGCTGGAAAAGGAAAGTGTAACAGAGGACTGGAGGAAAGAATTGATAGTACCCTAGTACAAAGGGCAGGGTAGTAAAGAGGAATTAAAATGTAAAACTTGCAAACTAAACAAACCAAAATTGGGACAAGGACAATATAAAGTCAAATTAAATTATCAAAATCGCTATGTGGAAACAACGCTTACTTAAATGAAAATTATTAAATAAAAGAACACAATCCACCACATAGGGTGTACATCACTACATGAGCAAGTTAATCTGTTTCCCAAGCAAACCAATCGCACATATAACAACGCACTATCGTCACGTTAAAGGAAGTAGTCAAGTTTGGGAAGTCCGGGACGTTCTGGCAAATTTTACTAAACTCTGCATGAATAAAGAAACTACATGTTAAATGTCAAAATATTATTTAAAATCAAATTTGCAACATGACAAGACATTAACAATAGTAAAAAATACAAATATTGATAAGATATCTATACTATCCCCCTATAGAGCTATAGGGGGAATTAGCTTGCTTAGCATACTCAGAGAGGTATACACAAGAGTAGTAATAGAGACTACAGAAGATAATGGATGAAAAAATAGGCGAAGAGCAGGGTGGTTTCAGAAAGGGCAGGGGCTGCATTAACCAGATAGACTCGATGCGATTGTTGGTAGATCCTGCAGTGGATCATGTAAGGCTGCTATAGGTAGTGCCAATAATTTTGACCCCTTAACTTCTTATAACTGAAAATTAATGAAAGCAATCAGGGTGACATTTCTATCATTTGGGAAGAGTCCACCAGGAAATAGGTGTGGATATTCACAGCCTGTTTGCTCAAGGTCATTTTGAGTTACAAAGAAGACAGTGATCAAGATTATTATCAAGTTCGTTGGTGCTTCCTATAATGATGATGAAGAGTAGGGGATAGTCGTGTGGAAGATTGCGACGGGTAGATAGATGGAGAAATTATGTTTTGGAAGCTTGAAAGTAACATTTTCTCTGCCCCAATCAGAAATAGTTAATAGATTAGAAGATATATGTCGTATGGCCTCATCACATGAGTTTTAGAGTAACTGCTTGGTGGGTCGTTGTGGAAAACTAGTTGAATAGCATAGGGTAGAATCATCAGCATATGAGTGGATAGCACTTGAGGTACAGTTGAGAAGATCATTAATGAATTATAGAAATAAGGCAGGACAGTGAGGAGCACCGGAGTTGATAGACTGAGGAAGTGAGCAATGGCTGTCCACAACTGCAGTTATGGACCGGCCAGAAAGGAAATTAGAGATAGAGGGGTAGAAACCGAAGATGGTAGTTTCGAAATGAGAGATTTGTACCAGATTATATCAAAAGGCTTTAGATATGTCCAACACAATATAAAAGGTCTCACCGAAGACCTGAAAGGAGATTGACCAAGAGTTAGTCAGATAAGAAAGGAGATCACCAGTAGAGGACCCCTTAACCCCTTCTTTACCGGCGATGTGTTTTTAACTTTCTTCTGGCTACTATTAGACAATTTTATTCAGTTTAAAATGAGCCTCCAGCAATTCACAGGCTTCAAACTATCTCATTTAACCCAATTAACTACCCCAGATCCTTCTTACATGCCACAAAATGTCTAAATATAGCTAGAATGAAACAAAAAAGACATCTCGATACAGAAGAGGTTAAGGATACCATGAAAGAAGATTATGGGAAGACAAATGCTTATGAAATTTTGATTTAAGAGTAGATTTAAAAAAATCTTACAAGATGGAAGGTATGACAGCAATTGGAAGATAGTTGGAGGGTTGAGAGGATTGAAACTTCTCTGGGACAGGTTGAATGAGAGCAGACTTCCAGCAAGAAAGACAGAGATGGACATGTATATGTATTATAATGTAAACCTTGCAAAATAAACAAACCAAAACTTATACGAACACAGTAAAAAGATAAAATAACTATTCAAAATCGTTATGTGGAAACAACGCTTAACCCGGGAACTGCGGGGAGACTTTTAAGAGTTCCCCCGGCGGACTGCGGGAAGACTCTTAAGAGTAAGAGAAAACAAAAATCCATTTAAAACACCCAAAATAAAATTTTCTTTTTTTTTTGCCCCTGGGCCATGCAAATATCACTCCTCCACCTCCCTTCCTTCCCCACTTTCCTCCCCTCCTTAAGTTATCACCTATTTTCCCTGTTATTCCCTTATTCTGTGGTTTATTTTCGTGCTAACATTAGCGAGTTGGTAGCAGGGCGTTGTCATCACTGTTACCAAGCGTGGGAAAGAGCGAGAGAGAGACTATTGCGGAACAGTGTCTCTCCAGACAAAGGGAGGGGTGGAAAGCAGAGAGGTTGTCTCAGCCATACATTATGTAACTCCCGGCCTGTATCGCCGATTTTGACCATCCAAACACTGTTTCCACTTGTTTTATTGTTGTAACAGGTTAATACCTTTATAATCAACCTATAATAGGCGCATATGGATAGGTATTAATGCTATTTATGGTAAAATAACGATGTTAGTGATGGGAACAGCTCAAATACGTCGGCACAGGAGTGTGGTGTCTCATACCCCCCATGTGCACTTCTTAGGTTAAGTACTGTAGAACAATAATTTATAAATAAAAGAACACAATCCACATGATAGTTAGAGATAATTTTCTATTTATTTTCTCCCAAAAGCTTCAACAAGGACCGTGTCTCCACCCTTGGTTTTGACCTGGCAGCTGCCCATTTCTTAGTTCACCGAGGAGGAAAAGTGCGGTTCAAGAATGGTTCCGAGTGGGTGGAGAAAGATGAGGACGATGAATATGAGCTCTCTCCACACTACCTTCCCGGGGTATTTCTGGAGGCCATTAATGCTTCAGGATTTGATTTACGATATGAAGGACTTGAATCCATAAGTAAGGTTTATTTTTTAATCGTGTTCTATCTATCTATATGCTCAGGCCCAATCCCTATTTTTCCCCATTTTTATTTTATTTTCGATTTAATTCTATTTTATTATTTGTTTTTTTCAGTGGTCTGGTTAATCTGCTCTACATAACTAACCTGTACCAAATTCTTTCCTAGAGATTCTTCCATAGCTGAACAACAGCATTTATTGTTAGCCAGAATAAACTGATAATAATACCACCATACTGAAAGGGTTGATGTTGTATAAAATTCATTCTGCACCATTATAAGCCAAGTCACAAATACATCTTTTAGAAAAATAATTTAATATCAAGTCAACTCTCACGTGTACAGACGCAAATTGCGTCCTAAGGAAGGGTGTCCCTAAATGCACGGAGATGCAGTTTGCATCCTAGAGAGTCCTACAAACTTTTGAAATACGGTTATAAGAAACTTAATTAAGGAGCAATTTGCGTCAAATTTGAGCTCCGAGTAGCTATGTACTGTACAGTATATAGAGTGTAAAATTAAACCATTTGCAACCCTGTGTGAGGCTGCATTATTCTGTAATGACAGCCAAAGTGAGCCCAGTCCTCGGTATCATGTAATAGTGAGGCAGGTAGGATCGCTGTCCAGGAACTGTAACCTTCCTTCCGGAGGGTACAGCACAGTATTTAAATGTGTTAGAAAACCCGTACAAATACTGTACCGTCCCAGTGCCGGGAAATATCTAAAAATTGGGTGACACATAGAAAGTAGTGGCATCTTTCCCTACCACATCCTCCTCTCCTTCCCCCCCCCCCCCTCTATACCACACCCCCCTCCCTCCCTCAACTTGACCTTGTATTGGCCACCTCTTCGGGGATCATGTCTGGCAATAGATACATAGATATGTAACTTAGAGTTAAGCCGGTATCACACAAGTGCTTTTTTACTCAACATTTATCCTCAACACTGGTCTGGCAGCTTATGAGGTAAACATATAACATTTTGCTGTTACCTAAACTCGTCTATCATCAGTCTAGTTTCCGATACCAGTACAAAATATTCCAGAAATGTTGATCATCGAATGTTGACTATAAAAGCTCTCGTGTGATACCAGCTTTACTTATCCCTAAGGAGAATTTCATGTTTACATATGTTTAATATTTTATTTGTTCATATACAGTACCTCTGTGACTAAGGAAGCAGTAACAAGGAATAGGGTGGTGAGCATAGAAGTAAAGAAGTCACTGCAGAATAGTGTGGTAATCCCAAAATTAACATGCGGGAGTGAAGCATGTACGTTGTTAGAGTGACATTAATCAAGAGTGAGAGAGGTTGAAATAAGTTATTTAACCCCCTGAGTGCCAGGTCCGTATATATACGGACTCGCCGAAAAAAAATTGTAGCAGCGAAATGACTGCACCTATGGCTTTCATATTTCTACCACATGTACCTTACCCTTCTGGCTTCTTGCCACCACCAACACAACCCCCTCGCCCCACCCACTCGCTGACTATCGGTCGCCTCCCAAGGAAAAAAAAGGAAAATCTGTGGCGACGAAACGACTGCATCAATCGGTTCCATATTTGTGTGACAAGTCCCTTACCCTTCTGCCTTCCCCCCACCACACCCCCAACTGCCTCCCACCACCCACTTCCAGCGTATCCGTACGAAGAAAAGGAAAAAAATGAAAATCCGTGGTGGCAAAACTACCTCACCAATCGGCTTCATATTTGTAACACGAATTACACTTCTACCTTCCCCCCACCATCCCCCAAACCACCCTCCTACCTATACGTTCCGATACCATAAAAGTCGATGATTTACTCTGAAAATTTCAGCTACATTTGGGACCATCGGGGACCTGATTTCTGGCGAAAATGGACAAGGGGAGTGGTTTTTTTTACCATTATCCTTCCTTTCTCACCCAACTTGATAGATTTAGCCAAAAAAAAAAAAAAAATCCTCTGGCACTGGCAGATGCATAGGGTCAATAATTGTCTGGCACTCTGCGGGTTAAGAAATGTGTGTGGAGTCATGTGGAGAGACAGACGAATGAGGAAGTACAAGAGCGGTTTTATGTGGACGTACTGGAGAGTGAATAGCAACACCTTGAAGTGGTTTGGTCATGTGGAGTGTATGGCTAATGAGAGAATGACTAATAGTGTGTATGAGAGTGAGGTGGAAGGATGGATTTGAGTGGTACTGTATATGAGTGAAAGGCGTGTTGGGTAGGAAGAGCAGTGGTGGGACCGGTAATGCGGCAGCGCTCCGCGCTCCTCAGACATAAGGTAATGCGGCAGCGCTCACACGCTCCTTTGGTCAGCCGACCCGATGCGCTTCCCACTCTGCGCTCCCAAAAATAGGTATACTGTATAATAAAAACAAGTAAAAAACAGCTTCTAGAAGTTATTTAATTATTTACCTAAATTAATACAATCTTTTGTCTTTCACTTCATTAAATTCAAAAAATTCAAAAAATTCAAAAAAACTCAAGTCATGGTGTCTTTCTGAAGTTTAAGTTTCTCACTTTCTCAGTTTCTGTAATTCTTTATGTCATATCAATGATATGATTGATATCATATCATGGATGACCCGCTGACCAGTCTTCGACGGTATATATACAGCCGGGACTAGGGTCTTGTCAGTTGTCACGCCCAGTGCCAGGTCCGTATATAATTATATACTGACTCGCCGAAAAAAAATTGTAGCAGCGAAACGACTGCACCTATGGCTTTCATATTTTTAGTTTTCTACCACATGTACCTTACCCTTCTGCATACCCACCACCACTACCCCAAACCCCTCCTCCCACCCACTCGCTGACTATCGGTCGCCTCACAAGGAAAACAAAGGAAAATCTGTGGCGGCGAAACGATTGCACCAATCGGTTCCATATTTGTGTGACAAGTGCCTTACCCTTCTGCCTTCCCTCCACCACACCCCCAACTGCCTCCCACAACCCACTTCCAGTGTATCCGTACGAAGAAAAGGAAAAAAAGAAAAATCTGTGGTGGCGAAACTACCTCACCAATTGGCTTCATATTTGTAACACGAGTCAATTACGCTTCTACCTTCCCCCCACCATCCCCCAAACCACCCTCCCACCCATACATTCAAGTAACATTCCGATGGTATCGATACCATAAAATGATAAAAGTCTCTGAAGTCTATAGTGTCTTTTAACTCTTTTCAGCTACATTCGCGACTATGGGGGACCTGATTTCTGGCGAAAATGGAGAAGGGGGGTGTTTTTTTTACCATTATCCTTCCTTTCTCACCCAACTTGATAGATTTAGCCAAAAAAAACAAAAAAAAAACTCTGGCACTGGCTAGGTTCTTACCTTTCCAGGGTTTGAAGGTGGCACTGTCAGTCTGTCACTATCATAGTATCACTGTATCACAGTTCACTAACACCGTGAGTAACACCGTACGATGACTGTACACGATAATGACGTTCTTGAACCTGTTGTTGACAGGAAAAATCGCTTCCGGAGCGCCAGAAAGGAGCGCAAAATTCAAGCTGCGCTCCCCGCCTGCACTCCGAGTTCAGATTTTTGCCGCTCCTCGCTCCGCGCTCCTCTATATTGGTAGTGCGCACCGGATCGCAGAGCGCCAAATCGGCGCGCCCACGCCCACCACTGAGGAAGAGGGACGCCGACTGTCAGGATAAAGGTGCATGGAGGAGATCTATTCGTGGCCACCCCCTCTGGGATTTATGTTGTCTGACAATAGATAGATTATAATGTAAAACTTTTATTAATACATAAACCCAATTCAACATACCATTTATCCATCAAAAACTTACATTATTCTTGCATTTCTGTTTAACCCGTCCAGCCCCGGCTAGTTTTGTAATGTTTGTTCACCAGAACCCGGCCGGTTTTTAAAAAATGGTTTTATTCCAGAAATAATAGCGAATGGGTTAGGAATGAAGGAAAAACCACGAAAAACCGCTCAAAAAGCTTAAAGAATGGTCCTACAGAGCCCCCGAAAACGTATTTTACAAGAGTAAAAAATTGAAGGCAATTACCCCAAAAAATCAGGTTATTGCGCGCTCACGCACGTGGACTTTGAGAGTTTTCAACCATCGGCACGGTTGCGTGGGATACGTACACAGTTCCCATACAAATCTGAGCCCTCTTGAGTGGCTACACCTGAGGTTACGGTCGGCCCAATTAGGGTGACGCGCCAGGCGCGTCTCTGGGGCTGTGCGTTACATACATCGCCGACGCGTCAGGCGCGTCGCTGGGGCTGTACGGGTTAAGCGTTGTTTCCACATAGCGATTTTGATTAGTTTTGTCTTTTTACTGTGTTCGTATAAGTTTTGGTTTGTTTATTTTGCTAAGTTTTACATTATATTATCGATGTTCACGGCTCCAACTTCTTTATAGCCTGAAACTCGCAAGTGGTCTATTGTAAATCGAGTGAGACCTGTATAAGAGTGAAATAATATTGACTCTTTCCCCCCCCCCTCCCCCCAACAGAGAATCTAAAACACCTGAAGTGGCTGAGTGTCGCTGGGTGTCCAAACATAGATGACTGGTGTGTTGATCGTATCTGTGGGGAATACTGCAACACTCTTCAACACCTGGACATTAGTAACTGTACCAAGATCACTGAACGAGGCATCGGGGCACTGGCTAGATTAAGGTAAGCAGGTTAAATTCACAGTGATGTAGGGTAGACTCTATAGTAATTATAATGTAAAACTTTCAAAATAAACAAATAATAATAATAAGCATGTTACTTATTTCTCATAAGCGCCAATTTTTCCGAAGAATTCACTAGCGCTCGAAAAGAGAAAGAAAAAATAACAAAATCAATGCATCAAAAGAAGGCTTATATACAACACACATTTAACAATCACTAGCAGTGGCAAAATAGCCTAAACTCTATAGCCATCTGTCATGACACCTCTCTCAAGATCATAGCTTCTCTCAAAGAGAAAAGTCTTAAGTTGTCTCTTGAAGCATTCAACAGAACTCAGTTGTCTCATGGACAGCGGCAACCTGTTATACAACCTCGGAGCCATGTAGGAGAATGACCTCTCAAAGAAAGAAGACTGCTGGAAAGCCCTTGGTTCATCAAGACGAAAAGGGTCATTGCCATGACGCACAACTACACCATGGTGTGCCGGTGGGTGCCTGAGCAGCTCCGCAAGGTACCTAGGCTCACCAAATTTGAGAACCTTAACCCGTTGAGACCCAGCGTCGCACGTGTTGCGTCGGCAGTCTTTGATCACCAACTCCCAGCGACGCATCACGTGCGTCCGACATATAAAAAACACTTACGTGGCTCGTAAGGTAGGAAATGGCGGGAGAATAGGAGGGGGAGGTACCGTAGTGTGTGGGGGAGCCGGGCCAGTAGGTGTGAGCGGGCCGAGACAGCCGCGCGGCTGGTGGTGGTGGGCTTAGTGGGGATAGTTTACACCCCTAGTTTACCGCCACTTTGAACCTTCATTACTCCGGTCGTATGGGAGCTAGAGGCTTGAGATTTATGTGAGATACTCCTTAGGATGTATGCCGTACAATGCCATACTCAGTTTTTACCCTAGTACTCCCGGGCGGGTGGTCATGCGGGGGAGACGAACTATTGAAACCCCCCCGCCCCCCAAATGACCGAAATGATTTTTTTTTATTTGTGTGTTCATTTCTCACCATTCTCTTCCATTTTGGCTCAACAAATTTTTTTGAAGCTCCCCCACCGCCCCCCCCCCCCAAAAAAAAAATGTCAGGGGTGATTTTTGTTTGTTAGTTTTTCATTTCTCATCCTTGTCTTCCATTTTAGCAAACAAAACAAAAAAGTGAAAATGGCTTGGGACTGGGGTGAACAAAATATTATAACTAGCCGGGGCTCAACGGGTTAAAAGTCACCAAACACAACTTAAATTCTATTCTTGCTCTTACTGGCAGCCAGTGCAGTTCTATGTGAAGAGATGTAGTAGGAGTTCTAGGTGGAACACCAAAACTTAGACGAACACAGTAAAACAGACAAAAGAACTTATCAAAATCGCTATATGGAAACAACACTTTAGCAAAATAATATAAATTCATATTATCATCAACCCACCAATTAACTTTCAAATGAACCTAATTAATTAAATCAATGAAACTAATGAATACAAGGATTCGAACCTAGGATACTCACACCGAAATTCCGTGCACTAACCATTACGCTATCGAGACAAAAGAGATCGGCAACCTTCATCTTATTAGTACCACTAGTGTCATTAGCCTGTCTACACTCAAATATATCCATACCTACTCTCTGCAACTCTCCATCCCAAGAGTGAAACGTTATTTTCAGTCTTTCTTCTATTCAACTGCTGAGCTCTGGAACTCTCTCCCAGAATCAGTCTTTCCCTCCTCCTATGACTTAAATTGCTTCAAACTCTGTGTGTCCAGGCATTTTGGCTCGAACGTCCCTTGATTTTGGCCCTGTAACTCTTTCAACTCTGGGGGAGGCACTCGCTACAGGCAGTTCTGCCTTTTGTCTTCCTCACTTGCATAGAAAAAAAAAATGTATATACAGTATACATGTACATGTACTGTGGGGGCGCTCGGTTATGGCCTTGGAATTGCTCGGGGCCTTGGAGCTGTTCGGCCAGGCAGCTTGGGGAACAACAACAACAACAACAACAACAACAACAGTATACATTTGGCAATTGTGGCACACAAAATATAGTTTGGTCTTTGGATCTAAATTGTAGGCTGCATGATTAAAGATTTAACCCTTTCAGGTCCGGAGGTTGCCGTTTAGTATTCAAAATAGAATTATCTTGCTCTTATAATTACCTCTCCAAAATTAGTGTTCTGCCCATAACTCACTCAAAGACAACTACAACTAAAGGTTTCTAAACACCCCTGATGGTCATAAAGGTTCAAAGTATCCCTGTAAGGACACAATTGCGTCCTGCAGTGCGCAAAAGGGTTAATATCACCCCATTATAATGTAAAACTTGCATTGTTCGATAATTATGGGACAAAACTGGCATCCAATAAAATAGATGTTACATTTTTCTTACTACAAGATCTCTAGGGTTGACTAACCAATTTGTATGGGGTGCTCCAATTAGTACTAAAAGAGTTGATAAGAAAATGTGTGCAAAAAAAAATAGTTTTATTAGATTAGTGATATCAGGTTCTATGATTTGATCTTTATTGAACAAACTTAACAAGTGATGCAGCCCAGAACAGAACTGCCTGGAAATCTGCCATTAAAACATGGGAATGTAGCCATACTTCTTGTAGATTACTCAGTCTTGATTTGAGCCTATTCTGGGATACTTAAAAGCTTTTGTGACTATCAGGGATTTTTAGAATCCTTTAGTTTAGTTACTTCAACCTCTGCAGTTGTCTTTGAGTTAGCTGTGGGCAGAAAACTAATTTTGGAGAGGTAATTATAAGATTGAGAAAACTTTATACTGTATATGATTGCTAATCGGCAACCTCTGCGTCCACACGTGTGTGAAAGGGTTATGCGTCCACACGTGCGTGAAAGGGTTAAAGTTTATGTACAATCGGCTTAATAAGTGATGTCGCGGCACCAAGTATATTTCGATCAATAATTGGTATCAGCACTGTCTAAGCTTTAATTCATCGTTTCGAGTGAGATAAACAAACATGTTCCTACACTTACCCACCCTATTCAACATCTGGCAGACATTATTACAGCACAGAGCGAACAAAACGTAACGACAGCGGCGACATGACTTATTTGGCCAACTGTACATTATGTAGGATTAGCCTAGTGGATGAAGTTTTATTTTTACATCTACAATGTCTCATTCAATAACAATTTTGACCATATGTACAGTATGTACAGTATGTATATAGGCTACTCTGGTATGTGGTGGAAAACAAATATAAATAAAATAAAAAAGGAAAACTGGGATAAGTGCCAGAGTATACAGTATACAATTTGACCATGATGATTATATATTTTTAAGTGCCCTGGTGTATCGCAGATATTTCGAATCTTAAGAAATTCTGCTTGAACCGCTTCAGTACCGGTGACGTCTTTTTTTTTCACCTGCATTTAGATGATTTTATGAAGCTTAAGAAGGACATACAGTAGCTAAAAAGATTAATCGAGATAGTTTGTAGCCTTTTAATGGTTAGAGGTCCTTCCTAAGCTTAATATAAATCATCAAGTACTCAATACTTGTATTGAGTATTGTTCACATGTGTGGGGAGGTTCCTCTCACACCGCTCTCCTAGACAAAGTTGAAAGGAAGGCCTTTCGTATCATTAACTCCCGTCCACTCACCAACTCTCTGCAATCTCTCTCTCTCCGCCGCAATGTTGCATCTCTCTCGCTATTCTATCGCTACTATAATAATCAGTGTTCCTCAGAGCTATCCCAGTGCATACCACCTCCTTTACGTAGGGCACGTGGTACCCGTCTTGCAACTCAATCCCACCCCTACTCTGTGCAACTCTCCAACCCAAGAGTGAAACGTTACTCTCAAACTTTCTTCTACTCAACATCTGAGCTCTGGAACTCTCTCCCAGAATCAGTCTTTCCCTCTTCCTATGACTTAAATTGCTTCAAACTCCGTGTGTCCAGGCATTTTGGCTCGAACGTCCCTTGATTTTGGCCCTGTCACTCTTTCAACTATGGGGGAGGCACTCGCTATAGGCAGTTATGCCTTTTGCCTCCCTCAATCACATAGAAAAAAAAAAAACAAAAAAAACAAAAAAAGTTGCCAGAATATAATGATAAGGACGTCACCGTTACTGAATGGGTTAATGGTAGTTTGAATGTAATGAACTGGTGTTTCCCCTCTTAATGTTATTTACTGTGAAGGAATGTACAGTATACAGTAATATAATTATACAGTACAGTACAGTAGTCATATAGAAAGTCTTCTATTACTAAATGTTTCTCTTTTCTTTCCAGAAAACTAACAAGTCTAAATATCACTGGATTAGATCACATTCAAGACATCCACATTATATGCCTGCTACTTGAAGACTCCCTGCCGGATATTAAGATTACAGGGATAAATTATATGGATCCACTATTGGGAAAATAAAGAACTCTCGTACTATGATTAAGATTTTACGTAAATTTATTATTAGACCTATAAAGCAATCCTAGGGCTTATCCAATTATAATGTAAAACTTGCAAAATAAACAAACCAAAACGTTTACGAACACAGTAAAAAGACAAAACAACTAATCAAAATCGCTATGTGGAAACGACGCATTAAGTAAAATAATAATTTATAAATAAAAGAACACAATCCACACATAATGAAAACCCCTTTTATTGTATTGTGGGTATTCTTTCTCCATTACTGCCTCTCTCATGATCCCCGTAGGCAGGTTGATTAATTGATACCACAGCACCATACCATACCACATCCATACCATACCATATCATACCATACCATACCATACCACACCACATCCATACCATACCATAGAACGGTTGGTAGAGCACATCACTTTTGATTTTGTTTTCAGGTTTTATATTTTAATTAAAATGTAAAACTTGCAAACTAAACAAACCAAAATTGGGACAAGGACAATTAAGGGGAGGCAGACCGTTTGTTTGGTCTATTAATTCATTTATTCAAATATATTTTTAGTTTCCTTCTTAGACCTCCATCAAGCTTAGAAAAACATCCTCTAGACCCCCCTTCAAGATAAATTTGTAAATTTTTCGGTAGAAAAATCTCCCTGCCGAAGGCCGGTTCCTCTTGTAAATTGCAGGCTCACTGTCGCTCGCCAGGTAATAATCGACACCTAAATGGCACGAAAGGTCTTAAAATTGACAACGAAATGGAGCGAAAGGTGTTAAAATCGCCATACTAATGGGCCGAACGTCTTACAATCTCAAAACTAGTGGGGCTAAACAGTACGGAGAAGGGGGTCCAGAAAAAACGGTCTGCCTCCCCTTAAGTGCCCGCCCTAAAAATTTGCACGGCCGCCCAACATATGGTACAGTATTCCAGATAAATTAATTTACTTTTTTCTCTTAAATTATATTCAACCAAATATTTAACCCTTTGAAGCTCTGACACGTTTTAGCTGTTCATTTTGGCTATCATTAGACGAATTTATGCAGCTTAGGAAGGATCTGTGGGTATTAAAAGGGTAAATACTAACTCAATCAACCCTTTGACTTCCATATACCGTTACTAAGCCGAATAAAATTGTCTAATAGTAGCCAGGAACAGAAACGCACATTGGAGCTGGAAATGGTTAACACAATTATCACAGTACTGTAGTGGCATACTGTGCGAGATTTATAAAGACTAGAATTACAGGTCTCCCTCGATTTACGATTGGGTTACGCTCCTGAAAACACATTATATAACCCGTTCAGTACCAGAGACGTCCTTTTTATCATATTCTGACAACTATTTCATGATTTTATTCAGTTTAGGAGTGACCTCTAGCAAAAATAAGGCTTCAAACTATCTCAGCCTACCATTTTTACTACCACATCCTTCCTAAGCTGCATAATATCGTCTAAATATGGCTTGGCTAGAATATAACACACGTCGCTGGTACTCAAAGGGTTAATAGAAAAACTGTATAGCGAACCCTAAAATAAATGGGGATGCGTTCTCGGACCAGCCAAAACCCAAACCCTAACATCTAAAACCATATAATAATATCGTAAATAAGGGCATCGGATAGTGAGGGTAGGCTTCTTGCTCTTAGTGTACAGTCGCACTAATAAATGCTGTCTCTGCACCAAGTATGTTTTGATCAATAATTGGTATCAGCACTATTTAAGCTTCATTTCTTCATAGCGAATGAAATATACAAACACGTTCCTACACTTACCCACCCTATTCAACATCTGACAGACATTAATACAGCACAGAGCAAGCCAAACGTAATGACAGCTGGGACATGACTTATTAGCGCCATCGTACTATGACTATACAAGACTGCCAGACATTAATACAGCACAGAGCAAGCCAAACGTAAGGACAGCTGGGACATGACTTATTAGTGTGACCGTACTACGACTATACAAGACTGCCAAACGTTATAATTAAATCTCCGCGGGTAATCGAGGTGCATGTGTGAAAGGGAAACTACAGTCTTGTCGTCGAAACCATGAACAAATATCAAGAAACCACGAAAAAATGTCTAAGTGTGATAAGCCCTTAACCCTTCACCACCATGACGTAATTTTCATCATATTCTGGTTACTATTAGACAATTTTCTTTAGTTAATAATCTACCTGTCCAACTCAAGTGGGTAAATACGATCTCAATAAACCCTCTTAGTAACATGGGTCCTTCTTAACCCGGGAACTGCGGGAAGACTCTTAAGAGTTCCCCCGGCGGACTGCGGGAAGACTCTTAAGAGTCAGAGAAAAAAAAAATCAATTTTAAACATCGAAAAAAAAAAAAAAATTTGCCCTTGGGCCATGCAAAATATCAGTCCTCTACCTCCCCTCCTTCCCCACTTTCCTCACCTCCTTCAGTTATCACCTATTTTCCCTGTTATTCCCTTATTCTGAGGTATATTTTCGTGCTAACATTAGCGAGTTGCAAGCAGGGCATTGTCATCACTGTTAGCAAGCGAGTGCAAGAGAGAGAGAGAGTATCGATCGACAGTATCTCAGTGGCCTTGGGGGAAATTGGCGGGAAAGCAGGTTGCCTCACCCATACATTATGCAACTCGCGGCCTGTAGCGCCGATTTTGACCATCCAAACGCTGTTTTCACTCGTTTTATTGTTGTAACAGGTTAATACCTTTATAATCAACCTATAATAGGCGCATATGGATAAGTATTAATGCTATTTATGGTAAAATGAATATTTTAGTGATGGAAACCGCTCAAATACATGCGCACAGGCAGAGGTGTCTAATTACCCCCATGCGCACTTAAGAGGTTAAACTGCATAAAATCGTCAAATTTTAGCCAGAATCAAAGTTAAAAAGACGTCATGGTGCTGAAGGGGTTAACCAATTAAAACAATTATGAGAGTACAAGTAAGAAAATTAAAGTTAGGTACCCCGAACCAAAAGATGTTTATTATAAGAGATATGTGTACTGTACTGTATCATTAATGCATTTAAGGGAGCCCACCTTGCTTTTTTTCTCTTTCTTTCCCTCTCTCTTTGGCTTGTATCTATTCGGCCCCATTCAGCCTACTGTTTTAAGACGTTTACCCCCATCCAGGTGTCAATATTTTCCTGGCGAGTGGTAGCGAACCAGCACATATATATTTTTGTTTTGACAGCAAGCTAAATTTGTAAATTTTTCGATAGAAAAATTTCTCTGGCAAAGCCGGATTTCTCCATACAATGGTGGCTCGCTATTGCTCGCCCGGAAAAAATCGACACTTGGATGGGGATAAGCGTCTTAAAACAGTTGGCTGTATGGGGCCGAATGGATACTAGCCAGAGAAAGATAAACAAAAAAAGCCGGTGACCCCCCTTAAGTTATATTGAATAATCCTTGCCATTTGATAGTACAGTGCTGTATAGAAATTGTAAAATAGATGTACAGAATACAACAAATATAGTGAATTGTCTATTATCCTGTATATGTCAATCCAAAACTGTTTACTTTATATACTTTACATTTACAATGCAATACATCAGCCCTGCCTTTAATTAAAATGTAAAACTTGCAAACTAAACGTCTCCGGGCAAGATGGGCGCGTGGTTTGGGGTTCATGGAGGATTTCTTCTCCCTGATGTTTGTATCGAACCTCTCTTATTTCCCTGGTGGTGTCAGTGGATAACCTTACTGTTAGGTCCTTTCCTGGGGTCGGAGGAAGTGGCGAGGCGATGCTGGCGACCCGGGCCTGACGTGGTGAGGAGGCTCTTGTGTCCTCTTGACTTGGCGGCGTGGTGACAGTTGTTGTTGGGGGTCGTTCAGTGCGCCTTCCTTTCACCTCCGTGTTCCTTCCGTTTGCCCTGGTGCTTTTTATCCCCCATCTCTTAACTATATGAAATGGGAGGTGATTCTACTCTTGGATACTGCAGGGATTTATGAGTTTCTAAATATGTTCATGCTTGCCTGATCGCCTATAGGTGCGGTATGTTAGGTTGCGTCTGTTTCTCGTAAATCATATACTTGTAGGGTGTAAATATATATCTTAGTCTATGTATACTAAACTGTTAGTGATTTTATATAACATCTATTGTCTGTGTATTTGTCTTGTTGCAAGTGGGTCCAGTCTGATGTCTTATTTGAGCAAAGCGATAGATGTAGGCTACTGTCTGTAATCACGTCTGATCCATCTTACAACTTTGTTTTGTATGGCCTCTTTTTTATTTATGTTATTGTGAGTGTGTGGATCCCAGACGGTGTTGCAGTATTCTAGGTGTAGCTGCACAAGTGTTTTGAATGCAAGAATTTTTATGTTTGCGTGACACTTAGAGAGAGAGATTCCTGTGCAGGAAGCCCAAGACCTTGTTAACCTAAACTTTGTTAGATGCTGAAATAGCCTCCCGAAAATATACTCCCTGACCGGGAATTGAACTCGGGACCCTTGGGTTATGAGGCAGGTACTTTACCAGTTAGACCAATAGAGATATCTTTCTTTGTCTAACTGACAGAGTGTTTGCCTCATAACCCAAGGGTTGTCCCGAGTTCAATTCTCGGCCAGGGCATATTTTCGGGAGGCTATTTCAGCATCTAACAAAATTTAGGTGTGTTGGTAAAATTGTTAAGATGGTTGAGAGTAAGATCGGAGCTCCATAAATCCTCTTTCGGCTATGGTGTAAAAACCTATTCCTACATAGGCACCCTATCAAAGGCCTTCTCCAGGTCTACAAACACAAGATACAGATCCCTATCTTTAAGTTGTTGTTGTTGTTGTTTTTCCCCAAGCTGCCTGGCCGAACAGCCCCAAGGCCCTGAGCAAGGCCAAGGCCATAACCGAGCACCCCCACAGAACCCTCCCTGCCGACCACAATAAAGCCTGGGTGACCGAAGCCACTCCATGGCGGGGAGCTGAGGAGGGTGCGGAAACGCCCGGGAAACCAAAGCCCCACCCAGGGCCCTGTGCCCCTCAGCAATTATGAAGAGAAAGTTGAGGGGCAAAGGAAAGATGTGACGCTTTGGCTTCCAATCTTGGTAGATTAGGAGGTCAATCCACGCAAGAGACGCCGTCACTTGAGATCTACAAAATATATAAGTAAAAGGAACAGTCAGAGTAAGCTATGGGTATGGCAGAGATTGCTCAGTTCTCACTCTGATAGACCAGCCCATCACCACATGACTAGAACCCAATCCTCTCAGCATCAGCTAGGAAAGGCCCTAGAAAGCCGCCTTTGGCGGGGGGATAGCTCCCCTATTTCAACCCTTTTCGGGGTTGGGCACCCGCCCCCTATCTTTAAGTAGATATCTTTCCTGCAGTTGCCGGACTATGAAGATAGTGTCGATTGTGCCACGTCCTGACATGAAATAGGTGTGTGGCTGCACAGCTTTCTCACTTCAAGAATGCAGACCTTTGATGTTGATGACCACACATCTGAAAAGTCCCATGTCATCAGTGGGGTGCCACAAGGATCAGTCTTAGGACCTCTACTCTTACTTGTAATGATAGGCGGCATTGATGACGGAGTTGGTGAATCCTTTATATCCTCTCTTTGCTAATGACACAAATCTAACCCGTGCTGTCAATGATGAGGACGTACAAATGGTACACCTCTAGAATGACCTAAACATGATCTACTCGTGGGCAGTAGAAAATAACATGACCTTCAATGAGGACAAGTTTGATGCCTTAAGATGTGGTTCAAACCAAAACCTCAAGGACACTACCAAACTGTACACCGAACGAAGCCACGACATTACCCCTAAACCACACGTAAAATATCTTGGTGTACACTTTGATGATGCCACTTTTCAATGCCATATGGCTGCAGTTATTAATAAAAGTTAAGGGAGTGACCGAGTAGATCCTGCATAAATTTACAACAAGAAATCATGTTGATTCTGTGGAGATCTCTCGTACATCCCCCTACTTAATTACTGCAGTCTAACTATATGGTCACCACACAATAGGGGGAACGTTCAAGATCTTGAACATGTCCAAAGATCCTTTACAAGAAACATTCGGGGGATGAGGGATCTTAGCTACTGGGATCGGCTCAAGAAACTGGGGCTGTACTCCCAGCAAAGAAAGAGAGACAGATACTGCGACTTATATGTGTGAAAGATCCTGGAGAAGATGGTACGAGATACAATGCGAAATTACCAGACTGGATGAAGGTGAGAGAGGAGATCCCTACTAACTAATTCACCTCAACGAGTGAGATCCCTCCTCGCAGCCAGCCTAGGACGCAGCGGACCAAAAGTATTCAACTCGCTGCCCCAAGAAGTGCGAGACAAAACAGGTTGCCCGGCAGACAGGTTCAAAAGGGAGCTAGACTGCAGGTTCCTAAAGACCCTGCCAGACGAACCATCAGTGTATGGAATATGGATAGGCCTACACTGCAAACTGCCGGGCAGCCCCAAACTCAATACCGGACCAGATGGATCTCTTGCGAAGGTACACACGGGACGGACGCATCGGTGGTGCACCAAGACTGGGGCCGGGGCCTCTCGACATCAAGTAAGATCGTGTAAGTAAGTAAAGTCTAAATATTAAGCCCTTCTTGTTATGCCACATTTTCAAGAAAGGTGAGACAGTCTGATTGCGATTCCCAACTTAGCGTTTATCGTCAACTGAGGTACCTCTCCACTTAGTCAGGTTCACCGTGTCATGCCGTGGGAATTGCGTGCCAAAAGCGATTTTATTGTTTATATGCCATCTATAGGGTGTTAAGGGTCGCTCTACTGGTGATCTTCTTTCATATCTTACTAACTCTTGGTCATCCTCCTTTCGGAACTTCGGTGAGACTTTTTCTATTGCACTAGACATATCGAAAGCCTTCGATAGAGTCTGGCACAAATCTTTAATTTCTAAACTACCCTCCTTCGGTTTCTATCCCTCCATCTGTGCCTTTGTCTCTAATTTCCTTTCCGGCCGATCCATAGCCGCGGTTGTGGATGGCCATTGTTCACTTCCTCACCCTATAAACTCCGGTGTTCCTCAGGGCTCTGTCCTATCTCCTATTCTCTTCCTAATTTTTATAAATTATCTCCTCCACTGTAGGCTACCTCAATTCCCATCCATTCATACACAGACGACTCAACCTTACACTACTCCATTAGTTTTTCAGAACGCCCCAGCCAGCAATCCCTCAACGACAAACGTAATGAAGCCATAGAACTCTTAAATTCTGATCTAAATACTATCTCCAAGTGGGGCAGAGAAAACCTTGTTACCTTTAATGCTTCCAAAACCCAATTTCTCCATCTATCTACCCGTAAGGAACTCCCAGCGGACTATCCCTTATTCTTCAACAATACAAAAATCAATCTTTCATCTTCTCTCAATATTCTTGGTGTCTCTTTTTCTTCTGCTCTCAGTTGGAAGGACCATATTACCAGTCTTGCTAAGGGAGCCTCCCAGAAGCTGGGTGTGCTCAACCGCCTTAGGGGGTTCTTTTCCCCTGCACAGCTTCTTGCTCTGTACAGGGGCATAGTGCGTCCTTGTATTGAGTATTGTTCACATGTGTGGGGAGGTTCCTCTCACACAACTCTCCTAGACAAAGTTGAAAGGAAGGCCTTTCGTATCATTAACTCCCGTCCACTCACCAACTCTCTGCAATCTCTCTCTCTCCGCCGCAATGTTGCATCTCTCTCGCTATTCTATCGCTACTATAATAATCAGTATTCCTCAGAGCTTTCCCAGTGTATACCACCTCCTTTACGTAGGGCACGTGGTACCCGTCTTGCAACTCAATCCCACCCCTACTCTGTGCAACTCTCCAACCCGAGAGTGAAACGTTACTCTCAGTCTTTCATCTACTCAACAGCTGAGCTCTGGAACTCTCTCCCAGAATCAGTCTTTCCCTCTTCCTATGACTTAAATTGCTTCAAACTCCGTGTGTCCAGGCATTTTGGCTCGAACGTCCCTTGATTTTGGCCCTGTCACTCTTTCAACTATGGGGGAGGCACTCGCTATAGGCAGTTCTGCCTTTTGCCTCCCTCAATCACATAAAAAAAAAAAACCCACAAAGCTTAGGAAGGATCTGTGCGAATTATACGGGTGAAGACAATCTCAATTAACCCTCAGTCTTCCACATACCCTTCCTAATCTGAATAGAATCGTCTAATAACAGCCAGAAAACAGAAAATGAACGCGTAAACAGATCTTGAAAGGGCTGAGCTGTATACTATAGTCTATTCACAGTAAGTAGGCGAGAAATCATGACCTCTAATCTCTGTAACTAAAAAGCGACTAGAGTAATCGAGCAAATATTTCCACCATTTGGGAAGAGTCAGTCAAGGAATAGATGTGAAAATTTACAGCCAATTTGCTCTAGCCCTTTTTGAGTTACAGAGGATATAGAGGTCAAGATTTCTCGCCTACTTACAGAAAATAGACTATAGTTCATTGTTGTGGCAGGGTGATATTATATCCCACCTACAATAGCCTATCTTTATTGTTGCTGATATTATTAGGTTATTTGGGTATGATCATCTTGGTCATTGAGTATTTAACCCCTTCTGTACCGGCAACGTCTTTTAAACTTTATTCTGGCTGCTATTAGACAATTTATTCAGTTTTAAAAGGGTCTCCAACAATTAACATGCTTTGAACTATCTCCCTTTAGTCCTTTACCTTATTTACTACCACAGATCCTCCTCAAGCTGCACAAAATCGTCTAAATATAGCTTGAATAAACTTAAAAAGACGTCACCGGTACAGAAGGGGTTAATAGCCAGGAAGGGGAGGGTTGTAGCCTATATATTGGTTTATTTATTTATTAAATTATTATTATTTTTTACTTGCCTCCCTTGGCCTCCATCAAGCTTAAACAAATATGGCCAAGACCACCTTCGAGATGAATTTATGCATTTTTTGGTAGAAAAATGCCTCAGCCAATGGCCGATCCCTCCTAAATTGCAGGCTCGCTTTCGCTCGCAAGGAAAATATTGACACCTATCTTGCACAAAAGGTCTCAAGATCTTCAATCTAATGAGGCGATTGTCTTAAAATCTCAAAACTAATGGCACTCAACATGAGGGAGAAGGAGATCCAGATAACCCACCTTTGTATCCCGCAATAACGTGTGTGAACTACTAAAAATAATTGTAGGCTACAAGAGAAACTAGAATTTGCAACAGATTCCTGGTTCGAATCAACAACTAAATCATCTAAATGCCTCGGAGAATTAAAAGTAAAATATGATGATCTAATAGAAATGAGTATAGTATAGAGTTAGAGAAAATGTTAAATGAAGGTGTTACTAGAACTTGAAAAGAAAACATTAATAGGAAAGCATTAAGTCTAAATATTTATAGAAACTGGAAATAAGAATTAAGAGGAGCAGAACTAATATATAATAATAGGCCGGCCTCGATCAGTAATGTATCAATAGCCAGAACAAACATCCTAAGACTAAAACATATAAATAGATTTGTAGGAGATACAGTGTGTGATAGGCTATATCTGTGGGAATGGGATAGAGGACCAAAAACATATACTGTAGGCCTATCATTCTGTGGTGCCCAGCATTAACAGCTAGCATACATGTTATGCCAAGTTTTTACTGGGGTTGATTGGTTTAAATAAGTGGATTCTTCCTGACTGGAGGAGCCGAAATCGTTCTAACACAGACACAGAAGTACAAGAGGATAATTATAACAAGACGTACATTCATATTATATTTATTGGCACAAGAATATCGCATACGTAATACTAGAATAATGGTAAAGAACAAAATATAAGACACACGAACGAGGCTCTACTGCTTCTTACTCGTAAGACTTACTTCTATTATATCATCTAGGTGATTATTATGGACTGTCTTCTAATCGAAGTAATTTACACTTATCCTGTATTTGTTATGAGGATATAGATAGCACTTCCTTCAATCGAGGACTTACACTTGTGCTTGGATAGGTACGGAGCAATATTATGCATACAAACTTTTTGTTTTATTACGCGTAGAGTTAATCTTGAATGGAGGCTAAATGGAATCTATTTTCTAATTAATTCACTGTGTAATTATGCGTAGACTATATTGTTTTCACTCTATTATTATTATGAGAATAATTATTATTACTTCCCTGATTATTTGGGCTGCACTAGTACTTTCTTTTCTTTACTCTTTACATAGAATCATAGTAGGCCTATCCACTCGCACGAGAATACTTCTTTATATATAGTCGTATCAATAGCTAGCTACTATTTTGCACTATTGATCATTTATACTGCTTATTCATAAATACACTGCGTATAGATCCTTCTCACAGTTGTTTCTCCTGTGTATTGATAACAGTATAATAATGTCACTTTAAATTTGTAGAATAGGTAATCCAGTCTTCGGTAGATGAGTTGGCCGTGGGGTTGATCCTGACGTGGTTGATTGACAAACAGTGGTAGGCTACTCGAACTCTTGAAGTTGGACCTTGAATACTATCTACCAAATGCCAGTACATAGGTAGAAATGGTATCGAGTTAGCGCAAGAGAGAGCTCACTACCTGTATACTCTGGTCTTTATAAGAGTTTTGATGCAGAACGTCCAGAGTCTTGGTGTGGGGTCTTATAAATACTGTGTGTAAATATGCCAGTGCATCAACACACGTTATCGAGCGAATGTAAGACAGTCGGTAGTAACGCAACAGATCTGAACTACTCTGACCTTTATAAGTCTTTCAGAACTGGGGGGGGGGGGTTGATGAGTATATTTTGGCCTTCTCCAAGATATTGCTATCTTGGAAGGACTCCGTGCTAAGTGCCGTTGTAGGGTAAACGGTTTCTCAACAGAGCCCTAATTTGGTATATCCTAGATGAAGCGCTTACCCTGGCAGCTCTTCTTCATCCACAATAGCGCCTCGGTTGGGGTAGAGAAGAATGTTAGTTACGACCAAACGTAGGTGTCTAACACGCAGTTTCTTTGTTGATACCCACAACAAAAAACAAAAGGAAAAGGACAATGGGTGGTAACTAGTCTTCCAGCCGTCTTACGTGCAGTCGCTAATAAGAACAGTCTTCCAACTGAGTTCCAAACTGTCTTATGTGCAGTCAGTAATAAGAACAGTTCTTCCCACTGATTGTACCGATCTTAAAAAAGGCTGCTGTGGTCATACCTTTTTTTCTTGTCCTGGCGGCTGTGTGGTTGTGCGGTAGAAAGGCGCCTGGACGTAGGATGTTCATGGTGGTTGCTTCCTTGTGGCTTGAAGGTGGGGTGAGGTAACGGTAGTATATACCCTCTCGGCTTCCATGGTCATGGCGGTAGTGTGGCTGGGAGGTAGCATACGGCGCCTGGAGGTGCGTTGTTTATGGTGCCTTTTCTTGTTGCTTCCCTATGAATGCTTATACCTATGAATTGGTAGTGGGGAAGTAAGAATTTGACTTCTTATGTGGTCCCCACCTCTTAAGACATGTCAGCCAAAATGTTCTCTATACCCATGTGTTTATCGTACCGTGATTTAAATGTGGCTATCGTGGGCGCAGTTACTATCCCATCTGGGAGTGAATTCCAGTCATCGATCACCCGGATCGCAAACCAGTTCCCTTTTAGTCTTGTTCTCCAGTGGTCCGGCTTTGCTAGTTTCAGTACGTGAATGTCCTCTCAGATTATTTGTATTGAGGTGGAAGAATCTGGTGTAAGGGATGTCATCGAAGCCATGGCATATGCATTAGCTTAATTGTTGGTTTCGATCATATCACCTCTTTTTCTCCGGTCACTGAGTGTCTGCAGTCCCAGGCGCTTATACATCTCTCCTCGTAGGGCAGGTGTGTTAGTTCGGGTACCAATTTCGTTGCACGTATGTCTTTGTACCCTCTCGAGAGCCTGAATATCCCTAACAAGGTAAGGGGACCAAACTTTGCACACCATAGTCCAACTTTGCACACCATAGACCAACTTCACTTTCCCTCTTCTGGATTTTGGGATTGGTTATGGTGATGAATAAGTTTTTCCCTGGTGTTAGAGGACGGGTCATCTCGATGGTAGCAACTCGGGCACATCTTGTTGGGCTGGGGATTGTTTCCTTGTGGCTTTGAGGTGTGGTCACTGTGGTGGGCAGAGGGAAAAAAGTGCTTGGTGGTGGTGTTTGTTGGACGAGCTTCTTTTCCATTATTTCAATACACAGAGGAAAGAAGAAAGGAACTTATCTATTCCAGGAATTTCCAGCAACCATCCATAGAAGAAGAAGACCAGTTACTAAGCACTCGATTGTTTGGTAGCCAGAACATAGATAGGATAAAATGGAAAATAGATACTTTTTGGAGGAAAGATAAATCATATAGGCTACATACCAACTAAGAACTAGCAAACAAAGAAAACTTCAAAACTATGAAGCAAAAAAGAAGAAAAACGAGGAACCAAAAAGAAAGAATGACTAAGAATAAAGCTAAGGAAATAAGAAGGAAAGTACATAACTTATTTTATCGTCGAGAAGTAAAAAGAGCATAATAAAAGGGAGGCGCCGTTGTACAGACCTAGCTTCCCTACCAACAACTGAACTGAACTGTATTTTATAAATATTAGCAGAATAATGATAAATTAATAGATAATAAATTACATATGAATGCTTATAATTAATAAGATTTTTGTTTTTCTTAGCATAGTTGCAATATATAGAGTTTAATTTCGAACCAACACGCTAGCTCTATTCTCTCAAATCTCTCTCCTTTCTCGCCCAGCTAGCAGATAGAAGACACTCAGCAAAATGGGTTTTGAAACTGTGTGGAATTCTCATCCTAAGAAATATGGACCAGGCTCCCGTAGATGGTATATACATATATGAGTTCATTGTATTGCATGTAATATACGTTTAATTGATTCCTTCTCATTACTTTTTGTTAAAATTAAGACGAACCTATGCACGTGTTTGATTGTTTACGTTTGTATCTAGCCTAGGTCGCCAAAGCGAGGGACGCAATGTTCCCTTTTGTTGAGGTCCTATGATTGGAGGCGAGGTTGGTTTAGGGTAAATCGGGAATTTCTGATCCAATTCGAAAGATGTGAACTAGCCTAGCCTAGGCCTATAACATTAGTCCAAGTTAGCCTATGGGCCAGGTGGCAGGCCAGTAGCCTATCACACTGGCCTGGTTTCCGTCGTCCTTCGTCAAATCCACATTTGCGTGGGAAGGCCATGTATCATGTTTAATGACACCCAAATAAAGCTGATAATATTCAAGACCTCTTTCGCCTCCCTATTAGAAATAGCCTAATGGTAAAAATTGAAGACAACCCGGACAGGTGGGATCTCATTTCTAATGGTAGTTTTGGGTTTAGGCCTATATCATGTTGGGCCTATGCTTCATTGCTATAGCCTATAAGCCCTAGCCTACTTTTTATCCACCGGAATTTTGTTTTTTCTTGGCTTTAGCCTAGGCTAGGCCTATATATTTGTTTTAGCATTAGGCTAACCTAACCTAATAACCCCCAAATACATTTAGGTTAGGTTAGGCCTAGCCTATTGCTAAAAAAAAAAATAGGCTAGCCTAGGCCTAAAACCAAAAAAAAAAAAAAAAATCCGGTGGATAAAAAGTATATAGGCCTAGGCTAGGCTAGCAATGAAGCATAACATGATAGCCTAGGAACCCAAAACTACCATTAGAAATGAGATCCCAGCTGTCCGGGTTGTCTTAAATTTTTACCGAAATAATTTATTAGGGCCTAGGCCTAGGGAAAATCGGGACCAATAAACTCTCCATATTGTTTTCATTATAGGCTAGTCCGCATGGAGGAATTTCGTTATCGATACTTGAAAATACCCGATTAGGCCTAGGCCTACACCGAAAAATAAAAAAAATAATAGGCTAAATCCCGACCGTAAACAAAGCATTGCTCCCAATGAATCCTTCGACTTGACTCTCCTCTTTGTTTTGAAAGATACGGTGAGTACAATTCGCCCAATAAATGGCGTGAGCGTTACAAAAACTAAATACCGGCAACCTGTTTTTGCCCTCGGGATGGATGTAGTGATCGGGCGTACGGTCGTCACGTGCGCTCGCAGTTACGTACTTACGTTCCCGTCTATTTTGACGCTATATTTTCTGCTATTTGTCCCCTGTCATTACTACATGAATACTAGGTTAGGCTAGGCTAGGCTAGGTTGTTTGGTTAGGCTAATGATTTTTATATCCAAAGGCAGTCAAAATAGACGGGAACATGATGGAAAAGGTCCGACGCCACTACGCTTAGTGTAAACAAGGCTGGCGGTACGCCCGCACTTAACATTCTTGCCTTGCCCCCTTACAGATCAATTTACATATATGAGGATGACAATAAATCAAGGGGCGTTGCTCCCCCCCTACCCCCCTTCAACCCATCGTGTATCCAATTTGTCCCACAATTTCCCTTACCTACTGTAAAAGCGCGATTCACCCAATAAGTGGCGTTATTTGACGCCGTATCTTCAGATTGATGAATAGCCTAATAGGTAAGTTAATGCAAATCCTCCACTCAAACCATAAAAAACAACGGAAAACCTGGCTTTGGTAATTTTTTTTGAAAAGCCTCTCAGCGTTATTATACATAATTTATTAGAACATAAGAACATAAGAAAATGGGAGTCTGCAGAAAGCCGATTGGCCTAAGCAAGGCAGATCCCTGTCCCACACAACCCCAATTCAATTACAAAGCCCAATTATAGGCTCAACACTCTAATACCCTGAGGATCATCTTACCAAAACGGTTAGATATTAACGCAGGATTATGGGGGTCTGCAGAGCGCTGATTGGCCCAACCCGGCTGATCCCCCTTCACACCCAACCCTTCTCGTCCATATGCTTATCCAATTTTATCTTAAAGCTCCCTACAGTTTTAGATCCCACTATAGCACTTGGTAGTCCATTCCACCCATCTACAACTCTGTTACCAAACCAATATTTGCCTATATCTTTTCTGAAACGAAATTTATCTAATTTGAAACCATTGGTACGAGTTCTTTCGCTATCACTGAGCTTTAGTACATTTGTCATGTCCCCTTTATTAATCCCACTAACCCACTTGAACACCTCTATCATATCCCCTCTAACTCTGCGTCTCTCTAACGAATGTAAACCTAATTTCTTCAACCTTTCTTCATACGAAAGATTTCTAATATTATGGATCATTTTTGTCATTCTACGCTGTACTCTCTCCAATGAATCTATGTCCATTCTGTAATAAGGACACCAAAATTGGACAGCATAATCCATATGGGGTCTCACTAATGACAAGTAAAGTTTTAAGATAACATCAGCAGTTCTGTTACTCACACTCCTAGAGATGAACCCGAGAATCCTGTTTGCCTTATTACGAACGCCTATACACTGTTTTCTAGGCTTCAAATCATTGCTAACAAACACACCTAGATCTTTCTCAGTCTGAATTTTCTAATTCTAAATTAGCTAGTTTATATTTAACATTTGTTTGCATCTTCCCTATCTTTAATACCTTGCATTTGTCAATGTTAAACTTCATCTGCCAATTTACTGACCATTCATGTAAGGTATCTAGATCCCTTTGGAGGCACTCTATATCGCTATCTGACAAATGTACTAAAGCTCAGTGATAGCGAAATAACTCGTACCAATGGTTTCAAATTAGATAAATTTCGTTTCAGAAAAGATATAGGCAAATATTGGTTTGGTAACAGAGTTGTAAATGGGTGGAATAGACTACCAAGTGCTATAGTGGGGTCTAAAACGGTAGGGAGCTTTAAGATAAAATTGGATAAGCATATGGACGAGAGGGGTTGGGTGTGAACGGGGATCAGCCGGGTTGGGCCAATCAGCACTCTGCATACCCCCATGATCCTGCGTTAATCTCTAACCATTTTGGTAAGATGATCCTCAGGGTATTAGAGTGTTGAGCCTATAATTGGGCTTTGTAATTGAACTGGGGTTGTGTGGGACAGGGATCTGCCTTGCTTAGGCCAATCGGCTTTCTGCAGACTCCCATTTTCTTATGTTCTAATTGATCTCCCTATTTTAGTATCGTCTGCGAATTTACTTATCCTACTAGTTATACCTAAATCTAGGTCATTTATGTATATAAGAAACAACAGGGGACCTAATACCGATCCCTGGGGGACACCACTTTTGACTGCTCCCCATTCTGACTTGGTACCATTTATGCTGACTCTCTGCTTCCTACCAATTAGCCACGACCTAATCCATCCTAACAACGCCCCACCTATTCCATGTGCCTCAACCTTTCTCATCAATCTTTCATGAGGGACTCTGTCGAAAGCTTTACTGAAATCTAAATATATAATATCATATGACTTGTCATTATCTACTGCTTCATATACCTCTGAGAAAAAACTAAGCAAATTAGTAAGGCAAGACCGTCCCTGAGTGAATCCATGCTGAGAAGAATTGATTAAGTTAAATGTTTCTAAGTGGTTTCTCATTTTCCTAGCAATAATTGACTCTAGTAGCTTTCCTATGAATGAAGTGAGACTAATGGGACGGTAATTGGATGCTATTGATTTATCACCTTTTTTGAAGATCGGAACTACATTTGCAAGCTTCCAAGCTTCTGGAACTATACCTGTTTCTAATGACTTGTTAAATAGAAATGTTAATGGGTAACTTAACTCATCACAAGGCCAGACCAGCAGCGGTACACACGGCTATGCCCGACCAAGGTGCTTTTTTAGAGGTAGTAATGGGACGTCTTCTGGAAGTGGAAAAACGGTCTCAAGTGATTATGGAGAGATTCCTAGCCCAAACCGAGGGGCCAGACACGAACCACAGAGGAAGGTGCAACTACCACTAACTAGTTTTGTTGTGGGCAACATCAGAGGACTTTACCCACGAAACAATCAATGTAAAGTCCCTATGTTGGGAGAAATTGCAGAGGAAGACAACTCAATTTTTCTAGCCCTCACAGAAACACACCTGAACGAAAACATTTTGGATGCAGAGATCAATATCCATAATTTCACTCTATTCAGAGCCGACAGAGAGGACAGAAGCCACGGAGGAGTAGCACTCTACCTAAGGGAGGATATGGCTGCAAATACCGAAACTTTAGTTGCATTCTCAAACGGCACAACAGAGCTACTAGCAGTACACATAAGTCAAACCGACATGCTCATCATAATTTTGTATCGACCTCCAAACACCACAGGGGAAATTTTCAAGGAGGTCACAGAGAAAATACAATCACTCCTACAAAATCTTCCAACTCCCGCTACAGATGTCATCATCACAGGAGACTTCAACCTGCCCATCATCAATTGGGCAACCATGAAAATAGATGGAGGAACCAGGGAGGAAAAACAGCAAGCCAAGGAGCTAATGACTATCATGGACACTGCATACATGAAGCAATACATCGAGGAACCTACAAGAGGCAACAACACACTGGACTTACTATTTGGCAACAACTTCGACCTGGTACACTCGTATGAAACTGTAAAAACTATATTGTCCGACCACAGCCTCATCAAAGTTAGAACCCCCACACCAACCGCCACACCACCAAGAAGATGTCAACAGGAATCAAGCCAAATACCCTGCACCTCTCTGAAAGATCTCAACTTCTACAGCAAAGATATAGACTGGGACAGACTGAGAGCAGAACTGGCAGGAACTGATTGGAGGGCACTATTCGAAGATAAAAACGTCGACGAAACTCTCAGTATCCTCCAGCAACAATGCCTGGAGACCTGTAAAAACACCATACCACCCAAATCAAGCAGGAAGCAGATCAAGCAGATTCCCAGAGATAGAAAAATACTAATGAAGAAAAGGACGTACTTGAGAGCCAAGCAAAGGAAGACCAGCTATGCGCACAATATCACCAAACTACAAGAAGAGCTTGATGAAGTGGAACGTAAACTCATCCAGTCACACCAAGAGCAAAGAACACGCGAAGAACTACAAGCAGTTGCAAACATACGAGTAAATAGCAAATTCTTCTATGCATATGCAAAAAGGAGACTCAGGAACACCACAACAATAGGACCACTTGCAAAACCTACGGGCGAACTTGAGAGTGACCCAACCGAAATGGCCAAGATACTCAAACAGCAGTATGAAAGTGTCTTCAGCCCGCCAAATGAAGACAAGAAAATCGAGAATGCAACGACTTTCTTTGGCAACGCTCCAGAGACACCACATCAACTCTCCTCGGTAACAGTATCAACAGAGGACATAATAGCAGCCATCGACAAGATTGGACCAAACTCTGCAGCAGGACCAGACGGCTTTCATGCCCAACTGCTAAAAAACTGCAAACATCAGCTAGCCCTGCCTCTAAAACTGCTGTGGAGCAAGTCCCTCCAAACTGGATATGTACCACAATCCCTAAAAGAAGGTAATGTCACACCAATACACAAAGGGGGTAGTAAAGGCATAGCCAAAAATTACAGACCAGTGGTGCTGACGTCACACCTTATTAAAATCATAGAAAGAACAATAAGAGCTAAGATGGTCAGCTTCCTGGAAGATAATGAGGCGTTCAACGAGGGGCAACATGGCTTTAGAAAAGGCCGCTCCTGCCTCTCACAACTACTATCACACTACGACAAAATCCTACAGGATATTCAAGACGGAGAAAATGTAGACGTCATATATCTAGATTTCGCCAAAGCTTTTGACAAGGTGGACCATGGGATCCTTCTACATAAACTCAAATCACTGGGAATAGGGGGAGACCTTGGAAGATGGCTCCATAGCTTCATCACCAACAGAAAACAAAGAGTCACGGTTCAAGGAAGCCTATCAGAAGCAGGTGGGGTCATCAGCGGAGTACCACAAGGATCAGTACTGGGACCTCTCCTATTCCTCATCATGATAGGAGACATCGACAGGGACCTGGAACACTCAACAGCCACATCGTTTGCAGACGACACCAGACTCATGAAGAAAATCACCTCACAACATGATGCTCAGCTACTACAACAAGACTTGGACAAAATCCTGAAGTGGGCAGAAGAAAACAACATGGCCCTAAACGGAGACAAGTTCGAGCTTCTAAGGTACGGGAACAAGAGAGCACTACAAAACGACACCAACTACAAAAGCGGACAGCAAGAAATTACCGCCAAGGACACAGTGAAGGACTTGGGAGTAAATATGAGCAGTGACGCCACTTTTTCCCAGCATATTACCAAAGCCACAACAACAGCAAAACAAATAGCAGGCTGGATCCTGAGAACCTTCCACACAAGAAATGAGAGGTGTATGCTAACATTGTGGAAGTCACTGGTCCTACCACGACTGGAGTACTGCTCCCAGCTCTGGTCTCCCCAAAAAGTAGGAGAAATAACAGAAATTGAAGCCACCCAGAGGACATTCACCAGTAAAATCCATGGGTTTCAACACTTTAACTACTGGGAGAGACTTAAGGAGCTGCAGCTGTACTCACTTCAAAGACGTAGGGAGAGATACATCATCATCTACGTCTGGAAGATTTTGGAAAAAAAGGTACCAAACCCAAACATCCAAGAGACTCGGCACCAAAGGCGAGGGAGGCTGTGCTATGTGAGGACTACGCCGGGATCAACACAAAAAATCAAATCCCTGATCCATCACAGCTTTACATACAATGGAACCAGACTGTTCAACTGTATACCAGCCCCTCTCAGGAACATAACCGGGGTGTCTCCAGACACCTTCAAGAAACACTTGGACATGTGGCTGGCCAAAATACCGGACCGGCCACCAACACCAGGATACCCCAGCACCAACTCCAACCGACTTCTGGAATGGAGAGTGGAAGAAAGGGAGCTGCCTGGTCGCAGTGGAGCCCCAGCTCAACTGTGTCACTAACGGACGGAATACAACTAAGTGTAACTAAGTGTATCTCTGCATTCTTTTAATACTCTAGCATATACCTCATCAGGACCAGGCGATTTATGAGGTTTCAGTCTGTCAATTTCCTTAAGCAATTTCAAACAGCCTGCTGCATAAAAAAAAAGAAAAAACCCACAACGATGGGCGACACGCTCCTCGGTGCTGCTAGGAGAGTGGCGAACGCAACCATAGGTAGGAACCTTAGGATTACCTCCATGCAACAGCAACATTTGAATAGAGTAAACTATCAGGTACCGTAAAATGGGGTAACTTCGGACATTTTTCGAGGTTTTTTAACAATTTCTCCTGAGTGTAAACACATTATAGAGATTTAACTAGGTCAAGTGATGTATGGTGATAGTGCGCCATAATCCAGGAAGCCTCCTAAAATTATGCCCCATAATAAGAGAGCTATCCTTATCCTAAATGATGTCCGAAGTTTCCTTGAAAAGTTGAAAACTTCGGACATGTATGGATAACTTCAGACATACGGTGATTTCTTATGGAAAATGATTGCCAAGAAAGCTGGGATAACTCCGGACAAACGGAGGAGAACTTCGGACGTACGTTCGTGGATTTTCGGCTCCTACTATTTTATATGAATATTTTATTATTGCTGCTTATTCCTGTCCGATGTTTTAGTGGAAAATGCACAGTCAATACTTTTAGGCCTGTATAATCAGTATAGGAGGGGGTTGTTGTTCCCCAAGCTGCCTGGCCGAACAGCCCCAAGGCCCCGAGCACCCCCACAGAACCCTCCCTGCCGACCACAATAAAGCCTGGGTGACCGAAGCCACTCCATGGCGGGGAGCTGAGGAGGGTGCGGAAACGCCCAGGAAACCAAAGCCCCACCCAGGGCCCCGCGCCCCTCGGCAATTATGAAGAAAAAGTTTAGGGGCAAAGGAAAAATGTGACGCTTTGGCTTCCAATCTTGGTAGATTGGGAGGTCAATCCATGGAAGAGACGCCGTCACTTGAGATCTAGAAGATATATAGGTAAAAGGAACAGTCAGAGTAAGCTATGGGTATGGCAGAGATCGCTCAGTTCTCACTCTGATAGACCAGCCCATCACCACATGACTAGAACCCAATCCTCTCGGCATCAGCTAGGAAAGGCCCTAGAAAGCCACCATAGGAGGGGGTTATATATGATGGTTAACATATATTCTGTTTGGATCTGTTCTCGTTAGGCATTGAGCTCACTCAGATTAGAAAATATTGAGCAGGAAAAATAACCAATGCTGTCTAATCAATAACTCGAAAATTAACTAGGCCTAGTGAAAATATATAGGTATGTATACTATATCACTGCATATACACTTATGAATTTGAGCCTTTTTATAGGTACTGTATAACATATTTGTTGGTGTTTCTTTCGGCAGATAATTTTTTTTGGGCAAGATATATGCCTCTCCTAATTTATATATTATTATGTTCTATCCAACAACCAACTCTACTCCTAAAATCGATTAATGAATATATATATTATATATCCAGAATTATCCGAAATACATAAATCGGTTAGCATATTATCATATTTTTATGGGTTTTTGGACTCGGAGAATGATTATTTGATCTTTTACCACCATATTAATGATGGACAAGTATTATGAATGATTTTCATAGGGCAAATAATAACAAACGATTGTTTTGTTCCATGTCCGAAGTTAGCATGTTTAAAAAAAAAAAAACAATCGGTTAAATGACAGTGTTCTAGCTAGAGCGTTATACAAGTGTAACAAATTTCCTTTGGTGGATGTTGTCTCTGGTAATGTTACTACAAAATGATATCAGTCACAACATCATTCATACAAACAAATTTCTTCAGGGTGATAGAAGTTTGGCAGGGTAGCGAAAAATGTACATATTTTCGTCATATATAATATTTTTTTAGTGTTCATATACTCATGTCAGTTCCCTAGGACTTTTACATGCTCTTCCTTTGCCATTTCTCTAAACGGACCCCACAAAAAAATAAAAATAAAAAGCGTTTCCATTATATAATGACAATGGCTAATTACTTATTATCGCCGATGTCCGAAGTTATCACCGCAGTACGAAGTTACCCCACTTTACGGTAGCCATATGGAAGCGATCACACATTCCCAATGTCAGCATCCCAAATCCAGAGAAACACGGATAGAAACATTTGAATGGCCTCCTTCAGCCTCACTGGTTTCATGGTAAAGAGATACCAGAAAAACTGACAGATGTTGCAGACAAATGAAAATGATGATGAAGAGGATGAAATAGACAGTGGTGATGAATCGGACTATGAAGTACTTATGAGCCCAAACATGATGATGATTAACCCTCCAGCCCCGGCTATGTATTATATATATATTCCTCGAAACCCGGGTGTTTTGGCCGAAAAACGTCTAGGCTAGGCTACCGTATATTCGTTAATCAGACTGCTTCCCGCATCCCCAAGCGTAGCTGTGTTATTTACCTGTAGAATGGCATTAAGTAGAGCTCTCTAAGTCAACTGGTTGAGCTGTGATGATGATTTCATTGGAGATAACTTTATGGCCAAAACAGCCACTTTACACCACTTTTCGATACTTAACAACAACATACAGGCACACACGAACAAGCGACGCTCTCCTTCTTGTGGCCGGAGATGCGGGGCGTCGGTCCAGCCGGCTGTTGTTTACATGCGTCGGACCGACGCCTCGCACACGAAGCTCACAGGCTTTCAACCACTGGGCGTTCAAGAGCCCTTCCGGGTACCTGTTATATGCTTTTTTATGGGCGTTCTAGAGCCCTTCCGTGGTGACAGGGTTAAGTTCAGAACTTATAGTCCTAAGCTTAAATTTTTTTTATTGTTTTTTTCTTGGAATTAATTATTGTGGGATATGAGTGACATACATATGGCATATATCTCAACATTTAGTATGCATACTCCACAAACATAGAAACACGAGATGCAACAGTAAGAAAATAATGATTACATTTCCTGTGCAATATGCTCCTAAAAATCTTTCAGTCTTACTTTACTTAACCCTTGTCTAGCGGGGTGTTTTGGGCATATTCAGGCCCTCCTGAATGATCAATCAAGTATCTGCATGAAAACAAAATATTTAGCAAAAAACTAGGCGCTAAAAGCTTCAAAATGAGACCAGAACGAGCTACGTAGCACTCGTGGTTCTCATACAGTGATACCAGTAACATGGGAGTTTAGCGCATTTCGGCATATTTTTCCCAGCTATGCTCACTACTGGCTACACTGCCGGCCTCTTGAGAACACAGGGAACACGAGTTAATGGGCGGCGGTAAGCCCTGGGAGTCGGCTGTCTTGCCATTTGCACTCTATTTTAACCCTTTAAAATCCTTAACAATGCTCCTAACTTGCTGCAAATTGGTGCACGACTTAAGTCGAGCGCCGCTCTTTTACCCGTGGAGCCCCGGCTAGTTTTGTATTGTTTGTTCACCAGAACCTGGCCGGTTTTCAAAAAATGGTTTTATTCCAGAAACAATAGCGAATGGGTTAGGAATGAAGGAAAAACCACGAAAAACCGCTCACAAAGCTTAAAGAATGGTCCTACAGAGCCCCGAAAACATATTTTACAAGAGTAAAAAATTGAAGGCAATTACCCCCAAAAAACAGGTTATTGCGCGCTCACGCGCACGCACGTGGACTTTGAGAGTTTTCAACCATCGGCACGGTTGCGTGGGATACGTACACAGTTCCCATACAAATCTGAGCCCTCTCGAGTGGCTACACCTGAGGTTACGGTCGGAGCAATTAGGGTGACTCGTCAGACGCGTCGCTGGGGCTGTGCGTTACATACATCGCCGACGCGCCAGACGCGTCGCTGGTGCTGGACGGGTTAAGGGTTAATGTAAAACATTAATTTAATGAAGAGAACAATGAAAGATAATCTGAACTAGATATAAGGGAATGCAGCCTTAAAGAATATTATAAAGAACTAGCAGGGGTACTCGGCATTGCCCGGGTAATCACCATAATTACTATCACTGCTACTACCATAATCACCATTATCAATCACTACTACCACAATCATCACAATACTACCACTACCATAATCACCGGCCTCGACCTCCCTGTGCCTCATTAAACGGCGACCTCGATTTCGGCCGCTAAATGACCTCCGATTTTGGATCTGACCTCATCCGTACCCCCATTTTGGGGGGCTGCGAACAACTTTCGTTCCATACACCTTTTCGATCGGAGGCCTCCTCCTGCCCCAAACGGCCATTTTTTTCACTCCCGTATACTACATAAGTTCTGCCGAAAATTTTATTAAACAAAAGTGTCTGATTTCCACTAAACTCGCCTAAAACCATCTCCAAAGCCTGGGCTTTCCAACGGTGCCCCACACTCCCACCTGGCACCAAAACTGTGGGAGGAGTTTAGTAACAAAGGTCGGGTAACTGACAGACAGACAGACAAACATTGACCTTTATTTATTAAGATATCGTTAACCAAGCATCCTGTAAAATAAGTTATAAGTTGATTATGGTAAAATAATGTCATGAATTGTTCCATGTAGAAGATACAATGACCAATTATAGATTGATGAATAGCAGAATAAATTTCCTTTCTTTTGGTACCAAATATGGCATCATAAATACAATTTTGAGAGATTTATAAATATGTATAGGCCTACATAAAGCTCCGTGGGAGACGCGAAATAACAGATTTTACAGTAAAGGTATAAATATAAAAACATAAGAAAATGGGAGTCTGCAGAAAGCCGATTGGCCTAAGCAAGGCAGATCCCTGTCCCACACAACCCCAAATCAATTACAAAGCCCAATTATAGGCTCAACACTCTAATACCCTGAGGATCATCTTACCAAAACGGTTAGAGATTAACGCAGGATTATGGGGGTCTGCAGAGCGCTGATTGGCCCAACCCGGCTGATCCCCCTTCACACCCAACCCTTCTCGTCCATATGCTTATCCAATTTTATCTTAAAGCTCCCTACAGTTTTAGATCCCACTATAGCACTTGGTAGTCCATTCCACCCATCTACAACTCTGTTACCAAACCAATATTTGCCTATATCTTTTCTGAAACGAAATTTATCTAATTTGAAACCATTGGTACGAGTTCTTTCGCTATCACTGAGCTTTAGTACATTTGTCATGTCCCCTTTGTTAATCCCACTAACCCACTTGAACACCTCTTATCATATCCCCTCTAACTCTGCGTCTCTCTAACGAATGTAAACCTAATTTCTTCAACCTTTCTTCATACGGAAGATTTCTAATATTATGGATCATTTTTGTCATTCTACGCTGTACTCTCTCCAATGAATCTATGTCCATTCTGTAATAAGGACACCAAAATTGGACAGCATAATCCATATGGGGTCTCACTAATGACAAGTAAAGTTTTAAGATAACATCAGCAGTTCTGTTACTCACACTCCTAGAGATGAACCCGAGAATCCTGTTTGCCTTATTACGAACGCCTATACACTGTTTTCTAGGCTTCAAATCATTGCTAACAAACACACCTAGATCTTTCTCGCAGTCTGAATTTTCTAATTCTAAATTAGCTAGTTTATATTTAACATTTGTTTGCATCTTCCCTATCTTTAATACCTTGCATTTGTCAATGTTAAACTTCATCTGCCAATTTACTGACCATTCATGTAAGGTATCTAGATCCCTTTGGAGGCACTCTATATCGCTATCTGAATCAATTGATCTCCCCATTTTAGTATCGTCTGCGAATTTACTTATCCTACTAGTTATACCTAAATCTAGGTCATTTATGTATATAAGAAACAACAGGGGACCTAATACCGACACCACTTTTGACTGCTCCCCACTCTGACTTGGTACCATTTATGCTGACTCTCTGCTTCCTACCAATTAGCCATGACCATATGCTCCATTGTATCCCAGTTTATTCAGTGTTAGTTGTCCATTCCATGTTGGGGACATACCAAGGCTTCAGAATAATGCTATGAAGTTAAGTTGTGGGGTGGGGGTGCACGAGGGGCCTACCTAGCTCACGGACTATATGTGCAACTAATTTGCTTGGACCCAAATTCACTTACCGGTACTCATATAGTGATGTACATTCTATGTGGTGGTTTTGTGTTCTTTATAATTTCAAAATAATATTTTGCTAAATCGATATTTCCACATATTTAGTTTTGATTAGTTCTCTTGTCTACAGTATTGTGCCATTCCTGATTTGGTTTGTAAATTTTGCAAGTTTTACATTATAATACCTTTTGTCCATCACCCTAAACTCCATATTCCCAAACGCTTCTCAAGGCCTAGGCTATTGGAATTGAGAATGGCCATAAAAAACTACTTGCCTCACTTTTTTAACGATGGAATACACCACAATACAGCTTTAAAATGGAAAAATATATCGTCAGCTGCTTTAAATAATCGATCATAGCAGACCACGGTTTCTGAATCGGTCAGTACATAGGATGGCCATGGCGACCACTCGACCAGGTGTACATGATTGGACAACTGAACTGTGTTTCAAGCAAGGGTCGAAATGTCCCTAGATTCTGACAGAGAAATTCCCTATTTGACATATAAAATCACCATTTAACTCCTAAGAGTTACATAGAAGTACCGTACTCCAATATTGAAGGAAGATTCCCATTGTAGATACAATTAAACCCCACATGTGGGGTAAAGTCACTGTCTGGGGTTAGTAAACTGACAACACAGGGATCTGCCTTGCTTAGGCCAATCGGCTTTCTGCAGACTCCCATTTTCTTATGTTCTTATGTTAGTTAACACTGATGAAATGCATTGTGAGCATTCAAAGAAATAGAGCAGTGGGTATTAAATGGATTTTTTTTTTTTTTTTTTCCCCCCCCCCCCCAAGATAAAGTAGCCTATGCCATGCAATGTGGTAGGTAAGGGTTAGTATTTTATCGTACGTACTGGGTCAAAATTAGGTTGTTAGATTTTTTTTGTTTTTTATACCGTACAGAATGACAAATGCGTATTATACTGTACTGGTACTGTACTCCAATTTTGGTGTCCTGAGATTTTCTGTCCACTTTAAAATGCTGGTGTTATGGTATTAACTCCAGTGTTAGTGAGCTGGGCTTATAATTAGGATTAGGTGTGAGAGGGATCTGCCTTGTGTGGGCCAATCGGCTTTCTGCAGATTCCCATTTTCTTATGTTATTAAATTTCACAGCTCCCATCGATCACTTTTGAGATATTGTGCATTATGTACCGGTATGTGATATTTATTACTCCTCAATATATATAATATTCATTCTATAATTATGTAATCTTTATTTTACAGCCGGTCCTGCTCCAACCGACATGGGCTTATCCGCAAGTATGGCCTAATGATGTGCCGCCAGTGCTTCAGGGAATACTCCGCTGATATTGGATTCAAGAAGGTCAGCATTGTCCTTACACAATTTTATACCTGTTATTTTAGGACTAGTTTTATTATCTTATAGTGTTTATTTTTATATATATATATTTTTTTTAATTAGACAAAGTGTGCTAGTCTAATCATTTCGTTATCAGTTTGCAGTTGGGTATATGTACAGGCTAAGAATATGCAGTATTCGAGAATGCATAATATATCGTAGGCTTGTGCTTAAACCTTTAACTGTCTTGATAGCCTAATGCTTAGTGTGCGGGATTTCAGTGTGAGTATCTTAGGTTCGAGTTCTTGGAGTACCATATGTATTCATTACTTTCATTGATTGCATTAGTTATGTTTATTTGTAAATTAATTGGTGAGTTGGTGAAAATAAATGAATTTAATATTCACTGAACTCGAGTATGTGCCAAACTTTTAGGTAGGGGAATGGGTTATCTCCATTTTCTGGCTTTTCATATTGATGAATATGGTTGAAATCTGTATATTATATAAAGTATAGATTCTTAACTTTTTCCTCGTATTCAAAAAATGCATTTGAATTTTTCTATTATTAAAATGCATTCTTACATATTCAGGTGGACTAAGGATGGGTGCAATATCCAGGTAAAATAGGCTCTACTAACTTAGATTTTTTTTTTTTTTTTTTTTTTAGTGCAGTGGTGTGTTGTTGACTTTACTGTACCAATTTCAGTACCTTCTTAATCCTCTTGTGCCTTATTAAGTATAGTGCAGTACTGTATTCCACAACTAGTTATTGGTGCCCATCTCATACAGCCTTTTCTTTGTCTTAATTTTTTTGTGATGTCCTCACTCACGGAAGGCATGGTGTATCTGCTTAGCCCGTCCAGCCCTGGCGACGCCTACTTATGTAACACACAGCAGTCGGCTATTTTTGCATTATTAAAATAATCTTAGGCCTCCTAAAAGGATCGCAGGGATCTTGAATTTGTACACATGGTAGCTTAGGATGTAGGGGCAGCCCACAGAGACCACCCCATTTTGTTAAATATTTAAAATAAATTGACAAATATGAATAATGCTTGGGACTGGGTGTTACATTAATGTTCAGGTGTGGCTCAACGGGTTAAAAGACAAAATAAAACAAAACATAAGTAAACTGTGTCTGCAGAAAGGAATAAAGACTTCTGTATTGTAAGAGTTAGCACTCTTGAACATAAGAACATAAGAAAATGGGAGTCTGCAGAAAGCCGATTGGCCTAAGCAAGGCAGATCCCTGTCCCACACAACCCCAATTCAATTACAAAGCCCAATTATAGGCTTCACACTCTAATACCCTGAGGATCATCTTACCAAAACGGTTAGAGATTAACGCAGGATTATGGAGGTCTGGAGAGCGCTGATTGGCCCAACCCGGCTGATCCCCCTTCACACCCAACCCTTCTCGTCCATATGCTTATCCAATTTTATCTTAAAGCTCCCTACAGTTTTAGATCCCACTATAGCACTTGGTAGTCCATTCCACCCATCTACAACTCTGTTACCAAACCAATACTTGCCTATATCTTTTCTGAAACGAAATTTATCTAATTTGAAACCATTGGTACGAGTTCTTTCGCTATCACTGAGCTTTAGTACATTTGCCATGTCCCCTTTGTTAATCCCACTAACCCACTTGAACACCTCTATCATATCCCCTCTAACTCTGCGTCTCTCTAACGAATGTAAACCTAATTTCTTCAACCTTTCTTCATACGAAAGATTTCTAATATTATGGATCATTTTTGTCATTCTACGCTGTACTCTCTCCAATGAATCTATGTCCATTCTGTAATAAGGACACCAAAATTGGACAGCATAATCCATGTGGGGTCTCACTAATGACAAGTAAAGTTTTAAGATAACATCAGCAGTTCTGTTACTCACACTCCTAGAGATGAACCCGAGAATCCTGTTTGCCTTATTACGAACGCTTATACACTGTTTTCTAGGCTTCAAATCATTGCTAACAAACACACCTAGATCTTTCTCGCAGTCTGAATTTTCTAATTCTAAATTAGCTAGTTTATTTAACATTTGTTTGCATCTTCCCTATCTTTAATACCTTGCATTTGTCAATGTTAAACTTCATCTGCCAATTTACTGACCATTCATGTAAGGTATCTAGATCCCTTTGGAGGCACTCTATATCGCTATCTGAATCAATTGATCTCCCTATTTTAGTATCGTCTGCGAATTTACTTATCCTACTAGTTATACCTAAATCTAGGTCATTTATGTATATAAGAAACAACAGGGGACCTAATACCGATCCCTGGGGGACACCACTTTTGACTGCTCCCCATTCTGACTTGGTACCATTTATGCTGACTCTCTGCTTCCTACCAATTAGCCATGACCTAATCCATCCTAACAACGCCCCACCTATTCCATGTGCCTCAACCTTTCTCATCAATCTCTCATGAGGGACTCTGTCGAAAGCTTTACTGAAATCTAAATATATAATATCATATGACTTGTCATTATCTACTGCTTCATATACCTCTGAGAAAAAACTAAGCAAATTAGTAAGGCAAGACCGTCCCTGAGTGAATCCATGCTGAGAAGAATTGATTAAGTTAAATGTTTCTAAGTGGTTTCTCATTTTCCTAGCAATAATTGACTCTAGTAGTTTTCCTATGATTGAAGTGATTCCTATGATTGCTGAAATACTTTCTCATATTTGACGGTTACAGTACTTACTTTCCCACACCCTATGAAAGTCTAGTTACCTAATATTTCTCCACACTTTTTCTGCCAATTTGGCTCATCTCACTTTAACCCACAAAATTTGGGAGGCCTCTTATGATCCCGATCGGTGTGTATGGGGCCAACTGGGTAAAGGCAAGCTTCATAATTCAGTAGCTACTGATTGAGACCACCTAGAGCAGTCAACTCAATTGCAAATTGTAGAACTCACTGTTTTCTGTAGACTGACGTTGAGATGACATCGCTAAGACAAGTGGTTGCCGTGTTATGATGATTTTAGCGGCGCTTTTTAGCCTAATATGAGGCCTCACAAATTTTGTGGGTTAAGGATATTATGGCTGCCCCGTACCTATCAGGTTAGAGGAGAGAACATAATAATTGACGGTACAGTAATTCTGTATTCGAAGCCAGTCCGTAACTCCGTACCATGTGCTGGTTGTTGCAATTAAAAGTACTGGATCATTATGCGAGATCCTAGGACTTAAGCAGGGGGTTCCTGTATATACAGGAAACTTATTACGCAAGTTGAACACATAGTTGAACACATAGTTGAACATTGTTACTCCTGGGAAACCCCCCCCCCCCTCTCTCTCTCTTTCTCTCTCTCTCTCTTTCTCTCTTTCTCTCCTCTCTCTCTCTCTCTCTCTCTCTCTCTCTCTCTCTCTCTCGCTCTCTCTCTCTCTCTCTCTCTCTCTCTCTCTCTCTCTCTCTCTCTCTCTCTCTCTCTCTCTCTCTCTCTCTCTCTCTCTCTCTCTCTCTCTCTCTCTCTCTCTCTCTCTCTCTCTCTCTCTCTCTCTCTCTCTCTCTCTCTCTCTCTCTCTCTCTCTCATATGGTTATGTACTGTCATTGCAATTTTAAAAACTAGCTTGTTATTATTGACTGGATAAGAATAAGACAGATTTATAATACAACCAAAATGGTTGGGTCTGTCTGGTTGCACAGGCTTATGATTTGACGGGCTTGAATATGATAGGCCTATGAACCCCTTCACCAGTACGTAATTGTCATCATATGCTGGTTACCATTAGACGATTTTCTTTAGTTTGCAATCTACTTATGCGACTCAAATGGGTAAATACGATCTCAAACCCTCTTAGTAACATAGGTCCTTCTTAAACCGCATAAAATCATCTAATTTAAGCCAGAATTAAAGGTTTAAAGGGGTTAACCCATGGACTGCGAAGGTCCTCTTGGAAGCCATGGTATTTTAAACATGTAAAAATAACTCAAAAACCATGCCAGTGCTGGGAAATTTGGGTGACACATAGAAAGTAGTGGCATCTTTCCATACCACATCCTCCACCCCTTCCCCCCTTTATACGCCAACCACCCTCGCTTCCTCAACTTGGACTTTAATCGACCACTTGCGAGTTCTGGTCTATAAAGAAGTTGGAGCTTTGGCCATCAATATTTATCAGAATTACCAGCTAAAATACGGTCATATTACATTTATAAATATATAAAACCAAATTGATCATACTTTTTATCCATTAGGAACTCCCATTATTATTGCATTTCTCTTTAATATCGATATTCACGACTCGTAACTTCCTTATAGAATGAAACTCGCAAGTAGTAAATTTTGCACATGTTCTAGCAGTTCATGGGTTAAAGTCATCCAAGATAAATAGGTAGACACAGGAACAGTTTTTGATATCCTTGAAAAGACCTTCGACTGTCAGTTATTATAATGTAAAACTTGAAAAATAAACAAGCCAAAACGTATACGAACACAGTAAAAAGACAAAACACTAATCAAAATCGCTATGTGGAAACAACGCATTAAGTAAAATTAATAATTTATAAGTTATTAACAGATTTGTGGTGTAAGTTGCAGTACTGTGCATAAGGACACATTATGCTGTGTTGCTTTGTTTGAGAAGATTGTGATTGTGTTCAGTGATTTAATAGATCAAGATGAAGCTATAACAATTTAGAATATTAATTGCATCTTATGTAAAAAAATAGTGATATGTGTTCAGTGATTTAATAGATCAAGATTAAGCTATAACAATTTAGAAGTATTAATTGCATCTTATGTGAAAAACTAGTGATATTATTATGCTTTACTAATGTTGGACTTACTTTACTGCTGAATACTAACTAGACAATGACAAACCATTTTTATTTCTTAATTTCCTTACCCTTGTAATTAGAATGTCTTCAAACACTACTATTCAACCTAGATTAATTTTTGGCTTTGATGATGCAGTTTTTAACATCGTGCACTCCTTTGATAGGGTTCGGGCGTCCCCTTCTTACAGGGACTTTACTGGACATTTTTTCACAAATCGCTAAACCTGAGTGGCTAAACTCTTGACGTCTACCACTGGCACAGGGTGTGATCCAATTGCGGACCCTTCGATTAGCAGTCGGACATGCTACTGGCCATGCCACGGCTTGTAGTGTATTATGTTTTCCCTATAGTGCACAGAGGGAAAGATGGAATGTAATACAATAGAACCTCGCCCAACCGAACTAATTGGGGGAGAATCCTGTCCGGATCTGCGAGATATAGCCTATTTGATACTCGATTGTACAAAGTAGGCCTATGCTATTTTTTCAAAGCACTGCACACCAATGCACATCAGTAAACAGTCCCTTTATTGAACAAAGACTCTTTCCAATACAGTTTATGCCACCAACATCATCTACAAGCTATATTTTCCCCAATTCAATTAAATTTAAGTTCACAACGTAACGAGATTAACTAATTATCAATTTTTGGCACTCGGGTATACAGAGACCGACGCTACGCTGACTGTTGCTTCATATTAAATATATGTGATAGATATTAGTCTTAAATTGTCAATATTGATTCAATATTGAGCTTTTTTTATATTATTGTATTAGATAGGAATCAATATTGACTAGGCCTATATTTGACTAATAATATCTACCAAAATAATTTTTGGGGCTGTTTGGCCAGGCAGTCTGGGGAACAACAACAACAACCAAAATAATTAAAATATACTTGCGGTCTCTTGACTTCCTGTTGTCATTCCCTAAGCTGCCGTACATAGAGAACTTGTGATCGTATTTTCATAAGGTTGTGAACATAAATTGAATTGAATTGGGGATAATATAGCTTGTAGATGGTGTTGGTGGCATAAACTGTATTGGAAAGAGTTGAAAAGAGGGACTTAGTGGAGGGGATGTATTATAGAGAACAATGTAGGGATAATAATAAGCGCCGCATGTACCAGTACCGAACTGTGGATGTAAACAATAGGTGCTAAATGCCTGTCCAAAAGTCTTGGGTTTCCGAATGGGCGGGTTTTACTGTAGTTTTAAGAGAATGTTAAGCATACCCAGAAAGTATATGCCATTATGGCCGCCCTGCAATCAAAGGAAAAGTTATCCTGGGGCGATTCTATTTTTTTTGAATAGGGTAAGACGGGGTAATTTCGCCGCGGCGCTAATAATTTGCATTCAAACGCCGATATCTCCGAAACTATTGCATGGATTCGGCTGCAGTTTGGCTTAGGTTGTAGATCAGTTTTGGTTTAGGTTGTATAGCTAGTTTGGCTTAGGTTGTAGATCTAGTTTGGCTTAGGTTTGTTGTAGTTTCGCGGGGCCTGGAGCCGGGGCTAGCGACGCGTCTGATGGTATGGTCGGGTGTGTGTGGGGTGGTTTGTATGTGTGTATGTTTGCGTGTGACACAGTGTTGGTAGTAGCCGTCAGCTGCTGCCTGGTACTTTGTACTAGCAACCTACACGCCGCACCCACACGAGACACGTCCACACCCGCACTAAATACTTCCTCACCCGTAGGCCTAATAAATACGTCCACAACCTCACTAGACACGTCCACACCCACACTACATGTCCACAACTCCACACCCGCACTAGACACGTCCACACCCGCAATAGACACAGTGGCGCCTAGGCCTACACATGTGACACACCTGCATCTCTGCCCGCCCTGTTCAGTTGTGTGCGTGTGCGTGCAACATTTTTCTATTGGCATGTTTGTGTCAGTTTGGGTTTGTGAATGTTTTCATTGCTTTTTACCTGCGTGCTAGTGTTTTGTCTGGTCATTAATCATATAATGTTATCTAGTTTACTAGCTAGATGATGCGTAAAATAGGTCGCGGCAAAAGTACCCCGCCGGGCGGGGTAATTTCGCCGCGAGAGTGACCTTTTTCAAAAATTCGGCAGCATGACCAAAACATTACAGTATATATTTTTTTTGTTTTTTGGTCATCTGTAGCAGAATGGCTGAATGTATGGATAAAAAATTAAAAATTAAATAATTCCATTTGTGGCAGTTTCTATTTGTCAAAATACGCAATTTTCGGCGAAATTACCCCGTCTTACCGTACCTCAAATGTGAACCATTTTGTGTACAATGTTTAGTCTCACCCATTGCAAGATAACGATCAGTTGTTCCTCCTGATATACTGTACAGTAGAGCCCCGTTTATCGGGGGGGGGGGACATGCAGGATACATCAATTTGTTGTTGTTTTGATACTTAATAGATTTGTTGTCGCAAGCCGTGGCATAGTCAGTAGAGTGACAGCTGCTGATCAAAGGGTCGGCGGATCGAACCCTCACTGTCAAAATTAAATTTTATTGATAGATGTCGAGCCCAGGCAACTTGACCTAGAGATTCATGATAGATCCTTAATGTTCATGGCCACCAAAATTCCCAAGAAGGGGTTTCTCGGGAATTTCGGTGTCTTTGGAAAGAATAAAGTCTTGATATACAATATGTTGCCTACATCTTTAACCCCTTCAGTACCGATGCCTCTTTTCATTATATTCTGGCATTTATTACATAATTTTATTCAACTTAGGACGGACGTGTAGTAATTAAGAGGCTACAGACTATCTCGATAAACTCTTAACTACCACAGATCCTTCCTAAGCTGCATAAAATTGTCTAAATATAGCTGAAATAATACAATATACATTTCCGGCAGTGAAAGGGTTAATTGGATTATTTAGTCAGAGTGGATAGTCATTAATCTTTATCAATACCAAATTCAGGGAATTCCTGTGTTTACCTCTAAAATGCAATTTAGCAATTCACAATCAAAACAGAGCCACTCGGTGGAGAGAGCTAGTTTTCACCATTTGCAAAATAACAGCGAGTGTTGTATTTATATTTTAGTATACCTGTAATGTCAACCTAGGGTAGGCTATTTAATTGCGGAAACATGAATAGGCCTACACCAAAAATTACGAAATGCACGAAAAACTGATGAATCTGAGGCCTGCGAAGATTCAAACATAGCTTTTTCTAGAAGGTTTATCTGTTGTAGTCAACCTAACCAATGTAAGAGTTGTTTGTAGCCAAATTATTATATAATTAATGCAAGATTATAAGGTTAATGTCCACATATATTTAGATAAATTTGTAGTTTGAATGGTTAAACGTAGTGTAAATATCTGCGGGCCGTGGTATGGTCGGTAGCACGTCTGACTGCTGATCAAAGGGTCGGCATTTTTATCCCAACCTGTGCCATTGGTAGATGTCAAGAGTTTGGACACACAGTTCTAACGATTCGTGGCAAAAATGTCCAGTATAGTCCCTGTAACAAGGGCATGCCCTAACCCTGTCAAAAAGTGCAAAACAAAAAATAATGTAAATACAGTATACTGTATTGATTTTCCCTAACTACCCTCTAGAATTTTATTGCTTTACAATCCTATTTTCAGTGCTATTACTGGAATTTTGTTTATTTGAAACACTTGTATTTTTACAGATTATTTCACGCTTTTCCTAATTTCAGCTTTCAGAACAGTACATATCTATTCTTACCATGTCAAGATGTAATGATACAGTATGTATGTATGCATTTATATACTCGGGCACATACCCCATAGCTGGGGGTGGCCAACTCGAGACAGAGCCCGAACGGAAACAACATTTAGAGTTACAATTCTTATGGTCTGGAACCATTTTTGCGTTCCCTTGCTCCTTACTCTGTTGTTGTTGTTGTTCCCCAAGCTGCCTGGCCGTACAGCCCCAAGGCCCCGAGCAAGGCCAAGGCCATAACCGTGCGCCCCCACAGAACCCTCACTGCCGACCACAATAAAGCCTGGGTGACCGAAGCCACTCCATGGCGGGGAGCTGAGGAGGGTGCGGAAACGCCCAGGAAACCAAAGCCCCACCCAGGGCCCTGTGCCCCTCAGCAATTATGAAGAGAAAGTTGAGGGGCAAAGGAAAAATGTGACGCTTTGGCTTCCAATCTAGGTAGACTGGGAGGTCAATCCACGGAAGAGACGCCGTCACTTGAGATCTAGAAAATATGAAAGTAAAAGGAACAGTCAGAGTAAGCTATGGGTATGGCAGAGATCGCTCAGTTCGCACTCTGATAGACCAGCCCATCACCAGTCCTTACTCTGTTACGTCTAGTAGGGGAATTTTACATGTGGAGAAGGATTCCTAGCCCCCTACCCCCAAAAAATGGTGAACACCCATGATACTCCTATGCAGTATACAGTACTGTATACTGTATCGTAACCTTAAAAAGTATATTGGGTTGTACTATTGATTACTATTTTAGTAGCTCAGTGGTCTGGTTTGGGGAGCTCAGTGGTCTGGTTAAACTTCTCACCAAAAAAAAAAAAAGTGGTCTGGTTAATCTGCTCTACATAACTAACTGTACTATTGATTATATTCTGTATTGATGAAATATTTCATTACTAGACTTATTATTTACATATTTACTTGCTTCTTTCAGCTGGATTGAGCTGGATGGCTGGTGAAGCACTACCTGCAGTTCAACCAAATATGAGCATCTCCCTTGTCTGCAGCTCAAGATAACACTACCACCTAATAAATGTAGCAGGCAACATCTGTTTTATTGACCGTATTATAAATTTCCACTCCGATGTATGAAATGGGTTACAGTAGTTAGTTGAAGGCTCATTCTGGTACTGGTACTACACCATGGAGTAGACAGTTTTCTGTTAGCTATATTTTTGGTAAGCTATATTTTTATCTATTTATATACTCAGGCACATACTTATATATTTTCTGTTATGGTAGCTATATTTCTATATATTTTCTGTTACCTATATTTTTGGTAAGCTATATTTTTATATATTTTCTGTTAGCTATATTTTTGGTAAGCTATATTTTTATATATTTTCTGTTGCCTATATTTTTGGTAAGCTATATTTTTATATATTTTCTGTTAGCTATATTTTTGGTAAGCTATATTTTTATATATTTTCTGTTAGCTATATTTTTGGTAAGCTATATTTTTATCTATCTATATACAGTACTTGGGCACATAACCCATTTTTATATATATATATATATATATATTATATATATATATATATATATGTATGTATGTATGTATGTATGTATATATATATATATATATATATATATATATATATATATATATATATATATATATATATATATATATATATATATACTGTATATTTTCATTTTGGTATGTGGTAAACTTTGCGAATGAACATGAACAGCACCTTGTAGCTGTCTGGTCGGGCCAGAAAGTTTTGTTTGATCCTCGGTGATGTACCAAGGTGTACTGCAAGTTATAAAATACATGTAGTAATGTTATTTTACATGAAGCTTGAAACTCCCGGGGCCCTAGCGGTTTAAATCACATGTCAATCGCTCCATTCGGGGATACTTGGCGCACAAGCACTTTTATACATGTATCTCCGTATATACTATTGATACCATATCAACCCTTTCAAGCTCCAGTACGCGTTTGTGTTCTGTTTCTGGCTATTATTAGACAATTTTATTCAGATTAGTAGCGGTATAAGGAAGTCAAAGGGTTGATTGAGATAGTATTTACCCTTTTAATACCCACAGATACTTCCAAAGCTGCGCAAAATCGTCTAATGATAGCTAAAATAAACTGCTAAAACGCGTCGGAGCTTCAAAGGGTTAAATTAAATGTGATGATATACAGGTCTCCCTTGCTATCCACTTCCTCGGTTTACTATATTTTGCTACAACGCTAATTCTGTATTTCCTTTACATGTCTTCGTGGTGTGATGCATAAGGTGTTGATTTTCGGTGTGAGCATCCTGGGTTCGAATCCACGGACTGCCACATGTGTTTGTAAATTTCATAAATCGATTTTAGGAGTATAGTTGGTTGTTGGAAGGAACATAATAATTAATACCCATTTTCCGATAACCGTGACTCGCTAATACGATACGGTCGGTCAGCCGAAAGCACGCACCAGGCACTTATTTGTAAAGCCATCCACATCTGCTGACCGTCTTCCATTGACCATCCCAACCATATCATTCTACCCACCCGATGGTGATGGGCTGGTCTATCAGAGTGAGAGCTGAGCAATCTCTGCCATACCCATAGCTTACTCTGACTGTTCCTTTAACTTATATATTTTCTAGATCTCAAGTGCGGCGTCTCTTCCGTGGATTGACCTCCCAATCTACCAAGATTGGAAGCCAAAGCGTCACATTTTTCCCTTGCCCCTCAACTTTCTCTTCATAATTGCTGAGGGGCACAGGGCCCTGGGTGGGGCTTTGGTTTCCCGGGCGTTTCCGCACCCTCCTCAGCTCCCCGCCATGGAGTGGCTTCGGTCACCCAGGCTTTATTGTGGTCGGCGGGGAGGGTTCTGTGGGGGCACTCGGTTATGGCCTTGGAATTGCTCGGGGCCTTGGGGCTGTTCGGCCAGGCAGCTTGGGGAACAACAACAACAACAACAACAACCCACCCGACCTATTCACAGCTTAGGTTGAAGTTCCGATTGAAATTTGAGTCAAAGCACGATACCAGTACTTAAGTCACCCAATGTCTATAACTAATCAACACACATACTGTACTTACAAATATGATTTATGATATAATGCTGATTAGCAAAGCATAATAGGTTGTCTGAATTTGTATTTTGTTTTTGTGTGTTCATTGTTTTCTCTTGTGATGTCCCCATTCGGGCTCTGTCTTGAGTCGGCCCCCCTTCCCCCACAAAAAAAAAAAAAGGAAAAGTGGGGATTGGGCCTGACGCTTGAGTATATACTGTACATACAGTACATACATATACAATGCTTAGACGTAAGGTTATAAGGTTAAACTGTGTCACCGCTATTTGCATTGTTTAGGGTTCAAGCGGTGCCATCTAATGGTCATTACTGAAACTGAGGTCTTTTTCCAAATCATAGGCGCGTTTTTGCGAGAGTTTTGGCTCGAGCCTAAACGCGCCTCATATCATATCCGGTTGGTGCAACAGTATCGTACCGTAACACTAACTGATCTCTACCAAAACATTGCAAATGGCAGTGGTTCAGTTTCAGTATGAGCAATGTAATTCATTATTATGCCTTGCTTATCAGCATTATACTCATTAACCCACAGAACCCCAACAGATTTAATATAAATGTTCACTCCAGGCCCAGCCTCTTGTCAATTTTATTTCTTCCTGAAAACACATGGGATGGGTTAGCAATGTAGGAAAAATGGCACAAAACTTCATTTGGGAATCCTGGGGGCGGGGGAAAGTCCCAATTAACATGGGTGGGCAAAATACTGGAGAATCACTCCCGTACGCGGCTGGACTTTGGAGGTTGCCAACCATTGGTATTGTTCCGTGGGATCCTAAAGTAGTTCCCATACAAATCTGAACCCTCTAGGTGCCATTGGACGAGTAATTAAGGCGGACGCAACCGTTGCATCGCTGGTACCGTGGGTTACATAGGAGACGCACATAATGCGTCTGGGGTTCTGTGGGTTAAAGTATTAGAGTACCTTTAAGTAAGTGTAGCAATTCTGGGTCATTGGATTGCTTTTGAAAGGTGAAAACTGTTCTTTCTACATTGCTTTGTTTGATGGTTATCCCTGCAAGAGCCTCGGACAACAATTATACTTGAGTGTACATGTGTCTGAGGTAGACTTTCATACTCGTCTGTGCGTATATTTATGCGTCGGTCACGTGCCTCCGATCAAGACCACACACACACACACATTCAGTCCCAGTCTGACCCAGGAGCTGGGCGGCATGATGCAATCACGTGAGAGGTAGATATGAGTGGGGGATAATAATAATATAAATAATATCTTGATGAGAAGTTATTAAGATTACCAACCAACTCAATACTTGTGTGATCCATAATTTTATTATCTTACAGGAGGCATTGGAAGGAGGTGTGGAGAGGGCTGGGGATTCAGCTTAGTTCATGACTATGCTAGTAGGATCGTGAAAAATTTGTTAGATTGTTGTGAAATGTGCGGATGCCATATAATGTCACCGAGGGTTGTGGTGCACAGCCCTATTGACGCCATATGCCGTCACCTATGTTTTAAGGGGATCTCCCAATATTTACTCTTAAAGGTGTCGGTTAACTGATATTAATACATTTTGGCACATGATAGGGGATCTATGAATGGTGATGCCTGTAATTTATATATTATATTTATATACTGTATATTTTTTCTTGTGGTGGGGATTAGGGAACAGAATCAGGTAAAAATTAACCACTGTATAATATGCATTTCTTCCTACTAAATACTCTGTTTATTGTAGTATTCAAGTGACTTGCATAAGGTGTATCTTGAATTAATCATAATCATCATCTCCCCAGCTGAAGGATGGTCATGACAGAAACGTCTCCAGGCTACTTTGTCAAGACATGCTTCCTTTGGCCGTGCCACAATGCCCCAGTTTTTCCTCTATATATTTTTCCACTTTATTTTCCCATACCATAGGTGGTCTTCCACTACTAACTTCACTTCCAATACAGATTTTTAGCGGCCCTTCATGGACCCCCTGAAGCCTGCTCCATGGACCCCAGGTTAAGAACCCCTGATCTCTAGTTGAATTTCGGTAATCGAATAGTTTGTGCCTTTATTTTTACTGCCAATGTGGAGCATTTTGCATTTATCTATATTGAACTTCTTATGCCATGTCTGAGCCCAGTTTGATAGCTTGTCTAGATCATTCTGAATGTCTTAATGTGCGATGGCGAGTTTACTTTGCTTGCAATTTTTGTCATCAGCGAATTTCGAGATTCTGCATGATAACTCGTCAATATAATTTATATGAGAAATAGAATTAGACCGATAACTGCATGAGCCTTGTGGTACACCATTTGTAACAGTTATACAATTTGAAGCTTTGCCGTTAATTACTACAGCCAATCCTGTGTGAAAAGGAACACCTTGAGCTGGTTCGGCCGTATGGAACGTATTGGAAGCGAGAGAATGATTAAGAGGGTGTACGAGAGTGAGGTGGAAGGACAGAGAGGGAGAGGTAAACCAAAAGAGGTGGAAGGATGGAGTTAAGAAGTATATAGATGACGGCAGTGCTGGTTGAGAGGAGGGTTGTAGTCTGGCTGGGGACAGGTACATTGGAGCGTTTCGTTCGTGGCCACCCCTTCGGGGATCACGACGTCAGGCAATAGATAGATAGCCAATCCCGAATCCAATGAAGAACAGACCGTGAACACCGTGGGCTTTTAGTTTTGTTATCAGTGTTACGATGAAGCACTTTATCGAATGCTTTTTGAAAATCAAAGTAGACGATGTCAACTGCTTTATTTTCGTCATAAATGTTTAACCCACTGAACCCCAGCTAGTTTAGAATAAATGTACATCCAGGGACCGGCCGTTTTGGCCAAAATGTTTGTTTTGCTAAAATGGAAGAAAAAGGTGAGAAATGAAAACAAATTAATTACTCGCCTCGGTCATTTGGGCGTCGTATGGGGGGGGGGGCAGCCTCATACATCAGCTGGTGCCGGGCGGCCTTCAAACTTCCCGCCCGGCCAGCCACAGTTGAGCGCGGCAGCATGGCAGATGTACGATGCGGCCAGTTTTCGAGTGACGGTTATTTACACCACCCGAGCATCATGTGTGCCTTCATAGTTCATATATTAGCAACATGTATCACATAATGTCATTGTAAGTGAAGTTACAGTGTGAAAAGTGCTTAGATATAAGTCTTGTAAGTGCACACGAGTGGCAAGAGCGTGGCGCGTCCTCGTTGCCATGGATACTGGCGGCCATCATGGTCTCGGACAATAACAGAACGCACAAACTGTCACACACCCAGCTGACTGACACGCGCCACCAACACTCCCTTTTCTTGCGTCTCTCTCTCTTACTCCCCTGCTTTATTCAGTTTTCATATCTCTTCCCCTCTTTATTCAGTTTATTACTTTATCATATGTTTTATAGTTATACAATATGAGTTTCACACATTGTTTTATGCACGTTTGACTTAGAAATAGTATATATTTACACTTATTGGTGTCCGTCACTGTTTTACGTATATTTGAGTGTCGATCTCACTTACATATTGTGTTCGGCACTTTGTATATATTAATTATTTACACTAGGTTTATACACACACTTCACATTTCATAGCGTCTTTTATCGCAGTCTTTGAGTACAGTTTTAGAAATGGTCAAGGGTGTGATACTCCCTGAAGCAGTCCGGGAGATACAGTGGAACATCACATTCTCTGCACATCCACCTGGTATCTGATCTCTCAGGCTCCCTCTGTGTCGTGTTGCGGCACACATGACACCGTCTTCGGGGTTTGTCATTGTTTTCTGTGGGCGGCACATATTGAGGGAAGTGGCGTTGTGTCAGCCTGGCAATCCCCTCTGCTGCTGGGCGTCGATGGGCGGGGGGTTGCTGGAAGTGGGGGGCAGTCATGTATTCCCTCAACACCTCCCTGGACAACTCGATGCAGAAGTTCTCCATCGTTTCCTGCTTGCCGGTGATTGTTGAGTAGAGGATATGGCTGTTATAGAGGGTGAGATCGAGGAGGTGGAAGAATAACTTCTTATACCACCTCATCGTCTTCCTTGCACACTCTCATGACGAGATGACAGCATCTGATTTATCCACCAGCCGCATGTTGATGTTATAATCACAGATGGCCAAAGGTTTCTTGATAACTTCGCCAGTTGCTCTGTCACGACGTCTGCTGTCTTGGAAGATGGGAAGGTGGACTGTTGTGAGGACGTTCACATCCCGGTTATCCATCCAGGACAACATGAGGATATTGTTAGCCTGCTTCTGGATGATGGAGCCCTTTTCCCGCCTGGGTGGTAGTTCGGGCATGAAGATCCGATTCCTCCTGACGGTGCCACAGACTCCTGTAGTGCGGCTATGCAGGAACTTGGCAAGGGAGGGGCTGGTGTAACAGTTGTCCAGGTACAGTATGTGGCTCCTGTCCAGGTAGCCCTGCAGCGTGGTGATGACGACGGGCCCAGAAATTCCGTATGTCCTCGTTTCCACCAATTGTGTTTTCTTGCCCATATACAGAATTAGGTCCTGGATGTAACCGGTTCGACAGTCCAACATCACGAAGGTCTTCAGGCCATATCGATGTAGTTTGCTGGGCATGTACTGCCGGATGCCAATATTCCCGCTCCACAGCAGCAAACTCTCATCAATAATGAGCTTCTGATGGGGTTTGAAGGCGGCAGCAAGCTTCAGCTTCAGGTACTCGAAGATGGGTCTTATTCTCTCCATAGGGTCCTTCATTGCTCTAGGTTGACTTTGATTTCTGGTTTGGGCTGCCAGGCTGTCGATGAAATGGAGGTTCCCCATTATGGCCGTGAACCTACAGTATTTCTGCTCATTATTTGGCCAAAAATAGGGGTTCGGACGAGGGGATCCCAGGACCAATACTTTTTTATGGAGGATTTCCTTGTGACCCCCATCAGCATTACAATGGCCAAGAATGTGTAAAACTCTGGGACATCTAGGGAGGACCATGACAACCTTTCAGAGTATTTTGACTGCTCCTTCCCAGCCATGAAATAATAATTGTACCAGTTGGTCTGGTTAACAATTAGAGCCACAAGATTTGTAGTGAAGAACTGCCTGAAGATCTCCAGTTTCGTGGTCTGCTGCCCCTGGTTTGGGAGCGTAGGGCTGGCAATCCCAGCGCCCAAAATGTTGTAGTCGGTGGGCACAAAGTTATCACCATCAACCCAATCCCACACGTCGGGTTGAGCGGCACCTTCATCGTCAGAGTCGTCAGGAGGGGAGTCACCATCAGGGCGGGAGGGCCTTGCCCTGCCTCTTGCCCCTCTTGCCCTTGCCCTCGGCCTTGGTCGAGCCGGCCCAGCCCTTGCTCTCGCACCGCCAGGGGTGGGGCGTATTAGGGTCACCTTAGACACCCTTCGGCCACGCACAGGACCACGAGCACGCCCACGTATGTTTATAGGGCGTTGCTCACGATCAGGGCGTTGCGTACGATCAGGGCGTTGTGGCGACGCAGGCGGTGATGGTGTCGAGTGTCGTGTCTGTGGGAGGTCCCAGGCTGAGGAGAAGGTACAGGGGAGTATCGTAGTGGTCCGGGAGGTGATGGTGGGGGCGAGTCAATCCGGGGTGATGAGGGAAACAGGCGGTGTGCGGCAGGGCGTGGTGGAGATGATTCTAGGGCAGGCATATCCTTATCTGTTGCTTCTGAAGAAGAAGTCAATGGCTGCGCTGCTAATATGGCTGTACCCCTGCGCAACCCATAGAAAGTGTGAGGGGTTGGCGCTTTGAGTGGCGAGGGAATGAGGGGTGGTGGGGAAGGCAAACGCGGTGGGGGAGCACCACGGCGAGGCACGTGTGGTGTCGGATCTTGGCGCACCTCACCCTCCCTCCTCCTCCTCCACCGCCCTCCAAATCCCCCTCCAAATCCTCTCCTCTTCTCTTCTCTGCCCTACGATAAGAAGGTGGAATGTTGAGGAAGGCCATGGGGTCTGGGTCATCTTCCTCTTCCCCACTTGCTGGGGAGTCCACTATGTCATGGGGGGGGGGGGGGGGGGAGCAGGGGAACGATAGCTACTCTCCTCCCTTTGTTGTAACCTGGCGTACCGTTCAGCGATGGGGAGATAAGGTTCCTCCTCATGCATTTCATTATACTCGGCCACAGTGGGACTATATTCGTCCTCTTAATTGTCATTTGATGATCCAGTGTCACTGTCAGGCACATCACTCTCCTCAAGTATGGCCATGGCATCGGCCAGGGATATTCCCCTGCGTGGGTAACGGCGTGGTAAATCCGACATGGTGTTGCACTCGCGAGATGTATGGGTAAACTGACTTTCCTTTGTCACGCACGTCCCTTGTCCCAACAAACCGAGATTTTTGGGTTGCCATACATTGCCTACATCCTAGGGAATATCCCATACAAGTATCAAGCCAATTGCTACCATAGGACAAGAGTAAATGAGGTCGAAAGTCGTTGGGAGATAAGTGGGTACAGTGTCTTTCATCACCTCCCCCGCATGACCACCCGCCCGGCATGACTTGGGGGATAGCTGAGTATGGTCAAGTAAGGCGTACATCCTAAGGTGCGTCTCACACAAATTTCAAGCCTATAGCTACCATAGGACAAGAGTAAATGAGGTCGAAAGTCATTTGGATATAGGTGGGTACAGTGTTTTTCATCATCTCCCCCGCATGGCCACCTGCCCGGCAGCACTAGGGTGACAACTGAATATGGCATTGTAATGCGTACATCCTAAGGAGTGTCTCACACAAATCTCAAGCCTCTAGCTCCCATACGACAGGAGTAAATAAGGTCCAAAGTCGCGGTGAAATAAGTGGGTAAAGTGGCGCCACTAATCCCACCACCACCACCCGCGCGGCCTGGCTGGCCGGTTCACGCGTACCGTCCCTGTTCGCCAACACTCTACGGTACCTCCCCTCCAATTCTCAAGCCATTTCCTACCATACGAGCCGAATAATAGATTTTTTAGTGGTGGACGCATGGTTTGCGTCGCTGGGGTTTAGCGTTACATACATTGTGGACGCAAACGCTGCGTCGCTGGGGCTCAGTGGGTTAAGATATCGTGGAAAAAAATCAAGGAGGTTAGTCAGACATTAGCGCTTACTTCGGAAACCATATTGCGAGTCTTTTATAAGGTGTCTTATTTCTAAACGGCATATAATATTTTGGACTATTGTTTTGAGCAGCTTGCATATAATTGAGGTGAGGCTTATTGGGCGATAGTTGCCAGGCAGAGGTTTACAGTATTTCCTTTTTTTTTTTTTTTTAAATGGGCGTTTCATTAGCTAATTTCCATTCTTTGGGGACTTTATTTTTTTTGTATTAATTATTGGTTATTGGTTTTGAGATTTCATCTTTTACTTCTTTAACACATTACGAGCGGGTGGGTCGGTAACTTCTATTACCCGCCATGCGGGTGGTTTTACCCTAAATGGGGTTGTTTCTGTGCTCTTTTTCATGCATAAACAAGACCCAGAGTGTAATACAAGTATCTATCCCTGAAAGGGCGTAAACAAAGCTTTCCAATGACACCCGAACCATCCTTCTACGACCACTGGTTCTCTTGCAATGATTGTGCAACAAGAGTGCAAAAACCCTAAAAATAAGGTAATTTCCTTACATAATTCCCTGTGTAGCGAGTGAGAGAGGGTGGAGGAGGGTGTAATAACTTTCAGTCGACCCATGGCGGTGGTGGCGAGCGGTCAGGCGGGAATCTATGCTCCTCGCACCGCTCAGCTCTCTCCGCTCAGCTCTCTCTCAGAGCACATTACGTGCTCAAAATTGCACTCGACATCTGTCGAGGCCCGCATATGGGCACGTTTTCTTTAACTCGACATATGTTGCGCCCCGATGGTTAAGGGTTAATGACTTGGCGAAAATTTGTCGGGTCCATGGGATTTATTGGATTTTAGGTTTAAATATTGCATCGGAGATGTCTGCATTCGTAATTTCAAAGTTGCATAGGGCACTGCAATTGTTAGTGTAAACTGGCAGAATATGAGGAACTGAGTTAATGTCTTCCTCAGTAAACAATGAAGCAAAAAAGTTGTTGAGAGTGGCTCATATGAGTTACATTATCAATTTGTTCCCCTTTTTCATCAACTAATGGACCAGTTGTCGAGGTACAGTTGGTCAAAGCTCCCCCCGCCAATGGGGAGCCACCTTGTCGTGGTGGCGGGGCTTGAAGCGGGGTCGTTGGTGTTACTCTCTTTAGGGCAGGGATTCAATCGGCGTCGCTGACAAAGTGTCCCCCCGACGTCATTGGGGTAAGCGGAACCTCCCGTTGATGAAGTTTTTCGTGTTCCCATTTTTGGTTTTAATTTTGCGGAGGATTTCCTCCCTATTTTAACTAAATTGTGCCGGCTAGGCTCGAGAGCCTTCCCTCGCTGAGTCTGGAGTCCTGGCTCCTCTTCGTTTACAGGGGCCGTGGCGGTCTAGCTCACTGCCCGAGGGGGCTGGTCCCAGGAACGGCGATGCGGTTGCCCGCGTTGATGTCCCTGGGGTCGCCCATCAGTGAGGACCGGTCTCGGTTCCAGGGGTCCGTTTTCCCTTCCTGGTGGGTTTCCTGGCTTCTGTCCGGCTGCCCTCCATTACGCACAGATTGGGGATGATCGCAATTAACTTTGCCCTTGTGGTTTTGCCTAAACTTGGCCTCTGTGTGTTTTGGTGCTATCCCCCCTAGTCTAGGGGGGTAGGGTATGAGGATGAGCCCCCTGGAGACCTGCCCCTGTTTGCGCCACCGGTATAGAGGCTGGGGCTCCCTGACTCACGATGGAGGGTTCTCTGTTGGTCCTTCTGGTATGTTCTTTATTTATTGTTTTGTTTCCTATTTTTCTGTTTCTTTCTTTTTTTCCCTCAGTTATGTTTTTCTTTCTTTTTTGTTTTCCGATAAAATGAAAATAGAATAGTAAAAACAACTAGGGTCATCATGGATCAGCCATGCAAACCCCCCTCCCCTGGATTCAGCTTTGACGCCCCCTGTACTTGACCTTTGCATTCCCCTGGACTCTCCATCTGGCCTTCCTCTGCCCTCTGAGTCTACCACCTTGGACAACCCCCCTCCGAGTTGTTCCGAGTCTGATGCTCTCTCACGCTCTGATACTAAATTATCTGCTTCTACGGTGTCCATGGTGATTCATGGGCCGCCCGTCGTTGATAGCGTCGTCCCTGGTAGTACCGACCCTGACCGTTTATTGAATATTCCTTCTGACTCCTCCACCCCTAAACCTGCGTCTGTCACTCTTGCAGTCGCGCAGTCTGCCGCTATCATCACTACATCCACATCTACCACTGATGTTATTGCCGGTAGTATGGTCTCACCTACTCCATCGAGTGCAACCTCGACCACGCCTTCTACCTCGGCCTCGATTACCTCATTGGGTGCCACTTCAACCAAATTGTCCGTCACTACCTCCACTCTTACCTCGTCTCCACTCATTACCACACTATTACCTCATAATCCATCTCCATCTCGCCGTAGGCCTAAGCGGCAATTTGTACCGAGCCCGGCGCTGGCACTCTTCGACTCCCTCTTTGGCGCTGACAACTGGCCTCGCTTCCTCGTTGTTGACACCACCGCTCCTATGACTGCTGCGAAATTAGAAGATACCCTTCTCACCCACTACCCGTCTGCTGATGTGACACTTCGAGCTACTATTCCTAGTCAATGGCTCGTAGAAGCAGCCACTAAAGAGCATTCCGAAGCATTACTGTCACTTACCTCCCTCTGTGCCATACAGTCGAACCTCGCATAAGCGGACCCCTGGTAAACGGACTTCGGTTTGTACGGACAAAAAATCGAGATCGGACAAGCGCCCTAAAGTCCGGACAAATCGGGCAAAAGACCGCTAATTTGAAAGTTGTCCGGTAGGCGGGTGGCGCGGCAGCATTTTCCCGCCGAAAACATCAGTTTGTTTACAAGTATTATATCATTAAGTCATTTATTTTATAGTGTAAATACTTCAATAGATATTAACACCTTACGAGCGGCCTATGCGGTTTATTTATGTGTACCGCACAGCGGGGTGTTTTTAGCCAAAATAGGGCTGTTTACGTGATCATTTTCATGCCTAAATAAGACCCAGAACGTAAAACAAGTACCTATCCCTGAAAGGGCATAAACAGAGCTTTCGAATGACACCATAACGATCCTTGTATGATGGATAGTTTTCTTGCAATAACCGTGCAACGCGAGTGCAAAAAGCAGGTAATTCGGTACTTTCGGTACATAATTGAGTATGTAGCGAGTGAGAGAGGGAGGAGGGAGCTGAGATTTGTGTCAGTAGGTTCGCCGCGGTGGTCTGGAGCAGTCATACGCTCGCTAGTCTCCTGCCACCACTTGTCTCTCTCTCTCAGCCACATTACGTGCTGAAATTGCCACTCGACCTATGTCGAGCGCCGCCACATAGTCCAGCTTTTTTTAACTCGACTTATGTTGCTCGCCGCTAATTAAGGGTTAAGGTAAGGAAAACATGTTTTTAGACAGTCTTATATTATTAAGTCATTTATTTTATACAGTTTTGGTTAGTACATGTTAAAATTCATCGTATTTTTACTCTCTTTTCAATGTACGGACTTTTTCAATGTGCGGACCAGGGTCCCCCCCTATTAGTTCGCTCATGCGAGGTTCGACTGTAGATGTCTCTGTCGCCAAACATATGAAGCTAAACTACATTTCGGGTACAGTCATTTTACCCACTACCCGAGATGACGATGGTCTCCCTGATAAACACCTGCTGCTATCGCCTCTCCAAATCCGGTATTCTAATGTTCACGATGTAGACGTCTACAATATCCCAAACAGACGTAACCCATCTCGTCCATTGCGGGTGGCCCGTATTAAGTTTGAAGGTGGTTCCCTCCCTACTACTATCAAGATTGAGGGGCAAAGATGTGAGGTGTAACCATATACAGTACCCCCAGACCTCTTCAATGCCATCGGTGTTCTAATTTTGGTCACTGTCGCGATATGCAAGAAGAATGAGGTGTGTGCCTTCTGCAGTTTCTCTACACATTCCACTAAATGGAATTGTGGCCCTCATTGTGTCAATTGTGGACTCGATCATCACGCTAGGTCAAAGCAACGTGTGTACTACGCTTACAATGCCGAATTGAAGCTTCTCATGGATCGTTCAGGTATGTCGGCCATAGAAGCTAAACACGAATTGAGAGTCCGAGGGTATAAAGACCTTGCACGGGACCCTGCATACAGTGTTAGGGCACGTGCTCACCCATTGTCTCCGATCGCGACCACGACCACTCGGGACTCTACTAGGACTAGACTCCACACTCCCCACTCTCCCACCTGTCAGTGAAACCACCCGTAGTGTATCTCCTCCTATTGCTCCTCTTTCCAATAGGTTTGATGCATTAATGGAGCTCCCAACTTCTGATCCATCCATGCATCCTGTGTCTACCTCTCATTGCACTTCTACGACCAATACCGCCTCCTCTCAGCCTCCACCATCCAGTAATTGCCGCCCTAGTCTACGCCATGAATCTAAATTGTCCTCTCCTGTACGAGTATCTAAGACTTCTCCCCGACCACTTAAGGTTAATTCCTTGCCTGCACCCGGATCCACTACGTCCTGTGCAAAATGAACCTCGTATGGACTATGCCTCCGTCTCCAGCAAACGTCGCTCTGATGCTCTTGATTCACCTTCCCCTGCACTTTCGACCCATCCGTCGAAACTTAAATCCCTTGCGGCTCGTCAGCCTGCTTCTTCTTCACGACCTAGTCATATTTCTCCCTCCTCTCACCCTCCTCACCCCAACTCTTCTCGCGTGACTAAACGTTCACCTGTTTCCGCTCGACTGAACACTACCCCCCGTCCTACACCTAAAATTCCCCTTCCTACCTCCAAATCTTCCAGCCGATCCGCCTCATCTGCTCGGCTCTCACCTTCTAAAGTTACTCCCTCCCTTTCTTCATCCCCTCCGTCTGTTAGTTCCGCCATCTCTCACGCTACGATTGACCTCCACGATCCTCATTGCGGCTGCCATCTCTGTTTTGTCAGGGAATGCCGCAGGGTACCGGATCCCACCCACGAATCTGTCTTGGCAATTATCCATGATTTTATGCTTGAGCGTCAATTGCCTACTTCTGACGATATTTCCACACATGGCCCCTCGTGCTTATGTGCAGTCCACTTACAACTCCAGTCTGATCGATCTCGATTAAAAGTGTCTACCATCCTCCGTGAGGTGACTTCCCTCTCATCCTCTCGATCGTCAGAACGGCGGAACTCTTTACCGTTTGCCGCCCTTGCACCACCAGACCCATCTACCCGTTCTAATTCGTCTCTTCACCCACCGCCTCCTTTACGTTATTCCAATAGCACTGTTAAACTACACAATCTGACTTCTCTTACTTAACCTATTCAATTCTTATCTAATACAATGGAATGTGAATGGACTCTTTCTAGAATTCGTCTAGGTGAGGTCCAACGCTTACTCCACACTTACGCTCCAATGTGCTTGTATCTACAACACACTAGGAATTACAATAAATCCATCCTTAATTATCACCTTGCATGCCACTCGCTTTCCCCTAATGGCGAGTATGGCACTGCTATTTATGTACACCATAGCTTGATTTTCGACCTGCTTCCCACCCGCGATAGTTATCTCCAACATTCTCTTCTTACTCTTCATCTCCCTGATGATACCTCGGTTACCATCTGTAATATATATAACCAGATAGCCTTCCATTATGATTTTTCCCTCCTCCAGATTTGTTAATGTGTTACCGTCCCCTCTTCTGCTACTAGGAGATTTTAATGCGCAAAGCCCCCTGTGGAATCCTTCCTCCTCAGTGCAAACTGACCGAGAAATTTACGAACAAATTGCAGGTGTAAGTAACTCACAAGATACCGTAATTTTTGGCGACTTTAATTTACCTGTGACCAAGTGGGGCGATACTCTTACTTCACACTCCGGACATGACTTGTATACGAACTTGCAAGAGAGTTCGCTTTATCAATTTGTTCGAATGCCGACCCGTGGTAATAACGTTCTTGACATTGTACTTGCAACAAAAGAAGAATTAATAGAGAATTTGAATGTTGGTGATGAATTTAGTAACAGCGACCATCGTACGATAACTTTCACTTTAAAGTTTACTAGTAACGAACCAAATAGTAGCATCGAAAAAGTCCCTAATTTCAAGAAAGCAAACTTCCATAAACTTAGAGCTATGTTTAAAGAAACTGACTGGAGCTTTTTAATTAACAATAACGACATAAATACATCTTGGAAGTTATTCGAAACCACTTACCTAAAAGCAGTGCAAGACTGCATACCATCGAAAATACGGCGTCCAGGCCATAATAATAAGCCCAAATGGTGGAATAAAGATATTTCAAACTGCCTGCTTGCTAAAAAATTTGCTAATGATATTAAAATCCTCACAAAATGACGAAGAACGGGTGAAATTTGTAGAGCTACGACGCAAAGCCAAAAAGTTAATTAAGCAAAGTAAAAAGACCTTAGAGTTACATATTGCGAATCAAAGTAAAACAAACCCAAAATAATTCTATAGTTATACAGTAGGGTCTCGTTTCACCATGGCGGAAGGCGGACGCAAGTTTGAGGCTCCGGCATATGTTATGGGAATAGTCAATTAATTCAAGGATATCGAGTACATACGGGGCTAACAAGAAGAGGAAGGATTTAGTGAAGGTTTGGAGGATATATTGGTGTGGTGGAGGGGTGATATATAGTGTAATAAGAGTGTGTAGTGACGGGACAGCGGTAGGGTTGTGAGTTGTTGAGTTTGTAAACAAACATGGCAGAGGGAATTTCGGGTATGACGGAGTCGGAAGGAAGGTTACAACGTTTTCGGGGATTTAAGAGCACAGATAAGAAGTTAGAAGAGGTTAGTATTGTTGTGAAGGATTTGGAAAAGTGGATGAGTGATACGGAGAAATGGAAGGGGGATATTGGTGAGAAAGTTAAGGCACTGTGTGTAATGTGTGGTGTGATAGGTGGGGAAGGGAATAGGCCTAGCGAAGGAAGTGAATGCAGGCCTTTTTTGGCAGTTAATGAGAGCCTAGAGATGTTATTGAAAAGGGTAGATGAACTGGGAGCAGAGAATATGGCATTGAAGGAGCAGCTGAAGGAATACGAAGGACGTTTCACGGAAGTAAAGGAGTCGACTGCATGGACGGTGGTAGGTAAACAAAAAGTCAAGGATTTGGAGGATATTATGAAAGAGCAAAAGGAAGAAATGAATATGACCAAACAAAGTTTTGAGAGTGCAGTTGTAGGGGTCATGAAGAACAAGGAGAGTGTCGTGAGGGAGGCCATGGACAGGGATAGGGGTGTAATTTTGTATGGAGATATAGAGACTCATATGAATGATAATGGAGTGAGAAAAGTGAGGGATATGGAGACAGTGAAGGAGGTCTTGAAAGGTGTGGATGAGGACGAATATGGATGGGAAGGGCAGGTGGAGGAGATCAGTAGGATAGGTAGATATAAAAGGGGAGAGATGAGACCTATAAGGGTACAGTTTAAAACTAGGGTAGTGGCGGAGACTGTGACAAATTTTAGTTGGAGGCTAAATACAAATGATAAACTGAAACACAGTTTAAGGATTTGAGTATAGAACAAAGGAAAAAAATTAAGGAATTACAAGAAAAGGCTGATGAAAATAATGGAAAGTTGGATGAGGAGGAAAAGAGAAATTTTTACTGGAGAGTGAGGGACGGAAAAGTGAGGAAGTGGTTTATAAGAGTAGAAAGGAGGGGGAGATCAGGGAGGGGAGAGAATGTGATGAGAGTTGTGACGGAGGAGGAGAACGGGGTGGAGGTGTCACAGGGAGAGACAGGAGACAAAGAGTCAGACCCAGTAGTGCTAACAGGGGAGTAGGGTACGGACTGGAGGAGCGGGATGGTGTAATTGCTGGAGGAATGGTAGATGGATTAAGGATTATGTTTAGTAATGTGGATGTGTTTACTCAGGACAAGAAAAGAGAACTGATATGTAGGTTGCAGGATGAAGAGGAAAAACCTGATATCATAGCCCTACAGGAAGTAAGACCAAAAAATGTTAGAATTGAGAGGGAACTGGTGGAATATAGTTTGGAGGGTTTTGAGTTATATGAGAGAAATGCTATTAGAGCAGAGGTTGGAAGAGGACTGTTTATTTATGTAAGAAAAGAGCTCAAGGTTAATGAGGTGGATATGAGACAGCAGTATTGTGAGTATTTGTGTATTGAAGTAAAATGTGTAAGAGGATCAATTCTAATTGCCTCTATATATAGAAGCCCAAATAATAGCAGGGGAGAGGATGATAACCTACTGAAAACAATGGAGGAGATAGATAATAGAGAGAACAAATATAAAATTTTGATTGGAGATTTCAATTTGCCAAGGATCAACTGGGCAAATTGTACTACTCCAGCGGGACAGGGTAGCCTGGAAAATAAGTTTATAGAGAAAGTGAGAGATTGTTTTTTAACGCAACATATTGTAGAGATGACAAGATATAGAGATGGGACGCAGGGGAGTGTACTTGATTTGATTTTTAGCAATGAAGAGGATATAGTGGAACATGTTAATGTGGATAGCCCTATAGGTCGTAGTGACCATGCCTGTATAAGCTTTAGTTGTAACATTAAATCGGAGAGGGATAATAAAAGCAATAGAAAAATATACATGTATGATAGAGCAGATTATGAGCTGCTGAGACGGTGTTTGGACATTGACTGGGGGGAATATTTGAACGGTGAAGACGCTGAAGGAATGTGGAGGAAAATTAGAGTCAAACTGGAGAATGCTGTATCCAAAAGTGTACCAGTAAGGGAATATAAGGATAAAACAAAATTGAGGAAAAGAACTAACCCAGAATTGCCAATGAAAAGAAAGCTTTGGATATTGATTAGAAGAAAGAAACGATTGTGGGAAAGATTAAAATTGTTAAAAAAGAACAGGGGGTCTAGTATAGAGGCTAAGGAAGTGGATCTGGAACGCAGACAAATAAACAATAAAATAAGGTGGGAAACAAGGAGGGGGTGAAGGAGAGGGAGAGAGATAGCTAGAAATGTGAAGGATAATCCAAAAATATTCTGGAAGTACATTCAGGAAAAATTAACAAGAAGAGTAGGGATCCCAGAGCTGGTGGGGGGGTTGAATGATGGGAGTAGAGCGGAGACTGATAAGGAGAAAGCAGAGGTGCTGGGGAAATACTTTGGGGGGGTACTAACAGTGGAGTCGGATGATGCAGTGCCTACTATTCCCATCAAACAGGCACCGGCACTAGAACTAGTAGAGTTTTCCCATGCTAGAATAAGAAGGGCTATAGAAAAATGAATAGAAGTAAGTCACCGGGACCGGATGGGATACACCCAAGAATCATAAAGGAAGGAGGGGAGATGTTAGTAGAGCCATTGAAAATGTTATTTGAGGTATCGTTTAATACAGGACAAATCCCGATGGACTGGAGAGAGGCGAACATAACAGCTATATTTAAGAAGGGAAAGAGAAATGACCCAGGGAATTATAGACCAGTCAGTTTGACAAGTGTTGTGTGTAAACTAATGGAAACGGTAATTAGAGAAGGAATAATGGATCATATGAAGTCAAACCAACTTTTCAGTGGGAGACAGTTCGGATTCTTGCCGGGGAGGTCGACGGTACTACAGCTAATTAAGGTGGTAGATGATTGGATGCAAATTCTAGAAGATGGTGATGTAATAGACGTGGTATATTGCGATTTTATGAAGGCCTTCGATAAGGTCCCACATAAAAGGTTAATAGAGAAAGTTAGAAGCTATAATATAGGGGAGAAATGTGTGAAATGGATAGAAGCCTTCCTGAAAGATCGGAGACAGAGGGTATTGGTGAATGGAATAGGCTCGGGGTGGAGGGAAATTACAAGTGGGGTACCTCAGGGATCTGTGTTGGGACCATTGCTGTTCGTTATATTTATCAACGACTTGCCTGAAGTTATAACTAATGGAAGTGAGGTATACCTGTATGCGGATGACACTAAACTGTATAGAAGAGTGAGGAGTAAGGAAGATATGGGTTTGCTTCAAGGAGATGTGGAGGGCATGAAGGGATGGTCTGAGCATTGGTTAATGCCTTTTCATCCAAAAAAATGCAAGTACATGCGGATTGGGACCAGCAAGATAGACAAGGTAGGATACAGTATGTATGAAGCGATGGAGGAAGTGAGTGCAGAAAAGGATATAGGAGTAGTGATAGATAATAAGTTAAATTTCTCAGAACATTTAGCGGAAAAGATAAACAAAGCCAATAGAATTGTAGGGCTGATAAGGAGGACATTTGTGTCACTTGACGAAGAAATCTTCAGGAATCTATATACAGCGCTGGTTAGGCCACACCTGGAATATGCAAACCAGGTGTGGGCTCCATATATGGTAAAGGATATAGAAGCAGTGGAGAAAGTGCAGAGAAGAGCTAGCAAGCTGGTACCAACGTTGAAGAACGCGGGCTATGAGCAGAGGTTGAGGACACTGGGACTTCCGACACTGGCATATAGGAGAAAGAGAGGGGATATGATAGAGACTTTTAAGATAGTGTCAGGAAAGTACGATGAGGATGTGTGTGAAGGTATCTTCTTGATGCGGGAGGGAACAAGAACGAGAGGACACTCTAAGAAAATTTACAAAGAAAGAAATAGGCTTGAGAAGGCGAAGAACTCATTTTGTGATAGAGTGGTAAATGAGTGGAACGCACTGCCCCAGTATGTAGTCGATTCCGAATCAATAAGGGAGTTTGAAAGTAATCTTGATAAAGCATGGGGAAGACAAGATTTGAAGTTTGATTATAAAACAAAAATACAGAATAGTAAAAATGTTGCGTCTGCTACCGCCGCCGCCAACACCGTGAACGACCGCAGCAGTGCAAGCACTGGTACTGAGCTGGATACACAGGCATAGTTTGCCTTTTTCCAGAGGATCTACTGTAAGAAACTGTAAGTAAGATGCGAGATCAGAAGATGCGATTCGCATAAGATGCGAGGACCCCAAATAATATAAATAAATTATTTTAAGATGCGAGACTGACCATAATTTGCGAATCGGAGGCTCAAAGTGGGCTAAATCCGAGGAGAAACCTCAAGATGCGAATTTTCTTTTAAAATGCGAGCCTTAGGCGGGAGTTCGCATGCCATTGGCTAGTGTCATTGGCCATTGATAGTGTGTATTTTGTCTCATTTTCATTTATTAATTTATTATTTTCTGTTTGTATGTGACCGAAATGTATGGTAGCATGCACCAATTACCTTTTTCAGGGATTATTACCAACAAAATTGGGACTTTGCGTGAACAAATTGGATTTATAGGGTGTAAATGGGACTTTACGGCATATTTTTTGGGGCGGATCGACCATAAGACGTTTTTCCCATAAGCTACGTGTATCCTAAGATGTGAATTCGTAAGATGCGATCGCATCCATCGACCATAAACTCGCATCTTTCACCCAACCCGATCTTATCAATTCAAAAATAAACACTGCAATTTCTCTGAACCAGGACCTTTCTAGAATTAATTAATGGGGACAAGAGAATCTAGTTTCCTTTAATGCACAGAAAACCAAGTACATTAAATTTTCTAACCGACAGAATCTCACTGACTCCCATATATTTTTTAATGATGTAAATATTCCCACTTCCCCTAGTATTGACATTCTCGGTGTAACATAACTACTAACTTGAGCTGGACACATTATGTTAGAAGCATTGCTAAGAATGCCTCTAAAAAACTGGGACTCCTGTACAGAGTTCGAGAATTCTTCACTGACGAGCAGTTGGCCGTAATATATAAAAGTCATGTGCGTTCTCAGATGGATTACTGTTCACCTCTGTGGGGTGGAAGTGGAGTGGTTGCATTGAGGCAGTTGGACAAAATTCAAAATAAAGCTATTAGATTAATCAATAACCCTGCAATCACACAGGACCTTCCTACATTATCCATACGAAGAAACGTTGCATCCCTTGCATTATTCTACAGATATTTTCACAGCAATTGTTCCGAGGAACTTGCTTCAATTGTGCCGCCTCTCCACATCTTTCCCCGTTGAACTAGGGCAGCTGAGAGCGTCCATGAATTTACACTTTCTCCTCCACAATGCAGAACTTCTGCTTATCAGAATTCATTTATCCCCAGAGCTACTACTCTTTGGAATTCACTTCCCTCGAATTGCTTTCCACAAACTTACAATCTACAAATGTTTAAATCCAGTTGTTACAAACATTTTATGAATGGAGGATGCTTTTAGGCACATGGACCTTTTTGTTTTATCTGTGTTTTTCATTGTCTCTTAAAAAAAAAAAAAAAAACCCCTACTGTATCAGAAAGAAAAAAGTAGTTACTTCAACTGTTGGACCGTTAGTCGATGAAAATGGAGAATACACCAAAGACGAAGTACAAATGAGTAATGCCCTCAATACCTTCTTTGCATCAGTTTTTACAACAGAAGACCTCAGTGATATCCCTACACCATCGCCGATTCAGATTGATAATTCATTTGTTCTAAGCAATATCACCATTACAGAGAGAGAAGTATTGAATTGTTTAGATAAACTCAAGGTAAATAAAACGCCTGGACCTGATACAATCTCGCCTAGAGTTCTAAAGGAAGCTAAGGATGAGCTCTCCAAACCACTGACATTACTATTCAATAAATCCTTGCAGTCTGGAACTATGCCCGATCAGTGGAAGCTAGCCAACGTAACACCGATATTCAAAAAAGGCAGCAAATCCCTACCCAGTAACTATCGTCCAATTAGCTTAACCTCAGTTGTATGTAAAATGCTAGAAACGGTCATACGAGACAGACTCGTAAATCACTTAAGGAAAATAACATACTTAAAGATACTCAACACGGCTTTCGTAAAAAACGTTCCTGTTTAACAAACCTCTTAGACTTCTTCCACGATATCCTCAACCTCTACGATGAGAGTAAAGCTGTAGATATTATATACCTTGATTTTCAAAAGGCCTTTGACAAAGTTCCCCACAAACGTTTACTGCTAAAACTAAAAGCGCATGGAATACAAGACAGTGTGTTGAAATGGATAGAAAATTGGCTCAGCGACAGAAAGCAAAGAGTAGTCATAAACGGTAAGGCATCTAAATGGACCAATGTAAGTAGCGGGGTACCCCAGGAATCGGTACTAGGTCCAATTCTCTTTCTAATTTACATCAACGACATAGATGAGGGTCTCACCTGTACAATCTCAAAATTTGCCGACGATACAAAAATTGCAAATAGCGTACTCTCAAAAGAACAAGTTGACGATATGCAACACAATCTAGATAAATTGTCATGTTGGCCCAAGTTTGGCAAATGAGTTTCAATGGGATAAATGTAAAGTACTGTACTACATATCGGATACCTAAATGAGAAAGCAAACTATTCGATGAATGGCACTCAGCTTAAGAATGTAAACAGAGAAACCGATCTGGGAGTAACAATATTGAGTAACCTAAAACCGAGTCAACAATGTTCAGAAGTTGTTAAGAAGGCAAACAAAATAATTGGCTTTATAGGCAGGTCATTGAGCATAAATCCAAAGAAGTTATCCTAACCCTTTACAATTCCTTAGTCCGCCCTCTTCTGGAATACTGCGTTCAATCCTGGTGCCCTTATTACCAAAAAGATATAAACAAGCTAGAACGAGTTCAACGTAGAGTTACCAAAATGATACCTAGCCTAAAGAACAAACCATACGAAGAGCGTCTTAGAGAATTAAATCTATTTCCTTTAACCCAGTGCAGATTAAGAGGTGACTTAATTCAAGTGTTCAAAATCATCAAAGGCATCGACAATATGGACTGTAGTAAGTACTTCACTATCGACCAATCTAATTACACGCGGGGAAACGGTTGCAAAATTATTGGTAAATCTTTTAACACACGAATCTAAGAATTTCTTCTTCAATCGAGTTGTCAACTTGTGGAATGGGCTTCCCCGAAACGTTATAGACTGCATCACCGTTGATTCATTTAAACTCCGCCTAGACAAATATCTCGCATCAAATCCGCGACTGACTGCGTTTGTAAATGAATAACTTTATTTTATTCCCCCCTCAGTTACTAACCCATCTGTCCCCTACTAACTTCCTAATCCTGCCACGGACATTAGTTCCAGGGCAGTAATTCCCTTTCCAATGTTCCCTTACCCATTCTAAACCACTGTTTGGACACTTGATCCTCAGTGTTTTGGAGGACAAGCAACCTAGAAGGGTCACTAGATCTGTTGTTGCTTGATTTTCTTTGTACTCCTCTGCAGATGCTGCTGGGGTGCACATTGAGAACCTTCTATCCCTGGATTCTTTTTGTTGCCTTAACGAACCTGATTCCTACACCTATTTCTCCAGTACTCTTCATACTTTTTCCTCGGTTGACGTCGCCCTTTGTTCTTTTACGATAGTTGATAAGTTTGAGTGGCGTCTCTGTGATGATTCGTTCTCCAGTGACCACTTTCCTATTCTTCTGTCTTATTTCCAACCATGTTCCCCTCCTGCTATTCCACGTTATAATTTCCACAAAGCTGATTGGGAGAAGTTTGGACTGCACATGCGCCAAATCCCTCCCTTTCATCCATTCCGTGATCATAACGAAACTACTACCTTTTTCACTGCATTTATCATCTCTGCAGCTTCTAAATCTATACCCCTTTCCTCTACTTCTGCTCGTCGCCGCCAAGTCCCTTGGTGGACCACATCCTTATCCGCCCTTGTTCGCTGCAAACGTGAACTTGGTCAACGTTTGGATCGTCTTAAAAAACGTTCCCGTACTTTACTTTCTCGCTTTCCGCTTCTTATTTCTGATTTACATGCACTTACCTCCATTGCCTTAGATATCTGTGCACTTAAGCCCCTTTATAACAGAATCTCTGCTAAATTCCGTAAGGAAGTACGCCTTTGTCGGTCTGCTTCCTGGGAATCTTATATCTCTTCCATCTCCCCATCCACCCTTATCTCATGTGTCTGGCAAAAATTCAGGAGAATTAATTGTCTCCACATTGCCCTTTCCCGTCACGCATTAGTCAATAATGGCCGCGCCGTTCATAGCCCCCAGGCAGTATCTGACCTCTTAGGCCAACATCTTGCCGATGTTAGTAGTGATACTAACTATGATGCACCTTAAGCACCGTCTTGAATCCGTCCCTGTCAATTTCCAATCCTTCGATGTTTGTGACTACAATGCTAGTTTTTCGATGGATGAATTTGACCATGCCCTCTCTACCTGTACTAATTCCTCTTCTGGTCATCATAACATCAGCTTCCACATGATTACTCATCTAGCCCCTCTTGCCAAATCTTATCTTTTACAGCTTTATAACCATTTATGGACCCACAACCTTTTTCCTGACTCTTGGAGACATGCTATTGTCATCCCTATGGCGAAACCTGGTAAAGATCCCAGCGTCCCCGCCAATTATCGACCAATATCCCTCAAGAGCTGCCTCTCTAAATTAATGGAGAAAATGGTTAACGCTAGACTTGATTGGTTTCTTCGCCAACATTCGGTTCTCACCCCTTTTCAGTTCGGTTCCCAGAAGAACCGTTCTACATTAGACTCCCTTGCACTCTTAGAAGCCCAAATCAGACAGGGATTTGACCGGAAACAGTTCACTGTTGCGGTTTTCTTTGACATAAAGGCCTACGATACTACGTGGAGACATTTCATACTCCAATCCCTCCATGATTGTGGTGCCCGCGGTCATCTCCCAATATTTATCTCTAACTTCCTTACCAAACGCACTTTCCAAACTCGTGTGGAGAATATTCTTTCTGCCATCTTCCCTCTCCACAATGGCATACCCCAGGGCAGTGTACTAAGTAGCATGCTCTTTGCCATCGCCATAAATCGTGTTATCCGCCAACTGTCACCAGGCATCCGTGGATCCTTGTATGTCGACGATTTTACTATATACTGCACCACCCGCACACTTTGTCATGCTCAATGCATTCTCAACCTCTCCATTCAGAAGGTTGTTGCTTGGGCCTCATCAGTCGGCTTCACGTTTTCAGCGGAGAAGACCAAGGCAATTGTTTTTTTCCGAGATAAGCGCTGGCTCCGCGACCAGACCATCGAACTTAGGATGGGGGATTCTCTACTCTCTTTCCACTCGAGCGTTAAATTCCTGGGGTTAATCTTTGACCAACACCTTAATTGGAAAGATCATATCCATTACATCAAATGTAAAGGCACGCGAGCTCTCGGTCTCCTAAAAAAGCTGTCTCACACTACCTGGGGTGCTAGGCGTTCCACCATGTTAATGCTTTACAAAGCTGTTGTTCTGTCTATCCTTGATTATGGCTGTCCTATTTATGGTTCTGCCTCGGACTCCGCCTTAAGAACTCTGGATCCTGTTCATACACAAGGCATACGACTTTGCACTGGTGCTTTCCGATCTTCCCCGACCGTGTCCATCTTAGCCGAAAGTGGAGAACCCCCACTTTCCCTCCACAGAAACTTAGTTACAATGCGTCGTGCCCTAAAGATCCAATATAGTGACTCTCCCACCAATTCCCTTTTCCACAACATTGACGTTTCTACTTTAAATTCACGCTTCCTTTGCTTCGCTCGCTGTGCTACCCTTCTTCTCAATACTACTGGTCTAGATATTTCTGTCTCCCCTCCCGTAGATCGTCCTCCCCCTTGGACTATCTCCCTCCCCAGTGTTTGCATACACCTGTCCTATTTATCGAAGAGGTATCCGTTTGTACCCAGCCACCATCATCAACACGCCCTTGAACACATACGGCGTAAGGGCCACCATGTTGCCATATACACTGATGGTTCAAAGTCTCCTGCTGGTGTTGGGCTTGCAGCTGTCTCCCGCACCGCCACCCTTCAATTTTCCCTCCCACGACATGCATCAATTTTCACTGCCGAGATCATTGCCATCCAATCTGCCATTGACGTTATTCACGGTCTGCCTCCACAGACGTTTGTCATCTACAGCGACTCCCGTAGTGCTCTTGATGCCCTCAGTACCTATTCTCCCTCCCACGTCTTAATATCATCCATCCAGTACTCTCTTCATGTGTTACGCGCAAATGGCGTGAGGGTGCAGCTCTGCTGGATTCCCGCCCATATTGGGATTCAGGATAATGAAGACGCTGATAAGGCTGCGAAAGCTGCTGTTACCAAGACACTCCGGCAGCCTCATCTCCCTTTAGGTGACTGGTTGTCCTTGTTAAAACCTTATATCCTCTCTACATGGCAGTCTCTTTGGGAGGCTACTCCCTGTACTAATAAACTTTGTGCCCTTAACCCTCCTGGCCCGGTTGTCATTTTAAAATGACACCACGAATTAAGGGCAGGTGCCCGGTTGTCATTTTAAAATCTGTAAGCTTGAAAGCCTATTCAGCTTGGTCTGAACGCCGTGCGTCCGACGCATGTAAACAAAGCCGATCGTTACGTCACCGCACCTCCGAAAACAAGAAAGAGAAGACTCGTTTGTTATTGTATGTCTGTATGTCGTTGTTTCAGTAGTGAAAAGATCGTCATATTGCTAACATCGCCTTCAAGTGCTCTCCACTGAAATCGTCATCACAACTGAACCAGTTGACATAGAGAGCTCTACTCAACGCCAGTCTACAGATTGGAAACCGCACTACATTTATAGATGCGTGGGAAATTGCTAGCAGTTAAATTAACAAAAATATGGTAGCCTAGGCCTAGACGTTTTTTTGGCCAGATCGCCTGGGTAGCCCACACTGTCATTTTGAGAGCCTGCCTGGGCCAGGAGGGTTAAACCTTCTGTGCGCCCCTGGCCCTCCTCCTTTCAGTCTCATAGACGTGAGGAGGTACTGTTAACGAGACTCCGAATAGGTCATTCACGTCTAACCCATGGTTACTTAACACTCAAAGAGCGGGTGGTGGAGTATATTTCACTGTGCCGCCCAGCGGGGTGTTTTTACCATAAATGGGGTTGTTTCCGTGCTCTTTTTCATGCATAAACAAGACCCAGAGCGTAATACAAGTATGTATCCCTGAAAGGGCGTAAATTGAGCTTTCCAATGACACCCGAACCATCCTTCTACGATCACTGGTTGTGTTGCAACGATCGTGCAACCGAAGGGCAAAATCACTAAAATACGGTAATTTCTTTATATAATTACGTATGTAGCGAGGGAGTGAGGGTGGATGTAAGTGGAGTACATCTCAGTCGGTCCACGGCGGCCGTGGCGAGCGGATATGAGGTAACCCAGGTTCCTCCCGTCGCTCGTCTCTCTCTCGGAGCCAAAATTGCACACGGAATTAAGTCGGGCCCTGCCACATAGTCCAAATTTTTCTATACGGACTTAAGTCGGGCCCCGATAGACAAGGGTTAATGTCCACCCCTCACGATCCATCCCCTGAGTGCACCACTTGTCGTACTCCCCTCACTATTCATCATGTCTTTAGTAAATGCCCTGCTTATTCCCGTTATCGTACTGCTTACTTTGGTAATAAATCCCTTGCTGACATTTTATCTGACTCTCCGACTTTTTCCTTATTTCCCATAATCCGGTATCTCCGCCATTTTAACCTTTTAACCGCAATGTGATTTAATCCTTCGGGCCAGCCCTGTGAGAGTCTTGTTCTAGACTCAGTGGTCTGGTTAAACAAACTTAATAATAATGGTCAAAGTTCCAGCTGACCCACCCTCGCTCTGGGGCTCGCAGAATTATCTGGCAATACTGGTGTAGGAAGGAGGTGTGTCTTACAAAGATTGTGATTGGTAGATCTGGTTTCGGCTATATCATTGTTAGAACATATACTAAACAAGGGAAAGTAAGCCTATCTCAAATAAAAATGCATACATCGCTATGTATGATCCCGAACATTCACCCAAAGTTCGTAGATTTGCTTTAACCCTTCCTCCCCGGGCTGTCTTACCAAATGACGGTCGCCCCTACCCGGGCGATATGGCTGAAAAACGTCTAGGCCTAGGCTACCGTATTTATGTTTATTTTCACTGCTAGAACTTTCCCACTCATCTATAATCGTAGTGCGGTTTTCAATCTGTATTTTGGCATTGAGTAGAGCTCTGTAAGTCAACTCATTCAGTTGTGATGACGATTTCAGTGGAGCCAATATTGCAGAGATTTTGCCAATATGGGGGCTTTTTAGACACTAATTTCGTCATGACGTCAGAACAATAACATTGAGGAGTCTTCTCCTTCTTGTTTTCGGAGGTTCGGTGACGAATGCTTGGGTTTGTTGACATACGTCGTATGCACGGCATTCGGACCAAGCTTAATTAGGCTATTAAGCTCATGCCTTAGATAAGGCATACCGGGTAGCGGCCCTTTTTTCGTGCTGTCCTTACCTAAGGCAGACCGGGTAGGAAGGGTTAATATTCAAGTTATTATATCCACTGATTGGTAACGCATATAAAACCTGCTGGCTGCCACAACATACTTTACTCGATTTTATAAGAATACATATTTCTGTTTTATTGGTGGCTGATTTTAATGAAGGAGCATTCAGTTTTCACAACGTGAACATTACAGTCTAATTTGCAGTAATATTCAGGACAGAGATGTGGGGGTCGGTTTTTACACCATACCCGAAAGAGGATTTATGGAGCTCCGATCTTACTCTCAACCATCTGAACAATTTAACCAGCACACCTAAACTTCGTTAAATGCGGAAATAGCCTCACGAAAATATCATGCCTTGGTGGGGGCATGAACTCTCGACCCTTGGGTGTGAGGCAGGCACCTTACCAGTTAGACCAATAGAGATATCCCACTTGGTCTGTTCGGCTCAGGGTATTTCCGCATCCGAGGTCTGTTTTAGGCTAGCCTATTTTCACTGAATTTACAGAGACGGGTAACACATTAATGGCAAGTGGTATCCCTGCACCACTACACAAGTATTGCCAGCTAATTCTGCGAGCCCCAGAGCGAGGGTGGGTCAGCTGGAACTTTGACCAACTGTACCTCCTTTTTTACTTCTGATATAGCTATAAAAACTCTTTTGGATTTGACTTGCTTAAATTTGCCATGTGTTGTTCATACCTTTTTTTGCTCTGCATAATTTTTTTTTTTTTTGCTTGCTTTACGAAGAAGATTGTTGAAATTTTCACTTTGATTTTGACATTTGATCCGGTATAATGCTTCATGAGCGAGTTTCTTTACTGCTAGACAGTCTTTGATTTCCTTGTTCCACTAATTAGGTTTATTATTTCTATTTGAACGTCGGTTTTGGACTGGTATGCAAGATTTTACAGCATTATTATATGTTTGAGAATGTTTCCCAAATTTTCTCTATATCTGTTAGGTAGTTTATGAAATTGCAATAGTGGAATTGAGGATATTTTTGTAGCTTATAAGTCAGCTTTTCTGAAATTTAGTACTTTCTCATGGCTTTTATTTGGTTTGACGTTATCGAAGTTAATGTGGAAGGTTATTGAGCGGTGATCGCTTGAACTAAATTCATCGCGTACCACGACTAGGTTTACTAAATCATCTTTCGTTGTGAGGATGAGATCAAGAATATTGTTGCCACGTGTGGGGGGAGTTGACAAGCTGATAATAGTGAACTTTCCATTAACCCGCCCCCCCCCCCCCCCTGGGCTGGCCTTCTGGCCTTCTAATTGACGGCACTCCTATCCGGGCGATATGACCAAACAACGTATGTAAACATAGGCATATTTTTTTTATTTTAACTGCTAGAGAATTCACAAATCTCAAAATGTAGCCCTGTTTTGTATCTGTAGACTGGTGTTGAGAAGAGCTTTCTAAGTTAACTGGTTCAGATGCACGATGAAGATTTCCGTGGAGAGAGTTTGGGCTGTTTTGCAGAGAAATTAGCAATATCGGACACTTTGGGAGACTAATTTTCACTCTAAAGCCCAGTTCACACTAGCCGTTTTTGGCGGATCCGTATTTGCGCCTGTGACGTTACATACGAAAAATGAACGCGGAAAAGCAAAGTTGAAAGGAAATGCAGACTGCATTCCAGAGCCCTGGCCAAACTCTGGGGAGCGGAACGTACTTCTCTGGCGTAAGGTAAACACCTACTAGGCGATCGTCAACATGGACTGAGAAACTATCTTTCTTGGTGTTTATTTCTTTATTTTGAACGAAGATGAACCACCACTGTAATTCAATGCATATTAACTAGGAACATGCATAAAAACCAAGCCATCACGTAGCCTGCAGTTGCCCACATATTTATATAAGTTCTGTTAATTCCTCTCCGTGACCATGCTAATGGAAATATATTGCGCATCATTGAATTACGAGTGTATAGTGGTTAATTCATATGATTAGTAAACTGATAATTAAAAGAAACCGCACTCGCAATTCATTCGTATAGGCCTAGGCCTACTATATACTGTAATTTACATTCATACATCAGATCACGATTATAAACAACTTATGTGGGCAACAGTACCTGGACATAGACTAATTATATGTACTGTAGAAGGGAATCGAGATTTTATTGGAGAAACATGTTCTGTAGTTATAATCTATGATTCTAGGTGTTTATTGTCTCTATCTGGAGGCGCGCGAAGCAGTACGTGTTAACTTTGGTGGTGCCGCGTCGGCTGCCAGGTACACGATCAATAGGTTAACATATTAAACTGCCTTAATATTTGCCTTGCCATTAAAATTATACATATAGCATATATTGTTATGCGATATTAACTATAATGTAATGGAAATTGGCAGAAAAATATTACACACATTTCACTTTAACCCTTCCTACCCGGGCGTCCTTGTGGAAGGACACCGTTGCAGAAGGGCAGGTACCCGGGCGTCCTTCTGACAGACAGTAAGCTTGCAAGCCTTGCAAGCTTGATCCGAACGCCGTGCGTCGGACGAATGTAAACAAAGTCGGTCGTTTCGTCACCGCATCTCCGAAAACAAGAAGGAGAAGACTTGTTTGTTATTGTATACTACAATTGGCTGTGTCGTAGTTTCATTAGTGAAAAGATCGTCGTATTGCTAACATCACCTGAAAATGCTCTCCACTAAAATCGTCCTCACAACTGAACCAGTTGACCAGTTGAGCTCTACTCAACACCAGTTTACAGATTGGAAACCGCACTACGTTTAGGGATGCGTGGGAAATTTCTAGCAGTTAAAATAAACAAAGATACGGTAGCCTAGGCCTAGACGTTTTTCGGCCATTTCGCCCGGGTACGGGCGACCGTCCTTCTAACAGGCAGCCCGGGTCCCGAGGGTTAATGTTCAATATACGTATTTACCTATTTGTAGTTTACAGGAATTGAGGAGCGCTCGTGTTGTCCTGTCTTAGTTACTTTACAATCAATCCATTTTACTTAGACAAGTATCGTAATGGATATTCCCAATTCCCAGTATTTTGGACTAACATATCATAGCTTATGTTGTCCTATTTCCATATTTACTTTTATCCAACCTGGATTTGAACACGTTAATGTTCTTCGCTCACCACCTCCTCCTCCAAGTTCCAAGTCTCTATACTTCTATATGGGAAGCTTAATTTCTTTCTGTCCTTACGATATCTGCCCTTCCTTATGTACTCACCTAATTGTACTCACCTAATTGTAGTATACAGGATTTGAGCCTAAGCTCGTGTTGTCCTGTCTCTCTCTCTACATTTATCCAATTTTGCTTTAAAAGTTTGGATATTTCTTGCTCCCACCACCTCCCCATCCAACTTATTCCAACAATCAATACTTCTATACGGGAAGCTGAACTTTCTTACATCAGACTTACATACAACTTTCCTCAACTTACATTCATGACCCCTGGTTCTTCCCTCGTCCCTCACCACAAAATCTCCCTTGTCGATCTTCTCAAAACCTTTCACACACTTAAACATCATGATCATGTCACCTCTCTCTCTCCTCTCCCTCAGCGTTGGCAGCTTTAGCCTCTCCAATCTCTCCTCATATGGCAGGTCTCTAAGGCTAGCTATCATCTTAGTGGCAACTCTCTGAACTCTTTCCAGTTTTTTATTATGTTTTATAAGGTGTGGAGACCACACCACTGCTGCATACTCCAGTCTTGGTCGTATTATTGTCCCTATTATTTTTGCTAGCATCTCTTCATCTAAATAATTCAGAGCTATTCTCATGTTAGTCAACACTGCATAGGTTTCACCAGTTATTTTATTTATATGCTGTTCAGGTGACAAGCTGTCTGCCATAACTACCCCTAGGTCTTTTGCTTTCCCAGCTTTACTAATTATTTCATCTCCTATTTTATATCCCCAAGAAGGTCTATATTTACTTTTTCCCATCTCAAGAACCTGACACCTACTCGTGTTGAATTCCATTTTCCAAGCTTGATCACTCATATAATTTATCTAGGTCTCTGTAATTCTTCACAACTACTACTACTTGTAATATGCTTCATTAATTTTGCATCATCAGCAAACATAGATATATATGAGCCTATTCCCATTTGAAGGTCGTTGATGAAAACCAAAAACATGATTGGGGCCAACACCGATCCTTGAGGCACTCCGCTTTTTACCCTTTTCCACGAGGAGAACTTTTCTTTTATTACTGTTCGCATTTCCCTCCCAATTAAATAGTTTTCCATCCACTTCAATAATACTCCCTCAACCCGCCCCACAGTCCTGAGCTTCCACAACAATCTCTTATGAGGCACCTTATCAAATGCCTTCTTGAAATCTAAGTAAATACAATCTACTCCCTTGTACAATGTCAATTACCCTATCATTGTTACTCAACAAATTTGTGGTACACGAATGACCTTTTCTGAACCCGAACTGCTTACTTGAAATTATTTCCCTCTCCTCCAACATACCCACCCATCTTTTTCTAATAATCTTTTCACAAAGCTTGCATATAACACTCGTTAAGGATACCGGTCGATAATTTAGCAGGTCTTCTTTATTTCCACTTTTATATATTGGAGTTATATTTGCTTGTTTCCATTCTAAGGGAAGTTCCCCCTTGTTTAATGAGTGTTGAACAATATTAAAAATAGGTCTCACTAGTTGTTCAGAACATTCTCTTAATACCCATCCAGCAATGTTATCTGGGCCCATAGATTTTCTCACGTCCAATTCTTCCAACAATGATTTTAGTTCATCCTTGTTGACTTCTATCGACTCTAGTCCCTGTATCTCTTTCAATTCCACCACAGGTTCTACATAGTCATCCTCCTCCACAAACACGGATGTTAATGTATCATTCATAATCTCACACATACCCACTGTGTCTTCATATAATTGACCCTCTACCCTAAGCTTTGTTATTTTGTCCTTTATTTTTGTTTTGCCGTTGATATAACTATAGAACAGTTTGGGTTCTTTATTACATTTGTTTACTATATCTTTTTCAAAGTTCTTTTTCTCCTCTCTTATAGTCTTGACATAGTTGTTTCTAACATTCTTATACTCATTCCATTTTTCCTCAGTGTGTCTCCTCACTTTATTCCATGCAGTCCTTTTTGTTCTGGGCAATGTGACATCGCATGTTAAACCACTCTTTCTCCTTAGCCAGCTTTCTATCCTTAAATGTTGGTACATATTTATCTACCCCCTCCCTGTAAATATCTAGTAACATGGTGTATTTTACCTGAATATTCTGTTCTTGCTCAATAAATGACCAATCTATATTTGCAAAGTATCCTCGTAATGATTCATAATCCGCCTTACTATAATTTAGTCTATATTCCCTATGTTCCTCCTCTCTGCCTTCCAGAAATTCCACTGTCAATTCAAATTCAATCACAGCATGATCGCTTTTTCCCATGGGACTCAAATATGTTTGGTTCTTTATTTCTTGGGGGTCTTTGGTGAATAATAAGTCAAGTCTTGATGGTTCATCATCTCCTCTAAATCTTGTATTTTCCGTAACATGTTGTGTTAGTAGATACCCCATTGTTAGTTCAAGAAATTTGCTACCCCAAGTATTTTCATTTGAACTCGCATCCAAACATTCCTAACCCATCTCCCCGCAATTAAAGTCCCCTGCAAGAATAAGCCTATCTTTCCTTTTACAAATAATTTCTAACATTCGCAAGGTTTCCAAAATTAATTCATTATATTCATCGTTGCTCCAAGATTTAGTCTTAGGAGGTAAATATATTGATACAATGTCCAATTTTGACCTATCATTATCCTCAATTTCAACTGCTACCAATTCAGCAATGCTATCACCAAGTTTTAATTCTTTAGCAGTAATTTTATTATCTACCATGATCAACACTCCTCCTCCTGGCTTTCCTAACCTGTCTCTTCTCCATGTACTGTATCCCGCACAACTAATTATATTCGTGTCTACCTCCTGGCTAAGCTTAGTTTCAGTCAAACATACTATCCCGGGCCTCTCTCTCTTTACATAGTCGTCAAACTCAATCTTTTTGGAAATTAACCCATCAATATTTGTATACATGAACTTAGCGTTACCAGTATTTTCCCTATTTTTCTCGTCCCTGCCCGTTCCTTTCTTTTTTGTGCGTACCCCTCCCAATTTATTTTCTAGCTTGTCTCCTCTTCTCATGTCTCCACCTGGACTGTTTCTCGCTCCGTTTCCACCTCCCCTCCCTTTGCCTCCACTTGGACGGTTTCTCTTTCTATTTCCACCTCCCCTTTCTCTGCCTTCTCCGTCACCATCTCCCTTTCCCTCCCTACCTCGTCCCTTCGCTTTATATACCATTTCTTGACTTTTCCCTCCCACACTCTCCAGAAAAACTTCTTTTCATCTTCTTTCGTCCTTTCTCCATTCTTTTCATTTGCCTCGGTTTGCAATTCCTTTCTTATGTTTCGATCCTCAATACTCATGTCTTTTCTAATTGTAATTTTCTTAAACTTGCTGGTCAAGTTAAGTCTCCATGTTACGTTCATTATTGCATCCACTGTTACCCTAGACCTAAACTGCACTCTCATTGGCCTTGTGTTTCCCTTACTATATTTACCCATTCTCCTAACTTCTTCAATATCATCTCTCCAGTTGTTTCTTTCTTCATCGACATGCTTGATTAATGTTTTTACCTTGTTAATTTCTTCCTTATCCCTATCTTTCCTCTCAATAATGTGCTCCTCTATATCCCCAAATACAATAATACACTTATTTCTATCTATTGTTTCATGCTGGACCTGTTCGTTTCTCCTCATAGCTTTTACTACCACTGATTCTAGATCTTTATTTTCCCTTTCTGATTGTTTCTTTTGTTCCTCCATGATTTCCTTCATTGCCACGTCTTTCACTCTTCCTCCTTCGTCATTAACCCATTTATTGTGTTTCTCCTTAATCTCCTCCACATGTGTTTTCATTTCCTTGGTTTGCCCTTTGTATTCTTCAAGTTGTAATCTTAAAGCTTCATTTTCGTCCCAGAGTAGCCCCATATGAGTTTGAATTTCTTTTAGGCTAGCCCGACTCAAATCTTGTCCAGGCTCGAAGTCCGCAGCCTGAGCACCACATATTGAACATAGAGCCTCAATCTGTGAACTAACACTCACCTTCCACTCCTGCATATCCTCCTTCCACCTTTTAATCTCATTCAGCTCACGTACAATTTTCCCTAGAATGCCCCCGCTCTCACCGACTTCAAATCCATCAAAGTCAGCCATATTTGTTTACATCCATTACAAAGAATCTAGTTTCCTTTAATGCACAGAAAACCAAGTACATTCAATTTTCTAACCGACAGAATCTCACTGACTCCCATATATTTTTTAATGATGTAAATATTCCCACTTCCCCTAGTATTGACATTCTCGGTGTAACAGTAACTACTAACTTGAGCTGGACACATTATGTTAGACGCATTGCTAAGAATGCCTCTAAAAAACTGGGACTCCTGTACAGAGTTCGAGAATTCTTCACTGACGAGCAGTTGGCCGTAATATATAAAAGTCATGTGCGTTCTCAGATGGATTACTGTTCACCTCTGTGGAGTGGAAGTGGAGTGGTTGCATTGAGGCAGTTGGACAAAATTCAAAATAAAGCTATTAGATTAATCAATAACCCTGTAATCACACAGGACCTTCCTACATTATCCATACGAAGAAACGTTGCATCCCTTGCATTATTTTACAGATATTTTCACAGCAATTGTTCCGAGGAACTTGCTTCAATTGTGCCGCCTCTCCACATCTTTCCCCGTTGAACTAGGGCAGCTGAGAGTGCCCATGAATTTACACTTTCTCCTCCACAATGCAGAACTTCTGCTTATCAAAATTCATTTATCCCTAGAACTACTACTCTTTGGAATTCACTTCCCTCGAGTTTCTTTCCACAAACTTACAATCTACAAAAGTTTAAATCCAGTTGTTACAAACATTTTATGAATGGAGGATGCCTTTAGGCACATGGACCTTTTTGTTTTATCTGTGTTTTTCCTTCCTCCGTTCATTGTCTCTTAAAACAAAAAAAAATCCACTCGCATTCACTATCGCTTGAATTATTCTTATCACTCGAAAGATCCTCACTTGATTTTAATCTCAAATTATTTTAATACTGCATTTTAATACAGGACAACACAAAATATCCTTATACTGTACTCAAGTTTAGGTGAGTTTATTTGACGAGCGCTGTAAACAGCTTGCTAGATCAGCTGATTTTCGGGAGCGTGGGTGCAGAGGTGTTGTCTCGTCGGTGGTTCGTGTGTGTGTGATGTTCTTCTCGTGCGTACACCAAAAAGATGAATCGAAACCATAATTTTGAGGGGTACGCATTTTGGTAAACGGCTTCCCGGTTCACACTATGTACACGCCGCATGTCTGTAAGTGACGTCACTCTGACGTCACGATTTTTTATATGTACCCTACCGTATATAGTGTGAACCGGGCTTAACTGGTAATGGCGGACAAGGCCGGAATTCTCCTACTTGTTGTTAAGGCTTGGCGGCGCTCCGATCGGGTTTGTTTACAAACGTTTCGCCGCGCTGATTTCAAAGCACGCTTAAGGAAGCTTTCAAGCTTACGACTTTTAAAAGGACACCCGGGCTCTGGGCTTTCACAAGGTGTGTCCTTTTAAAATGACACCCGGGCAGGAATGGTTAAGTTTATATAGAGAATTTTAATGTACTGCACATTTCTAAATAGTTTTCTGTCATTTCTCCTAAAACTTCAATAGGAGAAATGACAGAAAATTATTTAGAAATGTGCAGTACATTAAATAATCAATTTCTTTCCGTTTTCACTAATGAAAATTTGGCACAGTTTCCAGAAGTCCGTAAGGTATATAGCGATCGAATAGAAAATAGGTTAAGTACGGTTACTATTAGTAGAAATGATATGCTTAAGGAAATTGACAGACTGACACCTCAGAAATCACCTGGTCCGAATGAGGTATATGCTAGAGTTTTAAAAGAATGCAGAGATGAGTTAAGTTACCCATTAACATTTCTATTTAACAAGTCATTAGAAACCGGTTTAGTTCCAGAAGCTTGGAAGATTGCAAATGTAGTTACGATCTTCAAAAAAGGTGATAATCAATAGCATCCAATAACTGTCACATTAGTCTCACATCAATCATAGGAAAGGTACTAGAGTCAATTATTTCTAGGATAATTAGAAACCACTTAGCTTTCGACAGAGTCCCTCATGAGAGATTGATGAAAAAAGTTGAGGCGCATGGATTAGGTGGGTCTTTGTTGGGATGGATTAGGTCATGGCTAATTGGTAGGAAGCAGGGAGTCAGCATAAATGGTACTAAGTCAGAGTGGGGATCAGTCAAGAGTGGTGTCCCCCAGGGATCTGTTGTTTATTATATACATAAATGATCTTGATTTAGGTATAACTAGTAGGATAAGTAAATTCGCAGATGATACCAAAATAGGGAGAACAATAGATTCAGATAGCGACAGAGTACAGTAGATACCTTACACGAATGGTCAGTAAATTGGCAGATGAATTTTAACATTGACAAATGCAAGGTATTAAAGATAGGGAAGACGAATACTAATGCAAAATATAAACTAGCTAATACGGAATAGGTGTGTTTGTTAGCAATAATTTTGAAGCCTTGAAAACTGTATAAGCGTTCGTAACAAGGCAAACAGGATTCTAGGGTTCATCTCGAGGAGTGTGAGTAACAGAACTGCCGATGTTATCTTGAAACTTTACTTGTCATTAGTGAGACTTCATATGGATTATGCTTTCCAATTTTGGTGTCCTTATTACAGAATGGACATAGATTCGTTGGAGAGAGTACAGCGAAGAATGACAAAAATTATTCATAATACTGTATTAGAAATCTACCATATGAAGAAAGGTTGAACAAATTAGGCTTACATTCCTTAGAAAGACAGAGTTAGAGGGGATATGATAGAAGTGTTCAAGTGGGATAAATAAAGGAGACATGAAAAATGTACTGAAGCTCAAGTGATAGCGAAAGAACTCGAACAAATGGTTTCAAATTAGATAAATTTAGTTTCAGAAAAGATATAGGCAAATATTGGTTTGGTAATAATAATAATAATAATAATAATATTTATTCAGTTAGCATTTTACAGTGTTCTATCTATCTATCTATTGCCTGACGCCGTGATCCCCGAAGGGGTGGCCACGAACGAACCGCCCCCATGCACCTCTGTCCCCAGTCAGTCGACGCCCCTCCCCCCAACCAGCACCGCCTTCGTTCATGTAGTTCCTCACTCCATCCTTCCACCTCATATTCGGTCTACCTCTCCCCCTCTGTCCCTCCACCCCGCTCTCGTACACCCTCTTAGTCATTCTCTCGCTTTCCATACGTTCCATATGGCCGAACCATCTCAAGTTGTTCCTTTTCACACTTTCCAGCACATCTACCTCCACACCACACCACCTTCTTACTTCCTCATTAGTCTGTCTATCCCTCCATGTAACTCCGCACGCCCTCCTTAAGTAATTCATTTCCACTGCTCTCACTCTTGGTCTGAGTCTCTCAACCAACGTCCATGCTTCGCTTCCGTAAGTCAGTGTCGGGATTACCACACTGTCATGCAAGGACTTCTTCACTTCCATACTGACCACCCTATTTCTTGTTACTGCTTTTAGCGTTCCTACAACCCTCTTCCCCTGTTGTACCCTCTCCCGCACCTCTTCATCCATAGTCCCATCTTTACTCAACACACTGCCCAGATACTTAAAAGAGTTGACGATCTCCGTAGCCTGACCGTTCAGCTTCACCTCACACTCTGTGACTTCACCCCTTTCGAAGACCATAACCTTGCTCTTCCCCGTATTTACCTTCAAATTCCGTTTTTCGCACACTGTTCCAAACTCATTTACCAGACCCTGCAACTCCCATTCATTATCACTCATCAGAACTGTATCATCCGCAAACAGCAGTATAGGTAGCTTCCACTCAATTCCCTCCCTTTTCAGCGATACACCAACATCCACTGCTCTTGATAGTATTTCTTTCATAACTCCATCCATATATACAGTAAACAACCACGGGGACATCACACACCCCTGTTTCAAACCAACATTCAGGTCAAAGAACTCGCTCTGCTCACTCTCCACACGTACTGCCGCCTTTGCACCCTCATACATGCTCTTCACTGCTTTCAGCAACTTGCCCTCTACTCCGTATATTCTAAGTACTTTCCACAAACCTTCTCTATCCACTCTGTCATAGGCCTTCTCCAAGTCCATAAAGGCAACATACACCTTTTGTTTCTTCTCCAGATACTTCTCCACAACACAATTCAGGGTAAAAATCTGATCTACACATCCTCTTCCCTTCCTAAAACCTCCCTGCTCGTCGCCTATCCATTTCTCCGTTCTCACTCTCACTCTCTCAATCACTACCCTACTGTATACCTTCCCTACTACGCTTAGAAGACATATTCCTCGGTGGTTACCACACACTCCTCTTTCCCCTTTGCCCTTACTGTATATAGTGTTGGTACCACATAATATGTTACAAATATGACTTGTACCAGCCTTGCATAATTCCAACTAAGGATAGCCCAATAAGGCCGTTAGGCGTATTTCCATTGGGGTCCTTGTGGGATTCGGTTAGCTGGGGAAAAAGGGGAGGATAAAAAAAAAAGTACAGTAGATACTTTAGAGAAAGTATTTCTAGGGGGTTATTTTAAGATACCTTACATCCTATAATAATTATCAGTAATCTGTAATCAGTAATAATTTCAGTTTGTTTTGCCTATCTCTTATGTCGTATTTAGTAGTAGACATAAGCTTGGTGCTCCCTTCTCGCAGCTGTCCGGTTCAGGTGCTCTTTCAGGCTACGTCTGAAGGAATACAGTGTTCTCTTTTCACGGACTGACTGGTAGGTCGTTCCAGTCTTTAATGGCAGTGAAGAAGAATGTTAGCTTACCCTGTCCTTGGATTCTCGGGACCGTAAAATTAAACCTCCTATTTCTTGTATATGTCCACTCCTCTCATTTGCTTTAACAAAATTACTCTTTAAATACTCTGGTGCTCTGTCATATCATATCTTGAAGGCACTAGTGAGCCTGATTTGTTTGGCCCTGTCAGACATGAGCTTACCAAGTGACTGAAGTTGTTCCTGGCCAACATGTGATCTGGGTCCTAGGTTCAGCATGAACCTAACCATTTTATTTTGAGTGACCTGAAGTTTGTGCTGTGCTGATTTAGATGATGCAGAGTACCAGGATGACACAGAATAGCCAAAATGACATTGAACAAGCGCTTGGCATAGGGTCTTTTTGGTCGCCGCTGGCAAGCATCCCACCTGTCTATACAGGTATTTTATACGTGCTCTACATTTACTCGGGATAGATTCCAAAATTGTTTCACCGTTCCATGTCGTTCACATAACAGAGAAAGAGTAAGGGACCAAGGATGCTTCCCTGCGGGACCCCACAGTTAATTGGCATAGGATCAGATATACTGTATTATCATCAATTTTGACTCTGTGTTCTACCACTAAGATAAGATTTAAACCAGTTCACTGACCCAATGCCCATTGCTTGTAGTTTATTACAGAGGATATCATGGTCTACTGAATCAAACGCTTTTTGTTGATCAAGAAGAACCATACCGGTGTAGTTACCTTTAGACATTTCTTTAGGAATGTGATCTGTTAAGTGGATGAGACAGGAGTCTGTCGAGTACATGCATCTAAAACCTGATTGAAACTTATAGAATAGATCATTTTCTTTGAGGTTAGTGTTCAATTTGGATGTATACAGCTCTTTCAAGGATTTTAGATACAATGCATAATATGCTAACTGGTCTGTAGTTGCCAACATCTAGTTTATTTCTTTTCTTGAATAGAGGGGTTACAATAGCTTCCTTCAGTTCAGTAGGTACAGTGTTGGTGTTAATTGACAGGTTGATGATGTGGGTTAGCGGACCTGCTATACCAATGGTTCCATCTCGTAGAAATTTGGCAGGAGTTTTGTCTGGTCCTGTGCTTTTATGTACATTTAGGTTAGAGAGCTCGTCAAATGTGTATTTTGGTGTAACATTTTGTAATCCAAAAGTGTTCGGGTGTATGCCTTTATCCCTCTAGAAATTTCGAAAGGTGGCCGTTGTTGTCGTGTATTTATTGAGAGGTTGCGGTAGGTTCTGTGCAAGTGTGTTTGCTATGGAGTTGAAGTAGGTTGAAATTTGTCGTTTATCGTGGCAAACCTGATCATTAACCTGACAAGCGCGAAATAGACCTAGGGGCTAGGGTAGTTATTTGTGCATTTCTAGCCTTGGATTCTGACAGAATTCGTTATATTTACAATATAGAGCATTATTTGTTTTCGGTATGCTTTTATTTTACATATATGATGTATATATGAACCTTCAAAAGTGCTAAAATAAGTGGGAAAAGCATTTGGGTGGTGAAAAACGAAGATATTGGCCACCCGGTCATAATCTCAGGCGAGAGAGAGCCACAGGCAACCCTCCTCTCTCGCTGTCTGTGAGGTAACTGAGACGAGCGGGGCGGTGTGGGCCGGTGTCTGGGTGTTGCATAACGATCTTTTCTGCAACCCACTTGTGCTACATTATCGCGGGAGAGAAAAATAACCGATAAATTATGATAATAAGAGGAAAAATAGGTGATAATTGAGGAGGGGAGGGAGGGGGGAATAAGGAGGGGAGGGGGGTGGGTGAGATTTACATGGATGAGTACTGGAGGGGAATTATCTCACCTAGAGACAAATTCCTTTGTTTTGATAGGCCCTTTTTTTTTATGGAAGGCTTTTTTTATGGTCTTGCTTCCGTGAGGCCTATCGCGCTTGCCGGGTTAATGTTGAGAGCAATATTAGTGTTAGACGAATCCCCTACCTTGTTGCGGTAGCCTGTTGTTTTTAAGTGCCTCCATAGTTTTTTGGGGTTATTCTGATATTCCTCTGCCTTACTGTGGAAATAATTAGATTTCGCTGATTTAATTTTCCTGCTTAGTTTATTCCTAGCCCTGTTGAACTCATGTTTCAGACCTTGATCCTGTCCATGTTTCACTAGCCTTTTTAACAGATTGTCTCTATGTTCCAGATGGTGTAGTATGTCATTGTTGATCCATGGGTCTGACCTTGCTTTAATTCGTATGTCTTTCAGAGGAGTTATTTCATCTAGGATGTTTGTGATGATGGTTCTGAAGCCAACCCATGCGTCATTAACGTTTGTATTTCCAAACACTGGAGACCAATCTGTATTCAATAACATTTCCAGAAATGTTTCTTTGTTGTAGTTTCTGAGTGACCTTGTTTTAATGACCTTGTGATTCTCTAGGGTATTTTTGGAGTTTTACGTGTGCAATATGTGACGAAGTGATCACTTATCCCAGTCTGTATAACCCCTGATTGTGATATTTTGTCCTCTCTGTTACAATTTATATGGTCTAATATTGTAGCAGTGTTCTCAGAGATACGTGTGGGGGTTGTGATGAGTTGTTTGTGATTGTGCATTGTCAGTATGTGCCTATATTCTCGTACAAACCTATTATTTCGTTGTTTGTAACACAAGTTAAAATCCCCTAGTATAATAGATTCATTCCGGGGGTCTAGTAATGACAAAGTTCGTTCAAATTTGGTCAAGAATTGTGTGTCGTCTGGTGGCCTATAGCACACTCCAATTGTGATGGGTTTTGTCCTAGGCAGGTGTAGGTAATTCCAAAGAGCTTCGTGGTTTTCTACATGGAGGTCAGTCCTAGTTGTGTGTGTGAGGTTGTTTTTTACATACAGACATACTCCTCCCCCTTGTCTATTGCGATCATTTCGAATCATATTGAAACCTTGAATGTTTATTTCACCATCGTTTATACTCGAGTCCAGCCAGGTTTCTCTAATTGCAATTATTGAAGCTTTTGCCTTATTAGCTAACATGTTTATTTCTGACAATTTATGGTACGTTGATCTGGTGTTAATGTGGATAAGATGGAGCCCTTTGTTGGTGAACACTCTGTATTCATCTTTGAATGTGTCCTGGCTGGATTCTGAGTTGTTACTTGGTTCATTTACATTAACATTCGGTAATAAATGCAAGGCACACTTATTGCTTAAGAATTCACGTTCTTCACTGTTGGTCTTCTTAGAGATGCACTTCATGTGAGCTACAGTTTTGCACTTAACACAGTTTAGGATTCTTTGTTTACGTGTTATGAGGAATGCTAGACTACTCGGCCCACGGGACAGCTCGGCCAGGACAGCTCGGCCCACGGCGAGACAGCTCGGCCCAGTAAAAAACGAGACAGCTCGGCCCCGTGTTAATTACGAGACAACTCTTAATTAACCTAACCTAACCTAACCTACACATTATGAATCGAGAGAACTAGCCTATGACATAATTATACAATAAACGAAAATTTCGCCCACATTACACACACGCCATAAACGGGAGGCCATGTATGCAGCACCAAATCCTGCAAATCCTGTCCTCTGCGCATGCGTGAGAATCTTGGGCCCCTTGGCACAATTTGTTTTTCCTTTATACTATTATATTAACCTATCTTAACCTAACCTAACCTAACCTAACTTAAATTAACCTAACAATTGAGCCTAAATAACATAATACAAATATTAGGGAAAAGGCCATGCATACGCAGAGGACAGGATTTGGTGCTGCATACATGGCCTCACCCATAAACCCTCCACTTAGCTCTCCCCATCCTAATCCTGACTGGTCTCGTCAAATTGCCCCATAGCAAAACATGGGGCCGAGCTGTCTCAAATAATGGGCCGAGTTGTCTCGCCGTCGTGGCCGAGTTGTCCAAAAGTGGGCCGAGCTGTCCGAGCCGAGTTATCCCATGGGCCGAGTCGTCCAGTCACCGTTATGAGTGATTCACACATATCACAAATGTGTATAGGATCTTTTATAGCTAATTCCCTACATTTATCACATTCCACTTCGTTTCTGCTAGTAACGTAAGTACATCGATCGTGTACAGTTTCATTACATCTATTACATTGTGAAGTTGTACTCCTTTTGTTGAATCCAATATCGCACACTATACATAGTTTCCTTTTACTGTTTATCGTACGTCTGGCGGTGTGGTGATCAGCTGAACGGCTGGGGTGTGACATTGCCTTCTCTGTATAGAGAAGGCATTGGGTGTGAGCGCGAGAGAGGGGGACAGGGTGTGGCTATGTCTACCCCTTGGCCCACTCCCAGCCCTACCTGTAGTTGTTGTTTGATGTTGTTGTCCTTGTTCTTGGCCGTTGTTGCGACTGATACCTTCTTTTTTAGCTGTTCTGGTTACATGTTGAGCTACCTGGGTCGCCGATAGTGTTGTGTTGTGTTGTAGGTTTGGTTGATCAGCTGGGCAGCGGCGTCGTGTTGTAGGTGGAGGGGCACCAAGGCACGGGCTCGGGGGTGGTTGGTTACTGTTGTTGTCGTTCTTGTTCGTTGCTGTTACTTCATTGTCGATGTGTTTGCTAGAGCTTCCTGCTTTTTTGGGTGTTCTGGTTGCATGTTGAGATACTTGGGTCGCTGATATATGTTGTAGTGATGGTACAGTTGGTGGCAGTGTATTTACCTAATTGTTGTTTACAGGAGTTGAGCTAAGCTCGTGTTGTCCCGTCTCTCAGTCTACTTTTTATCCAATTTTTTCTTGAAAATATGGATGTTCCTTGCCCCTACCACCTCCTCCTCCAGCCCATTCCATTTGTCAATACATCTATAGGGGAAGCTAAACTTCCTGATATCGTTCTTGCAGGTAGGTCTTTTTACTTTGTAGCTGTGGCCTCTAGTTATTCCTGTATCCATAATTAATATATCCTCCCTATCCAGCCTCTCCAGCCCCCGGGTACATTTGTACATCATTATCATGTCTCCCCTCTCTCTCCTCTCTTTTAGACTCGGTAGATTTAATTTGTCTAGCCTCCCTTCATATGGCAGTTCTCTGAGACTTGGAACCAATCTAGTGACTGCTCTCTGGATTCTTTCTAACTTGTGAATATGCTGTTGGAATATATTGTTGGCAGGGTGTTGGTAATAAGGTGGCACTGTGTGACCGGCGGCATCAGTTGTGTGTGTGAGGGGAGCTGCAGGTGCTCGCTTGTTGATTTGAACTTTGATGCTAGGGACTGTTGAAATGTCGGTGTCTGCCTTACTTGTTTGGTGGTGAGGTTTCTTCAACGTTGAACTAGGGCCGGGGTTGGTCTCTACATCTCCGCAGCTAATTAGAATGTAGCACAATAGGTGTTGTAGCGAGTGCCAGAGTACTTGCCAAGCCGCGGCATCTTACCGATAAATGAAATTGACCAGGCAGGAATGATGACAGAAATTTCACTTGTGTGTGATTTCTGTGCGACGAGGTCCCTCAATACTTGTTTAGTGTTGACCTGGTACACTACCGGTCCGCTCTGCACCTGTATATCGGCATAGCCCCTCTGGATGTTGAGAAGGATGATACACAGGGTTGTAGATGGGTGGAATAGGCTACCAAGTGATATAGTGGGATCAAACTCTCGACCCTTGGGTTGTGAGGCAGACACTATACCAGTTAGACCAATAGAGATATCCCTCTTGGCCTAGTCGGCTCAAGGTATTTCCGCATCCGAGGTCTGTTTAGGCTAACCTATTTTCACTGACTTTACACTACTTCACCTTCCGGGAAGCGAAGGCTCCGAACAGAGAGGAACAAGCCTGAGCCGAACGACCGGGAGTCCGTCAGAGAGGCGAACGGGAATGGTGAGTCAACTTCACTGAGCGGTGCACATACACGGCACCTTGTCCTTGTTCTACAGGACAAGGAAGGGGATAGGAGAGTACAGGGGGTGTAGTGAGAACTCGCTTTGGTTGGGTTGTGGAGTTGCCGGCCGCTCAAGCGAGTTGCCAACTGGGCCGTTAGTGTGCCTGTCTAGCACAAGGTGCCGTGTATGTGCACCGCTCAGTGAAGTTGACTCATCATTCCCGTTCGCCTCTCTGATGGACTCCCGGTCGTTTCGGCTCAGGCTTGTTCCTCTCTGTTCGGAGCCTTCGCTTCCCGGAAGGTGAAGTAGTGTAAAGTCAGTGAAAATATGTTAGCCTAAACAGACCTCGGATGTGAAAATACCTTCAGCCGACCAGGCCAAGTGGGATATCTCTATTGATCTAACTGGTATAGTGTCTGCCTCGCAACCCAAGGGTTGATAGTTCAAGCCCCCACCAGGGCTTAATATTTTCGGGAGGCTATTCCCGCATCTAACGAAGTTTAGGTGTGCTGGTAAAATTGATCAGATGGTTGAAAGTAAGATCGGAGCTCCATAAATCCTCTTTCGGGTATGATGTAAAAAACAATTCCTACACCGGGTGTGGGCCAATCGGCGCTCAGCAGACTCCCGTAATCTTGTGTTAATCTCTGACCGTTTTGGTGGCATCAGTACTCAAGGTATTAGTAAGTTGGGCCCATAATTTGGCCTTGTAATTGGGGTTGGGTGTGACAGGGATCTGCCTTGTGTGGGCCGATCGACTTTTTGCAGACTCCCATTTTCTTATGTTCTTATTTTGGCTTGTATGTGAGGTTATGGGTTCGCTCCATTTAGTCCTGAGCAAATTGAAATAACCAAGAATTACTGCATTTTAATTACTACTTATCTCTATGTAGGAATAGGTTTTAACACCATACCCGAAAGAGGATTTATGGAGCTCCGATCTTACTCTCAACCATCTTAACAATTTTACCAACACACCTAAACTTCGTTAGATGCTGAAATAGCCTCCCGAAAATATGCCACGGGCTGGAATTGAAACCAGGACCCTTAGGCTATGAGGCAGACACTCTACCAGTTAGACCAAGAAAGATATCTCACTTGGCCTGGTCGGCTCAAGTTATTTCCGCATCTGGTTCTGTTTGGGCACACCTATTTTTACTGACTTTACACTACTTCACCGTCCGGAAAGCGAAGGCTCCGAACGAACAGAAAGGAACAAGCCTGAGCCGAAACGACCGTGAGTCCGTCAGAGAGACGATCGGGAGTAGTGAGTCAGCCAACTGAGCAGTGCTACCACACACCTTGTGCTATACATGCACAACTAACGGTCTAGTTGGCAACTCCACAACCAAAGCTATGTTTGCGAGTCTCGCTACACTCCCTGTTGTCTCTTATCCCCTTCCTTGCCCTGTAGGAAGGGGATAGGAGAGGTAAATTTTTGACGTCGAGCCAGGATTCTGTTATTCCTATAATATCATGATTTTCAGTACTGTAGTGTATATGTAATTTCTTCCAAGTCTGAGAATTAGTTTCGGATACTACGGGCATTAGTAAAGAATACTTTGATTGGGTTCTGTTTTCTGTGGGGCTTCTTTGATGATGAGGGTGATTTACATTAACTTAAAGTGACCCTCTCGATTGTCCCCGACCGACTTCGATTTTTTGGCGAAAATTGTAGACCGCATTGTTAATTAGCCTGCCAAGACGAGCGGCTCCCATAGGATTTAGGTGGCCGTCTCTAACAAACAGATGAGGCTGCCTGTAAAATTGATCCCATAAATTCATGAACCCAATCTCTTCGCGAAGACAATGTGACCGGAAACAACTGTTGAGGCTGAAGGCCCTTCTGTGAAAGTCATAGTCCGCTTCCATTTTATGGAGAACACCTGAAAGAATAATATTACTACTGCTTGTTTTATACTGCTGGATCAGCTTGCATTTTTTTTGCCAGCCGCTCCTCTGACCTAGTCTTATGCAGCACATCATTAGCACTTGCATGGATCACAAACAGGGTATTTTTTGTGGCACCAGCAGCGATATCATCTTTGACCGCTGTCATGTCGATTCTGCACCTAGAATACAAAAACGTTTTCTCCTCCTTAAACACTTTGCTCACCTCCTCCATACCCTCCCGGTCAAACCTACCTAGTCGTCTCTCTACTACTCTCTTGAACTCTTCCATGATCTCCACCTGTAAACTCTCCACCCTCTTTGCCACTCCTGGCACTCCACCTTCCTCTTGCCTCCTTCCAGCTCTCCTCACCCACTCCTTCTGTATCATAATTTTAGCTACTATGTACTGTACTACACACTGGTCAGACAACCCTCCCCCCGCAATACACCCTAGCATCAAGCACATAAGTCTCCACACATGTATAATCAATCAGTGCTTTTCGTTCCACTGTCCTATTCTTCCTCCACTCCACTTTCCATGTGTACCTGTGTATCATTCTGTGTCAGAACGTGTTGGCTATCCGCAGTCTCCTCCCCACACATATGTCCACAAGTGCACTACCATTCCCATTTACCTCTGACGGTATACCCCACCCTCCCAGCACTCCATCAACTTTCCTATCACCCACCTTCCCATTCATATCCCCAATCAAAAATATTCTTTCGCTCTTACTAAACTTATACAGGCACGCCTCAACATTCACCCAGAACTCCTTTCTCTCTTAAGCCTAGTTCACACGAGCTGTTTTCCGTGCCGTTTTACGTCCCGTACACAAAATTGTGACGTCAAAGTGACGTTCACACTGGCCGTACGTAGTGTGAACCGGGAAGCCATCTACCAAAATCCAGACTGGACAAAAAGATGGATTCGATTTATCTTTTTCGGCTCCGTACAAGAAGTCCGTTCCGTACTTTGAATATTGAAGTGAAATGTGTGTAATATTTTTGTGCCAATTTCCATTACATTATAGTTAACATTATCGCATAACAATATACGCTATATGTATACAGTACTTTTAATGGCAAGGCATATATTAAGGCAGTTTAATATGTTAATAAAATACCACAGGAACAAAAAACCTGAGAGCGAAACCTCCATCCCTAACGAGCCGCAGGAACGAAAATCCTGAGAGCAAAACTCCCATCCCCAACGAGATCCCAGGCCCCTTTTCCATTCCCGATTTGGTCTCTCTCTCTCCCTCTCAATTCATTCCACATATTATATGTCTCTCAATCACAGTCTTCAAATATACAAACCACAATACTTTACTCACTGATATTCTTGATGTAGGCTACCACCTAAGTATGTATTTAATTATGTAACCACCATACAGGCTATAATACTTTCATTGTGTAGGTTCGAGGCGATCTAAGACACCTTAGCTTCCACTTCACACCAAATCAGATCGTGATTATGTCAGCCCTGTATTTAGTTATATTACAATCAGAGTCCCCCCCCAATTCTAGCAATTCTATGTCTCTAACCTCCCGTTGTTTTATCCACTAACTATAGATTCCCAACCTTTAACCACGACTCTATACACCCAATAACCCTATGCCAGTTATTGTATTGATTTAGGCCTGTTAATTCGGATAAACTCACTATGACCAATCTGCAGACGATTATCAGGAGAGATGCAGGAAAGCTACCTCGTATATCCCTTTCCATGACGAGTATAGATATATGTACCCCCGTGCTCAGTCGCCCCCCCCTTGCCTTGTTCTTCTAGTAACTAAGTGTATATATAATATTAACTGGAGTATGCCACCAGTATTGATACGACATAGCGGCACTGTCCTTGTGTCGTATTGTGCCACGTGCATACCAACCCGGTTTCATCATCTTATTAGGACGACGGCTATAATGTCGTCATTCATGCATGTATTAAATCCTTAGGTTAATTATCTTTTATCCGCCATTGTGTTCATCTCTTCCATTTACTTTTCCACAATTGTTATACGTCTTCCAATCACCTCCTTCGTATCCACAATCCACACTACTCTATTTTGCTTCGTGACCCTATGCTCAGTGGCACCCTGTTTTGGGTCATCCTGTCCGCTTATCCTTCACGCCCCGCTGCACACACCACCCTACCTGTTCGATCGTAGGGAAATGCCACCCCTATGTCCAGCGCATTAAGGGTCACTATCCTAGGTCACGAGCGGCGCGGCGCCTAGCCTCAAACCACCCCCTTTCCAATTCACAACCCTCCCCCACCTCGCGTATCCACTACCCCTCGTGTCCTACACCTCTTACCCGCCAGACTCTACCTACCTGATGATGAACATGAATACACCTTAATTTAATACACCCATGCCCTGTCCCTAGGTTGAGCCAATGCCAACCAGTTCAGACAGGCATAAATCTATGTATGTTTTTCCATCCGAGAAGTAATATGTTAACCCCCTAAAAATACCTAGTCTTGCCAGACTAAGTTTCTGAAGACCAACCGCCCCCATAAATCTATGTATGTTCTTCCATCCGAGAAGTAATATGTTAAAACCCCATGTCCTAATTGATAAGAAACTATGATGCCCACGGGTACACCAGTGTAGCCTATATATAACCATTATTCCTGTAAGACCTAGACAGAAATGACTGAAGATGTTAACCACCATGCAGTAACTCTAATTCTTACCCCAACCAGAGATTGTATACACAACCCTCTTTTACCATTGTCTCTGCCATACCCATAGCTTACTCTGACTGTTCCTTTTACTTATATATTTTCTAGATCTCAAGTGACGGCATCTCTAATGTGGATTGACCTCCCAATCTACCAAGATTGGAAGCCAAAGCGTCACATTTTTCCCTTGCCCCTCAACTTTCTCTTCATAATTGCTGAGGGACACAGGGCCCTGGGTGGGGCTTTGGTTTCCCGGGCATTTCCGCACCCTCCTTAGCTCCCCGCCATGGAGTGGCTTCGGTCACCCAGGCTTTATAGTGGTCGGCGGGGAGGGTTCCTTGGGGGCGCTCGGTTATGGCCTTGGCCTTGCTCGGGACCTTGGGGCTGTTCGGCCAGGCAGCTTGGGGAACAACAACAACAACAACAACAACCATTGTCTCGACGCATTTCCACCACGAAACAATACCGAAGCTACCCCTACGAACTGCCGCTTTCTTTGGTGTATCTGTCATAGAAAACGCAGTTACGCTTTCTTTGGTGTATCTGTCATAGAAAACGCAGTTCCCAGGAACAACTAGGTCAGCAAGAAATAGTGTCAGATTAACAGTGTCCATAACCATCGTATTGACGAGTAATAATACACCATGTTTTTCTCTACTTTTATCCACAGTCAAGCACACACCTACAGTTAACCTACTCTTCCCCACAGCCCCACAGTCCACATGATTCTATCCTTTCCAGACTCATATACCACCACATATTGCTCATCCCCCGGTAGCGTTTGGCTAACATACCTTCCCTGTCATTAACCCCCAGGCTACGATACCAACTGTAGTCTAATGCCACCCCTACGCCCAGAGACCTTAGGGTCAAACTTCCACGTAGCCCCCTTAACCCTCTCCCTCTCGTTAACCCCCCACGCTCCTCGACTCCCTTCCGACCTAGCCTCTCCAGCATACCCCTGAATATCCTTAACTTTTCCGTTACTAACATTCTCAAACCTTTTGTATATATACTCCTATCCAGCCTACCTTTCCCCAGTAGGAAGGAACACCATTAGAACTTTACTAACCCTTTGCATGCCATCTATTCCCTCACAACCCATTCACAACCCTGTACCAAATGATCGTCAGTGCGAGGCTAGCCGCCTCGCCAGTGACTAACTTCTATTGCCATACTTCCAGATAAATGTGGCAGAGTTAGCAACCGAGTCTCCCCCACATCCAACAAACCATGCAATTAACAACCCAACCAATTAAACCAGCTGGTCAAGGCACCTTCGGTTTTAGTATTACGAACACCCACATCTATCTCATAAACAGAGGGTTATTACAAACACTTGTAATATGGCAAGCCCCCAGCCACAGCCGCCCGGACGACCGTCACAGAGAGAGGACACGCACCTCCCCCTTTTCACCCACCCGAGGAGGGAGACCCCGACCCCTGCGGAGGTATACCTGACCCCTGTTTTGACTTCCGGGTCATTGCCAGGTAGCCCAGGAATTCTTCCTATCACCGAACTAACCATGTATAACTAACACCCTGACTAACCTCTATTAACCCACAATAACCCATTAACCTTTCTTGCACACTCCAATAACCAAATTAGCACCTCAGCTATACCATAGAATGAAGACTGAACAATCTAAGAGAGACGCTCCTATCACAGCTGTCCCAATCCTCCTCGCAAAGTAGATCCAGTCTCTCTCCCCTAAATACTTCTAGTATAGCCAAAATAGTACCTCTTACTAAGGCTCAGTTATATCACATTATGAAGGCTCCATATAGCCATGTGCCACAACAGTAATCACCACCTTACCTAGTTCCCGTATCCATTGAGAGCTCAAATAAATCCATAAAAACTTGAGATCCCTATGGCCTACAGGGTCCAAAACCGAGCCTATAAACCAAGCTCCAGCCCCCAGTAAAATCAGTTGAAAGATAGACACCAACCAGTGGCTGGCCCCCTTAAGTTGACCTCTAGCTCTGCCCTTGTGTTCCTGAGAATTGAGTTCCAGAGCCGGCAGACTCCGTGGCAGATTGAGATAGAAGCATCTGTCCACGTACAAGAAATGTACGTGCACCTTATAACCTTCACAAACCAGTGGGTATATAAGCGTGTAGCCAGCAACGATCGCCAAGAGATCCGCCTTGAGAACTTCCTACATATGGACCACCTGGACGGCTGCGGAACCAGTCGTTAGCCCCCAACATCACGGACGCAAGATAACCAGGACCAGACCAATCAAATACTACCCAAGATTCACTCTATCAGTACTACAGTGTTACAGTGCTATTTAGAGACTCACTTATTAATATTTCTATGAAGTGGCTATAGCTTTGCCCCAGTATAATTCATATATAACCATTCCATTAGGAAGTTCTAAGCGTATCAGTGTTTATTAATTAACAGGCGATATTAACTCTCGTAATTACCCATATATCCAGATATTATTACATAGAAGTGAAACCCTAGTGATATCTAATGTTCGCCCACTGATTTGCATTCTATGTGTTTCTGATATAAGAATATAAAACTTAGATCAGTACCCCCTGAGGTTACTAGAATTCCTGTGCTCTAAAATACGCGTGTCTAATCTAGTCTGTGAACTACTACTTGTGCACCAGAGCTACCAGTAATAAATCTAACAGTGAATTTGAATCTATAAGTAACATTGATGGTCTGCAGTATATAAACTTGTGAATAAAGCCAGTGATCAGAAGATTAATACCTGAACGTTGGAAGTGGGAGACTAGGCTCCATCCAGATCCACTTATGCTAGTGTTGTTCCATTCTATCATTTGTCTTGTACGAATATTCAGAAGTGTGTATATCAATAAACGTGATCGTGTGTCTTATTACCGTGTGTTTATTTTGTGTTCTCTATTCCTCATACCTTGTTTTGTGCATGCAGCCTTCTATACCCAGTCAGTTAGAACTCACATTACCCAAGTTAATCCTGTAGAAAAACAGGGCATAACAGTTAACCTATTGATCGTGTACCTGGCAGCAGTCGCAGCACCACCAAAGTTAACACGTACTTCTTCGCGCGCTTTCAGATACTGACAATAAACACCTAGATTATAACTACAGAACAACAACATGTTTCTCCAATAAAATCTCAATTCACTTCTACAGTGCATATAATTAGGCTATGTCCAGGTACCGTTGCCCACATAAGTTGTTTATAATCGTGATCTGATGTATGAAAGTAAATTATAGAGTAGGCCTATACAAATGAAATGCGAGTGTGGTTTCTTTTAATTATCAGTTTACTAAAAATATAAATTAACCACTAACACTACTAGAACCTCTCTTTTGTGTCATCATTCATGACTCTTACATTCCAAGTCGAAATCCTTAAAAAGTCCATGTTTGGTTGAAGTTCGCCAACAGTAGGTCCGTCCAATTCCGAGGCCATTTGTTCGTTTTTAGTTGCTGCATTTATTTTTACGAGTGGAGGGTCGCAAACACAACCAACTTAACCTTATGAGTCTCCTTTTACGACAGACATGTGGGGCATATTCTAATCCCTTACCCCCAGGTTGTATAGTCAGTAAAAATAGGTTAGCCTAAACTGAACAAGATGCGGAAATACACTTAGACAACCAGGCTAAGTGAGGTAGGCTACTGTACCTTTATTAGTCTCGTACGTGTTAACTTGTCTACCTCGTAACCCAAGGGTCCTGGTTCGATGTGGAGGAGTTGCCAGTTCTCCCGTGATCGAGTTGCTAGCTGGGCCTTTAATGTGCATGTGTAGCATGCTCAGTGGGCTGACTCGCCCCAAGGTTAAAGCATGGTTCACACATACAATTAAGAGTCGGTGCCCGAGTCCAGCACGAGTGAACGATGGGTGACACTCTTCGTGACTCTGGCAAGAACCAACCCGAGTACGAGTAGGTCACTATTCCCGATTCAACAAGAGTTGGTACGTGTTCACCCAAGAGTTGGTATGAGTCACGGAGAGTCAACAAGAGTCACGAAAAGTGTAACACGAACCCAACACCAGTTGAGGAAATTTGAAAAATAACGGTCAAATTCCAGGGTACGAAAACAAAGAGTCGGTATGAGTCCACACGAGTCAACAAGAGTCACAAAAAGTGCTCCCCATTGTGCAGGTGCCCGGTTCACCCAAGAATGTAACAAGAGTCAACACGAGTCACAAAGAATTATGCAGAGTTCAACACGAGCCATGAAGAGTCAACAAGAGTCAACCCGTGTGTCCTTCGGACTCTTGACGGGGACAAGAAATTTCATGCAGGCATGAAATTTCTGGGCAACGTCACAAGTCCCCAGGACACACCCCGATACCAACACGAGTCACGAAGAGTGCCCGAGTCATGGCCGACTCTGAAACTTTCCTCACTCGTGCTGGACTCGGGCACCGACTCTACCGGATGTACGCAAGGGATGGGGTTCATCTTTCACGGTTAGGGGTTTCCACATTAGCTAGTTCTTTAGATAGGGTGGTTGTGGGGTTTTGAACAGAAATATTGAGTGTGTAAATGAGAGGTTAAATGGAACAATTTTAGTGTCAGGTGAAAGCGATAAGGATATTCAGTCTCATGCTAAAAATGATGACTATATTGTTAATGATAGTAGTGATGGTGCAACGGAAGATGGAAATGTCGTTAGAAATAAAGGTAAATTAGGTATAAAGAAAAGAAGTATATTACACAAACTGTAGGAGTCTATGTAACAAAATGAACGAACTTAGAGCCCTTGTTAGCAAAGAAAATATAGACATAATAGCGCTAACTGAAACGTGGATTAATACAGAAACCAGGCATTTTTTTTAGCAGAATTTGATATACCAGGATATAGTTTGTTTAAATATGACCGAACAAGTAAGAGGGGTGGTGGTATAGCAGTGTTTGTCAGGAGTACATTAAAAAGCTGTATTAAATCAGGTATTAGACTAACTAACGATAATGAAAGTGTTTGGGTAGAGGTTAACGAAGGTAGTGAGACCATAATTATTGGAGTTATGTATAGACCGCCAAATATGAGTAGAAATGACGGAATGTCATTATGGGAGAAAATTAAAATGGCATCAAGGTTTAGCAATGTGTGCATTATGGGGGATTTTGATTTTCCGAATATAGATTGGCAGCATCAAATAGGCGACTCTGATTCTGAGGAGTTTATAGAGGTAGTACAAGATAGTTTTTATTTCAATTCATAGATACGCCGACTAGAGGTAATAATATTCTCGATTTAGTTTTCAGTAACAATGAACATATGATAAATAATGTAGAGATAGGGGACCTCCTAGGAAATAGTGGCCACAATTCTGTGTATTTTAATATACAATGGAAAGGTAATACCAGAGAGAATACAACATTAATACCGGACTACAGAAAAGCCAATTATGGTTGGTTAAGAAGAGCCCTATTAGCGGACCCTATGGTCAAAAAATTAAGTCGATCCAGGTGTCCAAATGAGTGTACCCCTTCTCAGGCACCTGTCATCTTAAGTCAGAAAGAGACGTCAACCTTGGTAGATACATACGATAATTTTATCGAGTCAGTATTCAATGCGCAAAATAAATATATCTCTAAAAGAAAATTTAGATCAACACAGAACCAACCCAAATGGATGAATAATAGACTATTAGATCTAGGACAAAAGAGAGGAATATATAGAAAAATTAAGAAAGGCGAAATTCACCTACTTGCTTACTATCGGAATCTATCAGGACAGGTAAAAAAGGATATTAGGAAAGAAAAATAAATTAAATTAAGGTTGCCAATGACTCAACAAATAATCCTAAAGCTTTTTACCAATTATATAAATCCAAGGTTAGAGATGTAATTGGTCCCCTTAAAACTTTGATTGGAGAAATGACAGAAAATTATTTAGAAATGTGCAGTACATTAAATAGTAAATTTCTTTCCATTTTCACTAATGAAAATTTGGCACAGTTTCCAGAAGTCCGTAAGGTATATAGCGATAGTATAGAAAATAGGTTAAGTACGGTTACTATAAGTAGAAATGATGTGCTTAAGGAAATTGACAGACTGAAACCTCATAAATTGCCTGGTCCTGATGAGGTATATGCTAGAGTATTAAAAGAATGTAGGGATGAGTTAAGTTACCCATTAACATTTCTATTTAACAAGTCATTAGAGACAGGTATAGTTCCAGAAGCTTGGAAGTTTGCAACCGTAGTTCCGATCTTCAAAAAAGGTGACAAATCAATAGCATCCAATTACCGTCCCATTAGTCTTACATCAATCATAGGAAAGCTACTAGAGTCAATTATTGCTAGTAAAATTAGAAACCACTTAGATACATTTAATTTAATAAATTCTTCTCGGCATGGATTCACTCAGGGACGTTCTTGCCTTACTAATTTGCTTAGTTTTTTCTCAGAGGTATATGAAGCAGTAGATAATGACAAGTCATATGATATAATATATTTAGATTTCAGTAAAGCTTTCGACAGAGTCCCCCATTAGAGATTGATGAGAAAGGTTGAGGCGCATGGACTAGGTGGGGTGTTGTTGGGATGGATTAGGTCATGGCTAATTGGTAGGAAGCAGAGAGTCGGCATAAATGGTACGAAGTCAGAATGGGGAGCAGTCAAAAGTGGTGTCCCCCAGGGATCTGTATTAGGTCCTCTGTTGTTTGTTATATACATAAATTACCTTGATTTAGGTATAACTAGTAGGATAAGTAAATTTGCAGACGATACCAAAATGGGGAGAAAAATTGATTCAGATAGAGATACGGCCTTGCATCATTAGTTCCACTAATTTCTTCTTATCTTCATAACAGAAAAATACGTGTAATGGTAGATGGCCTTTATTCTCAATTTCACTCAATAAATGCTGGTGTTCCCCAGGGATCAGTTTTGGCCCCAATTCTGTTCCTCATTCATATCAATGATCTCATATCTACCACTCATAATCCAATACATTCCTACGCAGATGACTCAACACTCCACAGTTCCTTCACATTTACCAATTCTTTCACCCAACCTGATCTTATAAATTCAAAAATAAACACTGCAATTTCTCTGAACCAGGACCTTTCTAGAATTAATGGATGGGGACAAAAGAATCTAGTTTCCTTTAATGCACAGAAAACCAAATACATTCAATTTTCTAACCGACAGAATCTCACTGACTCCCATAATTTTTTAATGATGTAAATATTCCCACTTCCTCTAGTATTGAGATTCTCGGTGTAACATTAACTACTAACTTGAGCTGGACACATTATGTTAGAATCATTGCTAAGAATGCCTCTAAAAAACTGGGACTCCTGTACAGAGTTCGAGAATTCTTCACTGACGAGCAGTTGGCCGTGATATATAAAAGTCATGTGCGTTCTCAGATGGATTACTGTTCACCTCTGTGGGGTGGAAGTGGAGTGGTTGCATTGAGGCAGTTGGACAAAATTCAAAATAAAGCCATTAGATTAATCAATAACCCTGCAATCACACAGGACCTTCCTACATTATCCATACGAAGAAACGTTGCATCCCTTGCATTATTCTACAGATATTTTCACAGCAATTGTTCCGAGGAACGTGCTTCAATTGTGCCGCCTCTCCACATCTTTCCCCGTAGAACTAGGGCAGCTGAGAGCGCCCATGAATTTACACTTTCTCCTCCACAATGCAGAACTTCTGCTTATCAGAATTCATTTATCCCCAGAGCTACTACTCTTTGGAATTCACTTCCCTCGAATTGCTTTCCACAAACTTACAATCTACAAATGTTTAAATCCAGTTGTTACAAACATTTTATGAATGGAGGATGCCTTTAGGCACATGGACCTTTTTGTTTTATCTGTGTTTTTCCTTCCTCCGTTCATTGTCTCTTAAAAAAAAAAAAAAAAAATATATATATAGAGTGCCTCCAAAGGGATCTAGATACCTTACACGAATGGTCAGTAAATTGGCAGATGAAGTTGAACATTGAAAAATGCAAGGTATTAAAGATAGGGAAGATGCATACAAATGTTAAATATAAACTAGCTAATATGGAATTAGAAAACTCGAATTGTGAGAAAGATCTAGGTGTGTTTGTTAGCAATAATTTGAAGCCTAGAAAATAGTGTATAAGCGTTCGAAACAAGGCAAACAGGATTCTCGGGTTCATCTCTAGGAGTGTGAGTAACAGAACTGCTGATGTTATCTTAAAACTTTACTTGTCATTAGTGAGACCCCATATGGATTATGCTGTTCAATTTTGGTGTCCTTATTACAGAATGGACATAGATTCATTGGAGAGAGTACAACGTAGAATGACAAAAATGATCCATAAAATTAGAAATCTTCCGTAGAAAGAAAGGTTGAAGAAATTAGGCTTACATTCGTTAGAGAGACGCAGAGTTAGAGGGAACATGATAGAGGTATTCAAGTGGGTTAGTGGGATTAATAAAGGGGACATGAAAAATGTACTAAAGCTCAGTGATAGCGAAAGAACTCGTACAAATGGTTTCAAGATACAAATTTCGTTTCAAGAAAGATATAGGCCAATATTGGTTTGGTAACAGAGTTGTAGATAGGTGGAATAGGCTACCAAGTGCTATAGTGGGATCAAGAACGATAGGGAGCTTTAAGATACAATTAGATAGGCATATGGACGAGATGGGTTGGGTGTGAGGGTGATCTGTTGATCAGGTGTGGGGATCTGCAGATCCCCGTTTTTCTGACCTCTGACCGTTTCGGTGAGGTAAGTCCTAATGGTGTTTTTAAGCTGGGCTTATAATTAGGGTTGGGTGTGACAGAGATCTGGCTTGTGTAGGCCAATTGTCTTTCTGCAGACTCCCATTTTCTTATGTTCTTATGTATGTGTGAACCATGCTTAACCTCTGAAGTGCGCATGGGGGGTATGAGACACCACACTCCTGTGCTGACGTATTTGAGCTGTTCCCATCACTAATATCGTTATTTTACCATAAATAGCATTAATACTTATCCATATGCGCCTATTATAGGTTGATTATAAAGGTATTAACCTGTTACAACAATAAAACAAGTGGAAACAGCGTTTGGATGGTCAAAATCGGCGATACAGGCTGGGAGTTACACAATGTATGGCTGAGGCAACCTCCCTTCCCACCACTTTTCTCCACCTCTGGAGAGAGACTGTCGATCGATACTCTCTCTCTCTCTCTTGCACTCACTTACTAACAGTGATGACAATGCCCTGCTTGCAACTCGCTAATGTTAGCACGAAAATATACCATAGAATAAGGGAATAACAGGGAAAATAGGTGATAACTGAAGGAGGGGAGGAAAGTGGGGAAGGAGGGGAGGTGGAAGAGTGATATTTGGCATGGCCCAGGGGCAATAAGACTCAAGAGTCTTCCCGCAGTCCGCCGGGGGAACTCTTAAGAGTCTTCACGCAGTTCCCGGGTTAAGAGATACGTCGTATCTCTTAGCCTTGACTCGCCCTTCCCTACCGGTTTCTCTGATGGATTCTCGGTCGTTTCGGCTCGGGCTTAGTTCCTCTCTGGTCGTTTGGAGCCTTCGATACTCGGACGGTGAAGTGATGTAAAGCCAGTGAAAATAGGTTAAACTAAACTGTACAAGATGCGAAAATACACTTTGACAACCAGGATAAGTGAGGTCCCTTTATTAGTCTTGTGGCCATTATGGCCTCTGTCGCCTAGCGTGTAGAATTCATTAATGTTATGTAGGCCTATAGGTTACTTCTGTGTTGTCCTTGCACTTCTGCATGTTTGTGTGTGTGTGTCTGAATTCCTTCTCTGCCCAGTTACGTATAGGATCCACCTTGTATCCAGAAAACCCAGCAAAAAGCCTGGTATAAGAACCATCGATAGCTTCAGACCCGGACATACAAGACAATAATACAAAGCGATTAAATCAACCATTTTAATTTGCTGAAATATACTGTATAGGCCTACTCTATGACACTTTCCTCCACTCCAATTTAAGTTCTATGCATTTTGGCGAATAATTTATTAGTAATAGGTTATAATTCTACATCAAATGTAACTTACCATTGTCGTCCAATCTGTTCTAAAATGAACATTAAGGATATTTATATTTGTTACCCATAAAATAATAGTTTTCTGTAAAACTTGTGATAGAAAACTGGTTTTAGTAGGTAACTAAATCAAATGTATTGTGCGCCGTTTTATTTTTTATATGCGAGTAGTATACATTCTTATATTGGTAAATATGTTACTTTTTATTTATCAGATGTATTTCTATATAATTATTACCACGTTAATGAAATGTGGCACGATTTATACTGAAGTTTGTGAATGTCAACAAGATGGTTGTTGGAGCACCGTCTAGCTTGATAATTCGTTAGTTTGACGTTGTTTAGTCAAGAAGTGTTTCTATTTTGTTCGTATTGAGCGTTAGGCTAAACTTTTATCAATATATTTAATAGCGTTTAATAAAAATCCTGAAAAAAAGACATTTAGTAGCCTACGGTAGTCCAATCTAAATAGCCTACAAGACAACTTGTGGCAGGCATAAATAATAACCTAAAACAATGATGACCTTCGTTCTCACCGACGCTCTATTGCGTTTCGTTGTTCCGTTTCCTGAGAACGACCAAAATTTGACTGAAGGACCCCAGCCCAAGACTAAGAAGGGAATATTTGGTCGCATCGGAAAGGGCCTACGTGCTTTGGGCCGGAAAATAGTGAAGAAAAAGAAAGTTGTTAATTAAGGATAAAGTTGTAAATGAAGTATGAATTATGTTGTAGTCGGAGTTGTGAATGAAATGGTGGACGATGGTATGAATGAAGTTATGGATGAAAATCAGATAGTGTATAGTTTATAGAGCCGCCTCCAGCCCCTAGGTCATGTGACCTATAGGATTCTAATGTATCATATACTTCATTTTTATTTAAGTGTTTAGACCGTCGGAAATTGATTTTTGGGATATTTAAAAAAAAAAAAAAAAAAAATCCACTCGACCGTTTGTATAATTCCCTTTTTTTGTTTTCTCTCTTTACCTCGGTTGAGTCGAAAATCAGTATTGTGCTGCACCCACTCGGGCATTTCCAAAACTATTTTTTTGTAAGGATCCGATCACATTCAAAATCAACAATCGCGTGACACCATTGAACTAATGAACTATGAACTAATCAACAACCATTCCGCACCAAACAAGTCCCGACTGACACATAGCTCAACGTAGATACCGAGCTAGTGCGATGAGGTTGTGGTGTCCGTCACAAAGTTATCAAGATTACGATTGTTTTTTTTCCGTCCATATACAGTGGATTTATATACCAAGGACAGTCGAAAGTGAGTATTTACCAATTATCCACCAATAGGTTCGGTTAGGGAACAGGGGTTTTAGGCTCACTACTATAGTGTATTCACTGTAAGTAGGCGAGACATCATGACCTCTAACCTCTGTAACTAAAATAACGACAAGTAATCGAGCTAATATTTCTACCATTTGGGAAGAGTCAGTCAAGGAATGGATGTGGAAATTTACAGCCAATTTGCTCTAGCCCTTTTTGAGTTACAGAGGAAAGAGGTCATGATTTCTCGCCTACTTGCATCGAATAGACTATAGCAACATATAATAATGACTTCAATAAGCCCCTCCCACAACTAATCTTGTATGCCACGGCAAATAGTTATTGTCAAACAGAGCTAATTTGCTTTATTATCGTCTTTAAGAGAGTAGTGCTTGTTTTTTGGTCTATGTATTTATATATAAATATATTTTTGAGTTTCCTTGCTAGTACCTCCATCTAGTTTAAAAAATAGACCCCTTTTCAAGATGAATTTGTAAATTTTTCGGTAGAAAAATTTCCTGGCTCGCTATCGCTCGCTAGGAAAAGATCGTTACCTATTGACAAAGAAAGGAGGCAAAAGGTCTCAACATCGCCAAACTAACGGAACGAACGTCTTAAAAGCTCAAAGCTATTATGCTAAACATGAGGGAGAAGGGGTCCAGAAAAAGCGACTACCTTCCAATTAACCCCACATAATCCGGCCTGATCTTCATAGCCCTCCCACTGAGGGGGGGGGGGGGGTTCTAGATTGCTGGATGATAGGTAAACACGAATTTCCGATGGTCCTCGGTATGCTTAACCGCTAAATGTCGATTACAATCACAAATAATAACTAAATAAATATATAATAAGTAACACCCCGTTCTTAACATTAATCATCCATTACAAACCCCAATGTACGGTCGCGCCAATAAGTGAGTTCCCAGATGTCATTACGTTTGGCTTGCTCTGTGCTGTATTAATGTCTGTCAGATGTTGAATAGGGTGGATAAGTGTAGGAACATGTTTGTATATCTCACTCAAAAAGAAGAAATTATGTGTAAATATTGCTGATACCAATTATTGATCAAAGGTGCCGAGACATCACTTATTGGGCCGACTGTACTTGAATATACTTGGTGCCGAGACATCACTTATTGGGCCGACTGTACTTGAATATACTTGGTGCCGAGACATCACTTATTGGGCCGACTGTACTTGAATATACTTGGTGCCGAGACATCACTTATTGGGCCGACTGTACTTGAATATACTTGGTGCCGAGACATCACTTATTGGGCCGACTGTACTTGAATAAACTAATGAAAGCATATATGGTCATAATAGAAAAACTCGAGGTGGCTATAAACGACATTGACTCCAAGTTGTGAATGAAGTTTTGGACGTTGTTGTGAACGAAAGGGTTAACCCCTTCTGTACCGGCGACGAGATTGTCTTCTTTATTTCAGCTACATTTAGACGATTTTATGAAGCTTAGGAAGAATATATGGTAGCTAAAGGAACTAATTGAGATAGTCTGCTATAGCCTTTTAATGGGTAGACGTCCTTCGTAGGCTAAATAAAATCGTCTAATAGTTTCCAGAATGTAATTAAATGGACGTCAGCGGTACTGAACGGGTTAAGGGAGTGTTTTTTTCTGGACCCCCTTCTCCATGCTTAGCCCCATTAGTTTTGAGATTTTAAGATGTTCGCTCCATTAGTATGGCTATTTTAAGACCTTTCGCCCCATTTTTATTCTGAACATATAATTTTTTCGTGATATTTTGGTTTAGAAAAAAAGGTGTACAGAGCCAATAATAGAAAAACATAGGATTATAACAATAAAGAAACAAAACAAGAATATTCAGCGAATAAAACCAAAGTATTTTAAGATCATAATAAGACGGGAGTCTGCAGCAAGCTGATTGGCCCACATAAGGCAGATACCTCTCACACCCAACCCCAATTATAAGGCCTAATTATAGGCCCAACTCACCAATGCCATGAGGACCGACCTCACCAAAACGGTCAGAGGTCAACACAAGACAACGGGAGTCTGCAGAGAGCCGATTGGCCGAAGGTATAAATAGACAGTACTAGGAAAATATTGCCAACATGAGATTAACATAATAAGATAGTCCAAATCTCGTTCAATTAAAAAGTCCAAATCTCGTTCAATTAAAGCAAAGCAGACAGTTGATTAAAAGAGGCGTGAACAGGTACTGGGAATAAGAAACAAAGAGATGTTCAAGAAGATAAATGAACACAGTGAAAATAATAGACTAAGAACAGTACGAAATGATGAGCGCAGTCCAAGAACAAAACAAACCAGAACAAACGATATTCATGGATAGGTACTGGTAATTCGAGAACAAAATAACCATAATAAAAGAAAATAATGAAACTAAAATACCAAAACGAAATGATGAGCAGAAACAGAGAACAAAGCAAAGCAGAAGAACAAACGAGATGCGTGGATAGGTACTGGTATAGAACAAAGTCATTATAAAACAGAAATGAACAATCTGAGAACAGTACTATAAATTATGAGCAGACACATAGAACAAAGCCAGCCAGAACAAACGAGATGTGTGGATAGGTACTGGTATTAATAGAACAAAGTCAATGAACGAAATTAAATGAACAATCTAAGGACAATACGAAATGATGAATATAAATAGAGAACAAATAAAGATAGAAGAACACACGAGATGTGTGGATAGGTACTGGTATTAATATAACAAAGTGAATATAAAACAGAAATGAACAATCTGAGAACAGTACTAAAAATGCTGAACAGAAACAGAGAACAAAGCCAGCCAGCAGAACAAACAAGATGCGAGGACAGGTACATACGACTGGTCACACACACACACACACACACCGCTCGCCAAGGTCTGGAGGAAGAGGAAGATATAACACCGAAAATAAAGACACACCACCACCAGACGAGAAAAAAAAAAAAAAAAAAAAAAAAAAAAAAAAAATGGAAGTGTGAGGTGGTCCGGGATTGGGTTGCTTCCTGGTCAGATAGATACATTTAAGGGTCTGAGATTTCCACTTGAGGGATATTTTTTTCTTTTCTGGACCCCTTTCTCCCTCGTGTTTAACCCCATGGCGTTTGAGATTTTTACAAGTTCGCCCCATTAGTTTGGTGATTTTAAGAACTTTTGACCCATTTCTGTAAATTTTAAGACCTTTTGTGCTATTTAGGTGTCGATTTTTTCCAGGCGAGCGATAGCGAGCCTGTAGTTATAGGTGGAACTGGAAACATTTTCTAACGAAAAAAGTACAAATTTATCTTGTAAGGGGGTCTAGGGGGTGTATTTTTTTTTTTTTTTTTTTTTTTTTTAAGCTTGATGATGGTCGAGCGAGGACACTACAAAAACAGATAAATAACTAAATACATAGACCAAAAAACAAGCACTACCCCCTTAGAGAGCGTGTTTGATGAGTCCCGGTAAATGTGTGCTAATATTGTACATGTCTGGCTGACCTTTGTTGTGTGTGTGAGTGTGAGTTACTTGCTGCTTCCTCTCTCTCTCTCTCTCTCTCTCTCTCTCTCTCTCTCTCTCTCTCTGTCTCTCTCTCTCTCTCTCTCTGTCTCTCTCTCTCTCTCTCTCTCTCTCTCTCTCTCTCGTTCTGTCTCTCTCTCTCTCTCTCTCTCTCTCTCTCTCTCTCTCTCTCTCTCTCTCTCTCTCTCTCTCTCTCTCTCTGTATATCTCTCTCTCGCCCTGTCTCTCTCTCTCTCTCTCTCTCTCTCTCTCTGTATCTCTCTCTCGCCCTGTCTCTCTCTCTTTCTTGCTCTGTCGCTCTCTCTATCGCTCTCTCTCTCTCTCTCTCTCTCTCTCGATCCTTTCCTTCAACTTTCATTTTCTATCGGATATGCCATCTCTACTAGAATTAAGTCCTGACCACATCGTTTGGATCGTAAGGTCTGTGTGGCCAGAGTATCTATGTAAATATATGTACATCTCTTTGTACCCCCCCCCCCATCGTCGCTCTCTGTATCTCCACCCTCTCTCTGTAACTCCCCCTCTCTCTCTCTCTGTACCCCCCCCCCCTCTCTCCCCTACCCTCTCCCTCTGACAAGCAACCTAGAAGGGTCACTAGACTGTTGTTGCTTGATTTCCTTTGTACTCCTTTGTCCTTTGTACTCCTCACTGTTTATCTCTGTAACCCCCTCCCTCTCTCTCCCCTACCCTCTCCATTTGTACCCCCCCCCCCATGTCTCTCTGTACCCCCCCTCTCTCTGGGTATCACTACCCCCCCCCCCCCCTCTCTCTCTCCCCCACCCTCTCCCTTTGTACCCCCATCATCTCTCTATACCCCCTCTCTCTCCCTCTCTTTATCCTATCCATGCAGGTCCCCCCTCTCGATTTGTTCCCCCTGCCCTCTCTCTCTCTCTCTCGATATACCCTCTGTCTCTCTCTCTCTCTACCCCCCCATCTTCTCTCTCTATCTATTTGTTTGTATATTTACCATTCATTTATAAATTACCTGCTTCCTCATAAATTACCTGCTTCCTCATAAATTACCTGCTTCCTCATAAATTACCTGCTTCCTCATACATTACCTGCTTCCTAATAAATTACCTGCTTCCTCATAAATTACCTGCTTCCTCATAAATTACCTGCTTCCTCATAAATTACCTGCTTCCTCATTCTCTTCTGTTGTTATTTATGTGTATATCTATTGCCTTACGTATATATCTATCTATTTACTGTATGTACGGTCGCGCTAATAAGTCATGTTCCAACTGTCATTGTGTTTGGCTCGCTCTGTGCTGTATTAATGTCTGTCAGATGTTGAATAGGATTGGTAAGTGTAGGAACATGGTTGTATATCTCACTCAAAAAGAATAAACCATGTGTAAATATTGCTGATACCAATTATTGATCAAAACATAATTGGTGCCGAGACATCACTTATTAGGCCGACTGTGCGATATTATTTGTCATTCTGTAACTATCTATCATTCCATCTATCTATGTTTGTTTATATATCTATCATTCCATCTATCTATGTTTGTTTATATATCTATCATTCCATCTATCTATGTTTGTTTATATATCTATCATTCCATCTATCTATGTTTGTTTATATATCTATCATTCCATCTATCTATGTTTGTTTATATATCTATCATTCCATCTATCTATGTTTGTTTATATATCTATCATTCCATCTATCTATGTTTGTTTATATATCTATTTATACGGATCTATCTTGATGTCTATCGTTTTCCTACACACGGTTTTCCATGTTGTAGTAATAAGTAACCCGGTTTTTAAGGGGGGTCACCGTTTTTTTTTTAATCTTTATCTCCTTTTCTCTCTTTCCTTGGCTTGTATCCATTCGGCCCCATTCAGCCAACTGTTTTAAGATGTTTATCCCCATCCAGGTGTCGATTTCTTCCTGGCGAGCGATAGCGACCCAGCATTGTATGGAGAAATCCGGCTTCACCGGAGACATTTTTCTATCAAAACATTTACAAATTTAGCTTGCTGTCAAAACAAATATATACGGTGTATATGCTGGCTCGCTACCGCTCGCCAGGAAAATATTGACACCTGGATGGGGGTAAACGTCTTAAAAGAGTAGGCTGAATGGGGTCGAATGGATACAAGCCAAAGAGAGAGGGAGAGAAAGAGAAAAGAAGCGAGGAGGGCTCCCTTAACATTAACCATCAATTACAAACCCCAATGTACTCGAATAAACTAATGAAAGCATATGGTCCTCCCGGGATTCGAACTCGGGACACCACACCCAGAACATAAGCACCTAAACCATTACACCACCACTACAGTATTATATCAACCGCTCACCCTTTTCCCTACTCTCACTTCACCTATGACCCAGATTCTGAGGCTCACATCTGCATTCACTCTTACTCACTCTCTCATTCTATTTCTTACAATATTGTGCTTGGCAGATATAATTATGTATTGTGGATAAAAAAAAAAAAAAAAAAAAAAAAATATATATATATATAAGGTATATATATATATATATATATATTAACCTATTAACCCCGTAACTTCAAAAGATCTTTCATAAGCTGAATGTTTGTTTATAGCGGTAACTTGAATATAGTAGGCCTATATAATTATATTGTAAAACAAAACTTAAACATTTAATACAGACCATACAATTTTCAATACCTATCAATATTTTTTAAGTTGAAGGAAATCAGCTACGAGGAAGTCAGAGTAAATAGCGTGAAACAAATACATAAATAAATAGACAATAAATATGCTTTTGTATCGTTTTTTCTCCTTGACTTTGAGCAGCCAAAGTAAAAAGTGGTGTCATATTGTAAAGGTTGATATCACGTCTTGGACCTGATTTCAAGACCGGTAGAGCTTAAGGGGGGTGACCTGCTTTTTTAACTCCTTTTCTCTCTTTATCTGGCTTGTATCCATTCGGCCCCATTCAGCCTACTATTTTAAGACGTTTATCTCCATCCAGGTGTCGATGGCGAGCCAGCATTGTATGGAGAAATCCGGCTTCGCCGGAGAAATTTTTCTATCGAAAAATGTACAAATTAGCTTGCTGTCAAAACAAAAATATATATACTGTATATGCTGGCTCGCTACCGCTCGCCAGGAAAATATTGACACCTGGATGGGGGTAAACGTCTTAAAACAGTAGGCTGAATGGGGCCGAATGGATGCAAGAGGGAGAGGAAGAGAAAAAAAGCGAGGTGGGCCCCCTTAATTGACTAATTCACTTAATTTCATGGATAACTTGGCTATTTCCTGAACATTAAAGGGAGGTATTCAGTTTGTTCCCTAGACCTCCATCAAACTTAAAATTACACCCCCTTGACCCCTTTTCAAGATAAATTTGTACATTTTTCGGTAGAAAAATGTCCAGGCCGAAGGCCGGTTCCTCTTAAATTACAGGCTCGCTATCGCTTGCCAGAAAAAGATTGACACCTATATGGCACGAAAGGTCTTAACATTGACATAAATGGGGCGAAAGTTCTTAAAATCGCCAAACTAATGGGGCGAACGTGTTAAAATCTCAAAAGCAATGGGGCGAAACATAAAGGAGAAAGGGGTCAAGAAAAAAATCCCTCAAGTGGAGATCTCTCCTTAAAGCAACAAGTAGTAGTATTAGTCATGAGGAGGTATCCAATGTCAAAGTGAAGGTTGACGCGTCGTGTTCACCAGGGATATTATACAGTAGTTGTTGTTGTTGTTGTTGTTGTTGTTCCCCAAGCTGCCTGGCCGAACAGCCCCAAATCCCCGGCCAAGGCCATAACCGAACGCCCCCACAGAACCCTCCCTGCCGACCACAATAAAGCCTAGGTGACCGAAGCCACTCCATGGCGGGGATCTGAGGAGGGAGCGGAAACGCCCGGGAAACCAAAGCCCCACCCAGGGCCCTGTGCCCCTCAGCAATTATGAAGAGAAAGTTGAGGGGCAACGGAAAAATGTGACGCTTTGGCTTCCAATCTGGTAGATTGGGAGGTCAATCCACGGAAGAGACGCCGTCACTTGAGATCTAGAAAATATATAAGTAAAAGGAACAGTCAGAGTAAGCTATGGGTATGGCAGAGATCGCTCAGTTCTCACTCTGATAGACCAGCCCATCACCACAGTACAGTATATGCCAGTGGAGGGAAATATCCTTCCTGCGTGATTTTTGCCTATAGGTTAAGATGGGTCACCGGCTTTTTTTCTTTCTCTTCCTCTCTCTTTGGTTTGTATCCATTCGGCCCCATTCAGCCTACTGTTTTAAGACGTTTACCCCCATCCAGGTGTCAATATTTTCCTGGCGAGCGGTAGCGAGCCAGCATATATATATATATATATATTGTTTTACAGCAAGCTAAATTTGTACATTTTTCGATAGAACATTTCTCCGGCGAAGCCGGATTTCTCCATTCAATGCTGGCTCGCTATCGCTCGCCAGGCAAAAATCGACACCTGGATGGGGATAAACGTCTTAAAACAGTTGGCTGAATGGGGCCGAATGGATATGCCAGTGTAGTGAGGTCAGGTCAGGTGAAGGTATGGAGAGATAAGCCTTTATCAACGGCACCTCGTTTCTACATTGTACTTTTCCTATTTATCTAAGAGTGTTGAGAGGGGAGAAGGGGTGTTGGAGAGAGAGGAAGCTGTTGGAGTGGCTTTGTTATGTGTTATTAGTGAGTGTAGAGAGGGGAGAAGGGGTGTTGGAGAGAGAGGAAGCTGTTGGAGTGGCTTTGTTATGTGTTATTAGTGAGTGTAGAGAGGGGAAGAAGGGGTGTTGGAGAGAGAGGAAGCTGTTGGAGTGGCTTTGTTATGTGTTATTAGTGAGTGTAGAGAGGGGAGAAGGGGTGTTGGAGAGAGAGGAAGCTGTTGGAGTGGCTTTGTTATGTGTTATTAGTGAGTGTAGAGAGGGGAGAAGGGGTGTTGGAGAGAGAGGAAGCTGTTGGAGTGGCTTTGTTATGTGTGTTATTAGTCTGTATACGTCGTCGATGTGTCCCCCGACTGGGTGCAAGCATGTGAAACATGCTAGGACGTACTACAACAACCACTAAATGTCCGCCTGGGCTGGGATCGAACCCAGGTCAAGCAGATTGACACGTGAGCGTGCTCGTAAAGGAGCCGCTACAGTATGTCGCTACATTCGCGCCTAATCACGATTCCATCTTGATGTATTTTTACTTTATGTTAGTGTATTATGTTATGTTAGGTTTGTTTATACAATACAACATCATATGTAAAAATACACTGAAATATAATCGTGATTCGGCACAAATACCAAAGCATGCCGGCTGCGGCCATGGCGTCCCGGGAGCCATTGCCTTCTATAAATATCACTTTATTATCGCATCTAATTATTGCTATGTACAGTATATCGTTCTTTTCTGCATTAAGATTATTTTAAGTAATGGTAGATTTGATTCGGTAGTGATCGGTTACGTTAGGTTAGTTTAAGGGGAGGTATTTAGTTTGTTCCCTAGACCTCCATCAAGCTTAAAATTACACCCCTTGAGTCCCTTTCAAGATAAATTTGTAAATTTTTCGGTAGAAAAATGTCCCGGCCGAAGGCCGGTTCCTCTTAAATTACAGGCTCGCTATCGCTCGCCAGGATAAAATCGACACCTGAATGGCACGAAAGGTCTTAATATGGGGTGAAAGTTCTTAAAATCGCTAAACTAATGGGGCAAACGTTTTATAATATCAAAAGCAATGGGGCTAAACATGAGGGAGAAAGGGGTCAAGAAAAAAATCCCTCAAGTGGAGACCTCCCCTTAATGTGGTGAGGTTATCTAAATATGCTGGGACACAACAGTAAACAAAAATGAAAAAAATAAAAATAATAGCCCCCCCCCAAAAAAAAAAGAAAAGAAAACGGCCACTGCCCCCTTATGGTTTCAAATGGTTTCAAATTAGATTAATTTCGTTTCAGAAAAGATATAGACAATTATTGGTTTGGCGACAAAGTTGTAGATAGGTGAAATAGGCTACCAAGTGCTCTAGGGGGATCAAGAACGATAGGGAGCTTTAAGATAAAATTAGATAGGCATATGGACGAGATGGGTTGGGTGTGAGGGGGATCTGTCAGGTGTGCGCCAATCGACGATCTGCAGACCCCTGACCGTTTTGGTGAGGTCAGTCCTAATGGTGTTAATGAGCCGGAGCTGCAGACTCCCATTTTCTTATATTCTTATGCAATGGCGCAAAGAGAACGATGGCAAAATGTTTCAGCACACCGGTATAACACGAGTGAAGCTAACCCGGTATCACACTAGCGCCTTTTCCCTCAACATATTGTATCGGTATCTCAAGTCTAGCCATATATATATATATTTTTTTTTTGTTTAAATTATTATATCACCTGAAGTCATCTATCTTCTCTTTAGTTCTATTTTCTTGTGATACATCCTCTTAAATTACAGGCTCGGTGTCGCTCGCCAGGAAAAAATCGACACCTAAATGTCACAAATGGGGCGAAAGTTCTTAGGATCGCCAAACTAATGGGGCGAACGTCTTAAAATCTCAAAAGCAATGGGACTAAACATGAGAGAGAAAGGGGTCCAGACAAATGATCAATACAACATAATTACCACTTTCTATTTCCTGTCTTGATAAGTAGGTAGGATTAAGGGGGATGGCCCGGTTTTCTGGACCACTTTCTCCCTCATGTTTAGCCCCATTAGTTTTCAGATGTAAAGATGTTTCCCCATTAGTTAGTCGATTTTAAGACCTTTCGCCCCATTTCTTCGTCAATATTTAAACCTTTTGTGCTATTTAGGTGTCGATTTTTCCCCAGGCGAACGATAGTGAGCCTGTAATGTTGGAAGAACCGGCCTTCGGCCGGGAAATTTTTCTACCGAAAAATGTACAAATTAATCTAGAAGGGGGATCTAATGGATGTTTTTTATAAATTTGATGGAGGTCTAGGGAGGAAACTAGAAAAATAATGAATACATGCAAAAATGATGGAGGTCTAGGGAGGAAACTAGAAAAATAATGACTACATGCAAAAATCGGCCAAAAAGTGAACCATCCCCCCTTAACCTGTATACAGTACATACACACATTTATGCTGTTGTTGTATTTGTTGTATTTTGTTCTATGTGCATGAAGGAGACAAAAGGCAAAGCTACCTGTAACAAGTGTCTCCCCCAAGGTTGAAAGAGTGATAGAGAGTCAAAATCCAGGTACGTTTAATTAGAGGTAATTTAGGTGTGTTGGAAAGAAGTGTGCAGTGTGTTTGTTAAGGGACCCCACCTCGGGTTTTTTTTTGTCTTTCTCTCCCTCTCTCTTTGGCTTTTATCCATTCGGCCACATTCAGCCTACTGTTTTAAGACGTTTACCCCCATCCAGGTGTTAATATTTTCCTGGCGAGCGGTAGCGAGCCAGCATATATATATTTTTGTGTTGACAGCAAGCTAAATTTGTACATTTTTCAATAGAAAAATGTCTCCGGCGAAGCCGGATTTCTCCATACAATGCTGGCTTGCTTATCGCTCGTCAGGACAAAATCGACACCTGGATGGGGATAAGCGTCTTAAAACAGTTGGCTGAATGGGGCCGAATGGATACAAGCTAGGGAAGGAGAGAAAAGGAGAAAAAGATAAAAAAAGACGGTGACCCTCCTTAAGTGTAGGGAAAGGAATAGGAGGATAAAGTATTTGTGAGATCTAGCTGGATTACTCTGTGTGTAGGTGAGACAGAAACAGTGGGGGAAGCCAGGCAAATGAAACAGGAGTTCCAGCAACTCCTTATCATATGCCTATGTGGCCTCCCCTATGTACTTGCCCTGCTCGATTGGTGCCTATAATCTCCCCACTATGTGAGTATGTAAGTATCAAATATAAGCTAAGTCTCTCTCTCTCTCTTTCTCTCTCTCTCACTCTCACACTCTCTACCCCTCTCTCTCTCTCTCTCTCTCCCTCTCACTCTCACTCTCTCTACCCCTCTCTCTCTCTATTCTTCTTTTCTACCCTTTCCTTTTCTATCGGATATACCATCTCTACTAGAATTAAGTCCTGACCACCTCGTTTGGATCGTAAGGTCTGTGTGGCCAGTGTAGCTATGCACATCTATTTACATCTCTCTCTCTCTCTCTCTGTCAATCTCTCGGTGAAACAGGGATAAGGTTTAGGTTGCTTGTGTTTGTTGTGGAAAAGGCGTTAACATGTGAGCAACCACACACACATACACATAGACACATCCACCCACACACACACACACATACCCACACACACAAACACACCCACACACACAGCCAAACACACACACACACTCACCCTCACACAGACACAGTCCCACACCCACACACAAACACACACACCCTCACACACACACAAACACACTCAGTACGCACACCTATCATTCTCGTCTGGCTTGTAACCTGAATAACACAAGGTTCTCCATACGTAATAGTAGTTGTGTGTGTCCCGACCCTCATGGCAAGCATTGTTTAAGGGGAGGTTTTTAGTTTGTTCCCTAGACCTCCATCAAGCTTAAAATTACATCCTCTTGACCCCCTTTTAAGATATTTTGTTACATTTTTCGGTTGAAAAATTTCCCGGCCGAAGGCCGGTTCCTCTTAAATTACAGGCTCGCTATCACTCGCCATGAAAAAATCGACACCTAAATGTCACAAATGGGGCGAAAGTTCTTAAGATCGCCAAACTAATAAAAACTTAAGACCATAGATAGGTGGAATAGGCTACCAAGTGCTGTAGTGGGATCAAGAACGATAGAGAGCTTTAAGATGAAATTAGATAGGCAAATGGACGAGATAGGTTGGGTGTGAGGGGGATCTGCCGGGTGGGGGCTGGGCTAATCGGCGCTTTGCAGACCCCGTTTTCTGACCTCTGACCATTTTGGTTTGGTCGGTCCTCATGGTGTTAGTGGCCCTATAATTGGGCCATATAACTGGGGTTGAGTGTGAGAGGGATCTGCCTTGTGTGGGCCAATTGGCTTTCTGCAGACTCCCATTTTCTTATGTTCTTATAACAACCCACCTTGCAATCACTCCAAAACTCATATGATGAGTTCATAGCATGCCTATCTTCTGATCTATCAAGTATTTCTGATTCGCGTAGAGAGAATCTTGTTACTTTGAATGCCTCCAAAACACAATTTCTCCCACTATCTATCTGTCGCAATCTTCCGCAAGACTATCACTTGCTCTTCAACAATGCACGAATCAAACCTTCATCTTCTTTTAATATTCTTGGTGTATCTTTTTCTTCTGACGATTACGTTTACGATTACGATTACGATTACGATTATGATTACGAGTACGCTTAAGATTATGAACACTATCATAACCTCACCTCACCTAAGATAATATAACTCAATTGTTAGAGTAAGCTATAGTCTATTCGCTGTAAGTAGGCGAGAAATCATGACCTCTAGCCTCTGTAACTCAAAAAGGGCTGGAGCAAATTGGCTGTAAATTTCCACATCTGTTTCTTGACTGACTCTCCCCAAATGGTAGAAATATTAGCCCGATTACTCTAGTCGTGTTTTTAGTTACAGAGGTTAGAGGTCATGCTTTTTGGCCTAGTTACAGAGGTTAGAGGTCATGCTTTTTGGCCTAGTTACAGAGGTTAGAGGTCATGCTTTTTGGCCTAGTTACTGTGAATAGACTGTAGACTCGGGGGATTACGTTGGGTTCGGATAATTACCGTCATCTTTCTGCTATAAACTAAATATATAATATCATGTGTTAAGGGGACATGGGCCGGTTTTTTTTTGGCCTATTAATTCCTATATTCCTTTATTTCTTAGTTTCCTCGCTACATCTCTATCAAGCTTAGAAAAGCACTCCCTAGACCCCCTTTCAAAATAAATTTGTACATTTTTAGGTAGAAAATGTCCCGGCCGAACGCCGATTCCTCTTACAGTGGTGCACCAACTTTCGCGGCCAATAGGGACCGCCGAAAGTGCGATTAGCGAAAGTTGGGGCATTGAGGTAATAGGAATTAATTTAATAGGGACCGGGCATGTACGAAAACTCACTCCCAAGTTGAACAAACCTAGGCAACCAATGACAAAGAATTGCTATACACCAACGAAAACTGGAATTGGTACACTTACTTACAGGTACTCAATATCTTAATGAGTCTATAGTGCTGATTAGCAAGGCATAATAATGAATTACAGTTCTTATACTTCTTCTGAACCACCGCCATAGGCCTATGCAATGTTTTGGTAGAGTTCAGTTAGCGAACTTAGCGTTACGGTACGATACTGATGCTCCAACCGTATATGATACTATGAGGTGCATTTTGGCTCGAGCCAAAACTCGAGCAAAAATGCGCCTATAATTTGGACCAAGACATCAGTTTCAATTAAGGCCACTAGATGGCATCATGGCGCCGCTTGAACCCAAAACAGTGCATTTGCAAATGGCGCCTATGGCGGTGGCACAGGTTAACCTTATAACCTTATGTCTAAGCATTGTAACCTATTATAATGCTTTGCTAATCAGCATTATAGACTCATTAAAGTATTGAATATCTGTAAGTAAGTGTACCAATTCCAGTTTTAGTTGGTTTAGCAATTCTGGGTCATTGGGTGACTAGGCTAGGTACGTTCAACATGAGTAGGCCTATTTGTAAGTACAAATAATTTTATTGAGTATTTGTAAGTATGTGTATTGATTAGTTATAGTGTGACTATATACTGGTATTGGGTCGTGTTTCGACACAAACATTTATTTTTCCTCTACCAAATCCTCTTGCTTGTGGCTGAATAGGCCTTCAATTTCGAAGCTCGGGCGCGAAAATGCGAGTTTTTACCGCCAAACTCAAATCGGCGGGATATTTAGACACTGCCGCGAAAGTGCGATCCGCGAATCGAGATGTAGCGAAAGTTGGTGCACCACTGTATAGTTACAGGCTCGCTATCGCTCGCCAGGAAAAAATCGACACCTAAATGGCACAAAAGGTCTTAAAATTGACGAAGAAATAGGGCGAAAGGTCTTAAAATCGACTAACTAATGGGGCAAGCATCTTAATATTTGAAAACTAATGGGGCTAAACATGAGGGAGAAAGTGGTCCAGAAAAGCGGCCCATCCCCCCTTAAAAGTAATGCTATCTCTCTATCTTTTGCCTGACAACTTACTCCCGTTTATGAGGGGGGCCCATACACAAAACAGCTCCAAGCAACCTGTCCCCCTGTGAGAAGGACAACCCGTGCCAGATTATTCAAGAACTATAGTCTGTTCGTTGTAAGTAGGCGAGAAATCATGACCTCTAACCTCTGTAACTCAAAAACGACTAGAGTAATCGAGCTAATATTTCTACCATTTGGGAAGAGTTCGTCAAGGAATAGATGTGGACATTTACAGCCAATTTTCTCTAGCCCTTTTTGAGTTACAGAGGATAGAGGTCATGATTTCTCGCCCACTTACAGCGAATAGGCTATAGAATTCACCACTCAACTTGGAATCCGTGATCCGTCCGACTCCAATACCCTCTATGTATTTTTTAGCACTATTTTTTTGTTTAAACAGTGGTGGGTGGCTAGTCCATCCACCAACCTGTTTCACCCTTATGTGAGAAGTAAAAATTTGTATAAGTATTACTTCCCTTGACGGGTTACCAAACAAGGCAGACGAGTTCCATCCACCCGAATATTTATAAGATTGTCTTCCCCGCAGTCTACACATACCTGTAGACTATGGTCTTCCCTAGAGCTTAGAAGAGTGAGCGACCATGGCTGACGAGTCCCATCCACCACACATAACAATGCAAAAAGGGTAGGAATTAATTTAAAACGTCGGGAAAATGCGTCCGGTCCGGTAGGTGAAGGAAAGGAAGGTTATTCATAAAAAACTGTGCGAAGGTAAACGGTCAGCAACAACCTAATATTTAACACCACTACCACTACCACCACCACCACCACCACCACCATTATCACCACCACCACTACCACCATTAACACTACTACCACCACCATCCCCACCACTACCACTACCACCACCATCACCACCACTACCACCTCTACTACCACCACCACCACCACTACCACCTCTACTACCACCACCACCACTACCACTACCACCACCACCAGGTTAGAAATAATTCATATTTTGTCACCAACCAACTTTACTTCTAAACCCAATTAATGAAATCAACAAATACATGTGGCACTCCAAGGACTCGAACCTAGGATACTCACACCGAAATTCCGCGCATTTATGCATTACGCTATCAAGACAGTTAAAGAATTATGCAAAACCCTACGATTTATTATGCAGTTTCGAATCCTAAGTCAAGAATATTGGACTGATCTCCAAGGTGGTCAGGAATACGAGTATGGTGCTCAACTAACTGCTCTAGGTTATTTAAGGGGGGATGGGCCGGTTTTCTGGACCACTTTCTCCCTCATGTTTAGCCCCATTAGTTTTCAGATGTTAAGAGGTTTGCCCCATTAGTTAGTCGATTTTAAGACCTTTTGCCTCATTTCTTCGTCAATATTTAGACCTTTTGTGCTATTTAGGTGTCGGTTTTTTCCTTTTTCCCTGGCGAACCATAGTGAGCCTGTAATGTTGGAAGAACCGGCCTTCGGCCGGGAAATTTTTCTACCGAAAAATGTACAAATTAATCTAGAAGGGGGATCTAATGGATTTTTTTTTTTTTTTTTTTATTTGATGGAGGTCTAGGGAGGAAACTAGGAAAATAATGAATACATGCAAAAATCGCCCAAAAAGTGAACCATTAAGATATATAATATGTAAGCTTGTTCAGCAGTTTGGTCGGTGAAGTGAGAGGAGATGCCATTGGCAGTGGTGAACATTAAAACTCCTAAGATGGAGATTTCAGAGAAAGGGGAGGTTGATAGGATGTGTTCAAATAGAGTTTACATAGTCAAAGAATTTAGGAAAGTCAGTAAATTATAATGTAAAACTTGCAAAATAAACAAACCAAAATGTATACGAACACAGTAAAAAGACAAAACAACTAATCAAAATCGCTATGTGGAAACAACGCTTAAGTAAAATATTAATTTATAAATAATTTATAAAATAAAAGAGATAAATAGGCAGCACAGAAGTATTTAGTCTGAGAGTGACACTGTGACAGGAAAGTTTGCACCAAAGAGTTGAAAAATCAGAAGACTCTAAGTTGGGAACACGAGAGTAAGTAAGTTTGTAGTGTACATAATTATACACAACATCCACCTTTGGCTTGGAAATTAGGATGGAAAATGTAGGAGAAGACAGAGAAGGGGCTGCTAGCGATTGCTTCAGACACCTAAGTCTCAGTGAGAATAAGATCAGGTTTGTAGGAGGAGAGGTGGTGTTCAACAGAGGGAAAATTAGCAGAAAGGCCATGACTATTGCAAAAGTTGATAGTAAGAGTGACAGACTGTGGTCCAGAGAGTCTTGAGATTTTTTGTTTGTTTTATCTATATTCCAAATTACTCCCTCTCGGGTCTAGGCTGAGAGCCTGTACGTTCAACCGTTCAACACGGTAAAGCCCATGAGGTCTCGTTTTAGTTTTGGGAGTGAAACATGTGAATCACTTAGAGCTGCAACCAGCCTTTGCCATCTTGCCTTCGCAAGATGCACGGTGCTTGATTGCTCACTCGCGGCTCGAAGCAGCCCCATCTCTGGAGCTGCTATGCCTTTGTGCTTCACTGTCTCACCACCCAAGACTCGGACCCTCACTCTCAGAACGCCACCTATTGAGCAATGAACTCACTATAGGCATTGCACCCATGTATCATATTTTCAATATGGGAATATTCATACAGTGCTATTTAATTAGGGAACAATGAGGGTATTTTTGTTGGCGTTTCGGTGGGCTTTGTGGTAATGCACTGATACTAGGTACAGCACAAATTCCATCCCAATAATATCTTTCCATTGATACTTCGGGATTCGAACCCGTTATCATTGGATTACCAGTCCAGTGACAAGACCACTCCACCACACCTCCCCTTTGGAAAAGTTTGGGCGAGTATGGGAGTATTGTCCTGCTCCATTAGTGCCTATATTATAGCGTTTCCCAACCTGGGGGACGTTTGACAATGCTAGGGGGGGGGGGGGGATGAGGTAATCAAAGTTCAAAATAGGGCTAGGCCATTCAAATGCATACAGGGTAGCCTAATCCCAAAAATATTTATGAATAAGAAACTTTGATAGAAAAACTTCACAATCGTCATCCGAGCGACCACATGTCGTGTTGACATAAAACCACCAATCAGTATTAATCCTTGCTTGTAGATTGGTTATTTTGTCGCCCTTTTTACAGTATCTTGCGTGTTAAGCATCCATATGGAATGGATAAACAAAATAATGTTCTACGCATCAGAGGAGGCGTGGGGGAGGGGGCATCACGAATACAGTCCTGACCAAAGGAGGGCACGGTGCTAAAAAGGTTGGGAACCCCTGGGCCGCCCTATAATCTCCACAAACAATTTGTATGAGGATTTTTGTTAGCATTAATATTTGCATATTGTTATTTTATGAAGCACTCAGTGCATGAATTGTGGATAATATGTGAACACATTACAGGAATAGAGAATAGTTTATTTGTAATCTAAAATACAAAACACAGACCAAACAACAATGACAGACTGTTCACAAAAAAGTAACTTCCTTAACCCCTTCTGTACCGACGATGCCTTTTTAAGTTTATTCTGGCTACTATTCGACGATTGTATGCAGTTTAAAAAGGGTCTCCAGCCAGTAACAGGCTTGGAACTATCTCACTTAACCCTTTTTACTACCACAGATCCTTCTTAAGCTGCACACAATCTTCTAAATATAGCTATACTAAAACTAAAAAGACGTCGCTGGTACAGAAGGGGTTAACTCAACAATGTATCATCTACTTATGAGACTTATTAGCAAAGTGAAGAAGCTTCTGTTTGTGAGATTTGCAAGAATGCCATCAGTTTCATACACTCAGCCGGGACGACCTTCATGTAGTTCAAAATTATCTGTCCAACAACATCAGCCGCTGAAGAGCAGGAAGGTTCGCTGCACTGGAATTTCGCGCCCTTCTGTTCGTTGATTCCACCTGTATATAAAGAAAAGTTAATAGTGAGTAGATGACTCAAAGATGACATGTGAACTACAATCACGACTTATAATTACTTTAACCCATCCAGTATCATCGACGGCAGAGATCCGTCAGTAGATAAATCACTCCCCTGGCCCAGCAACGGCAGAGAGCCGTCAGTAATATACGATCCTTGTAACTGCCAGTATCAGGCAGTGCCTGGTACCACACCGTTTGAGCACTGCTCTAGAGTTGGCAACACTTCTCAGTTTATATCCAATCCTCTACAGGCTGGGAGAGCCAGTATTCCTCCATCTTTTGAGGTGGGTTATATATGAGGTTATATCTTGCCATTTTGGCCACATTGCTTGGGACTGGGGGGGGGGGGGGAGACTTTTATGGTAGTACCCTATGGTGCAGTAGGGGTTAAGTTTCTTATTAGTGGATGATCTTGTATTTGTAACACTTTATTCTTCACATGACCTAAACTTTACACTTGGCTCAACATCAGCCAACTTTATTATTCCAGCGTCTGTAACTATTTGTCTCTATTGGGATTTTTTAGGAATGTATACATTTTCGTGGACCAATTTTTCTCGTGAAGCTCATATTCCCATCATTACCCTTAATAAACATTAGAAGTTTTGAAGATTGTTCACATTATATCCATGACAAATATTTGTAACCAAGATCAAACACAATATTAAATAACTTGAGAAGTAATTTAACTTACATTTAAGTGGTTTGATAAAGGCACCACAGTCAGCTTCCGCACGAGCACCAGTGATACATTGACGAAGGCCAGCTTGAGTTGTTCGTTCATGGCTAAGCTGACCGTTCAAGATGTTCCTGATACTGTCAATGCCTCCAAGTTCGTCGACCGTAATAGATATTGGCTTACACACTGTCATCCCCTGTGCTGCTGCCACCAACAAGCACACACACACGGCTGACAACAATACACGGGCCCTGAAACAACAGTAACATTATTTAACGATTTATTATTTATTATTATTATTTATTTAGTATTTAGTATTAATTATTTATTATTTATTATTATTATTTATTTAGTATTTAGTATTAATTATTTATTATTTATTATTTATTTATTATTATTTATTTATTTATTTATTATTTATTATTTATTTATTATTATTTATTATTTATTATTTATTATTTATTAATTATTATTAATTATTATTTATTTATAATTTATTTTAGTAAGCGTTTTTTCCACATTGCGATTTTGATGTTATTTTACTTTTATCTTGTATCGTCCCAGTTTTGGTTTGTTTAGTTTGAAAGATAATCAACATTAAGATAATCGACATTAAGATAATCGACATTAAGATAATCGACATTAAGATGATCAACATTAAGATAATCGACATTAAGATAATCGACATTAAGATAATCAACATTAAGATAATCGACATTAAGATAATCAACATTAAGATAATCGACATTAAGATAATCGACATTAAGATGATCGACATTAAGATGATCAACATTAAGATAATCGACATTAAGATAATCGACATTAAGATAATCAACATTAAGATAATCGACATTAAGATAATCGACATTAAGATAATCGACATTAAGATAATCGACATTAAGATAATCGACATTAAGATAATCGACATTAAGATAATCGACATTAAGATAATCGACATTAAGATAATCGACATTAAGATAATCGACATTAAGATAATCGACATTAAGATAATCGACATTAAGATAATCGACATTAAGATAATCGACATTAAGATAATCGACATTAAGATAATCGACATTAAGATAATCGACATTAAGATAATCGACATTAAGATAATCGACATTAAGATAATGGACATCGAGATAATCGACATTAAGATAATCGACATTAAGATAATCGACATCGAGATAAAACTACTACACACCCTTTATTTATTTTTTATCTGCTATCTCACCATTCTCATTTAAGGGGGTAGTGCTTGGGTTTTGGTCTATGTATTTATTTATTTATTTATTTATTTATTGTAGAGTTTCCTCACTAAATCTCCATCAAGCTTAAAATAACACCCCCTAGACCCCCTTTCAAGATAAATTTGCACATTTTTCGCTAGAAAAATGTCTCGCGATTCCTTTTAAAATTACAGGCTCGCTATCGCTCACCAGGAAAAAACCGATACCTAAATGGCACGAAAGGTCTTAACATTGACGAAGTAATGGGGCGAAAGGTCTTATCATCAACAAACTAACGGAACTAAAATCTTAAACCCTCAGAACTAATATGCTAAACATAAGGAAGAAGGGGGTCCATAAAAAGCGAGTACTATCCCCTTAAGCATTCACATTTCCGTATCAAGCACATGCCATCCTAATATTGACCTGTTACTTGCAACCTTCCCCTAATAGCCTTGAGTACAGTAGAGCCCCTGGAGTGTGCTATTTGTTGTGACAATATGTTTGCTGATTGTACAAAATGTTAGAAATATACATAATAGTAAGTTTGTAATTAATATCATGGCTAGATAAAAAAAATAAAATAAATACAAAAAAATAGGAAAAATGGGGAATGGGTCTGAGTAAATACAGTACATACACACATACATGGCTAGATAAAAACAACAGAAAAAAAGGAAAAAATGGGGAACGTCTGATTAAATACATACATACATGCATGGCTAGATAAAAATGGGGAATGGGTCTGGGTAAATACATATACATACATGGCTAGATAAAAAAAAAAAAAAAAAAAATGGAAAAATGGGGAATGTCTGATTAAATACATACATACATGCATGGCTAGATAAAAAATAAAATAAAAAAAAAATAAAAAAAAAAAAGAGTGGGGGATGGTCCTGAGTAAAAATATTCATACATAGATTGCTCGCTTGTTGTGTAGGTGTTTCAAATAGGTTGCATTTATGAAATCAGGCTTTCTTGACCTTTGTCTCATTATCTTGATGGCGTAATTTATTGAGATTTACTGAGCTTAGAATGATCACTGCAAAATCTAGACAACAGTCAGCACTTCCTGATCCACAGACGGTGATCTGTCTGTGGGTTCAAGGGCTTGAAGCCATATTATTTAACAAGACGTAGAATCAAATGTGTGAACATTCACATATTTATGGCTGATGATCATGGTTGCACAGTATAAAGGTAATAGAGTTATACAAGCATATTCCTAGAATGTGTCCTACTCTGATATTTTAAAAGAACTGGCTACCCACATAAAAGTAGCATATCTTATCCACTTGTTTTGATTTATTGAATCAATCAGATTATAGATATATTATCTTGCAAGTGGATTGTTGACATAAAACGTGAGCCTAGTCAATATTACACATTATAACGTATATAGTGGTGCAATTGAAAATTATTTCTCCGTTAATTGTGTAATTCAGAATTCTACTGAAATAATTTTACCTTTCTTTGATTTAAGTTGTGAATTTACTACAAATTAATCGTATCAGTAGGTATGTTTTTTGTATAATGTATAAACTATATTTTTGATAGTGTATATATATACTGTATATAATATCGTAAATTTGGTTCTTATACATGTCAGAGTTAATCTGACTAACGAGTGCCAACTTACATCTTTGCTCTGCGGTCTTGTTGTTATGAAGCTCCTTAAAGAAGTGATGATTTCAGTAAACTTGGTCGCCTTTATATAGCCCGCCTCCAATCCAGCCAGCCAGTCATTAAGGACAACCCGGGGGCGGAGCAAGGGAAGGGGGGAGGGGGGAGTGTTGAGCTGCATCAGGGAGAGAGTGGGGGGAACTGGATCATGGTAGGAGGGAGAGGGGGGGGGGGGGGGGGAGGGAGGGGTTATACGGAAGGAAAAGACGGGTATATTGCAGCAGCAGCAGGAAATGTTGCAGATGAACTCAGTTTTATGTACTCACCAACAGAAGAGGAAACAGTGGGGATAAGGAAGGATTTTTAGACAGATCTCAATAGGTGAGACAAAAATCAAGTACTCCCTCGGGGTAAGGGGGCCTTCATCTTATGGTGGAGGAAAACAAAAATATGCCCCACGCATCCTACTGCGTGTCGTACAAGGCGACTAATAGGGGGAATGGGGGTAGACAGTAGGCACCAATCAAACAGGGTTATACACAGGAGAGGCTGTAGGCATTTGATAAGGAGTCACTGGAATTCATGTTTCATTTGCTTGGTCTCTTACTGATTCCCTTTGTGCCTCACTTACACAGAGTAGTCCAGCCAGCTCTCACAAACACCTCCTCCTCCTATCCACTTCACTACACTTAACATGCACAGCTCACTTCCTCCTTCCACAGATTTTTTTTTTTATGATGAACTCACACCATGCCTCGTAGTCCCCAGGTGGGGGGGGGGGGGGGCATAAATGCCCCCACACCCGCCCGACCTTCCCCTGACTACCCCTCTAAATGCTCCGGAACCACGGCCTGTCACTCTCACTATCAACTTTTGCAATATTCGCGGCCTTTCCTCTAATTTTGACCCTGTTGAACACCATCTCTCCTCCTCCAAACCTGATCTTCTTTTCCTCACTAAAACCCAGGTATCTGAGACAACTGCCAGCAGCCCCTTCTCTGTATCCTCCTACTTTCTCTATCCTAGTTTCAAAGCTAAAGGTGGATGTTGTGCATATTGTGACGCACCCAGTGCTTGGCAACGCAACCTGATTGTACTCCTTGGTACTCCACTGTACCGCCCGTGATCTGGCTACCGTCAGCCGCTATGTACATTGAGTGTGACAACTTATAACTATGTTCTTTGTATCTCTGCAAAGGTCTCGTCATGTGCTAACCAGTGGTGGGTTTTGTTTTAAGCCATGTCGAGACCTTCCATTTAATATGTAGTATCAATAGAGAAGTTGATAGATAGGACAGTGGGAGTTCAGAGAGAGAGAGTGAGTTAGGCTTCAGAGCAAGAGGGTAGCAACGCGCCGCGCTGCCGGCCGGGTGGTTGCCAGACGTATGGACTGGTTGGCAGCCTTGCCCTTATAGCTAGGCGCGATAGGGTTGGCAGTCCATTGTTGCCTGCCTGGGCTGGGCCCATGTTGTCGTACAGCACACTGCCTGGAGGTTGGCTGCGTGTTCTATGATCAGGTTGCCTAGAACCTTTGAGATTCTAACATCCCTAGCTCTCTCTCCCAACTTCTCACGGTTGCACTCTTTCTCTCTGACGACATTACTCTCATTTCATTCTTCTCTCTATTTAAATGCATAACCTTCCCTTGAGGTCCTAAAGGAGTTTCAGCACTCACCTCTCGTATTACTCTTAGGACAAGCATATATTTACATGTATTAGATTTAAGGGGTTAATGTGAACAGCGATCTTCTTGATGAGGATAGTTGGTGAACGTTCTACATGTTCACGAGTTATATGCCCTGCTCATCATCCCATTTGTGACTAGACTGGTGCCATGTGTAAGAGCCCGACCATGCCCAGGAGTTGTCTGTAGAGGGACGAGGACTTAGCCTTGATTTGCATACCGAGCCAGGAGCGAGTGTAGCACCCGAGACTACAGCTCGCTCGTAGTGCCGGTATAGTAGAGTAACGTAATTTATCTGTCCTTGTGTTCTCTACAGTCTTCTCCTGGGTTCTCGCTTTCGGTGCTGGGACTCGTTGTTCCTGTGACTTGGCCTGCTAGCTAGAACACATGGGGATGATGAGTGGGATATATCTTTATTTTACTATGCATTGCAGCTCTCTTTAAGTATATATCTATAACACTTTACAATACACATTACTCACACACAAGACAACACTATTAATACTTTCATGTATCAATTAACTGCACTGTCGTTTTGCTGCTGTGTCCGGAGTTCTGTTGCGTAGGGCGCATACGGACTCGGAGGGGAGACAGAGTGAGAGAAGCGAAGTAGCCTATACGGTACTAGGCTACCGGCGCAGTACTGTTGCCTGCAACCTTTTAGTTATTCCAAGTATAGATTCATTATTATAATAAGTGACTACTATTTATGTTCCTCCCATGTGTATTATTAGGTATCTACTGGATCATGAACATCTTGTATGCTACATGCTAGTGCATGTTAGTAGGGGACAGTTAGTGTAGTGCACGCGCTTTCAAGTAGGCGTGTACATTTGTCATTTAGCATTTCACTGTCATACCTTTAGCCTGCTTCTATTCTACATTATTAGAGGCTTAATATTAACGTAGTTTCTTGAGTATTGCATTTCTTTAGTAATAACGTAACCTATAAATGTCTGAGGGAGTTTAGCCTCATAGCCTACCCCTGTTGTACACTTTCGCCGAGTTAAGGTACCTCGTTACCGTAGACGATAACTCTGTAGGGCGTTGGTGCTTTTGTTGTCTGGAGCATATAGTATTTGGGACTGGAATCGAGCGTGTCGTTGTCACTTAAGCCATTTCTGTCCTACGATCAAGAATCCCGAATATGTATTGCCGATCCAGCCGTAACAAAATGGCGACCTTGCACAAGATTCAGTAGTATCCTATCACATGTTTTTTGGAGAACTATTCTATGCTACCTAGTAGAGCTGGCTAGAATTTTCTTGCATATTGGAGGAATTTTTATTGTGTCATTATTGTATTGGTGGACTTGCAGATTGTTTCGTTAGGTGTCTAGAGTAGAGTCATTGAAGCATCTTTAACATTTGTGAGTCGAGACTGCAATTAGTAATAAGCACTTTTTTTTATGAACAGCAATTGTATAACCAGCACTATGTCTAATGACTCATCATTTACGGGGGAGGATAACACGGTACAGCCTAGTGACCAGCAAGTACAGCAGATATTTAGGGAGGGGAGTGTTATAAGTGGAGAGAGGGATGCCCGGGCATTTTTGCAGACACCTTTGACCGAACAGCGCCTGCAGGCTATTGATTGTTACGGTCTTCGCTGTTTAGCCACGGTTTTGGGGCGGGACTGTCCTGACAGTTGGCCCAAGAAGAATTTGGTGGCATGTTTGTTGGGTGATGGCGATGGGGCGGTGGGTGGAGTGGGGTCTTGGGGGGTTCCCTCCAAGCCTCCATTCCACTCTACCCCTGAGCTGGGCCCTCAGCCAGCGAGTCTTAGCACGATGCAGCAGGAGGGTTCTCAATGGCAAGCTGGCTTACCCGTAAACACGTCTCGGTGTGGATCCCCCATTTTGTGCTCTCCTCCCCCCCAGGCCTGTCTCCTGAGATGTTATTTCAGCTAGAACTAGCTAAGCTTAAGTTGCGAGAGAGTCAACAGGCTAGTATAGAACGGATTAAGCTGCAGGAGACTCAGATACAACAGGCTAGTATAGAACGGATTAAGCTGCAGGAGACTCAGATACAACAGGCTAGTATAGAACGCATAGAGGTTGCTAGAATCCAAGCCAATCAGGATGCAACCAGGTACCAGGCTGAAATGGATGTCGAGAAATCTAGAGTAGAGACCACGGGGCGTCATCTCGGTGGTGGGCACCGGGTTACAGACTCACTTTCGCATTTAATTAAGTTAGTACCCGCATTTGATGAGACAGCAGTGACTGAGTTTTTGCTCGTTTCGAAAAGAAGTGTCGTGAGTATGACTGGCCGGAGGTTAAATGGGCAGCATTAGTTTCATCACGTCTAGTGGGTAAGGGGTTGAAAGCCTACGATGCACTGTCACTGGACGAGAGTGTCGTGTATGGACTGGTGAAGGAGGCTGTGCTCCGGGCCTACGAACTGCAACCCGAAACTTATAGATTGAAGTTCCGTGGCGTGAATAAGAAGAGCGACGTCAGTTTTATGGAGCACGCACGGGACTTAACAGATGCATGTAATAACTGGTTTCGGTCCGAGCACGCAGAGTCGGCTGAGGAAATTAAGCAACTTTTCTATCTGGAACAGTTTTACAAATGTACTGGAACCGATCTAACGCTGAACATTAAGGAAAAATGTCCCAAGACAGTAGAGGAGGCTGCCAAGATGGCAGACCTCAGATTATCATTGATTCGTGGTTGCGGTGCCGCTCAGAGGGCTGAGTCAGGGCAGAAGGGGCGCTATACCCCACCCACCAGAGTTTTCGATAATAACAAATCCTATGACACACATAACCACACTAAAAGCATTGCACCTAATAACACCTACAAACACAAGCCTCTCCCGTTTACTAAAGGTCAGGCCCCTTCTTCGCCCGCACAAGGGAAGAAGCCCATTGGGGATGTGAAATGTTACAAATGTCAGAAGCTAGGCCATTATTCACGTGAGTGCCCTAGTAACACTCCCGCTAAGCCGGTGTCATTGGTTCACAGTATCGGTGTGTCTCTGAAGGCTGCAGCAACTGCCCGGGGTAGGTTGTCAGCAGCTGAGGCACACGCGGTAAAGAAGCGTACGGAAGGCTCGACACCTGTCCGGGACACTTTCTGTAGCCATCGGGGACACAGGTTTGTGAGCTGGGGGAGTGAACTACGGAGGGTTGACTTGCTGAGGGATACGGGGGCTTCGCAAACTTTGTTGAGGAACTTCACAGGGAAACCGATAAATGCGGCCAGAGTTGTTGTGGTGCAGGGTATAAATGCTACGAGGTCATACCCACTTGTGAGGTTGGAGTTGAGAGTGGGAGAGGTGTGCAGGGAGCTGGATGTAGGGATCGTTGAGTGTTTGCCAGTTGAGGGCGTCGACCTTCTTCTCGGCAACGACTTTGCGGTGCCCACTTCCGGGACTCCACCCTTAGTCGTTGCCGATAGGGCGGCCGACGTGGATGGTGAGAATCGGGAATGGGTTGGGAGGTGCCAACAGGATGAGATGGCCTTTGTGGTAACCCGATCTCGCTCTGCGGCTCCTGCACAGCCTAGCACTCAACCTCGGGGACAGTGGAGGAAGGATCAGGAGAAGGTTGCTAAGGGCAGGAAAAGGGACATTGATTCTGCTGCACTTCTCGGTGATTCGGTACTTGGACCTATAATAAACACGGGAGTTGACTCTGGCCCAGATATGGTGTGTAACAAGGCAGAGTTGGGTAAGACTTCGCGTGAGGCAAGAGCTGTAGCGAGAGCCACTAAGGCAGTAGAGCCTACTAGCGGGGGTAATGTCTTATTACAAAACCATCTTGATGCATTGACGCCCGGGGACATAAGTGAGCAGCAGCTGCAAGACGCTAGCCTAGCTCGTTATAGCAATGGTGCCATAGAGTTGGAGGAAGATGGGGATGCGAAGCCGGGAGATTTCTTTAGGCTCAACAGGATATTGTACCGCAGATTTCTAGACCCCAAATCGAAGTGGGAGGGTGGTGCGAGGGTAGTAGACCAGGTGGTTGTTCCAAATAAGTATAGAGAGTCCTTATTGTGTCTGGCGCATGATGTGCCGGTGGCGGGTCATTTGGGGGTAACAAAAACATTGGCGGCATTGGGCAGGGTTTTCTGGTGGCCTGGGGTCAAGGCTGATGTCTGTGCATGGGTGGCTGGGTGTGCGACCTGCCAGACAACGGGGAAGCCTAACCAGACAATCCCGAAGGCACCTTTGTTTCCCATACCTGTCACCGGGCCTCCGTTCAGCAAAGTTGTAGTAGATTTGGTTGGCCCTTTCCCACCTACTAGTAGTGGCAATAAATTCCTGTTGACAATCATGGATGTGGCTACGAGATACCCGGACGCATACCCCATGAGAAACGGCTCGGCAAAGGCAGTTGTTAAAAACTTATTATTGTTCTGTTCCCGTTATGGATTTCCACGTGAGGTGCAGTCAGACCAGGGGAGCAATTTTACATCCAAATTGTTCAAGCAAACCCTTCAGTTGCACGGTATATGTTCTGTAGTGTCGTCAGCCTACCATCCCGAGAGTCAGGGAGTCTTGGAGCGGTGGCACTCGACCCTGAAGAGTATGCTACGCTGTTACTGTGCAGAACATGACACTGATTGGGATTTGGGTCTGCCGTATGTTCTGTTCGCTGCACGTGAAGTCCCAGGAGAGAGCCTGGGGTTCAGTCCAAATCAGCTAGTCTTTGGCCATAATGTGAGAGGACCTTTAAGTATGGTGAAAGAGATCTGGGAGGGCGAAGAGAAGCCGGGGTCTATACTTAAATATGTCCTTGAGAGCCGGGAGAGACTTATAGGTTGCATGGCAGCGGCAGGTAATAACTTGGTTAATGCACAGGCGGTCATGAAGCACCAGTATGACGCCAAGGTGAAGCTTCGGGAGTTTTCGGTGGGTCAGGAGGTAATGTTGCTTTTACCTTTGCCTGGACACCCCCTTTCTGCCAAGTTCATTGGGCCGTATGTGGTGGCTAAGAAACTGTCCGACCTTGATTATCTCGTTGCAACACCTGACCGTAGGAAAAAACATCAGTTATGTCATGTTAACCTCATGAAAGAGTATGTGAGACGCCCCTCAGAGCCTCTCACTGTCCCTGTGCTGGCCTGCAGCGGCCAGGGTGGAGAAGGAGGTGGGGACAGTCATGCTGCTGAGGAGGATAGCTGGGACTGTGTCATTTCCGCGGAACAGTGGGCGGGGAATACTGAACAAGAGGCTAGGCAAGTTGTAAGTCACCTGCCTGAGCACCAGGGTGCTGCTGTCCTAGGCCTGTTCAGGTCATACCCCTCTGTTTTCGCCGAACACCCAGGTCTCACTACTCAGGTAACGCACGACGTGGACGTCGGTGATAATGTGCCCTTCAAGTCAGTGCCCTACCGTGTGCCCCCGGTAAAGTTGCCAGCTTTACGGGAGGAGTTAAAGTACATGGTTGAGAGAGGGATGATCACTGAAGGTTATGTGAAGTGGACATCACCCGTCACGTTGCAGCCAAAACCTGACGGCAAGGTGCGGTTCTGCATAGATTTTCGTAGGCTAAATGGCTTGACCACTACCAACCCTTACCCTTTGCCTCGAGTTGACGACAGCGTGGACAAGATAGGGAATGCAAAGTACCTTACTAAAATTGATCTTGTAAAAGGCTACTGGCAAGTACCCCTGTCGGACCGAGCTAAGCAAGTTTGTGGTTTTGTGGTAGATGGCAAGACCTACCAATGTAACGTAATGCCTTATGGGCTTAAGAACGCACCTGCCACGTTTCAGAACCTGATGAACGATATTTGTGACGAAATCCCTAACTGCACGGTCTACCTTGATGACGTGATAGTATATGATGACGATTTTGAAAATCACCTAAGGCACTTAGAGACCCTGTTTGGGAAGTTGCACGATGCTGGGCTGGTGGTGAACCTGAGGAAGTGCGAGTTTGTAAAGGCTACTGTGCAGTATCTTGGCTTTGTGGTCGGGTTAGGCCGGGTGTGCCCCCCCCTGAGCAAGATACAGGCTATCAATATGTTTCCCAGGCCCACCACTAAGCGCCAGGTCATGCGGTTCCTAGGTATGATAGGCTATTATAGGCGCTTCATCCGGGGATACTCTACTGTCTTAGCACCGTTAACTGATCTACTGTCGAAGTCAGTGAAGTTCTGTTGGGCTGCGGAGTGTCAGAGGGCTTTCGACCTAGTCAAGCACCTGCTGTGTACACATCCGATTTTGAGGGCCCCAGACTTCTCCAGGAGTTTTCAGCTGGCGACTGATGCCAGCGGTGTGGGTGCCGGGGCAGTGTTACTGCAGACTGATTCCGAGGGCTTGGAACACCCAGTGAGCTTCTTTTCTCGCAAGTTTAATTCGGCACAAAGGAATTACTCGACTATAGAGAAGGAGCTTCTGGCTATCGTTTTGTCGCTCAAACATTTCGAAGTTTATGTTCCAGCCTACGGCCCGGTAGTGACGATTTATACGGACCATCATCCCTTGAAATTCCTAAATCAGTTTCACAATCGGAATATGCGGTTGACCAGGTGGTCCCTAATGCTCCAAGAGTATAATCTCAACATTCAGCATATTGCCGGGAGCGAGAACGTGATAGCAGATTGTCTATCAAGGGTTGATGATCCAAGATAGTCGTGCACGGTGTGTGGGTTGAGCAGGAGTAAAATTAGGCTATCATAACGCCGTCCAAAAAGATTATAAAACAATAAAATAAACGAGAAAACTTTCTTTTTTTTTTTTTTAGTTTTGTAAGTCTTTATTGTTGTAGCATAATGAATGCGATATTGTGTTTTATGTATAATTCACACTTCAGGTGTTGTGCACCTTTTGCAATTAGTGGCAGCTAAGGGTAGCAGGTCGGTTGGTTGCCTGTCAGATTTTGATAATGCTTCTAAGGTCGATTATCTAAAATCTTGGGGGGGCTGTGACGCACCCAGTGCTTGGCAACGCAACCTGATTGTACTCCTTGGTACTCCACTGTACCGCCCGTGATCTGGCTACCATCAGCCGCTATGTATATTGAGTGTGACAACTTATAACTATGTTCTTTGTATCTCTGCAAAGGTCTCGTCATGTGCTAACCAGTGGTGGGTTTTGTTTTAAGCCATGTCGAGACCTTCCATTTAATATGTAGTATCAATAGAGAAGTTGATAGATAGGACAGTGGGAGTTCAGAGAGAGAGAGTGAGTTAGGCTTCAGAGCAAGAGGGTAGCAACGCGCCGCGCTGCCGGCCGGGTGGTTGCCAGACGTATGGACTGGTTGGCAGCCTTGCCCTTATAGCTAGGCGCAATAGGGTTGGTAGTCCATTGTTGCCTGCCTGGGCTGGGCCCATGTTGTCGTACAGCACACTGCCTGGAGGTTGGCTGCGTGTTCTATGATCAGGTTGCCTAGAACCTTTGAGATTCTAACATCCCTAGCTCTCTCTCCCAACTTCTCACGGTTGCACTCTTTCTCTCTGACGACATTACTCTCATTTCATTCTTCTCTCTATTTAAATGCATAACCTTCCCTTGAGGTCCTAAAGGAGTTTCAGCACTCACCTCTCGTATTACTCTTAGGACAAGCATATATTTACATGTATTAGATTTAAGGGGTTAATGTGAACAGCGATCTTCTTGATGAGGATAGTTGGTGAACGTTCTACATGTTCACGAGTTATATGCCCTGCTCATCATCCCATTTGTGACTAGACTGGTGCCATGTGTAAGAGCCCGACCATGCCCAGGAGTTGTCTGTAGAGGGACGAGGACTTAGCCTTGATTTGCATACCGAGCCAGGAGCGAGTGTAGCACCCGAGACTACAGCTCGCTCGTAGTGCCGGTATAGTAGAGTAACGTAATTTATCTGTCCTTGTGTTCTCTACAGTCTTCTCCTGGGTTCTCGCTTTCGGTGCTGGGACTCGTTGTTCCTGTGACTTGGCCTGCTAGCTAGAACACATGGGGATGATGAGTGGGATATATCTTTATTTTACTATGCATTGCAGCTCTCTTTAAGTATATATCTATAACACTTTACAATACACATTACTCACACACAAGACAACACTATTAATACTTTCATGTATCAATTAACTGCACTGTCGTTTTGCTGCTGTGTCCGGAGTTCTGTTGCATAGGGCGCATACGGACTCGGAGGGGAGACAGAGTGAGAGAAGCGAAGTAGCCTATGCGGTAGTAGGCTACCGGCGCAGTACTGTTGCCTGCAACCTTTTAGTTATTCCAAGTATAGATTCATTATTATAATAAGTGACTACTATTTATGTTCCTCCCATGTGTATTATTAGGTATCTACTGGATCATGAACATCTTGTATGCTACATGCTAGTGCATGTTAGTAGGGGACAGTTAGTGTAGTGCACGCGCTTTCAAGTAGGCGTGTACATTTGTCATTTAGCATTTCACTGTCATACCTTTAGCCTGCTTCTATTCTACATTATTAGAGGCTTAATATTAACGTAGTTTCTTGAGTATTGCATTTCTTTAGTAATAACGTAACCTATAAATGTCTGAGGGAGTTTAGCCTCATAGCCTACCCCTGTTGTACACTTTCGCCGAGTTAAGGTACCTCGTTACCGTTGACGATAACTCTGTAGGGCGTTGGTGCTTTTGTTGTCTGGAGCATATAGTATTTGGGACTGGAATCGAGCGTGTCGTTGTCACTTAAGCCATTTCTGTCCTACGATCAAGAATCCCGAATATGTATTGCCGATCCAGCCGTAACAATATGTGCACAACAAACTCACTTGCTCTCGTGTTCCCGATTTTGACTCCTCTGAATTCTTAACTTTATGGCTCAAACTATCCTGTCATTCTCATACCAAATATTTCTGTGCTGTCTATATTTCCCCTAACTTTACCTACTTGCCCAAATTCTTTAACCATCTAAACTCTAAAGTGGAACACATTCTATCCACCTCTCCCTTCTTGGAAATCTCCATTTTAGAAGATTTCAACGTTCACCACCGCCAATGGCTCTCCTCTCTTACTACTGACCAACCTGGTGGACAGGCTTCGTCTTTCTATCCTAAATGATCTAGAGCAGTTGGTTCAGCAACCCACCCATATCCCGGATCGCTTCGGAGATCGGTCCAACATTCTTGACTTATTTCTGACTTCTAACCCTTCCTCTTATACTGTCAATCCTTTCTCTCCTTTGGACTCCTCCTACCATAAACTTATCTCTGTTACTTGTCCTATCTCTCCAGTACGGCCACCCGATCCTCCCAGTCGGCGGCGCTTGTGGCACTTTGGCGCTGCCGACTGGGAGGCTCTTCGGCAGTACTTCTTTGATTTCCCATGGAATGACTTTTGCTTCTGTGGCCGAGGACCCTCGGAGAGTGCTGAACACATTACCGAGGTAATCCTCTCGGTCATGGAAGCATATATTCCATTTTCTTTCTCTCAGTCTAATGCAAACAAATCTTGGTTTACCCACGCTTGTTCTACTGCTGTCCACAACAAGGAGGAAGCATTCAAACGGTAGCGACGCCTTAAAACTCAAGAATCTCATTCTTCCTATGTTTCTGCCCGGAATCAAGCCAAATCTATTCTTCGACTTGCCAAGCACTCTTTCATCAATAATAAATGCACTAAACTATCCAACTCTAGCTATTCCCAAGCTTTCTGGCATCTAGCCAAAAACCTCTCTAACAATTTTTCTTCCTCGTCTTTCCCTCCCCTATTCCATTGATGGCACAACCATCACTTCTTCCTCTGACAAAGCTTATCTCTTTGCTCAAACTTTTGCTAGAAACTCCACCTTGGATGATTCCGGTGCTATTTCTCCCTCTCCACTCCCTCTCTCTTACTTATGCCTAATATCCTAGTCTCTTCTAAAGATGTACTTCCTACCCTCTCTGGGCTTAATACTAAGTAGGTGTACGGTCCAGACGGTGTTCCTCCTGTTGTACTAAAAACTGTGCTTCCGTGCTGACTCCCTGCCTAGGCAAACTTTTTAGTCTCTGTCTCTCCTCTAATGTCTTCCCTTCATGCTGTAAGTTTGCTCACATCCAACCTGTCCCAAAGAAGGGCGACCGCTTTCAACCCTCCAACTATCGTCCAATTGCTCTCATCTCTTGTATCTCTAAAGTTTTTGAAACTATTCTTGCTTCCAAATTTCTTAAGCATTTCCCTTCTCATAATCTACTCTCAGATCGCCAGTATGGCTTCCTTAAGGGTCACTCTACTGGTGATCTTCTTTCATATCTTACTAACTCCTGGTCATCCTCCTTTCGGGACTTTGGTGAGACCTTTTCTATTGAACTAGACATATCGAACGCCTTCGATGGAGTCTGGCACAAATCTTTAATTTCTAAACTACCCTCCTTCAGTTTCTGTCCCTCCATCTGTGCCTTTGTCTCTAATTTCCTTTCCGGACGTTCCATAGCTGCTGTTGTGGACGGCTGTCGCTCACTTCCTCATCCCATCAACATACATACATGTTATTTAATCAGGGAACGAGGGTATTTTTTGTTGGCATTTCGGTGGGCTTTGTGGTAATGCACTGATACTAGGTACAGCACAAATTCCATCCCAATAATATCTTTCCAATGATACTTCGGGATTCGAAACCGGGACCATTGGATTACCAGTCCAGTGGCAAGACCACTCCACAACACCTCCCCTTTAGACAAGATTGGGCGAATATGGGAGTATTTATGCCCCCCCCCCCACCACCACCACCACCACCACACACACTGGGGACTCAAAGGCAGGCCTATTATTCATCACCATAGATATTAGTAACATCCCGTTCTTAACATTAATCATCAATTACAAACCCCAATGTAATTGAATACACTAATTCAATCATATGGTCCTCCCGGGATTCGAACTCGGGAGACCACACCCAGAACATAAGCACCTAAGCTATTACACCACCAACACAGTTATCATCATAGATAATTTGATTGTAGCAGAAAGAAGTGTGGTATGCTTGTTTAGTGCAGTCAATAGGAAGTAAATAGGAGGAGAATGTGTTTGCGAGAGCTAGCAAAATCACTCTGTGTTGGTGAGGCACAAACAAAGTCAGTAAGGGAGGCCGGGAAAATGAAAAAGGACTTGTAGCAACTCTTTATCAAATGCCTATGAGGCCTACCCTGCTCCATTAGTGCCTGGCCCTATAATCTCCACAGACAATTTGTAGTAGGATTTTTGTTAGCATTAAGGGGAGACGGACCGTTTGTTTGGTAATTCATTCCTTTATTTCTTAGTTTCCTCACTAGACCTCCATCAAGCTTAACAAAAAAAAAAACCTAGACCCCCCTTCAAGATATTTTTTTTACAAAAATGTCCCGGCCGAAGGCCAGTTTCTCTTACATTTCAGGCTAGCTATCGCTTGCCAGGAAAAAATCTTACACCTAAAGGGCACGAAAGATCATAAAATTGACAAAGAAATGGGGAGAAAGGTGTTAAAAGCGCCAAACTAATGGGCCAAACGTCTTTTAATCTCAAACCAATTAGGGCTTAACACGAGGGAGAAAAGGGACCAGAGAAACGACCCGTCTCCCCTTAATATTTGCATATTGTTATTTTATGAAGCACTCAGTGCATGAATTGTGGATGATATGTGAACACATTACAGGAATAGAGAATAGTTTATTTGTAATCTAAAATACAAAACACAGAGCAAACAACAATGACAGACTTCACAAAAAAGTAACTTCCTTAACCCCTTCTGTACCGGCGAGGCCTTTTTAAGTTTATTCTGGCTACTATTCGACGATTGTATGCAGTTTAAAAAAGGTCTCCAGCAAGTAACAGGCTTGGAACTATCTCACTTAACCCTTTTTACTACCACAGATCCTTCTTAAGCTGCACAAAATCTTCTAAATATAGCTATACTAAAACTAAAAAGACGTCGCTGGTACAGAAGGGGTTAACTCAACAATGTATCATCTACTAATGAGACTTATTAGCAAAGTGAAGAAGCTTCTGTTTGTGAGATTTGCAAGAATGCCATCAGTTTCATACACTCAGCCGGGACGACCTTCATGTAGTTCAAAATTATCTGTCCAACAACATCAGCCGCTGAAGAGCAGGAAGGTTCGCTGCACTGGAATTTCGCGCCCTTCTGTTCGTTGATTCCACCTGTATATAAAGAAAAGTTAATAGTGAGTAAATGACACAAAGATGAAATGTGAACTACAATCATGACTTATAATTACTTTAACCCATCCAGTACCATCGACGGCAGAGAGCCGTCAGTAGATAAATCACTCCCCAGTCCCAGCGACGGCAGAGAGCCGTCAGTAATATACGATTCTTGTAACTGCCAGTATCAGGCAGTGCCTGGTACCACAACGTTTGAGCACTGCTCTAGAGTTGGCAACACTTCTCAATTTATATCCAAGCCTCTACAGGCTGGGAGAGCCAGTATTCCTCCATCTTTTGAGGTGGGAGGTTGTTATATCTTGCCATTTTGGCCACATTGCTTGGGACTGGGGGGGAGGGGGGGGGGGGACTTTTATGGTAATACCCTATGGTGCAGTAGGGGTTAAGTTTCTTATTAGTGGATGATCTTGTATTTGTAACACTTTATTCTTCACATGACCTAAACTTTACACTTGGCTCAACATCAGCCAACTTTATTATTCCAGCATCTGTAACTATTTGTCTCTATTGGGATTTTTTAAGAATGTATACATTTTCGTGGACCAATTTTTCTCGTGAAGCTCATATTCCCATCATTACCCTTAATAAACATTAGAAGTTTTGAAGATTGTTCACATTATATCCGACAAATATTTGTAACCAAGATCAAACACAATATTAAATAACTTGAGAAGTAATTTAACTTACATTTAAGTGGTTTGATAAAGGCACCACAGTCAGCTTCCGCACGAGCACCAGTGATACATTGACGAAGGCCAGCTTGAGTTGTTCGTTCATGGCTAAGCTGACCGTTCAAGATGTTCCTGATACTGTCAATGCCTCCAAGTTCGTCGACCGTAGTAGATATTGGCTTACACACTGTCATCCCCTGTGCTGCTGCCACCAACAAGCACACACACACGGCTGACAACAATACACGGGCCCTGAAACAACAGTAACATTATTTAACGATTTATTATTTATTATTATTATTTATTTAGTATTTAGTATTAATTATTTATTATTTATTATTATTATTTATTTAGTATTTAGTATTAATTATTTATTATTTATTATTTATTTATTATTATTAATTATTATTTATTTATTATTTATTATTTATTTATTATTATTTATTATTTATTATTTATTATTTATTAATTATTATTAATTATTATTTATTTATTATTTATTTTAGTAAGTGTTTTTTCCACATTGCGATTTTGATGTTATTTTACTTTTATCTTGTATCGTCCCAGTTTTGGTTTGTTTAGTTTGAAAGATAATCAACATTAAGATAATCGACATTAAGATAATCGACATTAAGATGATCAACATTAAGATAATCGACATTAAGATAATCAACATTAAGATAATCAACATTAAGATAATCAACATTAAGATAATCGACATTAAGATAATCAACATTAAGATAATCGACATTAAGATAATCGACATTAAGATAATCGACATTAAGATAATCGACATTAAGATAATCAACATTAAGATAATCGACATTAAGATAATCAACATTAAGATAATCGACATTAAGATAATCGACATTAAGATAATCGACATTAAGATAATCGACATTAAGATAATCGACATTAAGATAATCGACATTAAGATAATCGACATTAAGATAATCGACATTAAGATAATCGACATTAAGATAATGGACATCGAGATAATCGACATTAAGATAATCGACATTAAGATAATCGACATTAAGATAATCAACATTAAGATAATGGACATCGAGATAATCGACATTAAGATAATCGACATTAAGATAATCGACATTAAGATAATCGACATTAAGATAATCGACATCGAGATAAAACTACTACACACCCTTTATTTATTTTTTATCTGCTATCTCACCATTCTCATTTAAGGGGGTAGTGCTTGGGTTTTGGTCTATGTATTTATTTATTTATTTATTTATTTATTGTAGAGTTTCCTCACTAAATCTCCATCAAGCTTAAAATAACACCCCCTAGACCCCCTTTCAAGATAAATTTGCACATTTTTCGCTAGAAAAATGTCTCGCGATTCCTTTTAAAATTACAGGCTCGCTATCGCTCACCAGGAAAAAACCGATACCTAAATGGCACGAAAGGTCTTAACATTGACGAAGTAATGGGGCGAAAGGTCTTATCATCAACAAACTAACGGAACTAAAATCTTAAACCCTCAGAACTAATATGCTAAACATAAGGAAGAAGGGGGTCCATAAAAAGCGAGTACTATCCCCTTAAGCATTCACATTTCCGTATCAAGCACATGCCATCCTAATTTGGACCTGTTACTTGCAAGCTTCCCCTAATAGCCTTGAGTACAGTAGAGCCCCTGGAGTGTGCTATTTGTTGTGACAATATGTTTGCTGATTGTACAAAATGTTAGAAATATACATAATAGTAAGTTTGTAATTAATATCATGGCTAGATAAAAAAAATAAAATAAATACAAAAAAATAGGAAAAATGGGGAATGGGTCTGAGTAAATACAGTACATACACACATACATGGCTAGATAAAAACAACAGAAAAAAAGGAAAAAATGGGGAACGTCTGATTAAATACATACATACATGCATGGCTAGATAAAAATGGGGAATGGGTCTGGGTAAATACATATACATACATGGCTAGATAAAAAAAAAAAAAAAAAAAATGGAAAAATGGGGAATGTCTGATTAAATACATACATACATGCATGGCTAGATAAAAAATAAAATAAAAAAAAAATAAAAAAAAAAAAGAGTGGGGGATGGTCCTGAGTAAAAATATTCATACATAGATTGCTCGCTTGTTGTGTAGGTGTTTCAAATAGGTTGCATTTATGAAATCAGGCTTTCTTGACCTTTGTCTCATTATCTTGATGGCGTAATTTATTGAGATTTACTGAGCTTAGAATGATCACTGCAAAATCTAGACAACAGTCAGCACTTCCTGATCCACAGACGGTGATCTGTCTGTGGGTTCAAGGGCTTGAAGCCATATTATTTAACAAGACGTAGAATCAAATGTGTGAACATTCACATATTGTTATGGCTGATGATCATGGTTGCACAGTATAAAGGTAATAGAGTTATACAAGCATATTCCTAGAATGTGTCCTACTCTGATATTTTTAAAAGAACTGGCTACCCACATAAAAGTAGCATATCTTATCCACTTGTTTTGATTTATTGAATCAATCAGATTATAGATATATTATCTTGCAAGTGGATTGTTGACATAAAACGTGAGCCTAGTCAATATTACACATTATAACGTATATAGTGGTGCAATTGAAAATTATTTCTCCGTTAACTGTGTAATTCAGAATTCTACTGAAATAATTTTACCTTTCTTTGATTTAAGTTGTGAATTTACTACAAATTAATCGTATCAGTCGGTATGTTTTTTGTATAATGTATAAACTATATTTTTGATAGTGTATATATATACTGTATATAATATCGTAAATTTGGTTCTTATACATGTCAGAGTTAATCTGACTAACGAGTGCCAACTTACATCTTTGCTCTGCGGTCTTGTTGTTATGAAGCTCCTTAAAGAAGTGATGATTTCAGTAAACTTGGTCGCCTTTATATAGCCCGCCTCCAATCCAGCCAGCCAGTCATTAAGGACAACCCGGGGGCGGAGCAAGGGAAGGGGGGAGGGGGGAGTGTTGAGCTGCATCAGGGAGAGAGTGGGGGGAACTGGATCATGGTAGGAGGGAGAGGGGGGGGGGGGGAGGGAGGGGTTATACGGAAGGAAAAGACGGGTATATTGCAGCAGCAGCAGGAAATGTTGCAGATGAACTCAGTTTTATGTACTCACCAACAGAAGAGGAAACAGTGGGGATAAGGAAGGATTTTTAGACAGATCTCAATAGGTGAGACAAAAATCAAGTACTCCCTCGGGGTAAGGGGGCCTTCATCTTATGGTGGAGGAAAACAAAAATATGCCCCACGCATCCTACTGCGTGTCGTACAAGGCGACTAATAGGGGGAATGGGGGTAGACAGTAGGCACCAATCAAACAGGGCTATACACAGGAGAGGCTGTAGGCATTTGATAAGGAGTCACTGGAATTCATGTTTCATTTGCTTGGTCTCTCTTACTGATTCCCTTTGTGCCTCACTTACACAGAGTAGTCCAGCCAGCTCTCACAAACACCTCCTCCTCCTATCCACTTCACTACACTTAACATGCACAGCTCACTTCCTCCTTCCACAGATTTTTTTTTTATGATGAACTCACACCATGCCTCGTAGTCCCCAGGTGGGGGGGGGGGGGGGGCATAAATGCCCCCACACCCGCCCGACCTTCCCCTGACTACCCCTCTAAATGCTCCGGACCACGGCCTGTCACTCTCACTATCAACTTTTGCAATATTCGCGGCCTTTCCTCTAATTTTGACCCTGTTGAACACCATCTCTCCTCCTCCAAACCTGATCTTCTTTTCCTCACTAAAACCCAGGTATCTGAGACAACTGCCAGCAGCCCCTTCTCTGTATCCTCCTACTTTCTCTATCCTAGTTTCAAAGCTAAAGGTGGATGTTGTGCATATTGTGACGCACCCAGTGCTTGGCAACGCAACCTGATTGTACTCCTTGGTACTCCACTGTACCGCCCGTGATCTGGCTACCGTCAGCCGCTATGTATATTGAGTGTGACAACTTATAACTATGTTCTTTGTATCTCTGCAAAGGTCTCGTCATGTGCTAACCAGTGGTGGGTTTTGTTTTAAGCCATGTCGAGACCTTCCATTTAATATGTAGTATCAATAGAGAAGTTGATAGATAGGACAGTGGGAGTTCAGAGAGAGAGAGTGAGTTAGGCTTCAGAGCAAGAGGGTAGCAACGCGCCGCGCTGCCGGCCGGGTGGTTGCCAGACGTATGGACTGGTTGGCAGCCTTGCCCTTATAGCTAGGCGCGATAGGGTTGGTAGTCCATTGTTGCCTGCCTGGGCTGGGCCCATGTTGTCGTACAGCACACTGCCTGGAGGTTGGCTGCGTGTTCTATGATCAGGTTGCCTAGAACCTTTGAGATTCTAACATCCCTAGCTCTCTCTCCCAACTTCTCACGGTTGCACTCTTTCTCTCTGACGACATTACTCTCATTTCATTCTTCTCTCTATTTAAATGCATAACCTTCCCTTGAGGTCCTAAAGGAGTTTCAGCACTCACCTCTCGTATTACTCTTAGGACAAGCATATATTTACATGTATTAGATTTAAGGGGTTAATGTGAACAGCGATCTTCTTGATGAGGATAGTTGGTGAACGTTCTACATGTTCACGAGTTATATGCCCTGCTCATCATCCCATTTGTGACTAGACTGGTGCCATGTGTAAGAGCCCGACCATGCCCAGGAGTTGTCTGTAGAGGGACGAGGACTTAGCCTTGATTTGCATACCGAGCCAGGAGCGAGTGTAGCACCCGAGACTACAGCTCGCTCGTAGTGCCGGTATAGTAGAGTAACGTAATTTATCTGTCCTTGTGTTCTCTACAGTCTTCTCCTGGGTTCTCGCTTTCGGTGCTGGGACTCGTTGTTCCTGTGACTTGGCCTGCTAGCTAGAACACATGGGGATGATGAGTGGGATATATCTTTATTTTACTATGCATTGCAGCTCTCTTTAAGTATATATCTATAACACTTTACAATACACATTACTCACACACAAGACAACACTATTAATACTTTCATGTATCAATTAACTGCACTGTCGTTTTGCTGCTGTGTCCGGAGTTCTGTTGCGTAGGGCGCATACGGACTCGGAGGGGAGACAGAGTGAGAGAAGCGAAGTAGCCTATGCGGTAGTAGGCTACCGGCGCAGTACTGTTGCCTGCAACCTTTTAGTTATTCCAAGTATAGATTCATTATTATAATAAGTGACTACTATTTATGTTCCTCCCATGTGTATTATTAGGTATCTACTGGATCATGAACATCTTGTATGCTACATGCTAGTGCATGTTAGTAGGGGACAGTTAGTGTAGTGCACGCGCTTTCAAGTAGGCGTGTACATTTGTCATTTAGCATTTCACTGTCATACCTTTAGCCTGCTTCTATTCTACATTATTAGAGGCTTAATATTAACGTAGTTTCTTGAGTATTGCATTTCTTTAGTAATAACGTAACCTATAAATGTCTGAGGGAGTTTAGCCTCATAGCCTACCCCTGTTGTACACTTTCGCCGAGTTAAGGTACCTCGTTACCGTTGACGATAACTCTGTAGGGCGTTGGTGCTTTTGTTGTCTGGAGCATATAGTATTTGGGACTGGAATCGAGCGTGTCGTTGTCACTTAAGCCATTTCTGTCCTACGATCAAGAATCCCGAATATGTATTGCCGATCCAGCCGTAACAATATGTGCACAACAAACTCACTTGCTCTCGTGTTCCCGATTTTGACTCCTCTGAATTCTTAACTTTATGGCTCAAACTATCCTGTCATTCTCATACCAAATATTTCTGTGCTGTCTATATTTCCCCTAACTTTACCTACTTGCCCAAATTCTTTAACCATCTAAACTCTAAAGTGGAACACATTCTATCCACCTCTCCCTTCTTGGAAATCTCCATTTTAGAAGATTTCAACGTTCACCACCGCCAATGGCTCTCCTCTCTTACTACTGACCAACCTGGTGGACAGGCTTCGTCTTTTCTATCCTAAATGATCTAGAGCAGTTGGTTCAGCAACCCACCCATATCCCGGATCGCTTCGGAGATCGGTCCAACATTCTTGACTTATTTCTGACTTCTAACCCTTCCTCTTATACTGTCAATCCTTTCTCTCCTTTGGACTCCTCCTACCATAAACTTATCTCTGTTACTTGTCCTATCTCTCCAGTACGGCCACCCGATCCTCCCAGTCGGCGGCGCTTGTGGCACTTTGGCGCTGCCGACTGGGAGGCTCTTCGGCAGTACTTCTTTGATTTCCCATGGAATGACTTTTGCTTCTGTGGCCGAGGACCCTCGGAGAGTGCTGAACGCATTACCGAGGTAATCCTCTCGGTCATGGAAGCATATATTCCATTTTCTTTCTCTCAGTCTAATGCAAACAAATCTTGGTTTACCCACGCTTGTTCTACTGCTGTCCACAACAAGGAGGAAGCATTCAAACGGTAGCGACGCCTTAAAACTCAAGAATCTCATTCTTCCTATGTTTCTGCCCGGAATCAAGCCAAATCTATTCTTCGACTTGCCAAGCACTCTTTCATCAATAATAAATGCACTGAACTATCCAACTCTAGCTATTCCCAAGCTTTCTGGCATCTAGCCAAAAACCTCTCTAACAATTTTTCTTCCTCGTCTTTCCCTCCCCTATTCCATTGATGGCACAACCATCACTTCTTCCTCTGACAAAGTTTATCTCTTTGCTCAAACCTTTGCTAGAAACTCCACCTTGGATGATTCCGGTGCTATTTCTCCCTCTCCACTCCCTCTCTCTGACTTATGCCTAATATCCTAGTCTCTTCTAAAGATGTACTTCCTACCCTCTCTGAGCTTAATACTAAGAAGGTGTACGGTCCAGACGGTGTTCCTCCTGTTGTACTAAAAACTGTGCTTCCGTGCTGACTCCCTGCCTAGGCAAACTTTTTTGTCTCTGTCTCTCCTCTAATGTCTTCCCTTCATACTGGAAGTTTGCTCTCATCCAACCTGTCCCAAAGAAGGGCGACCGCTTTCAACCCTCCAACTATCGTCCAATTGCTCTCATCTCTTGTATCTCTAAAGTTTTTGAAACTATTCTTGCTTCCAAATTTCTTAAGCATTTCTCTTCTCATAATCTACTCTCAGATCGCCAGTATGGCTTCCTTAAGGGTCACTCTACTGGTGATCTTCTTTCATATCTTACTAACTCCTGGTCATCCTCCTTTCAGGACTTTGGTGAGACCTTTTCTATTGAACTAGACATATCGAAGGCCTTCGATGGAGTCTGGCACAAATCTTTAATTTCTAAACTACCCTCCTTCGGTTTCTGTCCCTCCATCTGTGCCTTTGTCTCTAATTTCCTTTCCGGATGTTCCATAGCTGCTGTTGTGGACGGCTGTCGCTCACTTCCTCATCTCATCAACATACATACATATTATTTAATCAGGGAACGAGGGTATTTTTTGTTGGCATTTCGGTGGGCTTTGTGGTAATGCACTGATACTAGGTACAGCACAAATTCCATCCCAATAATATCTTTCCAATGATTCTTCGGGATTCGAAACCGGGACCATTGGATTACCAGTCCAGTGGCAAGACCACTCCACAACACCTCCCCTTTAGACAAGATTGGGCGAATATGGGAGTATTTATGCCCCCCCCCCCCCCCACCACCACACACACTGGGGACTCTAAGGCAGGCCTATTATTCATCACCATAGATATTAGTAACATCCCGTTCTTAACATTAATCATCAATTACAAACCCCAATGTAATTGAATACACTAATTAAATCATATGGTCCTCCCGGGATTCGAACTCGGGACACCACACCCAGAACATAAGCACCTAAGCTATTACACCACCAACACAGTTATCATCATAGATAATTTGATTGTAGCAGAAAGAAGTGTGGTATGCTTGTTTAGTGCAGTCAATAGGAAGTAAATAGGAGGAGAATGTGTTTGCGAGAGCTAGCAAAATCACTCTGTGTTGGTGAGGCACAAACAAAGTCAGTAAGGGAGGCCGGGAAAATGAAAAAGGACTTGTAGCAACTCTTTATCAAATGGCTATGAGGCCTCCCCTGCTCCATTAGTGCCTATAATCTCCACAGACAATTTGTAGTAGGATTTTTGTTAGCATTAAGGGGAGACGGACCGTTTGTTTGGTAATTCATTCCTTTATTTCTTAGTTTCCTCACTAGACCTCCATCAAGCTTAAAAAAAAAAAAACCTAGACCCCCCTTCAAGATATTTTTTTTACAAAAATGTCCCGGCCGAAGGCCAGTTTCTCTTACATTTCAGGCTAGCTATCGCTCGCCAGGAAAAAATCTTACACCTAAAGGGCACGAAAGATCATAAAATTGACAAAGAAATGGGGAGAAAGGTGTTAAAAGCGCCAAACTAATGGGCCAAACGTCTTTTAATCTCAAAACAATTAGGGCTTAACACGAGGGAGAAAAGGGACCAGAGAAACTACCCGTCTCCCCTTAATATTTGCTTATTTTATTTTATGAAACACTCAGTGCATGAATTGTGGATGATATGTGAACACATTACAGGAATAGAGAATAGTTTATTTGTAATCTAAAATACTAAACACAGAGCAAACAACAATGACAGACTGTTCACAAAAAAGTAACTTCCTTAACCCCTTCTGTACCGGCGAGGCCTTTTTAAGTTTATTCTGGCTACTATTTGACGATTTTATGCAGTTTAAAAAAGGTCTCCAGCAAGTAACAGGCTTGGAACTGTCTCACTTAACCCTTTTTACTGCCACAGATCCTTCTTAAGCTGCACAAAATCTTCTAAATATAGCTATACTAAAACTAAAAAGACGTCGCTGGTACAGAAGGGGTTAACTCAACAATGTATCATCTACTTATGAGACTTATTAGCAAAGTGAAGAAGCTTCTGTTTGTGAGATTTGCAAGAATGCCATCAGTTTCATACACTCAGCCGGGACGACCTTCATGTAGTTCAAAATTATCTGTCCAACAACATCAGCCGCTGAAGAGCAGGAAGGTTCGCTGCACTGGAATTTCGCGCCCTTCTGTTCGTTGATTCCACCTGAATATAAAGAAAAGTTAATAGTGAGTAAATGACACAAAGATGAAATGTGAACTACAATCATGACTTATAATTACTTTAACCCATCCAGTACCATCGACGGCAGAGAGCCGTCAGTAGATAAATCACTCCCCCAGTCCCAGCGACGGCAGAGAGCCGTCAGTAATATACGATCCTTGTAACTGCCAGTATCAGGCAGTGCCTGGTACCACAACGTTTGAGCACTGCTCTAGAGTTGGCAACACTTCTCAGTTTATATCGAAGCCCATACAGGCTGGGAGAGCCAGTATTCTTCCGTCTTTTGTGGTGGGAGGTTGTTATATCTTGCCATTTTGGCCACATTGCTTGGGAATGGGGGGGGGGGGGACTTTTATGGTAGTATCCTATAGTGCAGTAGGGGTTAAGTTTCTTATTAGTGGATGATCTTGTATTTGTAACACTTTATTCTTCACATGACCTAAACTTTACACTTGGCTCAACATCAGCCAACTTTATTATTCCAGCGTCTGTAACTAATTGTCTCTATTGGGATTTTTTAGGAATGTATACATTTTCGTGGACCAATTTTTCTCGTGAAGCTCATATTCCCATCATTACCCTTAATAAACATTAGAAGTTTTGAAGATTGTTCACATTATATCCATGACAAATATTTGTAACCAAGATCAAACACAATATTAAATAACTTGAGAAGTAATTTAACTTACATTTAAGTGGTCCGATAAAGGCACCACAGTCAGCTTCCGCACGATCACCAGTGATACATTGACGAAGGCCAGCTTGAGTTGTTCGTTCATGGCTAAGCTGACCGTTCAAGATGTTCCTGATACTGTCAATGCCTCCAAGTTCCGTGACAGTAGTAGATATTGGCTTACACACGGTCATCCCCTGTGCTGCTGCCACCAACAAACACACACACACGGCTGACAACAATACACGGGCCCTGAAACAACAGTAACATTATTTAACAATTTATTATTTATTATTATTATTTATTTAGTATTTAGTATTAATTATTTATTATTTATTATTTATTTATTATTATTTAGTATTTATTATTTATTATTTATTTATTATTATTAATTATTATTTATTTATTATTTATTTTAGTAAGCGTTTTTTCCACATAGCGATTTTGATGTTATTTTACTTTTATCTTGTATCGTCCCAGTTTTGGTTTGTTTAGTTTGAAAGATAATCAACATTAAGATAATCAACATTAAGATAATCGACATTAAGATAATCAACATTAAGATAATCGACATTAAGATAATCAACATTAAGATAATCAACATTAAGATAATCGACATTAAGATAATCAACATTTAGATAATCGACATTAAGATAATCGACATTAAGATAATCGACATTATGATAATCGCCATTAAGATAATCGCCATTAAGATAATCGCCATTAAGATAATCGCCATTAAGATAATCGCCATTAAGATAATCGCCATTAAGATAATCGCCATTAAGATAATCGCCATTAAGATAATCGACATTAAGATAATCGACATTAAGATAATCGACATTAAGATAATCGACATTAAGATAATCAACATTAAAATAATCAACATCAAGATAATCAACATTATGATAATCAACATTAAGATAATCGACATTAAGATAATCAACATTAAAATAATCAACATTATGATAATCAACATTAAGATAATCAACATTAAGATAATCGACATTAAGATAATCGACATTAAGATAATCGACATTAAGATAATCGACATTAAGATAATCGACATCGAGATAAAACTCCTACTACACACCCTTTATTTATTTTTATCTGCTATCTCACCATTCTCATTTAAGGGGGTAGTGCTTGGGTTTTGGTCTATGTATTTATTTATTTATTTATTTATTTATTGTCGAGTTTCCTCACTAAATCTCCATCAAGCTTAAAATAACACCCCTAGACCCCCTTTCAAGATAAATTTGCAAATTTTTCACTAGAAAAATGTCTCGCGATTCCTTCTAAAATTACAGGCTCGCTGTCGCTCGCCAGGAAAAAACCGATACCTAAATGGTACGAAAGGTCTTAACATTGACGAAGAAATGGGGTGAAAGGTCTTAAAATCAACAAACTAACGGAACTAAAATCTTAAAACCTCAGAACTAATATGCTAAACATAAGGAAGAAGGGGGTCCATAAAAAGCGAGTACTATCCCCTTAAGCATTCACATTTCCGTATCAAGCACATGCCATCCTAATATTGACCTGTTACTTGCAACCTTCCCCTAATAGCCTTAAGTACAGTAGAGCCCCTGGAGTGTGCTGTGTGTTGTGACAATATGATCTTAACTATAATTTAGACATTTTTGTTCAGCTTAGGAAGGTCGTCTACTAATTAAAAGGCTACAAACTATCCCAATTAATCAAGTCGGGCTTTCTTGACCTTTGTTTCATTGTGTTGATGGTGTAAGTTATTGAGATTTGCTGAGCTTAGATCAATCACTGCAAAAACTAGACTACAGTCAGCACTTCCTGATCCACAGACGGTGATCTGTTTGTGGGTTCAAGGACTTGAAGTCATATTATTTAATAAGACGTAGAATCAAATGTGTGAAGATTCACATATTGTTATGGCTGATGATCATGATTTTACAGTATAAAGTAATAGAGTTATACAAGCAAAATCCTAGAATGTGTCCTACTCTGAAATGTTCAAAAGAACTGGCTACCCACATAAAACTAGAATATCTTATCCACTTGTTTTGATTAATTGAATCAATCAGATTATAGATATATTATCTTGCAAGTGGATTGTTGACATAAAACGTGAGCCTATTCAATATTACACACTATAACGTGTATAGTGGTGCAATTGAAAATTATTTCTCCGTTAACTGTGTAATTCAAAATTATACTGAAATAATTTTACCTTTCTTTGATTCAAGTTGTGAATTTACTACAAATTAATCGTATCAGTAGGTATGTTTTTTATATGTATAATGTATGTTTGATCGTGGATATATATATATATATATATATATATATATATATATATATATATATATATTATATTTACATAATATCGTAAATTTGGTTCTTATACATGTCAGAGTTAATCTGACTAACGACTGCCAACTTACATCTTTGCTCTGAGGTCTTGTTGTTATGAAGCTCCTTAAAGAAGTGATGATTTCAGTCAGTCAGTCAAATTGAGTAGTGACAGGGGGTTAGGGGGAAGTGGGGATAGGACAAGAATTAGTTGGAAGAAGTGAGTTTTAGGAGGAGAAAAAGGTGTCCAGGCTTAACTGGAGCTGCCTGAGGGTTTTCCTGATTTAGCTGCTGAAGAGACTGGCCAGGGCAAGGTCGACAGGGGCGCGTTGGGGGTGACTCCTTGCTGGCTTGGGTATCACATGCCATGCCATTCCGACATGTCTGTTTGGGGGGGGGGGGGGGGTTGTGAGCCTCATGGATTTGATATGTTTTCGTCATGTGAGACCCGTGAGGCTGCGTGGTGAACCCATGAGACGCAAGACGTGGTGCCGCCACTGGAAGGGGCCCTCCCCCTCAATCGCCAGGGGCGCCGCTGCACGGCTATGGGGTCAAGAACACACAACCTAGAAATTATAGTAGGAGGATGATTGTAGTAGAGAAAGTTTTGAAGAATGAAGGTATTTTTAGTGGTAGAAAAAGATTTTTTTTTTTTTAGTGGTAGGGATAAGTAGTGGTGAGGGCTTTTTTAGTCAGAGAGAAAGAGTTGTGAAATTGTTGTTTTTATATAGAAGTTAAGTGATCTAGGAGGAATAGTAAGAGGTTGATTGTAGTAGAGAAAGTTTGATATAGGGAGTAATTTTTAGTGGTAGAGAAAGGGAAAACATTTTAGTCTTAGGGATAAGTAGTGGTGAGATGTGTTTTAGTTGGAGAGAAAGTTGTGATGTTGTTTAGTCTTAGAGAAGCTGTAAATTGGTCTTGAGGTATAGTAGGAGGTTTTGTTGTGGTAGGGAGAGTTCGGAATAGAAGATATTTTTAGTAGTAGAGATAGGGGAAGATATTTTTTAGACATAGGGATAAGTAGTGGTTAAAGTGGTAGTAGGAGTCATAGGGAGAAGTAGGAGTAGCTTGTTGAGTATTGTTTAATATGCAGGAGGGGGGTAAGGGGTTTGTGGCCTGTTGAAGATGGCCGGGTTGTTGTTTCTTAGTCTGTGAGGGAGTGTGTTGTTGAAGAATTGTTGCCAGTGGGGGTTGGTCTCATTTAGTTTATTTAATTGTTTATCGCCTAGTTGCCTCCAGTATATGTTTAGAGGGGGTATGTTGCTTCTGATGTGTAGTGTCTCGTTTCTATCGAATTCTGTCCAGTGTGTGTTATGTATGAATCTTAGTGCTTTATTTTGTATGACTTGTAGTTTTTTCGTGTTAGTTTGTGCTGCTAGTTGGAGTGTGTTTGGTGCATATGTTAGTAATGGTCTGATTAGAGCTTTGTATAGGTGTGTTTTTGTCTTGGTTGAGGCTGATCGGAATCTGTACAGGGATCTTAGTGCATTGGCTGCTTGGGCTGTTTTTGAAGTTATATGTTGTGACATTGTAAAAGTTTGTCAAAGTTAATTCCGAGGACTTTGTTACAGTGTTTGATTGGTATTGGTGTACGGTTTTGGTTGTATTGGTTGAGGATGATGTGTCGTGGTTGTTCTCTCTTGGTCCCAAAGTAGGTTACTTGTGATTTGGTGGGGTTTGTGGTGATACGCCATTTTTGTTCCCAGGTGGTTACTCGTTGTGTTTCAGTGTTAGCTTTGTCTGTGAGTCTGTCGAGGGAGTTAAAATCCCGCACTAGGTGTGTTACGTCGTCAGCATATTGTATGGTGAGAGAGTCGTTGTGTTATGGATTGGGTAAATCGTTAGTGTATAGGATGTATAGGGTTGGAGATAGGACGGAGCCCTGAGGTACTCCTGCTTGAAGTTGGAAATAGTCTGAGAAGTGGTTGTTGAACTTAATCCGCATTTTTCTGTCTGTGAGGAAGCTGCATAGTAGGCATTGCGATAGTGATGGGAGGTTGAAATTGTTGCATATTTTGTATTTTAAGCCATCGTGCCATACAGTGTCGAATGCTTTTTGTACATCTTTAGTGATTAGAGCTGTTTTGTATCTGGCAAGCTTGTTGGTGTGTATGTAGTTTGTGATTATATTGAGTGCATCTTGGGTTGAGTGTCTTGCTCGGAAGCCAAACTGTTTGTGTGAGAGTAGTTCATGTTCGTCTAGGTGTAATCTGAGTCTGTGGTTGTATATTCTTTCGAATACTTTCCCTAGTGTCTCGAGTAGGCTGATAGGTCTGTAGTTTTGGGGGTCAGTGTGGTCTTTTCCTGGTTTCGGAATGAGTATGGCTGTTGCTGTTTTAATTTTTTTTGGGAAGTATCCTGTTGCTAGTTGTGCATTGAAGATGCAAGTGATGGCTGCGATTGTCTGTGGTGGGAGGTGTTTTAGTATGAGGTGTCCGATTTCGCTGTCTCCTGGTGCTCGTTTTTTGGTGTTTTTGATAGTTTGTTTTACTTCTTCGGTGGTGATTGGTGTAGTGAGGATGTTGTTGTGGTTGAGGTTGTTTGTGTTTATTGTCGGGAGGGGAGAGGTGTGTGGTTGAAGTCTTAGTGTTTCGTTAGTTATATTGTTTATGTGGTTTAAGATGGGTGGGTGTTGAGAAGGAGGTTGTGGGCGGAATATAGTTTCCCAGTGTTGTTTCATAATTTGTGTTACTTGGGCGGGGTCTGTAATTTTTCTGCCGTTTATTTGTAGGGATTCAAATTTTGTTTGTTCTGTGCCTCGGAGGCGGGAGATTTTTTGCCAGAATGCACTGGGGTTGTTTGATCTGTGGGTCTCGGCTTCGTGAATTAGTTTTTCCCAGTGTTTGTTGTGATCTGTATTTAGGCTGTTTATAATGTGTCTTCTGAGTATTTCAGTAAACTTGGTCGCCTTTATATAGCCCGCCTCCCAGCCAGCCAGCCAGCCAGTAAGGACAACCCGGGGGCGGAGCAAGGGAAGGGGGGAGGGGGGGGTTGAGCTGGATCAAGGAGAGAGTGGGGGGAACTGGATCATGGGGAGGAGGGAGGGATTATGGGGAAGGAAAAGACGGGTATATTGCAGAAGCAGCAGGAAGTGTTGCAGATGAACTCAGTTTTATGTACCCACCAACACAAGAGGAAACAGCGGGGATAAGGAAGGATTTTTAGACAGATCTCAATAGGTGAGACAAAAATCAAGTACCCCCTGGGGGTAAGGGGGCCTTCATCTTATGGTGGAGGAAAACAAAAATATGCCCCACGCATCCTACTGCGTGTGTCGTACAAGGCGACTAATAGGGGGAATGGGGCTAGACAGTAGGCACCAATCAAACAGGGCTATACCCAGAAGAGGCTGTAGGCATTTGATAAGGAGTCGCTGGAACTCCTGTTTCATTTGCTTGGTCTCTCTTACTGATTCCCTTTGTGCCTCACTTACACTGAGAGTAGTCCAGCCAGCTCTCACAAACACCTCCTCCTCCTATCCACTTCACTACACTTAACATGCACAGCTCACTTCCTCCTTCCACAGATTTTTTTTTTTTAATGATGATGAACTCACACCAAGCCTCGTAGTCCCCAGGGGGGGCGGGGGAGCATAAATGCCCCCACACCCGCCCCACCTTCTCCTGACGACCCCTATAAATGCTCTGGACCACGGCCTGTCACTCTTACTATCAACTTTTGCAATATTTGCGGCCTTTCCTCTAATTTTCACCCTGATGAACACCATCACTCCTCCTCCAAACCTGATCTTCTTTTCCTCACTAAAACCCAGGTATCTGAGACAACTGCCAGCAGCCCCTTCTCTGTATCCTCCTACTTTCTCTATCCTAGTTTCAAATCCAAAAGTCAACAAACTCACTTTCTCTCGTGTTCCCGATTTTGACTCCTCTGAATTCTTAACTTTATGGCTCAAACTATCCTGTCATTCTCATACTAAATATTTCTGTGCTGTCTATCTTTCCCCTAACTTTACCGACTTGCCCAAATTCTTTAACCATCTACACTCTAAAGTGGAACACATTCTATCCACCTCTCCCTTCTTGGAAATCTCCATCTTAGGAGATTTCAACATTCACCACCGCCAATGGCTCTCCTCTCTTACTACTGACCAACCTGGTGAATAAGCCTTAGTCTTTTCTATCCTAAATGACCTAGAGCAGTTGGTCCAGCAACCCACCCGTATCCCGGATCGCTTTGGAGATCGGTCCAACATTCTTGACTTATTTCTGACTACTAACCCTTCCTCTTATACTGTCAATCTTTTCTCTCCTTTGGGCTCCTCCGACTATAAACTTATCTCTGTCACCTGTCCTATCTCTCCAGTACGGCCACCTGATCCTCCCAGCCAGCGTCGCTTGTGGCACTTTGGCGCTACCAACTGGGAGGCTCTTCGGCAGTACTTCTTTGATTTCCCATGGAATGACTTTTGCTTCCGTGGCCGAGGACCCTCGGAGAGTGCTGAACGCATTACCGAGGTAATCCTCTCGGTCATGGAAGCATACATTCCATTTTCGTTCTCTCAGTCTAATGCAAAACATTCTTGGTTTACCCACGCTTGTTCTACTGCTGTCCACAACAAGGAGGAAGCATTCAAACGGTACTGACGCCTTAAAACTAAAGAATCTCATTCTTCCTATGTTTCTGCCCGGAATCAAGCCAAATCTATTCTTCGACTTGCCAAGCACTCTTTCATCAATAATAAATGCACTGAACTATCCAACTCTAGCTATTCCCAAGCTTTCTGGTATCTAGCCAAAAACCTCTCTAACTATTTTGCTTTCTCGTCTTTCCCTTCCCTATTCCACTCTGATGGCACAACCATCACTTCTTCCTCTGACAAAGCTTAACTCTTCACTCAAACTTTTGCTAGAAACTCCACCTTGGATTATTCCGGTGCTATTTCTCCCGCTCCACCCCCCTCTCTCCTACTTATGCCTAATATCCTTATCTCTTCTAAAGATGTACTTCCTACCCTCTCTGGGCTTAATACTAAGAAGGTGTATGGTCCGGATGGTGTTCCTTCTGTTGTACTAAAAACTGTTCTTCCGTGCTGACTCCCTGCCTAGGCAAACTTTTTCGTCTTCCCTTCATGCTGGATGTTTGCTCTCATTCAACCTGTCCCAAAGAAGGGTGACCGCTTTCAACCCTCCAACTATCGTCCAATTGCTCTTATCTCTTGTATCTCTTAAAGTTTTTGAAACTATTCTTCCTTCCAAATTTCTTAAGCATTTCTCTTCTCATAATCTACTCTCAGGTCGCCAGTATGGCTTCCTTAAGGGTCACTCTACTGGTGATCTTCTTTCATATCTTACTAACTCCTGGTCATCCTCCTTTCGGGACTTTGGTGAGACCTTTTCTATTGCACTAGACATATCGAAGGCCTTCGATAGAGTCTGGCACAAATCTTTAAATTCTAAACTACCCTCCTTCGGTTTCTGTCCCTCCATCTGTGCCTTTGTCTCTAATTTCCTTTCCGGACGTTCCATAGCTGTGGTTGTGGACGGCTATCGCTCACTTCCTCATCCCATCAACATTATAGGTTTGATTCCCGGAGGGAAGTAAAGAAAACCTAATATTTAGTAGGGCCCCGTAATCATTGATGATATGCCTATTAGCATAATAATTCCCATCAAACACCGCGGTTGCTAGTTTGAATCTACCGCGCGGGAGGACAGGAGTACTAACCTCATAAATGCAACACGTATTCTCTTATGGAATCGTCTTTATGATTGGGTACTCACTACGAAAAAACTTCGTAAAAAATAAAAAATAAAAATTAACTTAATACTTGCTATACTCAAGCTTCCCACTGCGTGGATTTCTTGCGTATGGATTCCTGATGCTGGCCCCCTAGCGGCCATACTTCCTTCACTGACATATCAAGATAAAACTCAGAAATCAAGCGAATGGGAAGGGGATGGCTGGGAGGGCACTAACATCGTCAATGATTACGGGGCCCTACTAAATATTAGGTTTTCTTTACTTCCCTCCGGGAATCAAACCTATAATTTAATAGTGGCCCCTCCATCATTGACGATATGCCTGATATATAAGACTGGAGGGGGACATTCGTGACGATATCAAACCACCAACCTAAATACCATAGGTAACAGAGAATCCGTATAACATTTTAAGTTTTTTATTGTATACAAACAATATATAAAAATATAAAAGAGGGTAAGCAGTGCGTTACTTCAAAGAAGATTTGCTTGTACATGACTGGACCTTCACTTGAGATCTCTGGCAAGTTTTATTGAGAACATTCTTGTACTCTAGAACCTTAATCCTGTGGATCATGTTCTGGCCTTAAAATTATTTGTACAATTAACTTCTGTTTACATTCTGCCAATACTACATAGATGCAACTATGATATATTTCTTAAAAATAAATTAAAATTTATTAAACTGTATAACCAGTTCTATTCATATCACAGCTAGTGATTTATCACAATCTCCGGCGGAAGGGTTCTAGTGGGTCTTAGGGCTATTTTGCACATGTCCCACCCCCCCTTTTTCGCGTGAATAAACTTAAGAACAATTAGCACATGGACTACTAAACCCGTTGCCTACATGCTACACAGGTCCGCTTTGGCTTGTCCAGAGCGACAGATAGGTATCACGTCAAGAATGTGTGATTAGACTCCCACAACTGAGTGTCGGCTATATCATTAATGGAGAAATTTTGCATAAATCTGAGGGAGACGGCCCACTTTAGAATATCGTGGGCTCTGCCAACCATGCCGGGATTACTCTCCTTAATTACATCTACGAGTAAAGAAGCTAATTTCCTTCTTGTGACGCGATTACCTGTCTGGTTGACCCATAGGAAGCCTGGTTGTAGAGGTTGTGCAATCCTCATAAACTTAACTAAAGCTTGTACCGGGCATAAAATGTGATGCGTATGTCCACGTTTAAGCGCCGGGACTGAGAATTCTGAGAAAACGTGATCACAATGTTCGTTTTTGGCAATAAATGTGGGAGACGGCGCGATCTGCACATGTTCGTGCAGTCTCCCAAACCTGAGACAATTTGGCTCGTTGCTCATCGCCGCCAGCTCTGAAACTCTGTTACCTGTCGCCAAAGCCATAAGGAACACAGCCTTTTTTAATACTGACTCAAAATCTGGCGCATGGTTAAACTTGCGCGACTGAAGTAATGATAACGCTTTGTCTAGCGACCAGGTAGGCATGAGCTGACGTAGTGGTGGGCGTAGTTTGAAACATGCTCTCATGAAACCCTTCTCCTCCGCCTGCGGTATGGATAGACCAGTTAGGTCGAAAAAGGGGTTTCTAATGGCAGATAAGTGATTCTTTAAAGTAACAACTGAGAAGCACTTCTGTTCAAACAATTAGTCTAAGTATTTAAAAATTAAAACTACTGAGGCATCAGATTGCGCTGTTTCTACTAGCCAGGTTGTGAAAGTTTTCCAATGTGATTGATATTGTCTCCTGGTAGACAGAGTATATTGATTTAGAAATTTACTAGTGACACTTTGCCCATACCGAGTTAGCCATTTTGCATTGTAAATGTCCATAAGGCAAAAGTCAGCAAGGTCTAAAGGTTGCCAATTGTCTCCAAGTGGAAGGCAGAGACCAGGAGTGACACCGGGTTCCTGCACCACGTTTGCAATTGGTGATACCGCACTTGAGCCGGCCACATCGGCGCGATCATCGAGACTATGCCCCGGTAACCCTGTAGTTTGTGAACTACTTGACACATGAGTGAAGCGTCTGGAGGCGGAAAAAGATAGATTGTGTTCCACCTGTTCCAATCCTCCAGTAAAGCATCTGGACCCCCCGCCGGAGTTGGTGCCCGGCAGGTCAGATAGAGAGGTAGTCTGTGATTTCCCTCGGATGCAAAGAGATCCACTTGTGGACGGTATGGCTCTGCAATCATCTTGTCGAAGACGGTTTGCTTGAGAGCCCATTCTACTAGGGTGCTCTGTCTCCGAGACAAGGCGTCTGCCTAGATGTTCGCTATCCCCGGGAGGTAAGATGCGTGTAGATGAATGCTCAGCGATTCGGCCAGAGCTAAAATCAGTTCTGACAACCCCATCAACTCTCGAGACCTCGTTGACCCTTGCTTCTGAATGTAGTGAACTGCAGTCAATTTGTCCATTCGAAATGCAATTGACTTTCCTCGTAGGGAAGAGCCGTGAGCCTGAAGGAAAAAATATGGGACTAGAAGCTCTTGTTTGTTGCTGTGAAACGTTACGTCTTGGGACCAAAGACCCTGCGCTTGGTGACCTAGGTTGGATTGATAACCCCAGCCTATTACCCCTGAAGCGTCTGTGTCTACCCATACTGTAGGTGGAGGAGGAACCCATGTCATTATCGAGTACAATGTTTTGGTCTTTGCCCAGACCGACAGTAAGTTGTGAATTAACCGAGGAATCGACCATAGTTTTCCCGCCGGCAATAGTGGGAAAAATGTGTTGCCTTCCATGATTAATCTCTTTACTTTCAACCGGCCCAACTTCACAGTATTCACAGTTAATTGGATCCAGTTGAGTGAACCGACTAGGGACTCCCACGTTTTCCTCGTCGTACTCAGACTGAGGAGAAAAAGAAACAGTTTCCGGCGGAACCTGTTGCGATTGTCCACACTCTGAGTAAGAGTCAGATTGGCAGTGCTCCAGACCAGTCCAATCCACTGAATTTCTCTTGTCGGAACAAGGAGCGACTTTGCCAAGTTGACCTTGAATCCTAGAGTTTGTACATGATGTAATACTTGTTTGACATGAAAATGACATAACTCTTCTGACTCCGCCACTACTAGCCAGTCGTCTAGATACCACCACACCTTGATACCTTGGGCTAGCAAGGGCATGAGGGCCTGCCGAACTAATTTTGTAAAGATTCTCGGTGCCAGGTTCAAACCGAAAGGCATTCTCTGAAAGACGTAAGTCTCTTGCCTGATCCTCTAGGCGAGGAATTTTTGCAACCATTTGTTTATGGGGACATGCCAATAGGTGTCTTTCAGGTCTAATGAGCACATCCAGCTTTGCGGCGGAAGTGAGAGCCTGATTTGATTCACTGTAAGCATCCTGAAGGGTGAATTGTGAATATGTGTGTTCAGACGCGAGAGATAGACTACTGGTCGCATCTGCACACTGTCCCTCTTTGGCACTAGAAAGAGTCTGGAGGTGAAAACAGGGCAAGTTGGATCTACTGGGACAATGATATGCTTGTTGATCATTTCCTGGACAAGTGACTCCACCTCTAAAGAAACATTGTTGAATTCTAGAGTTCGACGTAGACGAGGTCGCCGGAGCCACCTCCAAGTTATGCCTTTGCTTATCACTGTCTGGGCCCACGACCGCCGGGGCCAAGCCCTGCGACATGCTCGGAACGACCCAGTTTCTGTACTGGGTCTGTCCGGTCGGACAACTCCCGAATCCAACACGCCTGCGATAGGCCCTGGGAGAGAGAGTGTGACTGACTAGTTTTTTGGTGGTGGCGGCAGAGTGGGGTTAGACGGCTGGCTAGATTTGGCATGCGTCTGCCCTTGAATAGGCTTTTGGATTGACTTACCTCTATAGCCTGACTGTTTCCCCTGCCTAGGTTTGTGCTGAGTTACTCAGCACAAACCTGAGTACCTCCTTGCTGCTGAGGAGGCCTTGGCTCTCGAAAGGACTGTTTAGTTTGAGGAGGCTGGGGCTTTTCGCCAGTCTTAGGTTTCGAGTAAGGTTTCTTAAAGGTATCTTTCTTTGGCAGGGAGGTACTCTGCTTCCACAAATCTACCAAATTGAAAACAATACTCTATGTTTCTATCCGGAGAAGTGTTGCAGTTAGTACCGGGGACAGAGTTACTTGGCGGGCTACGTCCTCCGGCAACTTCTTTACCAAGTACACCCTCAAATCCTGTCTTGTTCTAACTGCCTCCATGATAGCTATTCGAATATCACCTAAGGATTGAATAGAATTTTGCAACAGGATCCTACATGACAAGTCCGTGGCTTTCCTTACATGTTGGTCTGATATGGCTGTTATAGTTCTCGTGAGTGACTGGGCAACCTGGCGACTGACGAGGTATTGAGAGAACAGTCTATAAGCTTTATTGGGTAGCTTAAAGTCTCTGTCTAAGTGAGCCGGAGGAGGTGTGGAAAAGGGTTCGTGCAGGCCATAAAGTGATAGTTTGGGAGCTGCCAGGAATTCAAATAAAGCAGGCGACACTCCACCAGCTTTGTTAACCGGTAAAGTGAACCATGAATGCACTTCCTGGGGTACCTGATGGTTTAGCGGTAATGGTAGAAGTGTGTGTGTGTGTGTGGGGGGGGGGGGGGGGGGGGGGCTCGGCACTGTCACTTTCACTACTCGTTACTACCTGCTTGGAAAGCACTTTCGATTTAATTTTAGGTCTGATTGACCTGGCCGGAGCTGACTTAACTAATGGCGATTTAATGACGAGGTGCTCCCAGAGTTCCTCGTCATCGCAAAGGAGAGCTTTATGAGCAGTGTCTTTCGCATAAACATTAAAAATTGACTTAATCTCCTTCAAGGCTGCTAAGCAAGAAAAATCTCTTATCAAACACCGCCGCTCTTAACTCAGAACACACGGAACACCGTTTAGACACCCATAGTCCCCTTGAGCGATCAAGACACTTTACACATTTTATACATAAATCGTGGGCAAAAACTGGTAATAGAGAGCAGGTAGGCATAGCGCAAAGGTCAAAGCGAGGCATGATGGAGCTAAGGACCCCCCCCTTCGCCGGAAGCGGACACTCCTCTGCTGCCGAGACCGCTACTACTGAAGTGTTGAGATTCTGGAAATAGAAAATTTTCAGGAATCAATGCTCATAAGGATAACATGAGAGGTGTTAACACACCCTACCTCAAGCCCGCCGGAAAATTAGTTATAGCCACTTCCGCTGGAGCTGGTACATTATGAACTGCTTACTTGTGACAAAGCATCACTGGCCCAAAAGACTTTAAGAGTTTTACTATCATAAACTATTTGCACTAGATAGATAGGTAATTCTCTTCATGACTTGAGTCACGGTTAAGCTCACTTGACTGTTACGCCGGGCGAGAGAAGTTACTGCGTGAGGCTTTCGGTCAGGGCGAGTTCACTCGGCGGGTCGAGTTAACTTCCTCAAGAATTTAGCATATTCCGCCGGAAGGTTCGTGGTTCAGCACACTACGCCGGGACATTTGATTGGTTTCTTATCGTCTGAGACGAGAAAATGCCGGCTCTGCTGAGAAAGCCGCCAGAAAACGAACCAAAATTTTCAGAGATGAGAACTTATCTGGGAAAGTCCACACCCCAAAAAACACCACCAAATACACGGGACGTCTCCCAAACCCCTTAAGCATGAAAGCACACATGCCAAAAACAAATATATAGGGGAAACATTAGGCTTACACATATATAGAGCTTAATTTATAATGTATAATTAACCCCTAGCCTACATTGGAGACCCCTAATGAGGCTGACCGTAAGGTGACGGCGAAACATCAAGGTGGCTGCAACCAGACGCTCCGAAGACCCAGCAGCAGCAGCACGAGGAGGCAGAGGCCCACGAGAGGGGCCCAGGCGCAGATAATCTCCAGAAGATTCCACACCACGTGTGGCAACCCTTGAACTAGAGCATCTTCTAAAATAAACTATGCAACTACCTCATAATGACGGCATGAAGCATAAACTTGCGGAATGGTAGCCTCCAAAATAACTATCAAAAAGCTAAAGGCGCAAAACAACACACAATAACAAACATGGCGCGATGATCCTGGGACACGTAAGCGCCTGTTACAATAGTACCCTAATTTACCAACCTCCTGCGGATGTACCAATGGGGTAGTCTGTGCTAGCTAATTTAAAAACATGTTCAATACAACTCAGATGTATACGAATGAGCAAGGACTCACTAGAATCGATCGAACGAAGAATGAAGCTGGAGCACAGAATAACCCACCCTCACCGAACGGACGCGGGAGGAGGAAGGAAGTATGGCCGCTAGGGGGCAAGCGTCAGGAATCCACACGCAAGAAATCCACGCAGTGGGAAGCTTGAGTATAGCAAGTATTAAGTTAATTTTTCTTTTTCCTTTTTTACAAAGTTTTTTCGTAGTGAGTACCCAATCATCAAGACGATTCCATAAGAGAATACGCGTTGCACTTAATATATGAGGTTAGTACTTCTGTCCTCCCGCGCGGTAGATTCAAACTAGCGACCGACCGACCGACCGCAGTGTTTGATGGGAGACTATTATACTAATAGGCATATTGTCAATGACGGAGGGGCCACTATTAAATACAGTGCTATTTAATCAGGGAACGATTTTTGTTTTTGTTTTGGCATTTCGGTGGGCTTTGTGGTAATGCACTGATATGGTACAGCACAAATTCCATCCCAATAATATCTTTCCAATGATACTTCGGGATTCGAAACCGGGACCATTGGATTACCAGTCAAGCGGCAAGACCACTCCACCACACCTCCCCTTTAGACAAGTTTGGGCGACTATGGGAGTATTTATGCCCCCCCCCCCCCCCCCACCACCACCACCACACACACTGGGGACTCTAAGACAGGCCTATTATTCATCATCATAGATATTAGTAACATCCCGTTCTTAACATTAATCATCAATTACAAACCCCAATGTACTTGAATACACTAATTCAATCATATGGTCCTCCCGGGATTCGAACTCGGGACACCACACCCAGAACATAAGCACCTAAGCTATTACACTACCAACACAGTTATCATCATAGATAATTTGATTGTAGCAGAAAGAAGTGTGTTATGCTTGTTTAGTGCAGCCAATAGGAAGTAAATAGGAGGAGAATGTGTTTGCGAGAGCTAGCAAAATCACTCTGTGTTGGTGAGGCACAAACAAAGTCAGTAAGGGAAGCCGGGAAAATGAAAAAGGACTTGTAGCAACTCTTTATCAAATGCCTATGAGGCCTCCCCTGGGTATTGCCCTGCTTCATTAGTGCCTATAATCTCCACAGACAATTTGTATGAGGAATTTTGTTAGCATTAAGGGGAGACGGACCGTTTGTTTGGCTATTCATTCCTTTATTTCTTAGTTTCCTCAGTAGACCTCCATCAAGCTTAAAACAAAAAAAAACCCTAGACCCCCCTTCAAGATATTTTTTTTACAAAAATGTCCCGACCGAAGGCCAGTTTCTCTTAAAATTTCAGGCTAGCTATCGCTCGCCAGGAAAAAATCGACACCTAAAGGGCACGAAAGATCATAAAATTGACAAAGAAATTGGGAGAAAGGTGTTAAAATCGTCAAACTAATGGGCCAAGCGTCTTTTAATCTCAAAACAATTAGGGCTTAACACGAGGGAGAAAAGGGACCAGAGAAACGACCCGTCTCCCCTTAATATTTGCATATTGTTATTTTATGAAGCACTCAGTGCATGAATTGTGGATGATATGTGAACACATTACTGGAATAGAGAATAGTTTATTTGTAATCTAAAATACAAAACACAGAGCAAACAACAATGACAGACTGTTCACAAAAAAGTAACTTCCTTAACCCCTTCTGTACCGGCGAGGCCTTTTTAAGTTTATTCTGGGTACTATTCGACGATTGTATGCAGTTTAAAAAAGGTCTCCAGCAAGTAACAGGCTTGGAACTATCTCACTTAACCCATTTTACTACCACAGATCAATATTAATCTGCACAAAATCTTCTAAATATAGCTATACTAAAACTAAAAAGACGTCGCTGGTACAGAAGGGGTTAACTCAACAATGTATCATCTACTTATGAGACTTATTAGCAAAGTGAAGAAGCTTCTGTTCGTGAGATTTGCAAGAATGCCATCAGTTTCATACACTCAGCCGGGACGACCTTCATGTAGTTCAAAATTATCTGTCCAACAACATCAGCCGCTGAAGAGCAGGAAGGTTCGCTGCACTGGAATTTCGCACCCTTCTGTTCGTTGATTCCACCTGTATATAAAGAAAAGTTAATAGTGAGTAAATGACACAAAGATGAAATGTGAACTACAATCACGACTTATAATTACTTTAACCCATTCAGTACCATCTACGGCAGAGAGACGTCAGTAGATAAATCACTCCCCAGTCCCAGCGAGGTAGAGAGCCGTCAGTAATATACGATCCTTGTAACTGCCAGTATCAGGCAGTGCCTGGTACCACACCGTTTGAGCATTGCTCTAGAGTTGGCAACACTTCTCAGTTTATCTTGTATTTGTAAGACTTTATTCTTCACATGACCTAAACTTTACACTTGGTTCAACATCAGCCAACTTTATTATTCCAGCGTCTGTAACTATTTGTCTCTATTGGGATTTTTTAAGAATGTATACATTTTCGTGGACCAATTTTTCTCATGAAGCCCATATTGCCATCATTACCCTTAAGGGGGCTCACCGGTATTTATTTTTATCCCTCTCTCCTTTTCTCTCTTTCCCTGGCTTGTATCCATTCGGCCCCATTCGGCCAACTGTTTTAAGACGTTTACCCCCATCCATGTGTCAATATTTTCCTGGCGAGCCACCATATATATATTCTTGTTTTGACACTTGGCTAAATTTGTAAATTTTTCGATAGAAAAATGTTTCCGGCGAAGCCGAATTTCTCTATACAATGGACAATATTGACCCCTGGATGGGGATAAACGTCTTAAAACAGTTGGCTGAATGGGGCCGAATGGATACAAGCCAAAGAGAGAGGGAGAGAAAGAGAAAAAAGCGAGATGGGTTCCCTTAATACACAATCAAAATTAAGAAAATTGTTCACATTATATCCATGAAAAATATTTGTAACCAAGATGAAACACAATATTAAATAACTGGAGAAGTAATTTAACTTACATTTAAGTTCGGCGATAAAGGTACCACAGTCAGCTTCCGCACGAGCACCAGTGATACATTGACGAAGGGCAGCTTGAGTTGTTCGGTCATGTCTAAGCTGACCGTTCAAGATGTTCCTGATACTGCCAATGCCTCCAAGTTCGTCGACAGTAATAGATATTGGCTTACACACTGTCCTCCCCTGTGCTGCTGCCACCAACAAACACACACACACGGCTGACAACAATACACGGGCCCTGAAACAACAGTAATAGTATTTATAGAAGTGATCATCGACATTAAGATAATCGACATCGAGATAAAACTCCTACTACACACCATTCAATGTTTTTATCTGCTATCTCACCATTCTCATTTAAGGGGGTAGTGCTTGGGTTTTGGTCTATGTATTTATTTATTTATTTATTCATTGTTGAGTTTCCTCATTAAACCTCCATCAAGCTTTAAATAGCACCCCCTAGACCCCCTTTCAAGATAAATTTGCACTTTTTTCGCTAGAAAAATGTCTCGCAATTCCTTCTAAAATTACAGGCTCGCTATCGCTCGCCAGTAAATAATCGACACCTAAATGGCACGAAAGGTCTTAACATTGACGAAGAAATGGGGCGAAAGGTCTTAAAATCGACAAACTAACGTAACTAAAATCTTAAAACCTCAAAGCTAATATGCTAAACATGAGGAAGAAGGGGGTCCCTAAAAAGCGAGTACTATCCCTTTAAGCATTCATATTTCCTTATCAAGCACATGCCATCCTAGTTTTGACCTGTTACTTGCAAGCTTCCCCTAATAGCCGTAAGTAGAGCCCCTGGGGTGTACTATTTGTTGTGACATTTATGTTAGCTGATTGTGCAAAATGGTAGAAATTTACATGATAGTAAGTTTGTAATTAATATCATGGCTAGATAACTTGTTCGCTGTGTAGGTGTTTCAAATAGGTTGCATTTATGAAGTCAGGCTTTTTTTACCTTTATCCACCAATTTATACCTGCAAAGACTTCCAATCTCTCACCTCAACTCCACTCCACTCCACATATAAACAATATACTTTCAAACCTTTTCCTTAGCCATCATGTTAAGACCTTTATCTCATTCACTTCCTGATCCACAGACGGTGATCTGTTTGTGGGTTCAAGGGCTTGAAGCCATATTATTTAACCCTTTGAGTACCAGCGACGTGTATTATAATTCATTCTAGCTATATTTATACGAAATTATGCAGCTTAGGAAGGATCTGTGGTAGTTAAAAGGGATGGTTGGGATAGTTTGAAGACTTATTAATGCTTGAAGTCCTTCCTAAGCTGAATAATATCGCCTAATAGTTTCCAGAATATAATGAAAAGGACGTTACCGGTACTGAACGGGTTAATAAGATGTACAATCAAATGTGTGAAAATTCACATATTGTAATGGCTGATGATCATGATTGTACAGTATACATAGAGTTATACAAGCAAAATTCTAGAATGTGTCCTACTCTGACATTTTCAAAAGAACTGGCTACCCACATAAAACTAGAATATCTTATCCACTTGGTTTGAATCATTGAATCAATCAGATTATAATTATACTGTAGATATATTATCATGCAAGTGGATTGTTGACATAAAACGTGAGCCTATTCAATATTTCACACTATAACGTGTATAGTGGTGCAATTGAAAATAATTTCTCCGTTAATATCTGTTTAATTCAGAATTCAACTGAAATAGTTTTACCTTTCTTTGATTTAAGTTGTGAATTTAATACAAATTAATCGTATCAGTAGGTATGTTTTTATATGTATAAAATATATGCTCGTGGATATAAACTATTGTAAATTGGGTTCTTATACTATAGTCCGTTCATTCTAGGTTGGGCAGAAATTGTAACCCCTAACCTCTCATAACTCAAAAAGGACTAGAGTAATCGAGCAAATATTTCTACCGAATAGAAAGACTTGGCTAGGGAATATGTGTATAAATTGACAGCTCATTTGTTCTAGCTCTTTTTGAGTTACAGAGGTTAGAGTTTACGATTTCTGTCTAGCCTAGAATGAACGGACAGAGTTAATCTGACTAACGAGTGCCAACTTACATCTTTGCTCTCAGGTGTTGTTGTGATGAAGCTCCTAAAAGAAATGATGATTTCAGTAAACTTGGTCGCCTTTATATAGCCCGCCTCCCAGCCAGCCAGCCAGCCGGTAAGGACATCCCGGGGGCGGAGCAAGGGAAAGGGGGAGGGGGGAGTGTTGAGCTGGATCAGGGAGAGAGTGGGGGGAACTGGATCATGGGAGGAGGGAGAGAGGGGAGAGATTATAAGGAAGGAAAAGAGGATTTTTAGACCGAACTTGATAGGCGAGAAAAAAATCAAGTACCCCCAGGGGGTAAGGGGGCCTTCATCTTATGGTGGAGGAAATAAAGAATATGCCCCACGCATCCTACTGCGTGTCGTGTCGTACAAGGCGACTAATAGGGGGAATGTGGGTAGATTGTAGGCACCAATCGAACAGGGCTATGCCCAGGTGAGGCTGTAGCATTTGATAAGGACTCGCTGGAACTCCTGTTTCATTTGCTTGGCCTCTCTTACTGATTCCCTTTGTGCCTCACTTACACTGAGAGTAATCCAGCCAGATCTCACAAACACCTCCTCCTCCTATCCACTTCACTACACTTAACATGCACAGCTCACTTCCTCACACAATAATTTTTTTTTATGATGAACTCACACCAAGCCTCGGGGGGGGGGGGAGGGGGGGGACCATGGATGCCCCCACACCTGCCCGACCTTCCCTGACGACCCCTCTAAATGCTCTGGACCACGGTCTGTCAATCTTACTATCAATTTTTGCAATATTCGCAGCCTTTCCTCTAATTTTCACTCTGTTGAACACCATCTCTCCTCCTCCAACCCTGATCTTCTTTTCTTCACTGAAACCCAGTTGCCTGAGACAACTGCCAGCAGGCCCTTCTCTGTATCTTCATACTTTCTCTATCCTAGTTTCAAAGCCAAAGGTGGATGTTGTGCATATGTGCACAACAAACTCACTTGCTCTCGTGTTCCCGATTTCTACTCCTCTGAATTCTAAACTTTATGCTTCAAACTATCCTGTCATTCTCATACTAAATATTTCTGTGCTGTCTATCTTTCCCCTAACTCTACCGACTTGCCCAAATTCTTTGACTATCTAAACTCTAAAGTGGAACACATTCTATCCATCTCTCTCTTCTCGGAAAACTCCATCTTAGGAGATTTCAATGTTCACCACCGCCAATGGCTCTCCTCTCTTACTACTGACCAACCTGGTGAACAAGCCTTCATCTTTTCTATCCTAAATGACCTAGAGCAGTTGGTCCAGCAACCTACCCGTATCCAGGATCGCTTCGGAGATCAGCCCAACATTCTTGACTTATTTCTGACTTCTAACCCTTCCTCTTATACTGTCAATCTTTTCTCTCCTTTGGGCTCCTCCGACTATAAACTTATCTCTGTCACCTGTCCTCTCTCCAGTACGGCCACCCGATCCTCCCAGCCGGCGACGCTTGTGGCACTATGGCACTGCTGAATGGGAGGCTCTTCGGCAGTACTTCTTTGATTTCCCATGGAATTATTTCTGCTTCCGTGGTCGAGGACCCTCGGAGAGTGCTGAACGCACTACCGAGGTAATCCTCTCGGGCATGAAAGCATACATTCCATTTTCTTTCTCTCGGTATAATGCAAAAAAATCTTGGTTTATTCACGCTTGTTTTACTGTACCCCCCCCCCCCCCCCCCCCCCCCCCCCCCCCCCCCCCCCCCCCCCCCCCCCCCCCCCCCCCCCCACCCCCCCCCCCCCCCCCACCCCCCCCCCCCCCCCCCCCCCCCCCCCCCCCCCCCCCCCCCCCCCAAATCAAGCCAAATCTGTTCTTCTATTTGCCAAGCACTCTTTCATCAATAACAAATGCACTGAACTATCCAACTCTAGCTCTTCCCAAGCTTTTCCTCCTCGTCTTTCCCTCCCCTTTTCCACTCTGATGGCACAACCATCACTTCTTCCTCTGACAAAGCTGAACTCTTTGCTCAAACTTTTGCTAGAAACTCTACCTTGGATGATTATGGTGCTATTCCTCCCTCTCCACCCCCCTCTCTCCTACTTATGCCTAATATCCTAATCTCTTCTAAAGATGTACTTTCTACCCTCTCTGGGCTTAATACTAAGAAGGCGTACGGTCCGGACGATGTTCCTCCTGTTGTACAAAAAAACTGTGCTTCCGTGTTGACTCCCTGCCTAGGCAAACTCTTTCATCTCTGTCTCTCCTCTAACGTCTGCCCTTCATGCTGGAAGTTTGCTCTCATTCAACTTGTCCCAAAAAAGGGTGACCGCTCTCTACCCTCCAACTAAAGTCCAATTGCTCTCATCTCTTGTATCTCTAAAGTTTTTAAAATTATTCTTGCTTCAAAATTTCTTAAGCATTCCTCTTCTCATAATCTGCTCTCAGATCGCCAGTATGGCTTCCTTAAGGGTCGCTCTACTGGTGATCTTTTTTCATATCTTACTAACTCTTGGTCATCCTCCTTTCGGGACTTTGGTGAGACCTTTTCTATTGCACTAGACATATCGAAGGCCTTCGATAGAGTCTGGCACAAATCTTTAATTTCTAAACTACCCTCCTTCAGTTTCTATCCCTCCATCTGTGCCTTTGTCTCTAATTTCCTTTCCGGCCGTTCCATAGCTGCGGTTGTGGACGGCCATCGCTCACTTCCTCAACCTATCAACTCCGGTGTTCCTCAGGGCTCTGTCCTATCTCCTATTCTCTTTCTAATTTTCATAAATTATCTTCTCAACTGTACCTCCAGTCCCATCCATTTATACTCGGACGACTCTACCTTACACTACTCAATTAGTTTTCCTGAACGCCCCAGCCAGCAATCCCTCAAAAACAAAGGTAATGAAGCTGTGTAACATTTATCTTCTGATCTAACTACTATTTCCAATTGGGGCAGAGAAAACATTGTTGCCTTTAATGCTTCCAAAACCCAATTTCTTCATCTTACTACCTGTCTGGAACTCCCAGAGGACTATCCCTTTCACTACAACAATACAAAAATCAATCCTTCATCTTCTTCCAATATTCTTGGTGTCTCTTTTTCTTCTGCTCTCACTTGGAAAGACAATATTACCAGTCTTGCTAAGGCAGCCTCCCAGAAGCTGGGCATGCTCAACCACCTCAAGGGGTTCTATACCTCTGCACAGCTTCTTGCTCTGTACAGGGGCACAGTGCGTCCTTGTATTGAGTATTGTTCACATGTGTAGGGAGGATCATCTCACACAGCACTCCTAGGCAAATTAGAAAGGAAAGCCTTTCGTATCATTAACTCCCGTCCACTCACCAACTCTCTACAATCTCTCTCTCTCTTCGCCTCAATGTTGCATCTCTCTCACTATTCTATCGCTCCCTAGACTGGAACAAGACCTCACGGGCTTCACCGTGTTGAGCGGTTGGATGTGCAGGCTCTCAGCCTATACCCGAGAGGGATTAGTTGGAATATAGAAAAAAAAAAAAAAAAAAAAATCAATGTTCTCAGAGCTTTTCCTGTGTATACCACCTCATCTAGGTAGGGTACTTAGTACCAGTCTTGCAACACAATCTCACCCCTACTCTGTGCACCTCTCCAACCTTAGAGTGAAACGTTATTCTCACTCTTTCTGCTATTCAACTGCTGAGCTCTGGAACTCTCTCCCAGAATCAGTCTTTCCCTCTTCCTATGACTTAAATTGCTTCAAACTCTGTGTGTCCAGGCATTTTGGCTTGAACGTCCCTTGATTTTGGCCCTGTCACTCTTTCAACTCTGGGGGAGGCACTCGACACAGGAAGTTCTGCCTTTTGTCTCCCTCACTCACATAGACAAAACAATATATATGGATTTATTTTTTGGATATAAATTGTTTTTCAATAAATAGTATGTATAGTTTTGTAGTTGATGTATAGAAAATTATACTCAAAAATTCGTTTCCAGAGATATACTTTCATAATAATAATAAATTCGAAATGGAATAAAATAGTAGACCAGCCAAGAAGCAAAAAGGCTTTAAAAAAAACTTTTACCTGCATGGAATGTTAATAGCAGGCACCTATGCTAGATCAATCAGTCATAGGTCAGACAGAAATACTAGGGTGGATGCCACTCAAAATGTTGACCTTAAAGGTCAAATCAAGGTCATTTTGTGGCCGAAAAAGGTCAAATTTCTAAATCATCTAAATATAGCCATGTTATATATCAGAAGAAAGGTATGGAAGAGACAAACATTTTGGTACTATTTGTAGGTCAGATTGTTGACCTTAAAGGTCAATTCAATGCCATTTTGTTAAATATCAAAATGAATGTATGGCCTAGCTGAATTTTGAGACTACAATTTTAAACTCTATACACTGCATACAATATTAGAATGTATAAACTGTATGCAGTATGCAGTTTACTGTATGCAACTGAATTAATTTTTCATTTCTTTTGCAAGCTGTGAACTGATGACACAAGAATTATGAGTGAAGATTCCAGCAGGAGGGCCACAAAGATTCCAGCAGGAGGGCCACAAAGATTCCAGCAGGAGGGCCACAAAGATTCCAGCAGGAGGGCCACAAAGAGGCACCACATGGACTCTAAAAACAAGAATGTGTGCTTCTTTTGTGAAGGCAGTTCAGGCGACCTTCGGCAAGCCTACACCGATGGAAAAAACAGAACCAAAGATGTTGCACAACAAAGAAGGAAATTGGGTGACCATATGTATTCAGACGTGCTGGACAAACTAGATGGACTCTCGTTGGATAATTTTAACTCTCTCGAAATTAGGTGGCACAAATCCTGCTATTCTGTGTTTACTTCGGAGAGCAAACTGGACAGACTACGGAATCGGCGACAACCAGCATCTAAACCATCTACCAGCTCAAACAGCACAGCTCCAACAAGAAGAAGTTCTCTGACAACTATTGACTGGAAGCTCTGTATGTTTTGCCAGGCACAGATCTCAAGCAAGAAACTTCACCGGGTAGAAACTACAAATAAGTCCACAGCACTGATTGAACGAGCTAAATCTGATCCAGTGATGTCCGTCAGACTCTCTGGTGTCAGTGACTTGATGGCAGCTGATGGCCTGTATCATCTGGCCTGCTTAGTGACATTCGAACGACGCACTAAAGGAATGCCTCAAGAAGTTGAACCAGATCTGGACGAGTGCATGATGAAGTTGTGCTATGATTTAGACATTGGGCTTTCAAGAGGTAAGACTTATGACATGGCAGTTGTGTGGCGCAGATACCAGGACATGTGTACTGAGAGAAACATCCCTGTTCGTAAGAGTTACCAGTCCAGAATAACCACCTTCTACAAAAAGGTTAAGAAAATGCTTGGTTCAAAGGCAGGATATGTCAAACCTCTTTCAAATAGAGCACCAATAATGTACCCTGGTGAAAAGTCTAACTTCATTATATCAGAGTCATTATCAAGAAGTCATCATCGTGGTGGTTTATCCTCAGATTCGGAATCCACAGACAATGAAGATGTTGGTACTGTTGGATTTAATCAAGGAAATATCTATCAAGAAATGGTACATGTGGCACTAAGAATCAGAAAAGATCTCTCAGACAGTCCTGGTCATTCCAGCAGTTGGCAAGGACTTGATCAAGAACATGTTGCACAAGTTATCCCAAACAGCTTGTATCTATTTCTACGTTTACTGTTCAGTGATGCGGATGATCTTCATGAGGGAATTGAAGAAGACAACATTATCAAGCAGAGTGTGTGCAGCATTGCTCAAGACATTGTGTATGTTTTCTAATGATGCACACTCCACCTTGAGCCACATACAAGATTTTGTAAAAATTGGAATGGAAACTTTTATTCCTCATCAAAAGTACAGTAAAAGATCTAATTCACCTAAATGGTTTGACCATAATTGTGCTAGAGTAACTGAACAAAAAGCAATAGCCTACAATGCATACACAAGATCAAAAACACATGAAGCCTTTAATTACTTTAGAAACATCAGAAATCATGCCAAAACTGTATTAAACCTAACTAAATCAAACTTTCTCCATAAGCAGGCAAATAAACTTCTAAATAATCCAAATGATAACAAAATATTTTGGTCTACTCTTAACTCATTCAAATCCAACTTCACTACTGCTTCATCCATTCCACCATTAAAATCTCCGACTGGCAATCTTGTAAGTGACCCACGAGGTAAAGCTAACCTTCTTGCAGATATTTTCTCCACCAACTCAACCTTAGATGAAATAAATCAAGATGTCCCTGTACTTAATTTTAATTCACCTGAAATTCCCTCACTTAAGATCCACACCAGACATGTCAAAACTATTTTGCAGAATCTCTCAGTAGATAAGGCTCCTGGTCCAGATGAAATTCCTCCAATAGTACTTAAGAATTGCTCCTTGGTGCTCGCTCCTGTATTGGCAAAAATTTTTCCGTCTGTGTACTCATACCTCATGCTTCCCAGTACCCTGGAAAGAAGCAAACATCCATCCAGTTCCTAAAAAAGGTGCCTCTTCAGATCCATCAAACTACAGACCAATAGCTATAACTTCCACTCTTGGCAAAGTTTTTGAAATTATATTAAATAATCACATAATTAAGCATCTGGAGAATAATAAATTAATCAGTGATAGGCAATATGGTTTTAGACGATGTCGATCAACTGCAGACATTCTTTGCCTTCTTACGCATCAAATCAACCAAGCTACAGACCAACATGGTGAAACACATACAATAGCACTGGATATATCAAAGGCATTTGATAGAGTCTGGCATCAATCCTTATTGTCGAAGATGTCACACTACGGCCTTGCATCATTAGTTCCACTAATTTCTTCTTATCTTCATAACAGAAAAATACGTGTAATGGTAGATGGCCTTTATTCTCAATTTCACTCAATAAATGCTGGTGTTCCCCAGGGATCAGTTTTGGCCCCAACTCTGTTCCTCATTCATATCAATGATCTCATATCTACCACTCATAATCCAATACATTCCTACGCAGATGACTCAACACTCCACAGTTCCTTCACATTTACCAATTCTTTCACCCAACCCGATCTTATAAATTCAAAAATAAACACTGCAATTTCTCTGAACCAGGACCTTTCTAGAATTAATGAATGGGGACAAGAGAATCTAGTTTCCTTTAATGCACAGAAAACCAAGTACATTCAATTTTCTAACCGACAGAATCTCACTGACTCCCATATATTTTTTAATGATGTAAATATTCCCACTTCCCCTAGTATTGACATTCTCGGTGTAACATTAACTACTAACTTGAGCTGGACACATTATGTTAGAAGCATTGCTAAGAATGCCTCTAAAAAACTGGGACTCCTGTACAGAGTTCGAGAATTCTTCACTGACGAGCAGTTGGCCGTAATATATAAAAGTCATGTGCGCTCTCAGATGGATTACTGTTCACCTCTGTGGGGTGGAAGTGGAGTGGTTGCATTGAGGCAGTTGGACAAAATTCAAAATAAAGCTATTAGATTAATCAATAACCCTGCAATCACACAGGACCTTCCTACATTAGCCATACGAAGAAACGTTGCATCCCTTGCATTATTCTACAGATATTTTCACAGCAATTGTTCCGAGGAACTTGCTTCAATTGTGCCGCCTCTCCACATCTTTCCCCGTAGAACTAGGGCAGCTGAGAGCGCCCATGAATTTACACTTTCTCCTCCACAATGCAGAACTTCTGCTTATCAGAATTCATTTATCCCCAGAGCTACTACTCTTTGGAATTCACTTCCCTCGAATTGCTTTCCACAAACTTACAATCAACAAATGTTTAAATCCAGTTGTTACAAACATTTTATGAATGGAGGATGCCTTTAGGCACATGGACCTTTTTGTTTTATCTGTGTTTTTCCTTCCTCCGTTCATTGTCTCTTAAAAAAAAAAAAAAAAATGCAGTATCTAGGAAACGAAAGTTGACACCAAAACATATTGGTTTAGGGCTTGCACTCCACCAAGCTACACGTTCTGAGGCACTTTGGAATCTCTTCCATGCAGCGAACCATACCATTGGTATTGATACAGTTCGAAGAATTGATACATCGATAGCTCAAAACATTCTTCAAAGATTTGTGGAAAATGGCAACGTCTATATTCCAGACAATATAATCAAAGAGCGAATGATCCACTGCTCATGCGATAACATTGATGTGCTGGAAAGCAACTCTAGATGGCAAAAATACGTTTCACTGCACACAGATGTTGGTGTGGCAGAGAGGACCAGCACCGCAGCAGAGGAATGAGAGAACACGCATCCAGAGATCAAGAGCAATAAAACCGGATTCTTTACAGGCATTTCAGACACTTGACCATGCAACTATGCCAGCAGGAGATAGATCATCACCATCATACACTGGTGCTTCCAAGATAGAAGTGGATTGGTTTGGAACAAAAGATGAAGAAAGACAGAAGGCACGAGTGAAGGATTTGACTTGGTTGGTGTCCAGGATTTGTGATGACAAAGATGATCCTTCTGTTCCTGGTTGGAGAGCAATGAACGAAGCCACAAGCATTGTTGACCCTCCAGTAACTACTGCAGGGATGTTGCCCATTCTTCAGGCACCAGCGGATGATAATGATACTATCACAACAGTGATCAATCGCTTCAGGGCTATTTCAAGGCACATGGGACAGAAATACACCATTATCACGGCAGATCAACCATTGTACAACAGAGGCAAGGATTTTTTTTTGGCAAATCCTAAGTTTGAGAATGTAATTTTTCTGATGGGTGGCCTTCATATCTGTTTCAACTTCTTGAAAGCGATCGGTCAGCACATGGAGAGTGCTGGGCTGGATGACCTGTGGACAGAATCTGGCTTGTATGGAACCAACACAACTGAAACCATGCTGGATGGAAAAGCATACTACCGGGCAGTGAGAGGACATGTGCTGACATATGAAGCTCTGTGGCATATAAAGTTGTCAATGTTCAAATCGTGGATCATTGAAACTGAACAGGAGCTCACTTCGCAGGTTTCGACACTTTCCCAGAATGTGGCTGATGAGTGTAAAAACAAGGCTGCTACTGACAGAAATTCACTCCACAATGCAGTTGGCCAGCTTTCTGATGTTCTCAGTGACAAGAATGTGAAAGGACTCTTGAGTGAATTTGACAAAATGTACTTAAGCAATCCTAATCAAGTTGTGGCTGGACTACATGAGTATGGTTGAGATTCTTCTGGACTTAATCAGGGCAGAGAGAGATGGTAATTGGATTCTTCACTTGGAGTCTTTTTCTGCCATGCTGCCGTGGCTCAGCATCTATGACCACACAAACTATGCAAGATGGGGACCTATCTATTATTCAGATATGAAGCTTCTTGAGAAATCAGCTCCTGAAGTTCACACTGAATTCATAGATGGTAACTTTGTTGTGAAGATGACCAAAAAGCGCTTCAACCAAGTTCCTGTGGACCAGGCAACAGAATGGATCAATAAAACATGCAAGATGCACAATGGAATAATTGGAATAACCAGGAATGACCAAGCAAGGGACAAATTTTGTATCACATGGTCAGAACGGTCGCGCATCACACAGGATATGAAAGTTTTGTTCAACTTGGAAGATGACGAAGAAGAAGAGGTTTTTATACGTTCTGATAGCCGTCCAAGCCGGATGACACGTGACACTGAAGATGTGAGAAAATTGGTGTCACAGCTCACAAGATTTGATGTTTTCAGAGTTCACACACAATCTGACAATAGACCACCTATTTCTGAGTCAAGCATTCCCCTGGTGCCACTGGCAACAAAGGATACCGCTCCAGAAGATATAGCCAATGATCTTCTGACTGCTGAAAACAGAGGAAAGAGGCAAATGCTGGCTAATGTGACAGAGTGATTAGTGGATCAGAAAGTGGGATTTCATTATCCGCTCTCAAAAAATCGGTCCAAAACATTTGCAAATATCTACAAAGCAACTGTCTCAAGTAAAGAGAATGTGCAAAAGACTATTAAAGCAGACCGAAAATTGCTTCAACGTCTTTTGAATGCGGTGACTGCAGGTAGAACAATGACAATGACAAATATCCTGAAACATGAACTGTCACCAATCCCACTTTCCCTGGCAAACACTGGTGGAGAAATGAATTCAACCAATAAAGCAGAACTGATAAGTGTTTTGATGAACAAAATTGAAACTACTACTGAACTTCCAGAATCTGACATGAAGACTTGTTTTCTAATTGATGGGCATGCACTCATCCAAGCTATGGGAAAGCCTCATGGATGTCAGACATTTGGAGACTATGGTGCTGCTTTTATTCGCTCAGTTACACGCTGTTTTGGAGATATTACGACATCACGAGTTGATGTTGTGTTTGATCGATATCTGGGTGGGAATTCAATCAAATCTGGTACCAGAGCAAAACGAGTTAACAAGAAGAAGCCTATTCGAAAGCTGATAGATGGACCAGATGTTCCACTGCCTCAGGTTTGGAGCCAATTTGTTGCTATGGATGAAAATAAGGCAGACCTGGCACATTTCCTGTCTGAAAGGATCATTCACACAACCAAAGATCTTCCAGAAGAATACGAGATGGTAACTGGAGGTGGATTCATGGACCACACTGGGGCAAAATCAACCAGGAGATCCATAGATGACCTCAAACTTAATGGGAATCATGAAGAAGCGGACACAAGGTTGATTCTTCATGCCTCTGAAGCAGTGGATATGGGCTATCAACGAATTCTTGTGAAGTGCAGAGACACTGATGTCATGCTTCTATTGCATTTCACTGCCCCAAAAGCAAGTGAAGTCTGGATGCTCTCTGGAACTGCAAAGAAACAGAAGTGCATTCCCATTCATCAAGTAGCAAAATCATTTCCTGATGCAGTGAAGAATAACCTCTTGAGTTTTCACACACTCACAGGCTGCAACACAACCTCTTCATTCAGTAGATATGGGAAAAAGACCTGCTGGAAAACATTTTTGAAAAACCCACGTTTGGTAGAAGGGATTGGTCGTGATGGTGAGCTTGGACCTATTGAACAGTTTGTTTGCAACCTCTATGGTTGTCCAGGGCTGCAAACAGTTGACAGTGCAAGATTGAACATGTTCAGCAAGGCAAAGAAAGGCCTGGAATTGCTCCCTCCAACACGTGATGCTCTGGAGCTTCATGTGCAACGCGCAAACTACCAGGCCAATATTTGACTTCAGGCAGAGAAGGAAACTATTGTTGTGACATTGCCCACAGATGCTTGGAAGAAGGAGTCAGGTTGTCTGACACCTCGATGGGCTAGGTTACCTCCTGTACCACAGTCCTGCCTCGAACTGGTGACCTGCTCTTGCAAAAGAAGTGCAATACTGCTAGATGCACTTGTTTAAACAAAAATCTGAAATGTACAAATGCCTGTGGTTGCGATTCTATTGACTGTTGTAATCCATCAGATTAAACATTATTTCTGTCAAGTACATATTGAATACACATATAATTTTGTTTTTAAATATATTCATTTGTCTAATGCTAAAGTAGATCAACTAAGAAGCAAAAAGGCTTACCATTTTTTTATTTGCATGGATTGTTAGCTGCAGGCACCCATGATAAATCAATAAGTCAAAGTCAGACAGAAATACTAGGGTGGACTTTGACCTACATGACCTACTTCTGAGATCAATATTCTGACTTTAAAATAGTACCAAACTGTTTGTCTCTTCCATACATTTCTTTTGATATATAACATGACTATATTTGAATGATTTAGAAATGTGACCTTTTTGGACCACAAAATGACCTTCAATTGACCTTTAAGGTCAAAAATTTTAGTGGCATCCACCCTAGTATTTCTGTCTGACCTATGACTGATTGATTTAGCATGGGTGCCTGCTATTAACATTCCATGCAGGTAAAAGTCACAATTTTGCTCCTTGGCTGGTCTAAGTCATGCATCAAAGCACAATATCTTACAAGCCCATGGCAACAGAAACCGCTTGAGGGGGGATGGTTCACTTTTTGGGAGATTTTTGCATGTGTTCATTATTTTTCTAGTTTCCTCCCTAGACTTCCTTCAAATTAAAAAAAAAAAACGTCCATTAGATACCCCTTCTAAATTAATTTGTAAATTTGTTGGTAGAAAATGTCCCGGCTGAAGGTCGGTTCTTCCAACATTACAGGCTCACTATCGTTCGCCAGCGAAAAAATCGACACCGAAATAACACGAAAGGTCTAAATATTGACGACGAAATGGGGCAAAAGGTCTTAAAATCGACTAACTAATGGGGCAAACATCTTAACATCTGAAAACTAATGGGGCTAAGCATGAGGGAGAAGGGGGTCCAGAAAAACGGTCTCTCTCCTCTTAAAACAACAAGGGAGTTTCTCTGCTCGTCGTCCTGGCCTTGGGTATTGAAGGTTAAGGGGGGTGACCTGCTTTTAGTTATTTATGTCCTTTTCTCTATTTCTCTGGCTTGTATCCATTCGGCCCCATTCAGCCAACTATTTTAAGACGTTTATCCCCATCTAGGTGTCGATTTCTTCCTGGCGAGCGATAGCGAGCCAGCATTATATGAAGAAATCCGGCGGACATTTTTCTATCGAAAAATGTACAAATTTAGCCTGCTGTCTAACAAAAATAAAAAATATGCTGGCTCGCTACCGCTCACCAGTAAAAAATTAACACCTGGATGGGGATAAACGTCTTAAAACAGTAGGCTGAATAGGGCCAAATGGATACAAGCCAGAGAAAGATAGAAAAGGACAGAACAAAAACAGGTCACCCCCCTTAACCAAATAGCAGCTTGCCACACACCGCCAACATGTATGCAGTACCAGACCTCCTCAGGCTTGGACACTACAAACTGACACCGCCACTCAACCTTAGTTCTTTTGTTTTTATTTATTCTACATTTGTATTAACTTCACTACAACACCAAAAACCTCCAATGAAATGAAGGGGAGGTCTCCACTTGAGGGATTTTTTTCTGGACCCCTTTCTCCCTCATGTTTAGCCCCATTGCTTTTGAGATTTTAAGACGTTCGCCCTAGTAGTTTGGACATTTTAAGACACTTTGCCCCATTTCTGTCAATTTTAAGACCTTTCGTGCCATTAAGGTGTCGATGTTTTCCTGGCGAGCGATAGCGAGCCTGTAATTTAAGAGCAACCGGCCTCCGGCCTGGACATTTTTCTACTGAAAAATGTACAAATTTATCTTGAAAGGGGGTCTAGGGGGTGTAATTTTAAGTTTGATGAAAACGTAGGGAACAAACTAAATACCTCCCCTTAATGAAAGCATATACTGTAGATGTGATCCACCGGGATTCGAACCTGGATTTTGTAAACACTAACCCTCTGAGTACCAGGGACGCGTGTTATTTTATATTATAACTGTATTTAGACGGAATTATGCACCTTGGGAAGGAACTGTGGTAGTTGAAAGGGTTGGGCGAGATAGTTTTAAGCCTTATTATGAATAGAGGTCCTTCCTAAGCTGAATACAATTGTCTAACAGTCGCCAGCATATGGTGAAAAGGACGCCACTGGTACCGAACGGGTTAACCGGGTGTCGTCCTTTTCGTCACATTCTGGACGATTTTATTCAGCTTAGGAAGGACCTCTAGCAATAATAAGGCTTCGGACTATCTCAACAAACCCTTCTGACTAACACAGATCCTTAATTCCCAAGCTGCATAATATCGTCTAAATATAGCTAGATTAAAATATAATACACGTCGCTGGTACTCAAGGAGTTAAAGTGAAAAAATTAAATATTTGCAAATATAAAGGAAGCTAAGAAAAATATGCCTTATAGGATTTGAGTTGACCTAAGTGTATTAGTAGGAAAGGATACCTATAATAAAAGGAAGTTTGTCGACATGACCTAAGGGGGGATGGGCGTATTGTTTGTCGACATGACCTAAGGGGGGATGGGCGTATTGTTTGTCGACATGACCTAAGGGGGGATGGGCGTATTGTTTGTCGACATGACCTAAGGGGGGATGGGCGTATTGTTTGTCGACATGACCTAAGGGGGGATGGGCGTATTGTTTGTCGACATGACCTAAGGGGGGATGGGCGTATTGTTTGTCGACATGACCTAAGGGGGGATGGGCGTATTGTTTGTCGACATGACCTAAGGGGGGATGGGCGTATTGTTTGTCGACATGACCTAAGGGGGGATGGGCGTATTGTTTGTCGACATGACCTAAGGGGGGATGGGCGTATTGTTTGTCGACATGACCTAAGGGGGGATGGGCGTATTGTTTGTCGACATGACCTAAGGGGGGATGGGCGTATTGTTTGTCGACATGACCTAAGGGGGGATGGGCGTATTGTTTGTCGACATGACCTAAGGGGGGATGGGCGTATTGTTTGTCGACATGACCTAAGGGGGGATGGGCGTATTGTTTGTCGACATGACCTAAGGGGGGATGGGCGTATTGTTTGTCGACATGACCTAAGGGGGGATGGGCGTATTGTTTGTCGACATGACCTAAGGGGGGATGGGCGTATTGTTTGTCGACATGACCTAAGGGGGGATGGGCGTATTGTTTGTCGACATGACCTAAGGGGGGATGGGCCTATTGTTTGTCCACATGACCTAAGGGGGGATGGGCGTATTGTTTGTCGACATGACCTAAGGGGGGATGGGCGTATTGTTTGTCGACATGACCTAAGGGGGGATGGGCGTATTGTTTGTCGACATGACCTAAGGGGGGATGGGCGTATTGTTTGTCGACATGACCTAAGGGGGGATGGGCGTATTGTTTGTCGACATGACCTAAGGGGGGATGGGCGTATTGTTTGTCGACATGACCTAAGGGGGGATGGGCGTATTTTGTCGACATGACCTAAGGGGGGATGGGCGTATTGTTTGTCGACATGACCTAAGGGGGGATGGGCGTATTGATTGTCGACATGACCTAAGGGGGGATGGGCGTATTGATTGTCGACATGACCTAAGGGGGGATGGGCGTATTGTTTGTCGACATGACCTAAGGGGGGATGGGCGTATTGTTTGTCGACATGACCTAAGGGGGGATGGGCGTATTGTTTGTCGACATGACCTAAGGGGGATGGGCGTATTGTTTGTCGACATGACCTAAGGGGGGATGGGCGTATTGTTTGTCGACATGACCTAAGGGGGGATGGGCGTATTGATTGTCGACATGACCTAAGGGGGGATGGGCGTATTGTTTGTCGACATGACCTAAGGGGGGATGGGCGTATTGTTTGTCGAATTGACCTAAGGGGGGATGGGCGTATTGTTTTCCTCATTTATAATATAGTTTTATAGTTATTTTAGTTCCCTCCCTAGACCTCCATCAAACTTTAAAAAAACATCCATTAGATCCCCCTTTAATTTAAAGTAGTAGCCGACATTTTTCGTTAGAAAAATGTCGCGGCCGAAGGCCGATTCCTCATAAAATTTCAGGCTCGCTATTGCTCGGCAGGAAAAAAATCGACACCTGAATGGTAAAAAAGGTCTTAAAATTGACAACGAAATGGGGCGAAATGTGCTATCTATCTATCTATCTATCTATCTATTGCCGGACGCCTTACTTCCCATAATGAGGGTGGCCATACACAGAATGCCCCCAAGCGGACCTATTCCCTGTAAAAGGGACAACCCGAGCTTGTTTACTGAAGGACTTACAGGATTGACCACTCAATTAAGGATCCGTCCGACTCCGAGGCCCTCTATGTATCTTGTTAGCACTATTTTTGTACCGTGGTGTACGGCTAGTCCATCCACTAACTTGCCTTACCTATAGGTAAGCAGTACGGATTTGTATCAGGTTTACTCCCCTAGACAGGTTGCCGACCAAGGCTGACGAGTCCCATCCACCCGGATTTTTTATAAGGTTGTCTCCCCTAGATGGGTAACCGACCAAGGCTAACGAGTCCCATCCACCCGGAAAAGTGTGCTAAAATCGCCAAACTAAAGGGCCGAACCGTCATATAATCTGAAAATATGGGCTTAACACGAGGGAGAAGGGGGTCTAGAAAAACGACCCATCTCCCCTTAAGCCTTTAGAGTTATGGGATTTGGGCCTGGCACCTCCATGTACGGTCACGCTAATAAGTCATGTCCCGGTTACCATTATGTTTGGCTTGCTCTGTGCTGTATTAATGTCTGTCAGATGTTGAATAGGGTGGGTAAGTGTAGGAACATGTTGGTATATTTCACTCGATATGAAGAAATGAAGCTTTGATATTGCTGATGCCAATTATTGATAAAAATATACTTGGTGCCGAGACATCACTTATTAGCGCGATTGTACCTCCTCTCATCCATACCTAACCCATGCTCTGTGCTGTATTAATGTCTGTCAGATGTTGAATAGGGTGGGTAAGTGTAGGAACTTGTTGGCATTTCTCACCCAGAAAGAAGAAATTATGTGTAAATATTGCTGACGCGAATTATTGATCAAAACATAATTGGTGCAGAGACATGACTTATTAGGCCGACTGAACTGAAGGGGGAATCGGGAAGCAATAGTTTACATTGTGTATCTGTCCACGCTTCTTCCGTGTAATGCAGTACCGAATATGGCATACAGATGACTTTCTGGTATTATAGTCAATGTCGGAATAACTTGTAACATATTAAGTAACACCCCGTTCTTAACATTAATCATCAACTACAAACCCCAATGCACTTGAATAAACGAATGAAAGCATAATTATGGTCCTCCCGGGATTCGAACTCGGGACACCACACCCAGTGGTGTGGTCTAAACCATCACACCACCAACAATATCATTAACCCCTTCAGCACTGTGACGTACTATTATCTTATCTCATTCTGGTTACCATTATCATTAACCCCTTCATTATCATTAACCCCTTCATTATCATTAACCCCTTCATTATCATTAACCCCTTCATTATCATTAACCCCTTCATTATCATTAACCCCTTCATTATCATTAACCCCTTCATTATCATTAACCCCTTCATTATCATTAACCCCTTCATTATCATTAACCCCTTCATTATCATTAACCCCTTCATTATCATTAACCCCTTCATTATCATTAACCCCTTCATTATCATTAACCCCTTCATTATCATTAACCCCTTCATTATCATTAACCCCTTCATTATCATTAACCCCTTCATTATCATTAACCCCTTCATTATCATTAACCCCTTCATTATCATTAACCCCTTCATTATCATTAACCCCTTCATTATCATTAACCCCTTCATTATCATTAACCCCTTCATTATCATTAACCCCTTCATTATCATTAACCCCTTCATTATCATTAACTCCTTCATTATCATTAACCCCTTCATTATCATTAACCCCTTCATTATCATTAACCCCTTCATTATCATTAACCCCTTCATTAACCCCTTCATTATCATTAACCCCTTCAGCACTGTGACGTACTATTATCTTATCTCATTCTGGTTACCATTAGCCGATTTTCTTTAGCTTACACTCCTCCTCTAGGACTCAAATGGGTATATACGATCTGAATAAACCTTCTGAATAACATATAGGTCTTGTTAAGGGGAGGTTTTTAGTTTGGTCTCTGGATATCCATCAAGCTTAAGATTACACCCCCTTGAGCCCCTTTCAAGATACATTTGTACATTTTTCGGTAGAAAAATGTCCCGGCTGAAAGCCGGTTCCTCTTAAATTACAGGCTCGCTATCGCTCGCCAGGATAAAATCGACACCTAAATGGCACTAAAGGTCTTAAAATTGACAGAAATGGGTCGAAGGTTCTTAAAATCGTCAAAATAATGGGGCGGACGTCTTAAAATTAGAAAATATTGGGGCTAAACATGAGGGAGAAAGGAGTCAAGAAAAAAATCCCTCAAGTGGAAATCTCCCCTTAAGCTGTACACAATCGTCTAATTTCAACCAGAATCACAGGTAACCAGACGACATCGTACTGAGGGTCGCAGCTGCTGTATACATCATTAAGGGGGGTCACCCGCTTTTTTATCTTTCTCTCCTTTTCTCTCTTTCTCAGGCTTGTATCCATTCGGCCCCATTCAGCCAACTGTTTTAATACGTGTATCCCCATCAAGGTGTCGATTTCTTCCTGGCGAGCGATAGCGAGCCAGCATTATATGGAGAAATCCGGCTTCGCCGGATAAATTTTTCTATCGAAAAATGTACAAATTTAGCTTGCTGTCAAAACAAAAATATACATATGCTGGCTCGCTACCGCTCGCCAGGAAAATATTGACTCCTGGATGGGTATAAACGTCTTAAAAGTAAAACAGTAGGCTGAATGGGGCCGAATTAATAAATGCCAAAGAGAGAGGGAGAGAAAGAAAAAAAAAGCGATGTGGGCCCCCTTAATAAAACTACCTAACTGACAATCTATCTACTTATCTATCGTCAGACGCCATGATTCCAGAGGGGGCCATCATCACAATTAACCACTTGCGAGTTTCAGGCTATAAGGAAGTTGGAGCCGTGGACATCGATATTTATCAGAATACGGATGTAGTACATATTATATAAATTCATAAAACCCAATTCAAAGTACTTTTTATCCATCAGAAACAGACATTATTATTGCATTTCCGTTTAATATCGATGTTTGCGGCTCCAACTTCCTTATAGCCTGAAAATCGCAAGTAGTCAATTGTACCGCCTTCATGTTCCTCTGTCATCCGTCAGCCGGCGCCCCTCATCCCACCCAAAGTGCAGTGGCGCCTTAGTTAATGGGGGATGGGCCTATTAATTTGCTCATATATTGCTCTTTCCATTCACATATGCATAGCCTACGTGAGTTGCAGTTGGGATGTGTGTACATGCTTAGATTGATATGCAGGATTCGAAGTTGCATAATAAATCGTAGGCAGTGTCCACCATTCTTTAACTGCCTTCGTGGTGTAATGCATAAGGTGTTGATATTCGGTGTGAGCGTCCTGGGTTCGAATGCACGGACTGCCACATGTGTTTGTAATATTTCATTAATCGATTTTAGGAGTAGAGTTGGTTGTTGGAAGGAACATAATAATATACTGTATATCTTTTTATAATATATTTTAGTCTCCTCCCTAAACCTCCATCAAGCTTAAATAAAACACACCCAAACCCTCCTGCAAGATCAAATTGTACATTTTTCGAAAAATTAAATCCCGGCCTAAGGCCGATTCCTCTTAAATTACAGGTTCGCTATTACTCGCCAGGAAAATATCGACACCTAAATGACACGAAAATCTTAATATTGATAAAGAAATGGAGCGAAAGGTCTTGAAATCGCCAAACTAATGAGGCGAACATCATACAATCTGAAAACTAATGGGGCTAAGCATGAGAAAGAATGGGGACCAGAAAAATGACCCATCTCCCCTTAAGAATTATTGACGTTATAAGCTGTGGGGTTGTAGGAAAGCTGAAAGCTGTAACAAGAAATAGGGTGGTCAGCATGGAAGTGAAGAAGTCCTTGCATGACAGTGTGGTAATCCCGACACTGACTTACGGAAGCAAAGCATGGACGTTGGTGGCGAGACTCAGACCAAGAGTGAGAGGGGTGGAAATGAGTTACTTGAGAAATGCCTGCGGAGTTACATGGGGGGATAGACAGACAAAAGTGGGAGGTGTGGTGTGGAGGTAGATGTGCTGGAAAGTGTGAAAAGGAACACCTTGAGATGGTTCGGCTATGTGGAACGTATGGGAAGCGAGAGAATGACTAAGAGGGTGTACGAGAACGAGGTGGAAGGACAGAGAGGGAGAGGGAAACCGAGAGAGAGGTGGAAGGATGGAGTGAAGAAGTATGTGAATGAAGGCAGTGCTGGTTGGGAGGAGGGGCGTCGACTGACTGGGGACAGAGGTGCATGGGGGCGTTTTGTTCGTGGCCACCCCTTCGGGGATCACGGCGTCAGGCAATAGATAGATAGATAGATAAGCTGTGGGGATAATAGATGCAGGAGGATGTTCCCTACTGCTGGGGGGGGGGGGGGCTCTTCAAAATACACACTGGCATGTTACATTTCGTCATGTTTGCTTGTTTGTACCTAAACAGGTTCACTACATCCGGAATGCCTTCCAAACAAGTTTTATGGACTTTTCCTAGTTGATATCTCACGCCTTAGACTGTTAGAGCTTGTGCAACTAGAAGCAACATAGTATAAACACACACAAACAAATAAGTAAGATATATTTATGGTTCAATCATGCGTTCCCTCTCACCTTTCTTACCATATATATATATATATATATATATATATATATATATATATATATATATATATATATATATATATATATATATATATATATATCCATATATATATATATATTTTTATCTATATCTATAAATACATCTATCTATCTATCTATCTATATATATCTATCTATCTATCTATCTATCTCTCTATATATATACCGGTATATATATACTGTATATTCCTCTTTTCTCAATCATGGCTCCAAGATACATAAACTCTTTTTACTACTTCAAGTTGTTCTCCATTAACCTAAATATTACAAACAGTGTCTCCTTCTCTTTCTACAACTATCACTTTGGATTTATCCACATCAAATGTAAAGTACATCACCGGTACAGAAGGGGTTAATCACTCACTTTACTATCGGTAACCTCTCTCATTCTGTTAATCAACCAACATTCTAATATATACCTTAAGGGGAGGCAGACCGTTTTTCTGGACCCCCTTCTCCCTCATGTTTAGCCCCACTAGTTTTGAGAATACAAGACGTTTGGCCCATTAGTTTGGCGATTTATACACCTTTCGCCCCATTTTGTTGTCAATTTTAAGACCTTTCGTGCCATTTAGGTGTCGATTTTTTCCTGGCGAGTGATAGCGAGCCTGCAATTTTAAGAGGAACCGGCCTTCGGCCGGGAATTTTTACTACCGAAAAATTTACAAATTTATCTTGAAGGGGGGTCTAGGGGGTGTTTTTCTAAGCTTGATGGAGGTCTAGGGAGGAAACTAAACAAATATATGAATAAATGAATTAATAGACCAAACAAACGGCTAGGCTCCCCTAAATTACCAGCTTAAATAAACAAGAATTCAATGATGCCGTAGCCTTGAGGCATGGGTGGCCAGTTTCGAACCTGCCGCTGATATGTGCATGTGGTGAAATAAACAACTCAGACCACTGTATGAGCTGTAAGAAAGGAGGATTCATCTGTATCCGGCATGATGAAGTACGAGACATCACTGCACAAATGCTGGACGAGGTGTGCCATGATGTCAGAATCAAACCGGAACTTCTGCCAATGGACGGACAGCGCTTTTTTTTTTTATGTGATTGAGGGAGGCAAAAGGCAGAACTGCCTATAGCGAGTGCCTCCCCCATAGTTGAAAGAGTGACAGGGCCAAAATCAAGGGATGTTCGATCCAAAATGCCTGGACACACGGAGTTTGAAGCCATTTAAGTCATAGGAAGAGGGAAAGACTGATTCTGGGAGAGAGTTCCAGAGCTCAGCTGTTGAGTAGAAGAAAGTTTGAGAGTAACGTTTCACTCTTGGGTTGGAGAGTTGCACAGAGTAGGGGTGGGATTGAGTTGCAAGACGGGTACCACGTGCCCTACGTAAAGGAGGTGGTATGCACTGGGATAGCTCTGAGGAACACTGATTATTATAGTAGCGATAGAATAGCGAGAGAGATGCAACATTGCGGCGGAGAGAGAGAGATTGCAGAGAGTTGGTAAGTGGACGGGAGTTAATGATACGAAAGGCCTTCCTTTCAACTTTGTCTAGGAGAGCGGTGTGAGAGAAACCTCCCCACACATGTGAACAATACTCAATACAAGGGTGCACTATGCCCCTGTACAGAGCAAGAAGCTGTGCAGGGGAAAAGAACCCCCTCAGGCGGTTGAGCACACCCAGCTTCTGGGAGGCTGCCTTAGCAAGACTGGTAATATGGTCCTTCCAAATGAGAGCAGAAGAAAAAGAGACACCAAGAATATTGAGAGAAGATGAAGGGTTGATTTTTGTATTGTTGAAGAATAAGGGATAGTCCGCTGGGAGATCCTGACGGGTAGATAGATGGAGAAATTGGGTTTTGGAAGCATTAAAGTTAACAAGGTTTTCTCTGCCCCAATTGGAAATAGTATTTCGATCAGAATTTAAGAGTTCTATGGCTTCATTACGTTTGTCGTTGAGGGATTGCTGGCTGGGGCATTCTGAAAAACTAAAGGAGTAGTGTAAGGTTGAGTCGTCTGCGTATGAATGGATGGGAATTAAGGTACAGTTAAGGAGATCATTTATAAAAATTAGAAAGAGAATAGGAGATAGGACAGAGCCCTGAGGAACACCGGAGTTTATAGGGTGAGGAAGTGAACAATGGCCGTCCACAACCACATGCTTGGCCCACAATACTGCAAATACTTCAAATGAAGCAAGAGTGGACGTAAGTGCTCGAGGTTTTTGGACGAGGGGACAACGGGCTTTTATCGACATCAGAATCTTCAACCCAAGAGCACAAACATATCGTGAGCGAGGACTCAAGGCGGCATACTTGAGAAACGAAAGTGAGAAGAAACGCTCTTATGAAGATTTTTTTTTGAACAGGGATCAAGGAAACTTTACACCTCTGGTCTTCTCATCGTCGGGAGGAATGGGACCTTCTGCAAGTGTCTTCTATGCCAGATTAGCTGAACAAATATCGGAGAAAAAGCGCCAGCATAGAAGCCAAGTCATAACTTGGATGAGATGCTGGCTCTCTTTCTCTCTTCTCAGGTCTGCACTCCTATGTCTCAGGGGTACAAGGTCCTCCCCGCTACGGAGGACAAGAGTGAGGGACTTGGACTTTGAAATGGTCGTGGCGGAGGGCCGAAGTGGGGAACAACTAGGTTGATTGTAGGGAGGTACTGGTACAATAAGATAAACTATAATGTAACTAGAATAAGATAGATTGTACACCACATTATAACTGTCACCTTAATAAAAAAAAAATAAATAAAAAAGAAGAAAGAAGGAAAGGAAAAACAAATAGAAGGAAACATGCTTACATTACTGAAATGTTTGTGGACATGCAGTAATGCAAGCAATGGTCACTCTTCTGTAAATCTAAAATGGCTTACTTAAGAATGGGAAAGGGGTGGAACCTTCTATTTTTTTTTCTGAGTGTGTGTTTATATATACTATACATATACTGTTTATATATATATATATATAATATTATACTGTATATATATATATATATATATATATATATATAAATGGCAAGTTCTGTCTGTTTCCCTCAGTTTTCAAGACAGAGAGCCCATACTTGGCATTCATACTAAGGGGGTACCGGAATAGGTTTTAAGCTGGGGGAGGGGGGGGCAGAGCCCGCCAACTCCCTAAGTTTTCAAGATGTAGAGCCCATACTTTGTATGCCTACTATTTTTTGTTTATTTTTATATATATAGCAGCCGTAGCCGGTACAGCAGTGGTTAAGGGGAGATGGGCGGTCTATTAATTCCTGTATTCCTTTATTTCTTAGTTTCCTCGCTAGATTTCCATCAAGCTTAGAAAAACACCCCCTAGACCCCCCTTCAAGATTTTTTTTTTTTTTTTTTTATATTTTTCGGTGGAAAAATGTCCCGGCCGAAGGCCGATTCCTCTGAAAATTTCAGGCTAGCTTTCGCTCGCCAGGAAAAATCGACACCTAAATGGTACAAAAGGTCTTAACATTGAAAATGAAATGGGGCGAAAGGTGTTAAAATCGGCAAAATAAATGGTCGAACGTCTTATAATCTCAAAACAAATGGGGTTTAATAAGAGGGAGAGAGGGGACCAGAAAAACGACCCATCTCCCCTTAAACAGGCATAATAATTGATCACGAACTATCCTGACACACTCCTCTCCCCCCCCTGCCTTGGCCTACAGGGAGCTAATTATTTTTATTTAAGGGGAGATGGGGCGTTTTTCTGGTCCCCCTTCTCCCTCATGCTTAGCCCCATTAGTTTTCAGATTTAAGGATGTTTGCCCCCTAACTTTTGTCGATTGTAAGACCTTCCGCCCCATTTCCTTATCAATATTAAGACCTTTCGTGCTATTTAGGTGTCGTTTTTTTCCCTGGCGAACGATAGTGAGCCTGTAATTTAGGAGGAGCCGGCCTTCGGCCGGAACAATTTTCTACCGAAATATGTAAAAATTATCTACGAGGGGGATCTAATGGATGTTTTTTTAAAGTTGGAGGCCTAGTTAGGAAACTAAAAAGATAATAAATATATGAAATAATCGACTAAAAAATAAACCCTCCCCCCTTAAAGCCACGTTTTCTGTCACCACCACCACCACCACCACCACTATCTCCCACCACCACCACTACCACCACCACCACTATCTCCCACCACCACCATCACCACCACTACCACCACCACTACCACTACCACCACCACCACCACCACCACTATCACCACCACTACCACCACCACCACCACCACCACCACCACCACCACCACTACCACCACCACCACCACCACCACCACCACCTCCCAACACAGCGGAAAGGTATTGTATTACACCATTAACCCTAAATGTGTACATGTTTTTGTAGACAAATGTTCCGGTAAAGCCGGATTTCTCCATACAATGCTGGCTCGCTATCGCTCACCAGGAATAAATCGACATCTGGATGGGGATAAATGTCTTGAAACAGTTGGCTGAATGGGACCGAATGGATACAAGCCAGAAAAAGAGAAAAAAGGAGAGGAAAAAGGCAGGTGACCCACCTTAAGCGCGTCATAATACTCTGGGGGTTGTTGTTGTTGTTGTTCCCAAAGCTGCCTGGCCGAACAGCCCCGAGTCCCTAAGGAAGGCCATGGCCACGGTCGGGCTTTCCCACAGAGCTCTCAAGGAGTGTAGATTGTGTTGTTGGCGTAAGTGGTTGTGTGAAATGCAGTCTTCTATGATGTGTTTAATGGTATGGGGTGCTGTGTTACATCCCGGGCAGGTGTCGACGACGGAGTCATCCAGTCTCTTCTGATAGCTCAGAAGAGCTGGATGGTGTCTGCATCTCAGCCTGGCCGGTGGACTCTGTCCTCGCGAGGAAGGGAAGATTCAGAAGGATGGATTTCGGGAGGTCGTGCCTGCAGCTGCGTGTTGTCTATGAGTGAGTGGATGGAACGGCGAGAGATATGAGCATGGATGTGCTTCTGGAAACTGGTTTGGGGTGGGCAGGGAGGGAGAGAAGATAGTATTTGTGTGTGATAGCGTGTGCTGGGTGTTGTTTTAATGTTTCTTGGTGTCTGTGGATGTGTTGCCATGTAGTGTAGTGGGTGGTGTTGGTTCGTGGAGGCTGCTGCCTAGAATTGAGTGCCTCTCATATCCAGATGGTCTTTGACTTTGAGGACTTTGGTTTCTTGATGTAGGTGATCTGTAAGTGTAGTAGCTGTGCAGCCTGTGATGATTTTTAGGGCTTTATTTTGAATAGTCTGTCAGGTCTTATGATGTGTTTCAGCTAGGTTAGCAGCCCAGGCCGGGCTTGCGTAAACTATCACTGATCTTATGTATTGTTTGTAAACTGTGGTGGTGGTTTCTTAGTTGTGTCCAAATTTTGTGTGGGCAAGTGACCTGAGGGCGTTAAGTCTGGGTGTCAGTTTATTTTTCATGTTTGTGGTGTGCTGTTTGAATGTCATTTGAGTATCATATTTTACTCCTAGAATTTTGGGTGAGTGTGTGTTTGTTAGGGGTGTGTTGTTTATGGTGAGTTGCGGGGAGTATGCGTGATCTGTCCAGCTTGTGAGGAGGGTTGCAGTGGATTTGGCTGGGGCTAAATTAAGTCTGTAGTGCACCAGTCATGTAATGTGTTGAGATACTGTAGGGTTGAAGGAGACTTGTTTGTCTGCCTGGGTCTTGGTGTGTGCATGTGAGTGTTATGTCGTCTGCGTAGGAGGCTATCTTTATTTGGGGTGTATTGGGTGTATTTATATCACGCTAGGGGTTAAGGGGACTTTTTAGTGTGTTTTCTAGACTTCCATCAAGCTTGAAATTACACCCCCTTGACCCCCTTTCAAGATAAATTTGTACATTTTTCGGTAGAAAAATATCCCGGTCGAAGGCCGATTCCTCTTAAATTACAGGCTCGCTGTCGCTCGCCAGGAAAAAATCGACACCTAAATGGCACGAAAGGTCTTACAAGTTACATAAATGGGGTGAAACTTCTTAAAATCGCCAAACTAATGGGCCGAACGTCTTAAAACATAAAAAAACAATGGGGCTAAACATAAGAGAGAAAGGGGTAAAGAAAAAAAATCCCTCAAGTGGAAATCTCCCCTTAACCCATTCAGTACCGGTGACGTCCTTTTCATTATATGCTGGTAAAATTTAGACGATTATAATTATTCAGTTTGAAAAGGGCCACCTGCAACTGACCACTTGCGAGTTTCTGGCTATAAGGAAGTTGGAGCCGTAAACATCGCTATTAAACAGAAATGCAATGACAATATAGGTTTCTGATGGATAAACAGTATGTTGAATTTGATTTTATGTGTATATAAATACACTACAACCATATTTTATGTGTATATAAATACACTACAACCGTATTTTATGTGTATATAAATACACTACAACCGTATTTTATGTGTATATAGATGCATTACAACCGTATGTTATGTGTATATAGATGCATTACAACCGTATTTTATGTGTATATAGATGCATTACAACCGTATGTTATGTGTATATAGATGCATTACAACCGTATGTTATGTGTATATAGATGCATTACAACCGTATGTTATGTGTATATAGATGCATTACAACCGTATGTTATGTGTATATAGATGCATTACAACCGTATTTTATGTGTATATAGATGCATTACAACCGTATTTTATGTGTATATAAATACACTACAATCGTATTTTAGCTGGTAATTCTGCTAAATATTAATGTCTGCAGCTTCAACTTCCGTATAGCATGAAATTCGCAAGTGGTGAATTAGGCTTCGAAATATCTAACCTAACCCTTTATACTACCACAGATTATTCTTAAGATGCACAACATCGTCTAAATATAGCTAGAATATAATTAAAAAGACGTCGCTGGTACGTCAAAGGGTTAACCCCTTCTGTACCGGTGATGTGATTTTCAAAATATTCTGGAAACTATTAGACGATTTTGTTCAGCTTAGGAAGGATGTCTACTCAATAAAAAGCTTCATACTATCTCAATTTATCTTTTTAGCTACCATATGTCCTTTCTAAGCTTAATAAAACCGTCTAAATGTAGCTGTAATCAAATAACAAAGACGTCGCTGGTACTCAAAGGGTTAAGGGGACAGTGGCTGTTTGTTTGGTCTATTAATTCATTTATTAATATATTTGGTTTTAGTTTCCTCCCTAGACCTCCATCAAGCTTAGAAAAACACCCCCTTCAAGATAGATTTGTACATTTTTCTGTAGACAAATTTCCCGGCCTGGTTCCTTCTAAAATTAGAGGCTCGCTACCGCTCGCCAGGAAAAACACCGACACCTAAGGAGCTCAAAAGGATTTAATAATGACAACAACAAAAATGGGGCGAAAGGTCTCAAAATCGCCAAACTAACAGAACGAACGTCTTAATTAAAACCTCAAAACTAATACGCTAAACATGAGGGAGAAGGGGGTCCAGAAAAAGTGAGTGGTACCCCCTTAAATATATATATATATATAAAAGAAAGTCGTCATATTTCATTGGCGAGTGTACACAAAATCTATCTTTCTAAATGCAGTCTTAAGGGAGCCCACCTCGCTTTTTTTCTCTTTCTCTCCCGCTCTATTTGGCTTGTATCCATGCGGCCCCATTCAGCCTACTGTTTTAAGACGTTTACCCCCATCCAGGTATCAATATTTTCCTGGCGACCGTAAAGCGAGCCAGTATATATATATTTTTGCTTTGACAGCAAGCTAAATTTGTAAATTTTTCGATAGAAAAATTTCTCCGGCGAAGCCGGATTTCTCCATACAATGCTGGCTGGCTATCGCTCGCCAAGAAGAAATTAACACCTGGATGGGGATAAACGTCTTAAAACCGTTGGCTGAATGGGTCCGAATGGATACAAAGCCAGGGAAAGAGAGAAAGGAGAGAAAGATAAAAAAAAAAGCCTGTGACCCCCTTAAAATAACCCAAGTATGCACCAAAACAAAATAATTCATGATAGACTAATTTTATATTGGTCTTTTGTGTTTTTATCCCAAACCAAGTGAATTATAATACTCACGAGAACGTGTAGCATATATTAGTGTTTTTGTTTGTCCTGTATTGTATTTCATTTATCCTCTCATTCTCCCCAAGACTTCCTACATGGTATAGTGTATTGTTTTAGTGATGATTTATTATTATATATGGCTATTTATTATTATATATGGCTATTTATTATTATATATGGCTATTTATTATTATATATGGCTATTTATTATTATATATGGCTATTTATCATTATATATGGCTATTTATCATTATATATGGCTATTTATTATTATATATGGCTATTTATCATTATATATGGCTATTTATTATTATATATGGCTATTTATCATTATATATGGCTTTATTATTATATATGGCTATTTATTATTATATATGGCTATTTATCATTATATATGGCTATTTATTATTATATATGGCTATTTATCATTATATATGGCTATTTATCATTATATATGGCTATTTATTATTATATATGGCTATTTATCATTATATATGGCTTTATTATTATATATGGCTATTTATTATTATATATGGCTATTTATCATTATATATGGCTATTTATTATTATATGGCTATTTATCATTATATATGGCTATTTATCATTATATATGGCTATTTATTATTATATGTGGCTATTTATCATTATATATAGCTATTTATTATTATATATGGCTATTTATTATTATATATGGTTATTTATTATTATATATGGCTATTTATTATTATATATGGCTATTTATTATTATATATGGCTATTTATCGTTATATATGGCTATTTATTATTATATATGGCTATTTATTATTATATATGGCTATTTATTATTATATATGGCTATTTATCATTATATATGGCTATTTATTATTATATATGGCTATTTATTATTATATATGGCTATTTATTATTATATATGGCTATTTATCATTATACAGTATATGGCTTTTTTTTTTTTTTTTTTTTTTTTTTTTTTTTTTTTTTTTATATTCCAACTACTCCCTCTCGGGCATAGGCTGAGAGCCTGTACATTCCACCGCTCAACACGGTGAAGCCCGTGAGGTCTTGTTCCAGCCTGGGGAGTGAGACATGTGAAGCATCCATCATGGCTCAAAGCAGCTCCATCTCTGAAGCGGCTGGTTGCTTCGCTCAAGTGCTTCACCGTCTCACCCTCCAGACTCAGACCCTCACTCTCAGAATGCCACCTATTGAGCAGTGAACTGCTCAATATTATTATATATGGCTATTTATTATTATATATGGCTATTTATCATTATATTTGACTATTTATTATTATATATGGCTATTTATCATTATATATGGCTATTTATTATTATATATGGCTATTTATTATTATATATGGCTATTTATCATTATATATGGCTATTTATTATTATATATGGCTATTTATTATTATATATGGCTATTTATCATTATATATGGCTATTTATTATTATATATGGCTATTTATTATTATATATGGCTATTTATTATTATATATGGCTATTTATCATTATACAGTATATGGCTATTTATTATTATATATGGCTATTTATTATTATATATGGCTATTTATCATTATATATGGCTATTTATCATTATACAGTATATGGCTATTTATTATTATATATGGCTATTTATTATTATAATTATGGCTATTTATCATTATACAGTATATGGCTATTTATTATATATGGCTATTTATTATTATATATGGCTATTTATCATTATACAGTATATGGCTATTTATTATTATATATGGCTATTGATCATTATATATATATATTTTTTTTTTTTTTTTTTTTTTTTTCTATAAAATTATTCCAACTTACTTCCTCTCGGGCATAGGCTGAGAGCCTTAACATTCACCGCTTTACAATGAACAGTGAAGCCTGTGAGGTCTTGTTCCAGTCTAGGGAGTGAGACATGTGAAGCACGTAGAGTACAACGAGCACCTGCCATCTTGCCTTCACATGAGGCACGGTGCTGACTCATGGCCCGAAACGACCCCATCTCTGAAGCCACCTCGTTCCCGTGCTTCACTGTCTCACCCCCTACACTCGGACTCTCACACTTACACACACAAAACGCCACCTGTTGAGCAGATATCTCATCAGGCATTGCACCCCTATAGCATATTTTGAATATGGGAATATTCATACAGTGCTATTTAATCAGGGAACAATGAGGGTATTTTTTATTGACGTTTCGGTGGGCTTGTGTTAATGCACTGATACCAGGTACAGCACAAATTCCATCCCAATAATATCTTCCCATTGATACATCGGGATTTGAACCCGGGACCTTTGGATTACCAGGCCAGTGGCAAGACCACTCCACCACACCTCCCCTATGGCTATTTATTATTATATATGGCTATTGATCATTATATATGGCTATTTATTATTATATATGGCTATTTATCATTATATATGGCTATTGATCATTATATATGGCTATTTATTATTATATATGGCTATTTATTATTATATATGGCTATTTATCATCATATATGCTATTTATTATTATATATGGCTATTTATTATTATATATGGCTATTTATCATTATACAGTATATGGCTATTTATTATTATATATGGCTATTTATTATTATATATGGCTATTTATTATTATATATGACTATTTATCATTATACAGTATATGGCTATTTATTATTATATATGGCTATTTATTATTATATATGGCTATTTATCATTATATATCGCTATTTATCATTATATATGGCTATTTATCATTATACAGTATATGGATATTTATCATTATATATGGCTATTGATCATTATATATGGCTATTTATCATTATACAGTATATGGCTATTTATCATTATATATGGCTATTGATCATTATATATGGCTATTTATCATTATATATGGCTATTTATTATTATATATGGCTATTTATTATTATATATGGCTATTGATCATTATATATGGCTATTTATTATTATATATGGATATTTATTATTATATATGGCTATTTATCATTATATATCGCTATTTATCATTATACAGTATATGGCTATTTATCATTATATATGGCTATTGATCATTATATATGGCTATTTATTATTATATATGGCTATTTATTATTATGTATGGCTATTTATCATTATATATGGCTATTTATCATTATACAGTATATGGCTATTTATCATTATATATGGCTATTTATCATTATATACGATGGCAATTTATAATTATATATGGCTATTTATCATTATATATGGCTATTTATCATTATATATGGCTATTGATCATTATATATGGCTATTTATCATTATATATGGCTATTGATCATTATATATGGCTATTTATTATTATATATGGCTATTTATTATTATATATGGCTATTGATCATTATATATGGCTATTTATTATTATATATGGCTATTTATCATTATATATCGCTATTTATCATTATACAGTATATGGCTATTTATCATTATATATGGCTATTGATCATTATATATGGCTATTTATTATTATATATGGCTATTTATTATTATATATGGCTATTTATCATTATATATGGCTATTTATCATTATACAGTATATGGCTATTTATCATTATATATGGCTATTTATCATTATATATGGCTATTTATCATTATATACGATGGCAATTTATCATTATATATGGCTATTTATCATTATATATGGCTATTTATCATTATACAGTATATGGCTATTTATCATTACATATGGCTATTTATTATTATATATGGGTATTTATCATTATATATGGCTATTTATTATTATATATGGCTATTTATTATTACATATGGCTATTTATCATTATATATGGCTATTTATAATTATATATGGCTATTTATCATTATAGAGTATGTCTATTTATCATTATATATGGCTATTTATCATTATATATGGCTATTTATTATTATATATGGCTATTTATAATTATATATGGCTATTTATCATTATATATGGCTATTTATTATTATATATGGCTATTTATAATTATATATGGCTATTTATCATTATATATGGCTATTTATCATTATATATGGCTATTTTAAGTTGCCTGATAATTAAGAAGCAGTAATGCTGGACGATAGGAGTACTGTATGTAACGTTTCTGGGATATCACAGATAAATATTTCGTATTTTGTGCCAAGGCCTTATAAATAATCCAGTGGTGGTATGGAAAACGCAGCTTAACACAGTGACACACACACACACACACACACATTCACGCACACACACAGTTTCACACACACTCACACGCAAATACGCTCATGTACTCTCTCTTTCTCTCGACATCAAAAGTGACACACACACACTTTCACACACACGCTCACGTACTATCTCTTTCTCTCAACATTAAAAGTACTAAATAAGTTAATAGTTTTACGCTCAGCTTTTGATAAACACAATTACGAAACATCTAAACATTACTCTAACATAATGTGTAGCTTTCCTAAATATAATGATGATCCCCGTGAAGGATCAACCGTCATAAATAAAGAACATGTACTTCCTGGCCTTGGCATTAAATTGCTTTCCGAGAGTAGTCACATGTTGAGTCATAATTATACATATTGGTGTGTGAGTTGATGTTCTTGTGCAATACTGTACATGCGTGAATGTGTGTGTGTGTTTATATATATATATATATATATATATATATATATATATATATATATTTCTAGTCTCTCAGTGGGGATCGAACCATCGACCATCAGGATAATAGCCGACGCTTTAATCAATTACACCACGGCAGTCAAAAGACACTCAGCCTTCTATCCTATTTATGTTAGGGAGAAGGGAAACCCACTAGGCGAATATATTTCAATTCAAACCTAGTTGTAGGATCCATATTTCCAGAATACCATACACGGATTTTTTAGTGTCCCGACGCAACTCGGGTAGAAATTGATTTCATTTAATTCTAACCCACAAAGCATGAGAGTTACAAATATTGAGAAATTATCACAAATACACGTGAGCCACTAAATGTCGGCTATCATCCTGATGGTCGATGGTTCGATCCCCACTGAGAGACTAGAAACATTTAGTGGCTCACGTGTATTTGTGATAATTTCTCCATATATATATATATATATATATATATATATATATATATATATATATATATATCTGCATGTACAGTATATAACAAGAACATAAGTATGCACACAGGTATACCTGGTGCACATGTACACACAATGAAGGTCAATAGGTTACACTAGAGAAGACTTAACAACTACAGGTACACTGATCATTATAAGGGGGGTATTTTTAGCGCCAAGGTCATGTGGGTATACGAGAGAGAGAAAGAGAGAGAGAGAGAGAGAGAGAGAGAGAGAGAGAGAGAGAGAGAGAGAGAGAGAGAGAGAGAGAGAGAGAGAGAGAGAGGCCACAATACATTCCCCTAATATACCAATTTTTTGTTTATGTGTATGAAGGAGACACAAGGCAGGCTGCCAGTAATGAGTGTCTTCTCCAAAGCCCAAAGAGTGACAGAGAGCCTAATTCAAGGTACGTTGGGGTCAAAATGCCTGGACACACGAAGTTTAAAACAGTTTAATTCATAGGATGAAGGAAAAATTGATTGAGGGAGAAAGTTCTAGAGTTTACTTGTTGAGTAGAAGAAATACTGAGAAAATTTGTTAAGTCTTGAGTTGGAGAGCTGGACAGAATATGGGTGAGATTGTGTTGAAAAGTGGGTGCCTCCCGCTTGCACTGAGAGAGCTCTGAAGAATACCGATTGTTGTAATAGCGATAGAAGATTGAAAGAGATGCAACATTGCGGCGTGTAGAACAGATATTTCAGAGAATTAGTAAGAGGTGGTGTGTTGATGAGATGGAATCCTTTAGTCTCTACCCTTTGGAGAAGTGCGGTATGAGGGGAACTTCCCCACGCATGTGAACAATACTTAGGGGTGGCAGACCGTTTTTCTGGATCCCCTTCTCCCTAATGTTTAACCCCATTAGTTTTGAGATGTTAAGATATTTGCCCCATTAGTTAGTCGATTTTAAGACCTTTCGCCCCATTTCGTTGTCAATTTTAAGACCTTTTGTGCCATTTAGGTGTCGATTATATCCTGGCAAACGATAGCGAGCCTGCAATTTTAAGAGTAATCGGCCTTTGGCCGGGATATTTTTCTACCGAAAAATTTACAAATTTATCTTGAAGGGGGGGGGGGGGGGTCCACAGGGTGTTTTTCTAAGCTTGATGGAGGTCTAGGGAGGAAACTAAAAAAATATATGAATAAATGAATTAATAGACCAAACAAACGGTCTGCCTCCCCTTAATACATGGGCGCACTGTGCCCCTATATAGGGCAAGAAGCTAGTGCACGGGTAAAGATCCCACGGAGACGGTTGAGCACACCCAACCTCTGGGAAGCCGTTTTAGCAAGAGTGGTGATATAGAACAGTATATGTATATGGTCCCATCTGTAGGCTACTGTGTGAGTCTGGAATAAAGCATTATTATTATTATTATTATTATTATTATTATTATTATTATTATTATTATTATTATTATTATTATAGTCCTTCCATGAAAGATTAGAGGAAAAAGAGATACCAAGGTTATTGAGAGGTGATGAAATACTCGGATGCATACACCCACGCGCCCGCACACATGCCAATATATATATATATATATATATATATATATATATATATATTCTCTCTCTCTCTCTCTCTCTCTCGCACTTCGTAACGGAGCATATCTTTCACAATCAATCAACATTACTAATAAGGGCACTTCTAACAACATACAGTACATCAGGAACTTCTAACAACATACAGTACATCAGGAACTTCTAACAACATACAGTACATCAGGCACTTCTAACAACATACAGTACATCAGGAACTTCTAACAACATACAGTACATCAGGCACTTCTAACAACATACAGTACATCAGGAACTTCTAACAACATACAGTACATCAGGCACTTCTAACAACATACAGTACATCAGGAACTTCTAACAACATACAGTACATCAGGAACTTCTAACAACATACAGTACATCAGGCACTTCTAACAACATACAGTACATCAGGCACTTCTAACAACATACAGTACATCAGGAACTCGCGCATAAATCTGAGAATACCTTGTGGCTTCCGAGTATCTCATAGTAACAGTAAACATGCAGGTATTGTGTGTGTACCGTGATGCAACAGACAGACACGTGTAGGTGAAGGTCGGACGCACACATATTATTTCTTGGAGCCTATACGATATTCGGGGTAGCGTTTGGAAATGTACTCAGTAGATCCTGGAACAATATTCTTGAAGGGGAGATGGGCCGTTTTCCTGGTCTATTAATTAATTTATTTCTGTATTTCTTAGTTTCCTCTCTAGATCTCCATCAAGCTTAGAAAAACACCCCCTTCAAGACAAATTTGTACATTTTTCGGTAGAAAAATGTCCCGGCCGAAGGCCGATTCTTATTAAAATTTCAGGCTCGCTCTCGCTCGCCAAGAAAAAATCGACCCCTAAACAGCACAAATGGTCTTAAAATTGACAACGAAATGGGGCGAAAGGTGTTAAAATCGCCAAACTAATGGGCCGAACGTCTTATAATCTCAAAACAAATGGGGCTTAACACGAGGGAGAAAGGGCACTAGCAAAACGACCCATTTCCCCTTAATGGATTAATGTTAATTTGCCACTCGCTCCTAAGGCCTCCCAACCCTCTGTGCAATGACGGGCATTAGAAAGCCATAGATTTTTGTCGTATATCCAAAATTAAAGCTAAAACCTGTTCATCATGATCAAACTGATACACTGATGGCAAACAACCCTAAACAAAATGTGTACATTTTTCGATAGATGTCCAGGCCGGAGACCGGTTCCTCATAAAGTACAGGCTCGCAAGGAAAATCGACTCCTAAATGACTCAAAAAGTCTTAATATTGACAACATAAATAAATTGGGGCGATAGGTCTTAGAATCGCCAAACTAATGGGCCGAATGACTAAACATCTGAAAATGAATGGGGATGAACACGAGGAAGAAGGGGCACCAGAAAAACGACCCATTTCCCCTTAAACACAAGACATGTAGAGATGGAGTCACAGGCTGAACACGTACTTCTCCTCCAGGAATTTGTTTTGAGAATCTATGAGTGTGACTGTGAGAATGAATGATGAATGAACGGAATAATTGTTTTATGTGGAGGGTTTTGTTATTTTTAACTGGACCCCCTTCTCTCTTATGCTTAGCCCCATTATTTTTGAGATGCTAAAACTTCCGGCACACTAGTTTTGTGATGTAAGACTTTTCACCTAATTTCTTTGCCAATACCTTTCGTGCCAATTGTGTGTCTATATTTTTCCTGGCAAACGATAGCGACCCTGAAATTTAGAAGGAACCGGCCTTTGTCCGAAAAATATATACAATTATTCGTAGCGGTTTTTTGGGGGGTGTTTTTAAGCTTCATGGAGGTGTAGGGAGTAAACTTAAAAACAAACAAATACATAAATTATATATACATATATACATAATTATATATACATATATACATAATTATATATACATATATACATAATTATATATACATATATACATAATTATATATACATATATACATAATTATATACATATACATAATTATATACATATACATAATTATATACATATACATAATTATATACATATACATAATTATATACATATACATAATTATATATACATATATACATAATTATATATACATATATACATAATTATATATACATATATACATAATTATATATACATATATACATAATTAATTAATAAATACATAAACAAATAAATTTAAATCTCCCCTTAAATAATATATATATATATATATACCGGTATATATATTATACTGTATATATATATATATATATATATATATATATATATATATATATATATATATATATTATACTGTATATATATATATATATATATATATTACTGTTCACCTCTGTGGGGTGGAAGTGGAGTGGTTGCATTGAGGCAGTTGGACAAAATTCAAAATAAAGCTATTAGATTAATCAATAACCCTGCAATCACATGCAGGACCTTCCTACATTATCCATACGAAGAAACGTTGCATCCCTTGCATTATTCTACAGATATTTTCACAGCAATTGTTCCGAGGAACTTGCTTCAATTGTGCCGCCTCTCCACATCTTTCCGTGTAGAACTAGGGCAGCTGAGAGCGCCCATGAATTTACACTTTCTCCTCCACAATGCAGAACTTCTGCTTATCAGAATTCATTTATCCCCAGAGCTACTACTCTTTGGAATTCACTTCCCTCGAATTGCTTTCCACAAACTTACAATCTGCAAATGTTTAAATCCAGTTGTTACAAACATTTTATGAATGGAGGATGCCTTTAGGCACATGGACCTTTTTGTTTTATCTGTGTTTTTCCTTCCTCCGTTCCTTGTCTCTTTAAAAAAAAAAAAAAAAAAAAAAAAAAAAATATATATATATATATATATATATATATATATGTAAGTTGATGGTGGTGTAATGGTAATGATGAATTAATTATGGTGTTGAGAGCCCCCGGAGATGATGAAGCCCAAGTATCTTCAAAATACATAAATACAGTCTTTGTATGTCAAGGTTAGTTAAGTGCTCTCCATAAGTATGTTGGCATTAAATCAACAACGGGAAAGGTGGTACACTGGTCTAGTTTTTATGGTGGTAGGCTACTGTACTGTACGGTTGCGCTAATAAGTCATGCCCAGCTGTCATTACCTTTGGCTTGCTCTGTGCTGTATTAATGTTTGTCAGATGTTGAATAGGGTAGGTAAGTGTAGGCACATGTTTGTATATTTTACTCGATATGAAGAAATGAAGCTTAGATATTACTGATACCAATTATTGATCAAAACATACTTGGTGCCGAGCCATCACTTATTAGCGCAACTGTACACGGATAACCCGGAATGCTTGAGGCCTGCTGGAGTCGTGCTTGCATCAACCCTATAATTAAACCATAAACAGATATTTGCCTTGAGAACAATACAATAAAAATAGACATATATAAAAATAAATAAATAAATAAATAAATAAATATATATATATATATATACTGTACATATATACAGTATATATATATATATATATACTGTATATATATATATACTGTATATATATATAATTATTATATATATATATATATATATACGGTATATATAATATATACCGGTATACAGTATATACTGTATATATATATATATATATATATATATATATATATATATATATATAGAGAGAGAGAGAGAGAGAGATAGATGGAGAGAGAATACACTCCAACAAACCCGATCTTCTTTTCCTCACTGAAACTCAGGTATCTGAAGCAACTGTCAGCAGCCCCTTCTCTGTATCTTCCTACTTTCTCTATCCTAGCTTCAAAGCCTAGTGAGTCTGTAATTTTAAGAGAAACCGACCGAAAAATGTATAAATATATCTTGGAAGGGGTCTAATTTTTTTTTTTTAAAGATTGATGGCGGTCTAGGGAGGAAACTAAAAAATATATATATGAATAAATTTATTAATAGACCAAACAAACGGCCACTGTCCCCTTAACAGGTAGCCGCCACGTTTTAGAGAGAGAGAGAGAAAGGTGTTTGTTATTATGAGAGGAGACACTTACACGGTGGTGATGTAGCTTAGAGGGGGTGCTAGTTGCTTTTTCTGGACTCCTTTCTCCCTCATGTTTAGCATTTCCTTTTGAGATTTTAAGACGTTCGTTCCATTAGTTTGGCAATTTTGAGACCTTTCGCCCCATTTCTTTGTCAATATTAAGGCCTATCGTACCATTTAGGTGTCGATTTTTTCCTGGCGAGCGATAGCGAGCCTGTACTTTTGGAGGGAACCGGCCTTCATCCAGGACATTTTTCTACCGAAAAATTTACATATTTATCTTGACAGGCGGTCTAGGGGGTGTTTTTTTAAGCAGTACCCCCTTAAAGAAGTAGAAGTTGCCCCCTTCCCTCAACTATCAAGGGACTGGAGTTCTGGAAAAGGGGCTCCAGTTCTAACGCTATTCTTGACTTATACAGTGTGCTGGCTTAATAATCCAGAAGGGGTGATAGCCTCTGAAGTCCTAGTTTAAGGGGGGTGACCTGCTTTTTTTCTCTCCTTTTCTCTCTTTGTCTGAGTTGTATCCATTCGGCCCCATTGACCCTACTGTTTTAAGAAGTTTATCTCCATCCAGGTGTCGATTCTTTTTGGCGAGCGATAGCGAGCCAGCATTGTATGGAGAAATCCTGCTTCGCCGGAGAAATTTTTCTATCGAAATATTTATAAATTTACCCTGCTGTCAATTTTTTTTATAAAATTGTACTGGCTCGCTACCGCTCGCCAGGAAAAAATCGACACCTGGAGGGGGGATAAACGTCTTAAAACAGTAGGCTGAATGGGGCCGAATGAATACAACCCAGAGAGAGAGAGAGAGGACAAAAAAGCGAGTGCTCCCTTAACTAACTAACTAACTATCAGCTTGTGTTAGCCCACACGTCGTTCCACCAGAGTGTCTGTGTATGGATTATGGTCGGAACTTAATCACTGAGTACCAGCGACGTGTACTATATATTATTCTAGATATATTTAGACGCTATTATGCAGCTTAGGAAGGATCTATGGTAGTTAAAAGGGATGGTCGAGGTAGTTTGAAGCCTTATTGTTGCTAGAGGTATATCCTAAGCTAAATAAAACGCTGTAAAAGTGGCCAGAATAGGATGAAAAGGACGTCCCTGGTACTCAAAGGGTTAATCACTTCACGGTCGTCAAAGGTTGCACGTAATCTCGTAGTTAAAGTAGAATAAGTATTATAATGTACCTAGGTTAAGAAAAGTATCTTTAGATTTTCAGCCTCAAGACTGCAAGCGAACAAATAACTAACAATTATTATTATTATTATTTTATTACTATTGTTATTATTATTATTATTATTATTATTATTATTATTATTATTTTATTATTATTATTATTATTATTATTATGATTATTATTATTTTATTATTATTATTATTATTATTATTATTATGATTATTATGATTATTATTGTTATTATTATTATTATTATTATTATTATTATTATTATTATTATGATTATTATGATTATTATTATTATTATTATTATTATTATGATTATTATTATTACACATAATAAACAAACACGCACACACATATATACTGTATACAAAGGCACCCACAATGACGCACACATATAAATAAACATACCCTCACATATGTGATATGCACGCACACAAGAACCCAATGATACACACACACACACACACACACACACACACACACACACACCAACACCCACCACACACCCTGTAATAGAACACAGTTTTCCATATAAGTCAGTGTGAATCATTTTGATAATTGTTCTAAGAATATAAACCAGGAACTGACGCACAGACCTTGTGGCTTGTGGGTATGGTGGGGGTAGTGCTTGTGGGTATGGTGGGGGTAGTGCTTGTTCTTGGTTTATCACTCTTTGTATACAGTATATATATTAATATATTTTTGAGTTTCCTTGCTAGACCTCCATCAAACTTAAAATAACACCCCCTAGACACTCTTTCAAGATACATTTGTACATTTTTCGGTAGAAAAATGTTCCGGCCGGAGGCCGATTTCTTCTAAAATTACAGGCTCGCTCTCGCTCGCCAGGAAAACATCGACACCTAAATGGCACGAAAGGTCTTAATATTAACAAAGAAATGAGGTGAAAGGTCTCAAAATAGCCAAACTAATGGAACGAACGTCTTAAGATCTCAAAACTAATATGCTAAACATGAAGGAGAAGGGAGTCCAGAAAAAGCGACTACCTCCCCCTTCACAGTACCAGTATATACCATCAATATACTAAGGTGTGATGCAATATACTACCGCCCCCTTCACAGTACCAGTATATACCATCAATATACTGAGGTGTGATGCAATATACTACCGCCCCCTTCACATTACCAGTATATACCATCAATATACTGAGGTGTGATGCAATATACTACCACCCCCTTCACAGTACCAGTATATACCATCAATATACTGAGGTGTGATGCAATATACTACCACCCCCTTCACAGTACCAGTATATACCATCAATATACTGAGGTGTGATGCAATATACTACCGCCCCCTTCACAGTACCAGTATATACCATCAATATACTGAGGTGTGATGCAATATACTACCGCCCCCTTCACAGTACCAGTATATACCATCAATATACTGAGGTGTGATGCAATATACTATACACCCCTTCACAGTACCAGTATATACCATCAATATACTGAGGTGTGATGCAATATACTACCACCCCCTTCACAGTACCAGTATATACCATCAATATACTGAGGTGTGATGCAATATACTACCGCCCCCTTCACAGTACCAGTATATACCATCAATATACTGAGGTGTGATGCAATATACTAGCGCCCCCTTCCCAGTACCAGCATATACCATCAATAGACTGAGGTGTGCTGCAATATAACTCTACGCCCTTCACAATACCAGTATATACCATCAATATACTGAGGTGTGATGCAATATACTACCGCCCCCTTCACAGTACCAGTATATACCATCCATATACTGAGGTGTGATGCAATATACTACCGCCCCCTTCACAGTACCAGTATATACCATCAATATACTGAGGTGTGATGCAATATACTACCGCCCCCTTCACAGTACCAGTATATACCATCAATATACTGAGGTGTGATGCAATATACTACCGCCCCCTTCACAGTACCAGTATATACCATCAATATACTGAGGTGTGATGCAATATACTACCGCCCCCTTCACAGTACCAGTATATACCATCAATATACTGAGGTGTGATGCAATATACTACCGCCCCCTTCACAGTACCAGTATATACCATCAATATACTGAGGTGTGATGCAATATACTACCGCCCCCTTCACAGTACCAGTATATACCATCAATATACTGAGGTGTGATGCAATATACTACCACCCCCTTCACAGTACCCGTATATACTATCAATATACTGAGGTGTGATGCAATATACTACCGCCCCCTTCACAGTACCAGTATATACCATCAATATACTGAGGTGTGATGCAATATACTACCACCCCCTTCACAGTACCAGTATATACCATCAATATACTGAGGTGTGATGCAATATACTACCGCCCCCTTCACAGTACCAGTATATACCATCAATATACTGAGGTGTGATGCAATATACTACCGCCCCCTTCACATTACCAGTATATACCATCAATATACTGAGGTGTGATGCAATATACTACCGCCCCCTTCACAGTACCAGTATATACCATCAATATACTGAGATGTGATGCAATATACTACCGCCCCCTTCACAGTACCAGTATATACCATCAATATACTGAGGTGTGATGCAATATACTACCGCCCCCTTCACATAGTATAGGTAGTAGGGGTAGGCAGCCCCGCCCAGGGAAGTACTACCGCCAAGGTTTCGGGAGACTCAGGGAATAGCCTGAATTCCATTTTCTCTCCCAGGCCTTGGTAGCTGGATACATATCTTTCTGCCTCACACATCAGGGGTATCAGGAAAACCCTCTTTATATAACATACACATCCAACTTCACGACATTGCCCTACATCGCTATCCTCTATCCATAAAATACTACTACTCCCACTACATATCATACATGTAACACCATACACTTACCTTATAAATATGGCAGTACAATTGTTAAGAGCAAACCTGGTGGTCCCTTGGATATCCACCCCCGGCAGGGTTGGGTTATTGACACAGGGCCCTCCCGGTCGTCATCATGCGACTGTGTCAAGAGCATTGCAACGTCCCAAAGCTGCTTGTCAGTACAGCTATTTCTTTAGTAATATAAGGGGACTTCACTCTAACATCAATTCTGTACACCAATTTCTTCAAGCAGAATCCCCTACTCTCCTTTTTTTGACAGAGACTCAAGTAACATCCACATCTGACACATCTAGATTTAATTTTCCAGGTTATCAACTGCTCCAAAATTTCAGACCTAAAGGTGGTGTATGTTGCTTCGCAAAATCTGAAATTGCCCTGGAGGAGGTTACTAGTTTCAATTGTCCCTATTTTGATTATTCTATATACAAATTAATTTCTGCTGGTAAATTTAAATACATATGTTGCATCTACCGTTCCCCAAATACTCCTCCAGAGCAAAGTCTTTTTGATTCTCTGTCCTCACAATTCAGTGTCCTCAACTTAAATGCTTCTTCTGAAATCACTGTGTTGGGTGATTTTAATGTCCATAATGTTGAATGGCTCACTCATTCAGCCAGGACTGATGATGCTGGTCTTGAATGTGAGCTATTTGCAGACTCATTTAATCTCATTCAACTAGTCAACCAACCCACCCGTGTACCAGATAATCCTAATCATAATTCCCACCTACTGGACTTATTTTTAACAACCAATTCAGAAAATTATGATGTTACAGTGAGGTCCCCACTTGGATCTTCTGATCACTGTCTGATACAGGCCACCTGTCTATCACCTACCACACCTTCCCACTCTGAACCTGTTTTGGTGACTAAATGGCATTACGATAGGGCAGACTGGGAGGGTCTTCAAGGTTTCTTTATTGATATTCCCTGGACCTCTTTCTTTTCTAATGATGCACACTCCACCTTGAGCCACATACAAGATTTTGTAAAAATTGGAATGGAAACTTTTATTCCTCATCAAAAGTACAGTAAAAGATCTAATTCACCTAAATGGTTTGACCATAATTGTGCTAGAGTAACTGAACAAAAAGCAATAGCCTACAATGCATTCACGAGATCAAAAACACATGAAGCCTTTAATTACTTTAGAAACATCAGAAATCATGCCAAAACTGTATTAAACCTAACTAAATCAAACTTTCTCCATAAGCAGGCAAATAAACTTCTAAATAATCCAAATGATAACAAAATATTTTGGTCTACTCTTAACTCATTCAAATCCAACTTCACTACTGCTTCATCCATTCCACCATTAAAATCTCTGACAGGCAATCTTGTAAGTGACCCACGAGGTAAAGCTAACCTTCTTGCGGATATTTTCTCCACCAACTCAACCTTAGATGAAATAAATCAAGATGTCCCTGTACTTAATTTTAATTCGCCTGAAATTCCCTCACTTAAGATCCACACCAGACATGTCAAAACTATTTTGCAGAATCTCTCAGTAGATAAGGCTCCTGGTCCAGATGAAATTCCTCCAATAGTACTTAAGAATTGCTCCTTGGTGCTCGCTCCTGTATTGGCAAAATTTTTCCGTCTGTGTACTCATACCTCATGCTTCCCAGTACCCTGGAAAGAAGCAAACATCCATCCAGTTCCTAAAAAAGGTGCCTCTTCAGATCCATCAAACTACAGACCAATAGCTATAACTTCCACTCTTGGCAAAGTTTTTGAAATTATATTAAATAATCACATAATTAAGCATCTGGAGAATGATAAATTAATCAGTGATAGGCAATATGGTTTTAGACGATGTCGATCAACTGCAGACATTCTTTGCCTTCTTACGCATCAAATCAACCAAGCTACAGACCAACATGGTGAAACACATACAATAGCACTGGATATATCAAAGGCATTTGATAGAGTCTGGCATCAATCCTTATTGTCGAAGATGTCACACTACGGCCTTGCATCATTAGTTCCACTAATTTCTTCTTATCTTCATAACAGAAAAATACGTGTAATGGTAGATGGCCTTTATTCTCAATTTCACTCAATAAATGCTGGTGTTCCCCAGGGATCAGTTTTGGCCCCAACTCTGTTCCTCATTCATATCAATGATCTCATATCTACCACTCATAATCCAATACATTCCTACGCAGATGACTCAACACTCCACAGTTCCTTCACATTTACCAATTCTTTCACCCAACCCGATCTTATAAATTCAAAAATAAACACTGCAATTTCTCTGAACCAGGACCTTTCTAGAATTAATGAATGGGGACAAGAGAATCTAGTTTCCTTTAATGCACAGAAAACCAAGTACATTCAATTTTCTAACCGACAGAATCTCACTGACTCCCATATATTTTTTAATGATGTAAATATTCCCACTTCCCCTAGTATTGACATTCTCGGTGTAACATTAACTACTAACTTGAGCTGGACACATTATGTTAGAAGCATTGCTAAGAATGCCTCTAAAAAAACTGGGACTCCTGTACAGAGTTCGAGAATTCTTCACTGACGAGCAGTTGGCCGTAATATATAAAAGTCATGTGCGCTCTCAGATGGATTACTGTTCACCTCTGTGGGGTGGAAGTGGAGTGGTTGCATTGAGGCAGTTGGACAAAATTCAAAATAAAGCTATTAGATTAATCAATAACCCTGCAATCACACAGGACCTTCCTACATTAGCCATACGAAGAAACGTTGCATCCCTTGCATTATTCTACAGATATTTTCACAGCAATTGTTCCGAGGAACTTGCTTCAATTGTGCCGCCTCTCCACATCTTTCCCCGTAGAACTAGGGCAGCTGAGAGCGCCCATGAATTTACACTTTCTCCTCCACAATGCAGAACTTCTGCTTATCAGAATTCATTTATCCCCAGAGCTACTACTCTTTGGAATTCACTTCCCTCGAATTGCTTTCCACAAACTTACAATCTACAAATGTTTAAATCCAGTTGTTACAAACATTTTATGAATGGAGGATGCCTTTAGGCACATGGACCTTTTTGTTTTATCTGTGTTTTTCCTTCCTCCGTTCATTGTCTCTTAAAAAAAAATAAAAATAAAAAAAACAGTACCAGTATATACCATCAATATACTGAGGTGTGATGCAATATACTACCACCCCCTTCACAGTACCAGTATATACCATCAATATACTGAGGTGTGATGCAATATACTACCACCCCCTTCACAGTACCAGTATATACCATCAATATACTGAGGTGTGATGCAATATACTACCACCCCCTTCACAGTACCAGTATATACCATCAATATACTGAGATGTGATGCAATATACTACTGCCCCCTTCACAGTACCAGTATACCATCAATATACTGTGATCAATATACTACCGCCCCCTTCACAGTACCAGTATATACCATCAATATACTGAGGTGTGATGCAATATACTACCGCCCCCTTCACAGTACCAGTATATACCATCAATATACTGAGGTGTGATGCAATATACTACTGCCCCTTCACAGTACCAGTATATACCATCAATATACTGAGTGTGATGCAATATACTACCGCCCCCTTCACAGTACCAGTATATACCATCAATATACTGAGGTGTGATGCAATATACTACCGCCCCCTTCACAGTACCATACCAGTATGTACCATCAATATACTGAGGTGTGATGCAATATATACTACCGCCCCCTTCACAGTACCAGTATATACCATCAATATACTGAGGTGTGATGCAATATACTATCGCCCCCTTCACAGTACCAGTATATACCATCAATATACTGAGGTGTGATGCAATATACTACTACTACCGCCCCCTTCACAGTACCAGTATATACCATGAATATACTGAGGTGTGATGCAATATACTATAACCCGCTTCACAGTACCAGTATATACCATCAATATACTGAGGTGTGATGCAATATACTACTGCCCCCTTCACAGTACCAGTATATACCATCAATATACTGAGGTGTGATGCAATATACTACCACCCCCTTCACAGTACCAGTATATACCATCAATATACTGAGGTGTGATGCAATATACTACCACCCCCTTCACAGTACCAGTATATACCATCAATATACTGAGGTGTGATGCAATATACTACCACCCCCTTCACAGTACCAGTATATACCATCAATATACTGAGGTGTGATGCAATATACTTGAGGGGAGGTGTGGTGGAGTGGTCTTGCCACTGGCCTGGTAATCCAAAGGTCCCGGGTTCAAATCCCGATGTATCAATGGGAAGATATTATTGGGATGGAATTTGTGCTGTACCTGGTATCAGTGCATTACCACAAGCCCACCGAAACGTCAATAAAATACCCTCATTGTTCCCTGATTAAATAGCACTGTATGAATATTCCCATATTCAAAATATGCTATAGGGGTGCAATGCCTGGTGAGTTATCTGCTCAACAGGTGGCGTTGTGTGTGTGTAAGTGTGAGAGTCCGAGTGTAGGGGATGAGACAGTGAAGCACGGGAACGAGGTGGCTTCAGAGATGGGGTCGTTTTGGGCCATGAGTGAGCACCGTGCCTCATGTGAAGGCAAGATGGCAGGTGCTCGTTGTACTCTACATGCTTCACATGTCTCACTCCCTAGACTGGAACAAGACCTCACGGGCTTCACTGTTCATTGTAAAGCGGTGAATGTTAAGGCTCTCAGCCTATGCCCGAGAGGAAGTAAGTTGGAATATAGAAAAAAAAAAAAAAAAATAAAAAATACTACCGCCCCCTTCACAGTACCAGTATATACCATCAATATACTGAGGTGTGATGCAATATACTACCGCCCCCTTCACAGTACCAGTATATACCATCAATATACTGAGGTGTGATGCAATATTACTACCCGCCCCTTCACAGTACCAGTATATACATCATATACTGAGGTGTGATGCAATATACTACCGCCCCCTTCACCAGTACCAGTATATACCATCAATATACTGAGGTGTGATGCAATATACTACCGCCCCCTTCACAGTACCAGTATATACCATCAATATACTGAGGTGTGATGCAATATACTACCGCCCCCTTCACAGTACCAGTATATACCATCAATATACTGAGGTGTGATGCAATATACTACCGCCCCCTTCACAGTACCAGTATATACCATCAATATACTGAGGTGTGATGCAATATACTACCGCCCCCTTCACAGTACCAGTATATACCATCAATATACTGAGGTGTGATGCAATATACTACCGCCCCCTTCACAGTACCAGTATATACCATCAATATACTGAGGTGTGATGCAATATACTACCGCCCCCTTCACAGTACCAGTATATACCATCAATATACTGAGGTGTGATGCAATATACTACCGCCCCCTTCACAGTACCAGTATATACCATCAATATACTGAGGTGTGATGCAATATACTACCGCCCCCTTCACAGTACCAGTATATACCATCAATATACTGAGGTGTGATGCAATATACTACCGCCCCCTTCACAGTACCAGTATATACCATCAATATACTGAGGTGTGATGCAATATACTACCACCCCCTTCACAGTACCAGTATATACCATCAATATACTGAGGTGTGATGCAATATACTACCCCCCTTCACAGTACCAGTATATACCATCAATATACTGAGGTGTGATGCAATATACTACCACCCCCTTCACAGTACCAGTATATACCATCAATATACTGAGGTGTGATGCAATATACTACCACCCCCTTCACAGTACCAGTATATACCATCAATATACTGAGGTGTGATGCAATATACTACCACCCCCTTCACAGTACCAGTATATACCATCAATATACTGAGGTGTGATGCAATATACTACCACCCCTTCACAGTACCAGTATATATACCATCAATATACTGAGGTGTGATGCAATATACTACCACCCCCTTCACAGTACCAGTATATACCATCAATATACTGAGGTGTGATGCAATATACTACCACCCCCTTCACAGTACCAGTATATACCATCAATATACTGAGGTGTGATGCAATATACTACCACCCCTTCACAGTACCAGTATATACCATCAATATACTGAGGTGTGATGCAATATACTACCACCCCCTTCACAGTACCAGTATATACCATCAATATACTGAGGTGTGATGCAATATACTACCACCCCCTTCACAGTACCAGTATATACCATCAATATACTGAGGTGTGATGCAATATACTACCACCCCCTTCACAGTACCAGTATATACCATCAATATACTGAGGTGTGATGCAATATACTACCACCCCCTTCACAGTACCAGTATATACCATCAATATACTGAGGTGTGATGCAATATACTACCACCCCCTTCACAGTACCAGTATATACCATCAATATACTGAGGTGTGATGCAATATACTACCACCCCCTTCACAGTACCAGTATATACCATCAATATACTGAGGTGTGATGCAATATACTACCACCCCCTTCACAGTACCAGTATATACCATCAATATACTGAGGGTGTGATGCAATATACTACCACCCCCCTTCACAGTACCAGTATATACCATCAATATACTGAGGTGTGATTGCAATATACTACCACCCCCTTCACAGTACCAGTATATACCATCAATATACTGAGGTGTGATGCAATATACTACCACCCCCTTCACGGTACCAGTATATACCATCAATATACTGAGGTGTGATGCAATATACTACCACCCCCTTCACAGTACCAGTATATACCATCAATATACTGAGGTGTGATGCAATATACTCGTACATGTGTGTGTGAAGGACGTAGGGGAGGTGTGGTGGAGGGGTCTTGCCACTGGACTGGTAATCCAATGGTCCCGGGTTTGAATCCCGATGTGTCAATGGGAAGATATTATTGGAAGATATTATTGGGATTGAATTTGTGCTGTACCTAGTATCAGTGCATTACCACAAAGCCCACCGAAACGCCAAATAAATACCCTCATTGTTCCCTGATTAAATAGCACTGTATGAATTTTCCCATATTACAAAAATATGCTATAGGGGGGCAATGCCTAGGGAGTTCATTGCTCAATAGGTGGTGTTCTGAGAGTGAGGGTCCGAGTTTAGGAGGTGAGACAGTGAAGCACTGGAGCGAGGCAGCTTTAGAGATGGGGCTGCTCCGAGCCGTGAGTGAGCAACTAAGCCCCATGCATCCTGTGAAGGTAAGATGGCAGGGGCTGTTTGCAGCTAAAAATGCTTCACATGTCTCACCCCCTAGACTGGAACGAGACCTCACGGGCTTTACCGTTCAATAACGGTTTAATATACAGACTCTCAGCCTATGCCCGAGAGGGAGTAGATGGAATATAGAAGAAAAAGAAACATTACGATATTGTCTAATTGAGCTTTAGACAACCTACGCAGCTCATAAACACTATAACTACATATGCATATCATTAACCCATTCAGTACCGGTGCCGTCCTTTTAACTTTATTCTAGCTACTGTTTGACGATTTTATTCAGTTTTAAAAGAGCCTTCAGCAATTAACAGGCTTCGTACTATCTCACTAAACCCATTTTACCCCCACAGATCCTTCTAAAACTGCACAAAATAGTCTAAATATAGCCAAAATAAAATAGATAAGACATCGCCTGTACAGAACTGGTTAATTAAAGTATCTCAGGTTAGATCTTCTGCAATCATGTGCATTAATCCATTTGTACCCCCAATCATGCGCATTAATCCATTTGTACCCCCAATCATGTGCATTAATCCATTTGTACCCCCAATCATGCGCATTAATCCATTTGTACCCCCAATCATGCGCATTAATCCATTTGTACCCCCAATCATGCGCATTAATCCATTTGTACCCCCAATCATGTGCATTAATCCATTTGTACCCCCAATCATGCGCATTAATCCATTTGTACCCCAATCATGCGCATTAATCCATTTGTACCCCCAATCAGGGGCATTAATCCATTTGTACCCCCAATCATGTGCATTAATCTATTTGTTACCCCCAATCATGCACATTAATCCATTTGTACCCCCAATCATGTGCATTAATCCATTTGTACCCCCAATCATGTGCATTAATCCATTTGTACCCCCACTCATGCGCATTAATCCATTTGTACCCCCAATCATGCACATTAATCCATTTGTACGTACCCCCAATCATGTGCATTAATCCATTTGTACCCCCAATCATGCGCATTAATCCATTTGTACCCCCAATCATGCGCATTAATCCATTTGTACCCCCAATCATGGGCATTAATCCATTTGTACCCCCAATCATGCGCATTAATCCATTTGTACCCCCAATCATGTGCATTAATCCATTTGTATCCCCAATCATGCGCATTAATCCATTTGTACCCCCAATCATGCGGATTAATCCATTTGTACCCCCAATCATGCGCATTAATCCATTTGTACCCCCAATCATGCGCATTAATCCATTTTTACCCCCAATCATGCGCATTAATCCATTTGTACCCCCAATCATGCGCATTAATCCATTTGTACCCCCAATCATGCGCATTAATCCATTTGTACCCCCAATCATGTGCATTAATCCATTTGTACCCCCAATCATGTGCATTAATCCATTTGTACCCCCAATCATGCGCATTAATCCATTTGTACCCCCAATCGCTCAGTGAATCTATGTTTATTAAGGGAGCCCACCTCGCTTTTTTTCTCTTTCTCTCCCTCTCTCTTTGGCTTTTATTTATCTATTCTGCCCCATTCAGCCTACTATTAAAGACGTTTACCCCCATCCAGGTGTCATTATTTTTCTGGCGAGTGGTAGCGAGCCAGCATATACTGTATATATTTTTGTTTTGACAAGCTAAATTTGTACATATTTCGATAGAAAAAATTCTCAGGCAAAGCCGGATTTCTCCATACAATGCTGGCTCGCTATCGACATCTGGATGGGGATAAACGTCTTAAAACAGTTGACTGAATGAGGCAGAATGGATACAAGCCAGGGAAGGAGAGAAAAGGAGAGAAAGAGAAAAAAGCCGGTGACCCCCCTTAATTTCACTCCTACACCAATCACCTTCCAACAAATAATAATGAAAGCAAGCATGTGATCCACCGGGATTCGAACCCGGGTTACCACATACAAATTTTAAACACTCTAACCATTACACCATCAAGGCAGTACAGTACCAGACTCTGACATCTAACATTTACACAACAAATGCACTTTTCTTATTTCATCATGAAACTGTTTACGAAATGATCCTTCAATATTCAACTGTTTGGCCTGTGTTGGCTGGATTATAATAGGCACTGGGGTTGCCTAGGTTTCCTTCTAACCCGTTCAGTACCACGGGCGTCCTTTTCATCATATTTTGGCAACTATTAGACGATTTTAGTCAGCTTAGGAAAGACCTCTAGCAATAATAAGGCTTCAAACTATCTCAACCAACCCTTTTAACTACCACAGATCCTTCCTAAGCTGCATCATATCATCTAGATATAGCTAGAAAAAAATAGAACAAACATCGCTGGTACTCAAAGGGTTAAAGGGGGTATACTAAAATAAAACTCAATAACACATAATTTCTTTTTAATCAATAGGCTGTGATACCCTAAGAATTATGGTTGTTTGGATCCTGCAACTTGTGCATCAATTGAAATACATTCTCCAAGTAGGATTCCCCTTCTCCTTAATATAAATAGGAACATGTTAAGATCCCTTTATCACGCCGTGGTGTAGTGGATTTGTAACTTGGACACTCGTTCTGAATGTCGGAGGTTTCAGTCCGGCTGGTAGTATGAAAATAAAATGAAAATAACAATAAATAAAAAAAGAAAAAAAGAAAATATATATATATATACTGTATATATATATATATATATACTGTATATATATATATATATATATATCATATATCATAGAACATACAGTAGATTACACGTGTATATACTGTAGAAGGTCAGGACTCAGGAACATATTAATTGCATGTTACGTCATTGACTATTTAGCTTGGTTGAACTGCAGCATGATCACTATGTAGGTGGCCACACAACTCAAGATCTGGGGAGAACAAATAGTAATATGAGAGAGAGAGAGAGAGAGAGCGAGAGAGAGAGAGAGAGAGAGAGATAAATAGATAGATAGATAGAGAGAGCGAAAGAGAGAGAGAGATAGATAGAGAGCGAGAGAGAGAGAGAGATAAATAGATAGAGAGAGAGAGCGAGAGAGCGAGAGATAGATAGATAGATAGAGAGCGATAGATTTTTGCATGTATTCGTTATTATTCTAGTTTCCTCCCTAGACCTCCATCAAATTAAAAAAAAAAAAAATCCATTAGATCCCACTTCTAGATTAATTTGTACATTTTTCGGTAGAAAAATGTCCCGGCCGAAGGCCGATTCTTCCAACATTACAGGCTCACTATCGTTCGCCAGGGAAAAAATCGACACCTAAATAGCTGGAAAGGTCTAAATTATTGACGAAGAAATGGAGCGAAAGGTCTTTAAATAGACTAACTAATTGGGCAAACATCTTAACATCTGAAAACTAATAGGGCTAAACATTAGGGAGAAAGTGGTCCAGAAAACCGGCCCATCCCCCCTCTAAAGATTTTTTTGCCTACCTATAAGGAACAAGGTATAGCAATTATCTCCATGAATTGATTTTTTCTTCATTGGTAACGTTGACTAAGCCCTAGATTTCTTTTTAAGGGGAGGCAGTTGGTTTTTCGAGTCTTCCTCCTCCCTCATGTTTAGCCCTATTAGTTATGAGATTTCAAGACATTCGCCTCATTAGTTTGGCGATTTTCAGACCTTTTGCCCCAAGCCTTTGCCAATATTAAGACCTTTTGTGCCATTTAGGTGTCAATTTTTTTCCTGGCGAGCGATAGCGAGCCTGTATTTGAAGAGGAATCGGCCTTCGGCCGGGACATTTTTCTACTGAAAATTTTACACATTCATATTGAAGGGGAGTCTTGTAGGTGTTTTTTTTAAAGTTTGATAGAGGTTTAGAGAGCAAACTAAACCCCTTCCTTAAACCATTGAGCCGAACCAGTAAATTATGCTGCACAATACCGTCTGAGCTCCCTTAACAAAACTTTAATTAAAAAGCAGCCAAGGAAGAATATATTGTTATTGTCAAAATGCATCATAATATTCTAAGGGATAATACAATAGAGTGTGACAGGATTTATTGGCGATGCCCTACACAGCTCTTTATATCAAGAATCAGTCAATAGAGTGTGACAGGGTTTATTGGCGATGCCCTACACAGCTCTTTCTATCAAGAATCAGTCAATAGAGTGTGACAGGGTTTATTGGCGATGCCCTACACAGCTCTTTCTATCAAGAATCAGTCAATAGAGTGTGACAGGGTTTATTGGCGATGCCCTACACAGCTCTTTCTATCAAGAATCAGTCAATAGAGTGTGACAGGGTTTATTGGCGATGCCCTACACAGCTCTTTATATCAAGAATCAGTCAATAGAGTGTGACAGGGTTTATTGGCGATGCTCTACACAGCTCTTTCTATCAAAAATCAGTCAATAGAGTGTGACAGGGTTTATTGGCGATGCCCTACACAGCTCTTTCTATCAAGAATCAGTCAATAGAGTGTGACAGGGTTTATTGGCGATGCCCTACACAGCTCTTTCTATCAAGAATCAGTCAATAGAGTGTGACAGGGTTTATTGGCGATGCCCTACACAGCTCTTTCTATCAAGAATCAGTCAATAGAGTGTGACAGGGTTTATTGGCGATGCCCTACACAGCTCTTTCTATCAAGAATCAGTCAATAGAGTGTGACAGGGTTTATTGGCGATATCCTACACAGGTCTTTATAACAAGAATCAGTCAGTATGCTTCCTTTGGCAACTAAATTAATGAAGGTTATATTATAAACTTCATTAATTAGTTGCCAAAGGAAGCATACTGACTGATTCCTGATATAAAGAGCTGTGTAGCGTATCACCAATAAACCCTGTCACACTCTTCTTCTTATTGTTTAAATGTGCAGTTTGCTTGGAGGGTTGCAGTGTCTCCAGATTACTGCACAGGCGTTTTAAGAGGGGTGAAAAGAAAAGTTGTGTTAGTATAATAGGAGTTAGGAGAGATAGTAAAGATGGGTTTTATATTGTTTAGAGAGATAGTTTGTCGTCATCTTTTAAAGTCAGGGTGATTTAAGTCAAGTTGGGGGGGAGGTCAGAGATGTTGATGATGCTGATGATGATGATCGGTGGTGGTACAGTACAGTACTGCTCGGTCTGGGTGATTTAAGTCAAGGTGAGGGTGAAGTCAGAGAAGATGATGATGATCAGTGGAGGTACAGTACAGTACTGTTTTATGTGTATTTTGTTGGTGTACTGTGTGGGGATGGTTATTCAGTTGGGTGGTAATTTTATATGCTTGTGATTTTGTTTGCTGTTCTGATGAAGGTTCCTAGGGCTGAGGCGATGACATGTTTGCTGTGTTGTGGTAGGTCTCCTATGCTTGATGTTGAAAGTTCCTCCTTGTACTAACGCTTTTTGTTGGTCTTTCTGAGGTTTCTGTAGCGGTTATCCTGAGGTGGTGATGATGGATGTTGGGTCTGGGTATGGGTGGTGTTGTTTTGGCTTTTTTTTTGGGTGCTGGAAATTTGCCGTTTTGATGGTGGGGTTTCGTTGGCCTTGGCTTTTACTGTCGGTTGTTTTTGTTTGTGTCTTTTTACTGTCATTTGAGCTTTTTTCGGTTGGGATGCTCTTGGGTTGGCTGGTATTCCCAGTACTGGTACCAGTATCAGTTATTATTATTTGTTGTTGTTCCGTGGGCTGTTGCTCTGTTGAGTTGACTTGGGTCATCGTGCACTCTGGTGACTTTGGTGATGGTTGTGGGGTGGGTGAAGCTGTAGGGCTGATGTATTCGCTGCCAGTACTGGTGGTGCTGTGGTACCGGTAGTTGTATCTACCGGTACTAGAGGTGTTGTGCAACTTGTGCTAGTTGCAGCTACCGTTACTGGTGGTGTTGTGATAGCTGTAGCTACTGGTGCTGGTGGTGTTGTGGCTGTTGTAGTTGTAGCCTCCGGTACTGATGGTGCTGTGACTGTTGTAGCTACTGGTACTGTAGGTGTTGTGTTTGTTGTGGATGCAGGTGGTGTTGATGGTGATCATGTTGTTATAGTTATGGCTGCAGTATGTGATGAGTGTGATAGGGGGGGTTGTGGGACTGGGCAAAGCATATGTGGGGGGTCTGGTTGTTGTGAGGGTGGCGGTATGCTTATGTTGGTGGAAGATGGTCCACCATCTGTATCAGTGTCATTATTTTTTGTTTGTACAGCATGTTGGAGGTTGCTAATGATGAAGGCCATTATGTGTAGCTGCTCCTCCATTGGCAGTGATGTTATGGTGTTAATTATGTTGATGTGTTTGCCTTGGTCTTTGGGGTTTGGTGCTTGTGTGGTGTTTTGTGGCCTAGTGTTTGAGTTGTGTTGTGGGTGGGTGGGAAAGTTTGTTTGATAATTGTGGGATGTCATAATTGTGGGGTTTTGATTCTGTAAGATATGGGAGTATGATGTGCTGGGCCTGTAGTCCCATGTGCATTCGTGGGCCTTGTGATGTTGAGGAATAGGCTTGTTTCCCCCTAGCGGACGGTATTCTGGTTGCACAGTTTGCACTGATGCACCTTGTTCCCTTGCTGGTGGTAGTGATGCAACTTGTTCCTGGCTTTGATTTGCAGTACTGGCTCCCTGAGAGTTATTTTGGTGTTTTGCTTTTACAAATTCTGGGCAGGTGTTTGAGGTGGATGGGTGGTCTCCATTGCAGTTTGGACATCTGTATTCTGTGCTCGTGCATTCGCTCGCTGGTTGGATGTTGTTGAGTGCATTTGGCGCAACGGATCGATGTTGCTCGGCAGCTTTTGGTCATGTGGCCCCATCTTTTGCACTTCCTGCAGCAGAGGGGCGGTGGGGTGTAGGGGGTGACGGTGCGCTGGAAGGTGGCAACTTGGATAGTTTTGGGGAGGGGTGGGGGGATCGAGAAGTGATATGCGCTTTGTTTGAGGGGAACAGCTCCCCAGTAGTATAATTTTTGTCCTTAAATCTAATGATATTGACTATATTACTGCCTAGGCCTATGTCAGTTTCTTGTAGACTGCTGGTGATCTCCTCTACGGTTATGTAGGTGGGAATGCTTATGATACCATGGGAGAATTGGTGGTTATCCCTAGGTAAAGACACTGTAACTTCCCATTGTCCAATTTTGATGGTTTGTAGAGCATGTTCTATTACTGAGGTGCTAAGTCCAGTGTCAGTGTCCACTGCCAGTATGCCCTTATCTTTGTTTAGTCGTACGTTCAGGGCATTAATGTGGAGATGTTCAATGTTTTTGAAGAACTCGAGGTACTTTGTGTCCTTGGAGAAGAATGCTGTATCTTTGGGTTTGACTAGAATGGTATGAAAAGTTCGGGAGAGGTACTTACCAGCGTTGTTTGGGCTTACCGCTGGTGTTTGTTGGTCACCATGCCGCCTATGTATTTTGGATGATTTTGCGTTAGCACGAGAGTGGAAGGCACTATCTAACCATTGGTCGGGGTCTGTGGGGCAGTCAGGGTTTGTGGGGTCAGTTGTGGGGGGTTACATGTATGATAGGTGAGGTCGAAGAGGTGTTAGTAGTGAGAGAAGATAGTGAGACGTCCTCTCCAGACGCCATCTTGTTTAGAGTCCCCTAATAAGCTTATAGGCTAATACATGATTTACTTGCAAAACACCCGCTGCTTTGGTTTTGAGTGAATTAAATGGCTGTCCTGTCACACTATTGACTGATTCCTGATTATAAAGAGCTGTGTATAGTATCGCCAATAAACCCTGTCACACTCTATTGACTGATTCTTGATATAAAGAGCTGTGTAGCGCATCGCCAATAAACCCTGTCACAGACTTAGTTACTTACACTGACGAGGAGCCGAGGGGAGAGGGTGAAGAGATTCCACACCTCAAATTCTGGGTGAACACTCATAAGCTGCAGCAACAGGTCAAGCTGGAAGAATTTGGGTTAAGGAGGGTCACCTGCTTTTTTTCTCTTTCTTTGACTTGTATCCATTCGGCCCCATTCAGCCTGCTGTTTTAAGATGTTTATCCCCATCCAGATGTCAAGTTTTTCCTGGCGAGCGATAACGAGACAGCATTGCATGGAGAAATCCGGCTTCGCCGGAGCAATTTTTCTATCGAAAAATGTACAAAAAAATAGCTTGCTGTCAAAACAATAAACAAATTTGATGGCTCGCTACCGCTCGCCAGGAAAAATTTGACACCTAAATGGGGATAAACTTCTTAAACCAGTGGGCTGAATGGGGCCGAATGGATACAAGCCAGAGACAGAGAGAAAAGGAGAGAAAAAAGCAGGTCACCCCCCTTAACAGTATCTAGTCCGACGTTCTGTGGGTTATTATGATATTTAGTTTAATTGTTAGTGAGGACTTTGTAGTTTTGGACATTTTCAAGCAACTTATTTTAACTTGCCCCCTAGGCTATATCAGCGTTCTCAGCTGAAATTAACGTCAAACTACATTGACTTTAGCTCTCTCAAAAAGACTGACAACATTTTATTCTATGAAGGATATACATCATATGAGGTTCGAACGTTCCTTGATTTTGGCCCTGTCAGTCTTTTAACTCTGGGGGAGGCACTCGTCACAGTCAGATTTGCCTTTTGTCTCCGTCATCCACATAGAAAAAAATAAAAAATAAAAAATAATATATATATTATATAATTATACAGTATATATATATATATATATATATATATATATATATATATATATATATATATATATAAACGCTACCACGAATGGTTACATATACATTACGAACCCCCTTCACAGATAGAGGAAAGAAAGACTTGTCCGACTGGTGCTCAATATAAAGTCAACGTAATTTTGTCTCTAATTCCAGCTGAGAACGCACCTTAAGGGGAGATTTTCACTTAAGGGAATATTTTTCGGACCTCCTTCTCCCTCATGATTAACCCCATTAGTTTTGAGCTTTTAAGACATTCGCCCCGTTAGTTTAGTGAGTGTAAAACATTTCGCCCAATGTCTGTCAATGTAGAGACCTTTCGTGCCATTGAGGTGTCGATATTTTCCTGATGAGCGATAGCGAGCCTGTAATTTAGGAAATTTGTATAAAGCTTAATGTGGTTCTAGGAAGTTATAGTTAAGTTAAAGTTGAGGGGGGATAGACAAGTTGAGGAGGTAAGAGGTCTAGGAAGTTATAGTTAAGTTAAAGTTGAGGGGGGATAGACAAGTTGAGGAGGTAAGAGGTCTAGGAAGTTATAGTTAAGTTAAAGTTGAGGGGGGATAGACAAGTTGAGGAGGTAAGAGGTCTAGGAAGTTATAGTTAAGTTAAAGTTGAGGGGGGATAGACAAGTTGAGGAGGTAAGAGGTCTAGGAAGTTATAGTTAAGTTAAAGTTGAGGGGGGATAGACAAGTTGAGGAGGTAAGAGGTCTAGGAAGCAAACTAAAAATATCCCCTTAACCCCTTCCTTACCGAGGATGTATTTTGTTTATCCAGCTTATATTTAGACGATTTTATGAAGCTTAGGAGGAAACCGTGGTAATTAAAATGGATAGTCGAGATAGTTTGAAGCCTTTGAATTGCTATACGTCCTCCCCAAGCTGGATAAAATCGTATAATAATATCCAGATTATAATGAGAAGGACAACTCGGTACTAAAGGGGTTAAGGGGAAGCAGACCGTTTGTTTGGTCTAGCAATTCATTTATTCATATATTTTTTAGTTTCCTCCCTAGACCTCCATCAAGCTTAGAAAAAAAAACCCTAAACCCCCCTTTAAGATAAATTTCTACATTTTTCGGTAGAAAAAAAATCCCGGCCAAAGGCCGGTTCCTCTTAAAACTGCAGGCTCGCTTTCGCTCGCCAGGAATACATCGACACTTAAATGGCACGAAAGGTCTTAAAATTGACAACAAAATGGGGCGAAAGGTGTTAAAATCGCCAAACTAATAGGCCGAACGTCTTATAATTTCAAAACTAGTGGGGCTAAACATTAGGGAGAAGGGGGGCCAGGAAAACGGTTAAATGATGCACCTGAGATACCGGCGGTGAGGTGTTGACGGAAACATACCACCTGACTTACCTGGCGATCCACTACTTGGTTCGTGACGTCAGTACGCACGCGCAGTATATCCTTATGAGCCACCTGTCTCTGGGGAAGTACGCACGCGCAGTATATCCTTATGAGCCACCTGTCTCTGGGGAAGTACGCACGTGCAGTATATCCTTATGAGCCACCTGTCTCTGGGGAAGTACGCACGTGCAGTATATCCTTATGAGCCACCTGTCTCTGGGGAAGTACGCACGCGCAGTATATCCTTATGAGCCACCTGTCTCTGGGGAAGTACGCACGTGCAGTATATCCTTATGAGCCACCTGTCTCTGGGGAAGTACGCACGTGCAGTATATCCTTATGAGCCACCTGTCTCTGGGGAAGTACGCACGTGCAGTATATCCTTATGAGCCACCTGTCTCTGGGGAAGTACGCACGTGCAGTATATCCTTATGAGCCACCTGTCTCTGGGGAAGTACGCACGTGCAGTATATCCTTATGAGCCACCTGTCTCTGGGGAAGTACGCACGTGCAGTATATCCTTATGAGCCACCTGTCTCTGGGGAAGTACGCACGTGCAGTATATCCTTATGAGCCACCTGTCTCTGGGGAAGTACGCACGTGCAGTATATCCTTATGAGCCACCTGTCTCTGGGGAAGGAAGGGCCGTGTTTATATAGGTAGTGTCTACGAACTCGACACTAAACTTGACTGGTGGCTGGTTTTTTGGTCTATTAATTCAGTTATTCATTTATTTTTTAGTTTCCTCGCAAGACCTCCCTCAAACTTAGAAAAACACACACTCACACACATACATACCCACACACACTCACCCTAGACCCCTCTTCAAGATATATTTGTACATTTTTCGGTAGAAAAATGGCCCGGCCAAAGGCCGCTATCGCTCGCCAGGAAAAAAATGACACCTAAATGGCACGATAAGTTTTATAATTGACAACGAAATTGAGCTAAAGGTCTTATAATCGCCAAACTAAAGGGCCGAACGTCTTAAAATCTGAAATCTAATGGTGGGAGAAGGGGACCACATAATCCAAGTACTACCTCCTTAACTTCTTATAACTCGAAATGAATGATAGCAATCGGGCAGAAATTCTTCTCATTTGGGAAGAGTCCACCAGGAAATAGGTGTAGATATTTACTACCTAAAAATTTCAAAATTTATCCTGAAAGGGGGTCTAGGGGGTATTTCTTTAAAGCTTGATGGAGGTCTAGCGAGGAAACACAAATTCAAATTAATTCAGAAATATATAGGCTAAACAAATTTCACAACCCCCTTAAACGATTTTATTCAACTATGGAACAACCTCTAGAAATGCATGGAGTACTAACTATCTCATCTACTGTAGCTGTTTGATGCCCACATGACTTTCCTAAGCTGCATAAAATCATCTAACCATGACTAAAACAAAATAAGTAAGACATCGCCGGTACAGAAGGGGTTAAGTGGAGATTGTCACATATTTATATTTTAATCACAAGCTCGCTATTGCTCGTCAGGAGAAAATCGACACCTACAGTAAATGGTACGAAAGGTCTTAAAATTGACAGAAGTGAGGCGAAAATTCTTAAAATCGACAAACAAATGAGTCTAGAGTCTTATAATCTCAAAACTAATGGGGCTTAACATGAGGGAGAAGGGGTTACGGAAAGAAACCGTTAAATATAAAAAAAAAAAAAAAAAAAAAAAAAAAAAATATATATATATATATATATATATATATATATATATATATACTGTATACTGTATATATATCATTAGACGATTATACTAAACTTAGGAAGGATCTGTGGGAGTATATTTTATTATATTTTATTATATCTGTGGGAGTATATACAGGGTCATACTTTGGTTGATTTTGACCCCTTACATTTCTAGAGGACTTTCGTAAACTGCATAACATCGTCTAATGATAACCCATATTAAACTACTGAAGCGCGTCATTAGCCTCAAGGGGTTAAATTAAGTGGGTAGTGCTTGTTTTGTTGGCCTTTATATTTATCTATGTATTGTTTTGTTGGCCTTTATATTTATCTATGTATTGTTTTGTTGGCCTTTATATTTATCTATGTATTGTTTTGTTGGCCTTTATATTTATCTATGTATTGTTTTGTTGGCCTTTATATTTATCTATGTATTGTTTTGTTGGCCTTTATATTTATCTATGTATTGTTTTGTTGGCCTTTATATTTATCTATGTATTGTTTTTGTTGGCCTTTATATTTATCTATGTATTGTTTTGTTGGCCTTTATATCTATGTATTGTTTTGTTGGCCTTTATATTTATCTATGTATTGTTTTGTTGGCCTTTATATTTATCTATGTATTGTTTTGTTGGCCTTTATATTTATCTATGTATTTTTTTTGGAGTTTCCTCGCTAGACCTCAATCAAGCTTTAAAAAAACACCCTTTCAAGATAAATTTGTAAATTTTTTGGCAGAAAAATTTCCCGGCCGAAGGCCGGTGCTTTCTAAAATAACAGGCTCGCTATCGCTCGCCAGAAAACCCCCCACCTAAATGACACGAAAGGTTTTAATATTGACAAAGAAATGGGGCGAAAGGTCTCAAAATCGCCAAACGAACAGAAATAACGTCTTACAATTTCAAAACTAATATGCTAAACATGAGGGAGAAGGGGGTCCAGAAAAAGCGAGTACTACCCCCTTAACCTCTGAAGTGCGCATGGGGGTAATTGGAAACGTCCCCCTGTGCTGACGTATTTGAGGTGTTTCCGTCACTAAAATATTCATTGTGCCATTAATAGCATTAATATTTATCCATATGCGCCTATTATGGGTTGATTATAAAGGTATTAACCTGAAACAACAATAAAACGAGTGAAAACAGCGTTTGGATGGTCAAAATCGGAGATATAGCCCGCGAGTTGTATAATGTATGGGTGAGGCAATCTGCTTTCCCGCCAATTTCCCCCAAGGCCACTGAGACACAGTCGATCGATACTCTCTCTCTCTCTCTTGCACTCGCTTGCTATCAGTGATGACCACACCCTCCAATCGGATTTCTAATGTTAGCACGAAAATATACCTCAGAATAAGGGAATAACAGGGAAAATAGGTGATAACTGAAGGAGAGGAGGAAAGTGGGGAAGGAGGGGAGGTAGAGGACTGAGATTTTGCATGGCCCAGGGGCCAAAAAAAAAAAAAAATAAAAAAAAAAAAATATAATTTTTTTTTTTTTTCGATGTCAAAAGTTGATTTTTATTTTCTCTGACTCTTAAGAGTCTTCCCGCAGTGCGCCGGGGGAACTCTTAAGAGTCTCCCCGCAGCTCCCGGGTTAAGCCCTTCACCACCATTGCGTAATTTTCATCATATTCTGGTTACCATTAATAATTTTCTTTAGTTTGTAATTTACCTATACGACTCAAATGGGCAAATACGTTCTCAATAAACCCTCCTAGTAACATAGGCCCTTCTTAACCTCTGAAGTGCGCATGGGGGTAATTGGAAACGTCCCCCTGTGCTGACGTATTTGAGGTGTTTCCGTCACTAAAATATTCATTGTGCCATTAATAGCATTAATATTTATCCATATGCGCCTATTATGGGTTGATTATAAAGGTATTAACCTGAAACAACAATAAAACGAGTGAAAACAGCGTTTGGATGGTCAAAATCGGAGATATAGCCCGCGAGTTGTATAATGTATGGGTGAGGCAATCTGCTTTCCCGCCAATTTCCCCCAAGGCCACTGAGACACAGTCGATCGATACTCTCTCTCTCTCTCTTGCACTCGCTTGCTATCAGTGATGACCACACCCTCCAATCGGATTTCTAATGTTAGCACGAAAATATACCTCAGAATAAGGGAATAACAGGGAAAATAGGTGATAACTGAAGGAGAGGAGGAAAGTGGGGAAGGAGGGGAGGTAGAGGACTGAGATTTTGCATGGCCCAGGGGCCAAAAAAAAAAAAAAAAATAAAAAAAAAAAATATAAATTTTTTTTTTTTTTCGATGTCAAAAGTTGATTTTTATTTTCTCTGACTCTTAAGAGTCTTCCCGCAGTGCGCCGGGGGAACTCTTAAGAGTCTCCCCGCAGCTCCCGGGTTAAGGGGAGGTATTTAGTTGATTCTCGAGACCTCCATCAAGCTTAAAATTACACCCCCTTGAGTCCCTTTCAAGATAAATTTGTACATTTTTCGGTAGAAAAATGTCCCGGCCAAAGGCCGGTTCCTCTTAAATTACAGGCTCGCTATCGCTCGCCAGGATAAAATCGACACCTGAATGGCACGAAAGGTCTTATTAAGGGGTGACAGTTCTTAAAATTGCTAAACTAATGGGGCAGACGTTTTATAATATCAAAAGCAATGGGGCTAAACATGAGGGAGAAAGAGGTCAAGACAAAAATCCCTCGAGTGGAGATCTCCCCTTAAACTGCATAAAATCATGTACACTCGGATACCATAGTCTCTAGCCCACTCATAGGCAATCGTGGACCCCTATGTTTTTCTTTATGCAATTATAACTATCTGGATTGATTTTTGGATATAAATTGCTGTTCAATAAATAGTATATGTAGTTTTGTAGTTGATTTATAGAACATTATATTCATTAATTCGTTTCCAGAGACATGCTTCCATAAATAGATATTGGTGTAGTTCACGGTTTTACATGAGTGGGCTAGAGACTATGGTATCCGAGTGTACTTCTAGCCAGAATCGAAGATAAAAAGGCGTCATGGAATGGGTTAATAACAGTATTATAATAAATACTTGCCTTTTTGTTCACCAATACCGTAGCACAGCAGACAAATACTAAGTTAAGGTAATCACTAAACAGATAGTAAATCGCCATCCAGGAAAAGTTCATGGCCAATTGAAATGTGAAGACAATGGCGACCAAGACACATTTAGTCAACACGACAAGGAGGAACATAGCAAAATATTTATTATGGATATCTTGTGCTCGGTGAAGTTCTAGGACAACATACATTGCCTCGTCAACGGCCGCAACATCCGGATTCACTTCTTCCACCGGCTCCACGACGGATATTTGAGTTCGTTTGTAAAAGATGGAGGGAAATTGCTCTTCAAGTTTGTTGTGTTTAGCTTCACCGGGGGATATTATAGATAACACATTAGCATAGCCACTAGCCAGGACCGATATTGATGTGTAGTAGAGAAATATAAATACAATAAACATTAATGAGTTTACTAGCATTACTAACTCGATACTAAGAAATGCAAACAGTTGAAGCACCGTCATCTCGGGCTCAGATTCACTCAATACGGATAAATCCAAGTACTAGAGTCAAACACAAATTCAAGTCATGGAACAGAAGTAGGGGTAGGAAGTATTTACTTAAATAAGGGTTCCATAGCTTTGTAGCTTTAAGATTATCCAAGATTGTAGTTAAGCTTTCAATGAGAGCCGCTAGGGTCGAGCTCAGCAAGAGGAAATTGACTAGGTAAACAACGATAAAGCCAATGATAATTTTTTTATATATGCGAAGGATCCACATAACTATATTGGTCTGGAACATGAATGACACTGTTTGGTGAGGCGAACTTTCCCTCCTAATCATTACATACACGTTGAATATTACTATAAGCAGCTGAAATGCCCAGGACCAAACCACCAATCGTCGACTGCGCTTCAGGGAGACATTTGGCTTGGTAAACCTTTGCTGTCCCTCAGGACCCCCAGTAGCGATGGATTCCTCTCCTTGAACTTCTATTTCGTAAGGCAAAGCACCAACAAAACGAACAAGACGGAGAAAGAATATAAAATAGTCGTAGGGTTTGTTTCTTTTGCAGACCGCGACTAGAGAGAAAATCATGATGGCTGATGAACCAATTCACAAACGTTTGAAGAAAGACACAAATTCACAAACGTTTGAAGAAAGGAAACTAAGTTGTCTATACACAACGCCCCGATCAATTGACTGGCTTTTATAGGGTGTGAAAGGCAAATAGAAAGAGTTCAAAGTCACACATAGCTATTATGCATATTATAATTGCCTATATTACTGCTATTATAGGATTCAAATTGAGCTATAATGTTATAGTTACGTTTGCCTTCTATACAAGAACGTGTATACTGTAGACCTATATAGCGGCGGCATCTACTATCAGGAAATTAAACTGTTTGGTGATAAGAATGCAAGTGTTCAGTATTTATTATCAGGAAATTAAACTGTTTTGTGATAAGAATGCAAGTGTTCAGTATTTCCATCAAGGTCTCCAATCGCAAGTTTGGGAACCATAGATACTGTCATTAATATAAGCCAGGGTATTTAGAGAAACTGAATTTGTCGTGTTGACTAGGCCGCGTCCTGAGCTCCACTGCCGTACATCAATGATCACAAGTTATTGATTGGGCTTCGTTAACCCCTTCTTTACCGGTAACGTCTTTTGTATTATATTCAAGCTATATTTAGATGATTTTGTGGAGCTTAAGGGGAGGCAGACCGTTTTTCTGGACCCCCTTCTCGCTTTCTCTCTCTCTCTCTCTCTCTATATATATATATATATATATATATATATATATATATATATATATATATATATATATATACATATAAACAATTGTGTACCGTACATAATGAGATCCCTCCATATTTGTATTACCCTTTATATTAATATTCCATGTACAGTCGCGCTAATAAGTGATGTCTCGGCACCAAGTATATTTTTATCAATATTTGGCATCAGCAATATCAAAGCCTTATTTCTTCATATCGAGTGAAATATACCAACACATTCCTACACTTACTCACCCTATTCAACATCTGACAGACATTAATACAGCACAGAGCAACCCAAACATAATGACAGCTGGGACATGACTTATTAGCGCCACTGTACTGGATCAATGTGTTGGCTAGTCATCATGGTAAGTGGACTGTACTACCACACTGTTTGTATTCCATCACTCAGTTATTATTTCTGAACGGTTAGCCATCTTAGTAATATCAACCTTATGTTTGTCAGCTCGTCCTTTCTTGATTGCTTGGCGACTTACGTTTGAGTGTGGACGTACTTTATAAGATGACCGTACTTGATAAAATGAGCGTTATGTGGTGATGGGCTGGTTTCTTTCATTAAGGGGAGACTGGCCGTTTGTTTGGTTTATTAATTCAATTATTCATATATTTGTTTAGTTTCCTCCCTAGACCTCCATCAAGCTTAGTAAAACACCCCCTAGACCCCCTTTCAAGATAAATGTGTACATTTTTCGGTAGAAAAATGTCCCGGCCGAAGGCCGGTTCTTCTTAAAATTGCAGGCTCGCTATCGCTCGCCAGGAAAAAATCGACACCTAAATGGCCTTGAAGGTCTTAAAATTGACAACGAAATGGGGCGAAAGGTTTTAAACTCGCCAAACTCATGGGCCGAACGTCTTATAATCTCAAAACTAGCGGGGCTAAACATTAGGGAGAAGGGGGTCCAGAAAAACGGTCTGCCTCTCCTTAATTCCATTGGTGGTGCTCGGTGGTGTGGTGAAAATACTAACATAATGGATTATCAGTAGGTTCAGGGATATTTCGCAGCGAGGCCGGTCTGTGTGATCTAAGAGTGCCCCATGAATATTCTTTCCTCTCGCTTAAGGGGAGATTTCCACCTGGAGGATTTTTTTCGGGACCTCTTTCTCCCTCATGTTTAGCCCCATTGCTTGTGAGATTTAAAGATGCTTGCCCCATTAGTTTGGCGATTTTAAGAACCCTCGCCCCATTTCTGTCAATTTTAAGACCATTCGTGCCATTTAGTATAATAATAATGTATACACCACTATTGTCCAACACCATATGGCACCACAGACACTTTAGACTTGCGGGCGCCTCTGGCACCCAGGCCTGTGGCGGAAGCAAGTCCTTCAGTTCACACCAGACTCTCACACAACCAACCAGCGTCTCGGCGCTCCTGTACTCAACCCTAGCCAATAAAGGATTGAAGAGTACTGGTGTTATATCTCCATTCATCTTTATTATATGGCGCAGTGTATATCAGTATCTGAACCTACATGGAGAACCTGCACTACCTAGCTGAGGCTGCAGCTGCTGTGGAAGCCGGCTTGCCGCCATGCGGTCCCTACCCTGCTACATCTACCTCCCAACCAGTCGAGCCTTCATTGCCCGATGCCCTGTCTCCATACCCATCCATCATCTACTTGAATGAAAGGATCGACGCCCTCCAATCGAGTATCGCCACCTTTCTACAGCATCACCAGGACCAGCAACCTCCACAACTACAACATCGCCCCGCGACAGCTCCACCACCGCCCCGCCAGGATCTACAACATCGCCCCGCGACAGCTCCACCACCGCCCCGCCAGGATCTCCAGCCCCACCAGCCTCTACAACATCAGCCCCAGGCCAGTAATGTTATCCACCAGGCTGACCCATCCTTTGCCTCACACCCCACCAGTGATACACTTATTCATCCCTCTACACAGACACCCACACCTCATACATCTCCCCATGTCTCAGTGCCCCACCATATGCCAGTTACCCATGTCTCAGTGCCCCACCATATGCCAGTTATTCCCCACATGTCTTTGTTACACATGAACATGACTGATCCCCTTAACCACCCTATCAAGAGCGAACATCCCACACCCTCTCCAACTGACGGCCAGGCCCACACTGGTGTCGGTAGCGACGGTCGGTATTACGGCGGCCATTATGCCCCCCCTGGCTATCGTACAGCTGGCACCAACCCTCACGGCGCAGCCTCTTATGTGCATGACGTCACCCATCACACGACGGCCCCTCCCCTTGGATATCGTACGGCGGGCACCAACCCTCACGGCGTAGCCCCTTCTGCGCATGACGTTATCATACCACCAGCACCTCAAGTCCCTTCCTACCCAGCCCAGCCACGCCCCGCCCCGCCCCGCCGGGCTGCCCCTATGTGGCCCCAGGTCGCTTTACATATGCCGGGACACGCCCTACGCAAATTCTGGGCTGATTGGGAGGTCTACAAACGGCTCGTCCTTCTACCACCTCACGAGGCTACCATCGAGCTCTACCAGATGTGCGACCCTGCCCTTCAGAGCGCCATATTTGCTCACAATCAGGCGTTCTCCTCATTGCCAGAAATCGACCTAGCAACTCTCATCACACAACTCGTCCACCGACAACGGAACCGCGCAGCCGCTCGCCACCACTTCCGGTCTCTCCTCCAACAACCTACTGAACAGATCCGGGACTACGTCACACGTATTACGGAGGCCACTTTGGACTGTGGCTTTACATGCCCCTGTTGCCACACTGATGTCTCTGACGAACACATACGGGACCAAGTGACTATCGGGATTAGTGATTCGTCCCTTCAGCAAGATGTTTTAACTAAAGACCGCACCCTACCTACCTTACAAGATGTTATCAACTACTGTGTGGGGTTGGAATCTGCGGCACTCGATCAGACGGCAATGCAACCGGGGGTACATGCTGTGAAATCACCATACCAGCGTCTCAAGAGTACTTACCCCCGCCCCGCCCCTATCCAGTCCCCCGCCCAACCCACTCAGTCCCCGTCGCCCGCCCCACCACCTCCCCATGTCGGCCCCACTTCATCTCCCACACGTTGCTCCGGGTGTGGCCTCTCTTCACATTCACAAGCCCAACGATCTTCGAAGTGTCCTGCATGGGGCAAGACCTGCACGGCGTGTAATAAACCTAACCACTTTGCCAAGGTTTGTAAATCCACCTCTTCCCAGTGCAGTGGGTGCAGCCTATCCACACACTCTCGAGCCGAACGCCCATCCAAATGCCCTGCTTGGGGCAAGACCTGCCCATCGTGCAACAAACTCAACCATTACTCCACAGTTTGTCACTCCACGCCCTCACCTTCATCCGCGGCTGTTATCATTGGTACTATCAAACAGGCTGTTAACAAACCACCACCCGCACGGCCCCCCTCCTTGCCCATTACCATTTCTACTGCCATGTCACCCCACTCTCACCCCACCAGCGTCACGGCCCACCCTGACACGGGCGCCCAAGTATCTGTGGCTGGTTTGCAATTACTACGGGCACTGGGCCTCCAACGCCACCACCTACAGCCTACTCACCAACGGATCATGGCCTTGGGGGGTCACACTCTCCAGGTCCTGGGTTATATGCCGACTACCATTACCGCCACCGACGTTGCCGGCACCCCCTACACTACTGATGATGATATTTTTATTATTCAGGCACAGTCACCGTTATTTATTAGCATTTTAGCTTGTAGGGCACTACATATCATCCCTCCCGACTTTCCCACACCTACCCCCTGCATGGCCGCCCACACAGCCCAACCACCACCCACCTTGACCAGGACCCCTCCACCACACCGGCCCACTTCCCTCCCCTTCCCACCTAACGACCTGCACCTGTCTGACCTTCGTGACTGGTTCTTGTCACAGTTTGCATCTTCAGCATTCAACACCACCAGCGGCCCACTCCCCACGATGTCTGGCCCTCCCATGCACATCCACATCAAGCCTGGCGCATCTCCACGTGCCGTGCACACCCCTGCCCCTATACCACATCATTGGAAGGCCCAGGTCAAAGCAGATCTCGACAGGGACGTCGCACTGGGCATTATTGAGCCTGTCCCCATCGGTACCCCTACTACCTGGTGTTTTAGGATGGTGGTGGTCGCCAAGAAAACTAGACAACCCCGCCGTACAGTTGACCTGCAGGCACTCAACCACGCCTGCCTTCGGGCAGGCCCATTCAACTTGGCCCAATCCATCCCTGCAGGCACTCGTAAGACGGTCCTAGACGCCTGGAATGGATACCATGCTGTTCTACTCGACGAATCCAGCAGGGAGGCTACGACTTTTATCACGGAATTTGGCCGTTACAGGTATATCAGGGCCCCTCAAGGTTACTTGGCAGCTGGCGACGCCTATACCCGACGCTTCGATGCAATCATACAGGCTGTCCCTCGTAAGGTGAAGTGTGTCGACGACTCCCTTTTGTGGGACTCTTCAGTCGAGGAGGCATTTTGGCACACTTTTGATTACCTGGCCCTCTGTGCAACCAACGGTGTCACTTTCAACCCTGACAAGTTTACCTTCGCCGCCCCTTCAGTTGACTTCGCCGGACTCACCATCACAGACACTGGAATTAAGCCATGCACGTCCATGATTAAGGCCATCCGTGACTTTCCCACGCCCACAGACATCACGGGAGCCCGGTCGTGGTTTGGTCTCGTTGAACAGGTCGCCTGGGCCTTCAGCATCAAACCGGAAATGGCGCCCTTCCGGGAACTTGTGCAGTCCAAAACCCCCTTCCACTGGGATGAGGCACTCGATCGTACCTTTGCCACATCTAAGGACCACATCACACACCTGGTTGAGGAAGGTGTCTGCTCCTTCGAGATCGGCAGACCCACGTGCCTCGCCACAGACTGGAGCAAAACCGGCCTTGGCTTCCTCCTACTCCAACAACATTGTTCCTGTCCCACCGCATCTGCCCCCACCTGTTGCAAGGTCGGTTGGAAACTTATCTTCGCCGGCTCCCGTTTTACCACACCTGCGGAGTCCCACTACGCACCCGTCGAAGGCGAGGCTTTAGCAGTGGCTGACGCCCTTGACAGATGCAGAATGTTTGTCCTGGGCTGCCCTGACCTCGTCGTCGTCGTGGACCACAGACCTCTACTGCACATCCTTAACGACCGGTCCCTTGACAACATACCAAACCCTCGCCTGTTCAAGATTAAGGAACGTACCCTACGATACCAGTTCATCATTCAACATACGCCTGGCAAATGGCACCGCGGCCCCGACGCTGTCTCCCGCTACCCGACCAGGCCCTCCGTGGACGCCCATGATGTGCATAGTGCAGCCGCCAGCGAGCTCGATATCCACTCCGTTGCCTTGGCCTCCCTCACCATGCTCGCCGCCATACCTGACCCAGTTGTATCATGGTCTGACCTTAAATCTGCCGGCCAACAAGACAGCGAGTATACCTCCCTTCTTCAGACCATCCCCGAGGGCTTCCCGGACTCAAGAGAGGCGACCGCCCCACAACTACGACAGTTCTGGGGTGTTAGAGACCGCCTCACTTCCGTCGACGGGGTAGCCCTCATGGATCAACGACCAGTCATCCCCCATCATCTTCGGTCCAGAGTTCTCGAGGCCCTTCACTCAGCTCATCAGGGTATGACTGGCATGAAGGCCCGTGCACGTGCGAGTGTTTACTGGCCAGGTATTGACAAGGCCCTACGCAACTGCCTGGATACCTGCCACTACTGCCGCGCCCACGCCCCGTCCCAGCCGAAAGAGCCACTCATGTCATCTGACCCACCCCAATGGCCATACGACCAGGTAGCCGCCGATTTTTTTCAGCACCAGGGCAAACACTACCTGGTCTACGTCGATCGCTTCTCCAGCAATGTCCACATCTTCTGCCTGCCACCAGGTAAATGTGATGCTCACCACCTTATCTCGGCGTGCCGTACCCTCTTCACCCACTACGGAGCACCCCGGGTACTGGCGAGCGATCGTGGGCCCCAGTTCACAGCCGGGGACTTCCAAGAATTCCTGGCACATTGGGGTGTGTCACAGCGGGTCAGCTCTGCATTCTACCCTCAGTCTAATGGCCGCGCCGAGCTGGCTGTTAAAGCAGCCCGCCGCATCATCGCGGACTGTACATCCCCCACTGGCTCTCTAGACAACAACGCCGCAGCCCGCGCCCTCCTCCAATACAGGAACACACCCCTCTCGACCATTGACAAGTCACCAGCTCAACTTCTCTTCGGCAGGACCCTACGGGACCACGTCCCCTGCAATCCTGCACTTCTCCACCTCCACCCCCACTGGCTTCTCTCGGCCGAAGCTCGTGAGGCAGCCCTTTTTCACCGTAACGCTGCCCTAGCCACATACTATAATGCTTCAGCCCGGCCTTTATCACCACTCCACGTCGGTGACCGGGTCTCCGTCCAGAACCAGGGGGGCAACAACCCGACACGGTGGAACAAGACTGGCACTGTAGTGGAGGTGCATCCACACCGCCAGTATACCATCCGGGTGGATGGGTCGGGGCGAGCCACACTCCGCAACCGCTGCTTCCTACGACAGCTTCGTCTACCGCCCTCCACTCAACCTACACCGCCCGACTCCACCATCGCTTTGTCGGACGCCAATAGGGGGGGGGAGATATAATAATAATGTATACACCACTATTGTCCAACACCATATGGCACCACAGACACTTTAGACTTGCGGGCGCCTCTGGCACCCAGGCCTGTGGAGGCAGCAAGTCCTTCAGTTCACACCAGACTCTCACACAACCAACCAGCGTCTCGGCGCTCCTGTACTCAACCCTAGCCAATAAAGGATTGAAGAGTACTGGTGTTATATCTCCATTCATCTTTATTATATTTAGGTGTCGATTTTTTCCTGGCGAGCGATAGTGAGCCTGTAATATAAGGGGAACCGGCCTTCGGCCGGGAAATTTTTCTACCGAAAAATGTACAAATTTATCTTGAAAGAGGGTCAAGGGGGAGTAATTTTAAGCTTGATGGAAGTCTAGGGAATCAACTAAAAACCTCCCCTTAAACATTAAGCTACCAGAGCGCGGTTGGGAATATCAACATGATTAGATTAATATCCAGTATTCGAGAATGGATAATAAGTCGTAGGCGTGTGCATAAACCTTTTAACCGTCTTGGTGGTGTAATGGTTAAGGTGTCTAAAAATCTGTGTGTGATAACCCAGGTTCGAATCCCGGTGGATCACATATATGCTTTCATTAATTTCATTGGAGGTGTTTCGTGTTGTGGTGAAATTAATAAAATATAGATTATCAGAGTGAGAGTTGAGCATTCTCTGCCATGTGTATTGTACACTTATCTGTCACATTAAGGGGAGGTATTTAGTTTGTTCCCTAGACCTCCATCAACCTTAAAATTACACCCCCTCGAGTCCCTTTCAAGATAAATTTGTACATTTTTCGGTAGAAAAATGTCCCGGCCGAAAGCCGGTTCCTCTTAAATTACAGGCTCGCTATCGCTCGCCAGGATAAAAATAGACACCTGAATTGCACGAAAGGTCTTAATATGGGGTGAAAGTTCTTAAAATCGCTAAACTAATGGGGCAAACGTTTTATAATATCAAAAGCAATGCGGCTAAACATGAGGGAGAAAGGGGTCAAGAAAACAATCCCTCAAGTGGAGACCTCCCCTTAATCTTGTCATGATTATAATGTACTAATGTCGTCTCTCACGCAATTGACCCCTTGCAAGTTTCAGGCTATAAGGAAGTTGGAGTTTTTTACATTAATATTTAGAAGAATTACCAGCTATAATACAGTCATTAAACATTTATTAATTTACAATTTTTTTTTTATCATACTTTTAATCCATCAGAAACCCATATTATTATTGCATTTCTGTATATTATCGTCGTCTAAAGCTCCAACTTCCTTATAGCCTGGAACTCGCAAGTGGTCAATTATCGGTGCCTGTTTACGACAATACCTCTACGACCAAAACGGGTGCAGTCTGTGGTGCTTGCTTGCTGCACCTTGCATAAATTTAAGCCGCTTTCACACGAGCGCTTTTTCCGTCAATATTCCATGAGCAAGTTTTTTCTCGTATTATTTCGGGACATTTTCGCACTGGTATCGGTAACTAGACTGAAGGTAGATTATGTTAGGTGGCTGAATTCTGATAAAGTGTAATTTTTTAAGCTTACAGACCATAATTGCCCGTAAAAATTGCTTTAAAAAGGGCTGGTGTGACTCTGGCTTTACATGCCCCACATCAGGCATCCCACTGACAATGTTACCCTTGGTGATCATGAGGAACATGAGTCAGTTTGGCCTGGTGCGGGAGCAGGAACACCATCACCCCTCCTAGAGGTACTAACCAGAAACACGTCAACCAAGAATAAGTAACACCCCGTTCTTAACATTAATCATCAATTACCAACCCCAATGTACTTAAATAAACTAATGAAAGCATATGGTCCTCCCGGGATTCGAACTCGGGACACCACACCCAGAACATAAGCACCTAAACCATTACACCACCAACACAGTTTGTAAAGGCACAGTGATATTGAGGGATTACTTCAACTCTACCGCAGAAAGCGTACCATGGTGTTGGATATGAAAACAAATAGTTGTACTATATTATAAAGAAAACACTAAAAACAAAGAAAAGAGACATTGGTTATGCATTCACGCTGGGCCGGTTTTCTGGACCACTTTCTCCCTCATGTTTAGCCCCATTAGTTTTCATATGTTAAGATGTTTGCCCCATTAGTTAGTCGATTTTACGACCTTTCGCCCCACTTCTTCGTCAATATTTAGACCTTTCGTGCTATTTAGCTGTCAATTTTTTCCCTGGCGAACGATAGTGAGCCTGTAATGTTGGAAGAATCGGCCTTCGGCCGGGACAGGTGTTTTTGTCGAGCGCTCCCAGTCAATGCCCCGTTATTTCGTACTGTGCCTTATTTAGAGCTTCCACTCATCCTATGAATTTTTCAGATGGGTAAAACGAACATGAATAGTGAGGAAAAGGCCCGGATTCTTGCCTGGGCAGTTGAAAAACTGCCCACATGTGAAATTATGTGTCGTACAGGGAGGTCTAAAGCTGCCATTTACAAACATATGGTGTAAAAACATGTCCCAAGAATACTTAAAAAAACTGTCAAATTCCATGCCTGGTCGACTGCAGATGATCATTGATGCCAAGGGATTCATGCCTAAAATAATATTAAAGTACGAAAAAATCATGAAAGTTTCACTTCTACCCATTTATTAATTAATTTTCTGGTGCTGACAGCTGAGGGGTCTATATTGCTGCCGGTGTGGCGGGGCGGCTCTCTCCATTCCGTGTACACTGTATATATATATATATATATATATATATATATATATATATATATATATATATATATATAATTATATAAACAATACAAACAATAAATAATAAAAAAACAGGTGAGGAATTATGGCATGCAATGGAATCAAGGACAAATAATGTTCATGCTTGCAACCCTCTCATTAATCGTGGCTTTGTACAACGCACATGTTGCAATGGCTTGTCTATACTGTAGATAGTAGTTGACCTTGATGCCAGAAAACAAGTTTTTCCTTTGTAGGCACTCATCGCAAGCAATTCTGCCTTTTGTCTCCCTCACCTATATATACAGTATATATATATATATATATATATATATATATATATATATATATATACAGTATAACCGGCCTCCTTCTAAAAATACATATACCTTATGTGTCCTAGAGCACCGTGATGTACGTACAATAAGTAAGAAGTGATGTCTCGGCACCAATACATATACCTTATGTGTCCTAGAGCACCGTGATGTACGTACAATAAGTAAGAAGTGATGTCTCGGCACCAATACATATACCTTATGTGTCCTAGAGCACCGTGATGTACGTACAATAAGTAAGAAGTGATGTATCGGCACAAATTATGTTTTGATCAATAATTGGTATCTGCAATATTTGCACATTATTTCTGTTTGTTGAGTGAGATATACAAACTGGTTCCTACGCTTACCCACCCTATTCAACATATGACAGACAGAGCAAGCCAAACATAAAGACAGATGGGACATGACTTATTAGCGCGACCATACAGACTCTTAAGCTTAATTTCTTCATATCAAGTGAAATATACAAACATGTTCCTACGCTTACCCACCCTATTCACCATCTGACAGACATTAATACAGCACAGAGCAAGCCAAACGTAATGACAGCTGGGACATGGCTTATTAGCGCGACCTTCCTGGGGCATGTATGGAAACGCCAGGGATTTTTTGACCAGTCCGTGAGGCACTTCCTAGCATAATGTAACGAACCCAATGTTTTTTTTTCTTTTTTGCTCCGGCGCACATTTGTTTTTGTTTTGAAGCAACGGAAAACCATTGGAAAAACCGTTACAAAGCCTTGTTATTGCATTGAACCGCACAGAATACCAAGAGGTGCCAAGAAAAGTTGGTTGGTTGGTCAGTCATTCAGTGAGTCAGTCTCTCTCTCTCTCTCTCTATCTATCTCTCTCTATCTCTATCTCACACACTCTCTCTCCATTACTAATCATATACCTTCCACTTCATCATAACCCTAATGTCAGCTGTTGTTAACATACAGCAAAAAATTCCTCTCACTCCATCATTGAGGGGGGAATGGGCCGGTTTTCTGGACCACCTTCTCCCTCGAGTTTAGCCCCATTAGTTTTGAGATTTTAAGACGTTCGACCCATTAGTTTGGCGATTTTAACACCTTTCGCCCCATTTCTTCGTCAATATTTAGACCTTTCGTGCTATTTAGGTGTCAATTTTTTCCCTGGCGAACGATAGTGAGCCTGTAATGTTGGAAGAACCGGCCTTCGGCCGGGAAATTTTTCTACCGAAAAATTTACAAATTAATCTAAAAGGGGGATCTAATGGATTTTTTGTTTCTTTTATTTGATGGAGGTCTAGGGAGGAAACTAGAACAATAAGGAATACATGCAAAAATCGCCCAAAAAGTGAACCATCTCCCCTTAATAATGATCATGATATTCAGGCTCTCCAAAGAGATTTAGATATACTACACGAACGGGCAGTAAATTGGCAGATGAAGTTCAACGTAGAGAAGTGCAATGTAGTCTTTCCCTCTTCCTATGACTTAAATTGCTTCAAACTCCGTGTGTCCAGGCATTTTGGCTCGAACGTCCCTTGATTTTGGCCCTGTCACTCTTTCAACTATGGGGGAGGCACTCGCTATAGGCAGTTCTGCCTTTTTCCTCCCTCAATCACATAGAAAAGAAAAAAAACATTGGGAAATCGATAGAAAATACAGGATACAAATTAGATAACGTGGATATAAGTAACTCAGAAAATGAAAAATATATTTGGGAGTCATCGTCAACTGCGATCTGAAACCAAGAAATCATTGCATCAGTGTTCGAAATAAGGCAAATAGAGTTCTTGGATTTACATCTAGAAGTGTGAGTAACAGAACAGCAGACGTAATCTTGAAATTTTAGCCAGCATTAGTGAGGCCACATATGGATTATGCTGTTCAATTTTGGTGGCCTTATTACAAAATGGACATAGATTCCTTAGAGAGAGTACAACGAAGAATGAAAAAAATTATCCATAATATTAGAAATATTTCATATGAAGAAAGGTTGAAGAGATTAGTCTTACATTAGTTAGAGAGACGTAGAGTTGGAGGGGATATGATAGAGGTGTTCAAGTGGGTAAGTCTGATAAAGAAAGAGATATGAAAGATGTACTGAAGCTCAGTGATAGCGAGATAACTCGAACAAATGGTTTCAAATTGGATACATTTAGCTTCAGGAAAGATATAGACAAATGCTGGTTTGGTAAGGTAACAGAGTTGTAGATATGTGGAATAGACTACCTATAGTCTATTCACTGTAAGTAGGCGAAATATCATGTCTTCTAACCTCTGTAACTCATAAACGACTAGAATAATCGTGCTAATATTTCTACCATTTGGGAAGAGTCAGTCAAGGAATAGATGTAGAAATTTACAGCCAATTTGCTCTAGCCCTTTTTGAGTTACAGAGGATAGAGGTCATGATTTCTCGCTTACTTACAGCGAATAGACTATAGCGCCATAGTAGGATCAAGAATGATAGAGAACTTCAAGGTAATATTAGATAGACATATGGACGAGATGGGTTGGGTGTGAGAGGGATCTGCTTTGTATGGGCCAATTGGCTTTCTGCAGACTCTCATTTTCATATGTTCTCATGTTCTTATTCTAAGTTTCTAACATTTCAAATTAATTTTCGCAATATGTAGTTAGAAAACGTGTAAAAATACACTTTATGTCAAAAAGAACATGTACAGGTAACTAAAATAATATATGGGAAAACTGATATGCATTGTATGTACTGTATGTCCAGAGAAAACAACCCATCTCCCCTAAGGGGGGTTACCGGCTTTTTGTTTTGTCTTTCTCTCCTTTTCTCTCTTTCTCAGGCTTGTATCCATTCGGCCCCATTCAGCCAACTGTTTTAAGGTGTTTATCCCCATCCAGGTGTCGATTTGTTCCAGCATTGTATAGAGAAATCCGGTTTCGCCGGAGAAATTTTTCTATCGAAAAATGTACAAATTTAGCTTGCTGTCAAAACAAAAATATATATATGCTGGCTTGCTACCGCTCGCCAGGAAAATATTGACACCTGGATGGGGGTAAACGTCTTAAAACAGTAGGCTGAATGGGGCCGAATTGGATACAAGCCAGAGAAAGAGAGAAAAGGAGAGAACAAAAGCAGGTCACCCCCCTTAAAGAAAATGAAATGTAACGCCTGCAAAGAAATGTTGCCGTGTTCAGATTGTGATGAAGAAATCCATGAAAATCAAAGTTAAGGGGGTAGTACTCGATTTTTCTGGACTTCTTTCGCCCTCATGTTTAGCATATTAATTTTGAGGTTTTAAGACGTTCGTTCCATTAGTTTGGGGATTTTAAGATTTTTTGCCTCATTTATTTTTGTTAATATTAATTAAGACCTTTCGTGCCCTTTAGGTGTAGATGTTTTCCTGGCGAGCGAAAGCGAGCCTCTTGAAGTTCTCTATCAAAGTTAAGGGGGTAGTACTCGATTTTTCTGGACTTCTTTCGCCCTCATGTTTAGCATATTAATTTTGAGGTTTTAAGACGTTCGTTCCATTAGTTTGGGGATTTTAAGATTTTTTGCCTCATTTATTTTTGTTAATATTAATTAAGACCTTTCGTGCCCTTTAGGTGTAGATGTTTTCCTGGCGAGCGAAAGCGAGCCTCTTGAAGTTCTCTATCAAAGTTAAGGGGGTAGTACTCGATTTTTCTGGACTTCTTTCGCCCTCATGTTTAGCATATTAATTTTGAGGTTTTAAGACGTTCGTTCCATTAGTTTGGGGATTTTAAGATTTTTTGCCTCATTTATTTTTGTTAATATTAATTAAGACCTTTCGTGCCCTTTAGGTGTAGATGTTTTCCTGGCGAGCGAAAGCGAGCCTCTTGAAGTTCTCTATCATTCTTGATATGACACTCAATTAAACATACTCTTTAGCCATTAGAAACCTGCATAATTATTGCATTTTTATTTACCATCGATGCCTACGGCTCCAACTTCCTTATAGCCAGAAACTTCCAAGTGGTCAATTGAGAATATGGTGGTGTATGTTTATACAAATGTAATTTTAAATAATTACTGTGCTAAGGAAAATATCATCCCAAGAGCTAACAGAGCAAATATGAATGTAGGCATGAAAAGAAAGCTTAAGTTAAGGGGAGATATCGACTTGAGGAATTTTTTTCTGGACCCCTTTCTCCCTCATGTTTAGCCCCATTGCTTTTGAGATTTTAAGACAGTCGCCCCATTAATTTGTCGATTTTAAGAACTTTCGCCCCATTTCCGTAAATGTTAAGACCTTTCGCGCAATTTAGGTGTCGATTTTATCCTGGCGAGCGATAGCGAGCCTGTAATTTAAGAGGAACCGGCTTTCAGCCGGGACATTGTTCTACCGAAAAATGTACAAATTTATCTTGAAAGGGGCTCAAGGGGGTGTAATCTTAAGCTTGATGGATATCTAGAGACCAAACTAAAAACCTCCCCTTAAAACCCTACAGAAATAAATACTAGATAATAGATAATAATAGACAATATGTACTGTATTGTATATTGTATCGTGTGTGTGTGTTGTGACGCCTGCCAGCGTTGGCAGAATCGCCTCCCGGTAGCCACTAGCACTCGCCAGGGCAGTGAAATGGGCTACAGTCTGTCTACAATGTTGTACTTTCTTTCTTGTGAATCGTCATGTCACAGGCAGGGTAGAAGTGGTCTTTGTTTTCGCCTGTGACAATGCATTGTATTTTATATCATGAGTTGAACATAAGATGCATTGTAGTGAAGGAGAGAGAGAGAGCGAGCGAGCAGGGTGGGGGAGGTGACTGTGTTGCTTTTCCTCCTCCTCCCTTCCGGAGGAGTTGCTGGCCCGCGTGGTCTTTTCTCTAGGTTTTGATTGGCTGGTGGTTCCTGGCGCCTTCTGCAGGCCTGCTGCCGGGTGACGTAGCGGCCTGTGATTGGCTGACCACCGTGCCTCTGTGTGGGATCCTGGAGGGGTCCAGAGGAGCTATTCTCCTCAGAGCTTTCCGACTAGCATACCCTTCACATGTCCCTTGCCCCTGTCTCCCGACTTCTACCTATAGAGCACTTTCTCTCTCTCTCAACTTCTTACCTCTCATTCTTCTACTCTATTTAATATCATAACTTCCCTTTGGTTCTGCACGATTTCATATATCGGCCATCGTATTATATGCTGAAGCTCTCAGATAACACATGTTTAGTTAGGCATTTTGGAAGGGTTACCATTTATGTCTGTAGAGGTTTGACACACTCACGGTGTCTCCCTTCCTGTATCGTGGAGGTCTGCTGGGGGATTTAATGCTAGACTGGGATAAGGCTACTGGTGTTGTGATTTCCGATGTGTACTAGGTTTTGTTGAACCTGTACAATCGCAACGGAGACGTGGGAAGCCTAGGTGGTCTTTCTGACTGTGTACCTTGTGAGTTTAGCACTGTGTTGCGAGTGAGGGCTTTTGCCTCTGCCACCCAACACTGTGCTAACTCGTTTGCTTTGACTTTGAGAGGGTCGCCAGGAGAGAACCAGATACTAGCGATCTGGATCTCTCAAGAGAGCACCCCGTCAATTAACGTAATTTGGCCGCACAGCCTTAAGGACTTCGCTAGACTACGAGCCGCTTTCTCAGCCATTGTTTCCTAGCCTAATACATCCCAGCTAGACTTTATTCGCCTAGCAGACACCAGATTTAGATTATAAACTCTTTCTGTTATGTATGCATTATTATTCACGGCATTTATTAGTCTAGGTTGTTGTTGAGTTGCACAACCCTAGTAGGCTGTTTCGTTGATGAGGAAGTACTTCTTTTGCTGTTTGAGTTCCTACTATTGCGCAGTTATTATTCCCGTGCCAGTTAACCCTATATGTCCTTACAATTGTCATATCCTGTTCCTGCTTTATACTACAGTTCAAAATCCGATACGATCATCTTACCTCAGCATCAGACTTTCTTCAGAAGATTCCTGCTCGATGCTTTGGGACTTTCGTTCACTTTCTTTAGTATAGGAGTGACAGTTCATTATTGTTTAGAGTAACTTTAAATATACCTTCTTCTAGTTTGCATTAAATCATTGCAGTGATTTAATTAAGATCTCTATCTTTTCCTAGTATACCTAAAATGCCCCAGAACAAGAAGCCCACCACAGAAGCCACGAGCGAACACCACACAGAAACACCCGGAAGAAAGGTCCACAGAACGAAAGGACCAGCTGACCGAGCCCGCCATTCCAGACAGGCCCAAGCCCGCAGGGCTAAACAGCTCCAGGCCACACCCATTTACCTTTTCTAAACTAACCATTTTCCACACCTCACGTACACTAACCCCCTCGTGTCCTACACTTATTAACTACAAAGATGATGAACAGGAATATACATTCATATTAAAAACACCCATGCCTGTCCCGACGTTGAGCCAATGCCAACACATCAGACAGCCATAATTATATCTATGTATGTTCTTGCATCCGAGAAGTAGATGTTATATATCTTAGAAGTTCAAACACCCACGCTTGTCCCTAAACCTCTTATATCATTTTCCATGACGAGTATAGATATGTGTAACCCGTGCTCAGTCACCCCTTGCATTGTTCCTCTAGTAACTAAGTCTATAATATTAACTGCCACTAGCATTGATGCGACATAGCGGCAGTGTCCTTGTGTCGTATTGTGCCAAGTACAGATCAACCAGGTTTCATCACCTTATTAGGACGACGACTATAATGTCATCGTTCATCGATGTATGCAATCCTTAGGTTAAGTATTTTATCCGCCATTGTGTTTCACCTTTTTACTTTCCACAATTGTCATACGTCTTCCCCTTGCCTCCTTCGTATCCACAGTCCACACTACGCCAATTTACTTCGTGTCTTACACCTCTTACCCCAACCAGAGATTATATAAGATAACCTGGTTATCAGTATCTGTCATAAGTACCCCGAAACAATAACTAAGTACCCCTACGAACTGCCGCTGTTGCTGATATTTATATTTAATAGAAAACGCAGTTCCCAGGGCCAACTAATAGTATCCATAACCCTCGGACTGATCACATAACTCTATCTTTTCCAGACTCCGATACCACCCCATAGTTGCATTCCCCGGTAGCATTTGGCTAACGTATTCTACTGCCTTTTCAAACTTCCATATCAATTGTAGCCTAATGCCACCCCCACGCCCAGGGACCTTAGGGGCAAAATTTCCCTGTAGCCCTTGAACTCTCCCCCCCTCTCATTAAGACACCCGCGCTTCTCGACTCTTGTCCGACCTAGCCTCTCTCTCATACCTCTTGAAGATCCTTGAATTGTCCGTTACTAACGCTCTCCAACCTTTTATATATATACTCCTATCCAGCCTACCTTCACTTAGTAGGCCAGAACAACATTAGAACTTTACTAGCCCCTTGCATGCCATCTATTCTCTTACAACACATTCACAACCCTGCACCCAATGGTCGTCGGTGCGAGGCTAGCCGCCCCGCCAGTAACTAACTTCTATTGCCATACTTCCAGATAAATGTGGCAGAGTTAGCAACCCAGCCTCCACCATATCCAGCAAACCCTACAATTAACAACCAGCCGAGTAAAACCAGCTAGCTAAGGCACCTTCGGTTTTGGTATTAAAGACACTCACATCTGTCTCATACACAGAGGGTTATTACAAACACTGGTGATATGGCAAGCCCCTAGCCACAGCCGCCGGACGACTATATCAGAGAGAGGGCGCCCCCCCCCCCCCTTTTTGCCCACCCGAGGAGGGAGACCCCCACCCCCGCGGAGGTATACCTGGCCCCTGTTTTGACTTTCGAGTCATTGCCAGGTAGCACAGGAATTCTTCCTATCAATGAACTAACCATGAATGACTAACACCTTTACTAACCTCTATTAACTCACAATAAACCATTTACCTTTCTTGCATGCTCTGATCACTAAATTAGCACCTCAGCTATACCATAGAATGAAGATTGAACAATCTAGAGAGACGCTCCTATCACAGCTGTCCCCATCCTCCTCGCAAAGTAGATCCAGTCTCTCTCCCCTAAATACGTCCAGTATAGCCAAAATAGTACCTCTTACTAAGGCTCAGTTATATGAAAATATAAAGGCTTTCTATCGCCCTGTGCCACAACAGTAAATACCATCTTACCTAGTCCCCATATCTATTGAGAGCTCAATTAAGTCCATAAGACTCGAGATCCCTACTGTCTACAGGGTCCAGAACCGAGCCTATAAATCTAACTCCCGCCCCCAGTCAAATCAGTTGAAAGCTAGACACCAACCAGTGGTCACTACCCTGCAGTTTACCTCTAGCTCTGCCCTTGTGTTGTTCCGGAGTTGAGAGATTCCAGATCCGGCAGACTCCGTGGCAGAGAAGACTGATAGAAGCATCTGTCCATGTACAAGTCCTAACGTGCACCTTATAACCTTCACACAAATTCGTGGGTATATAAGTGTGTAGCCAGCAACGATCATCAAGAGATCCGACTTGAGAACTTCCTACATTTTGGACCATCTGGACGGCCGAGGAACCAGTCGTTAGCCCCCAACATCACCGGAAGCAAGATAACCAGGACCAGATCTACCCATACTATTCAAGATTCATGTTACTAGTACTAAGTGTTATAGTACTAGCTTGATACTCACTTATTAACTTTCTATAAAGTGGCTAAGACCTTGCCCAGTGTAATTCATATTTAACCATTCCATTTGGGACGTACTAAGCGATCAGTGCTTTTTAATTCACAGGCGACCTTGACTCTCGTAATTACCTTATTCAGATATTAAAACTCTAGTGATATCTAACGTTCGCCCACTGATTTGTGTTCTACATATTTCTGCCTTAAGAATATCAAACTTAGTTCAGTACCCCCATGAGGTTACTAGAGATTTCCGTGTTCTATAATATACGCGTGTCTAATCCTAACTGTGAGTTGCTACGTGGGCACGCGACCAGCCAGCAAGAGGTAAAATCAGTGACATCGAATTATACGAATATATTGAGGTCTTCCAGTAAAATATAAACTTGCTAATTAAACCCGTGATCAGAAGAATATACCTGAACGTTGGAAGTGGGAGACTAGGCTCCATCCAGATCCGCTAATGCTAGCAGTTCCCTTCTATCATTTGTTTTGTGCGAATATAACTATCTTTCTATGCTCTTTATTTCTTTATTTCAATAAACGTGAACTTGTGTCGTGTTACCGTGTGTTTATTTTGTGTTCTCTATTCCTCATACCTTGTATTGTGCATGCAGCCTTCTATACCCAGTCATTCAGAACTCACATTACCCAAGTTAAACCTGTAGAAAAACAGGGCATAACATTGGCGGCAGCGGTGGTTCTTGATTCGGATAAAAGGTTGCATTACATGGCAAGTTTGGAACAGCTAGAACACAAGAACATCATGGCGCAACCTAACCACGTTTTCATCCCAAATTATGATGAAACAAATTATGGGATCGAAGTATTCATGGACATAGTGAAACCCTTACTTGACATTACTTATACCACGGACGCACATAAAATAGCCGTAACATTACCACACCTGGGAAAAGCCGTTTCCCTGGTGGCCTATCAAGTGCGCCCTGATCTCACCTGGAACGAATTTCGCACAATAGTGATAGAAGCCATTAAACCTTCGTTGGGCGTTTTTGTGGCCCACACCCGTATCCTAGACACGAAATTCGAAGGCGATCTAGATGCCACAGTCAGTAAGCTTGCCCAACACATAAAAAATTCTTTCCCCACGTTGACCAAAATCCAACAAGAACAGCAAATTCTGGTCAACCTTGTGTCGATATTGCCCTCAGCAGTAAAAGACCATTTCCGGGTGCACGATTTCGTCGGATACAAAAAAGACCTCATCACGATCCGACGTATTTTGGCCGTGCGCACAGAAGCACCCACCCAAATCGCTGCAATCAAGAGGTTTCCCACGCACCCGCAGCCAACCAACCACCAAAACCCCAAGAATGCCTACCCAGCCTCATCTTTCAACAACAGACCCACCTACCCTTCCGGCAAGCCCCAACCCAGTAGACCCCGGTTCCAACCGTCCCAGCCACGCAGAATCTTCAACCGGAACAGCAACTACAACACCTACCAAAGTAAAAACCCTACCTTAGTCATTATCAACCCCTATGATTTCCCTGCCTGTAATGCTCAGTGTGCCCTCCACCAAATTCGTGACTCTGCCAAACCTCGCCCCTCTACTCCTCGCATTTCTGTAAATGAAGAGGAGTGGGGACAAGAGGAAGAAATTGCCCCCCATACCATGACCTCAGACGATACCGAGGAAACCCTGGAAGAGGTAGATACCGACCCCCAGGATTTTTAAAGTATCCCCCGCCCACGATGGGCTCGGCGGGGGACGCCATAACTAGTCGCACTGCCCCCATTTATTACATGGCCAAAATCAAGGACATTCCTGTCCGCTTGCTAATCGACACGGGAGCTGCCAAGTCATGTTTGTTCAAATCTTACTATGAAAAACATCCTCGACGATTTGGCCCTTTGTTAAACACCAAAACAGAACTCATCTCAGCTGCTGATACTTACTTAAATCTCCTAGGAGACACTTTACCCCTATCAGTAACCACTCCTGGCCCCCATGCTCGTTGTTATCACACATTTACAGTATTTTCCTCCAACTGTAAACATTATGATGGTTTCCTTGGACTTGACCTCCTTCAAAAACTAGAGGCCCAGATTGACTGCGGCCAAAGGCTGATCTCATTCAAAAACAAATTCCAGCCCAAAGCCTCTGACAAACCAATCACGCAGAAACCCATTCCCAAAAAGAAAAAAACAACCTCCCCCTCAACAAAAACTGATTCAGGGTTACCAAGTTGCAGCTAGCACTAAGGTTACTCCTAAAACCTCCCCTTGCCCCGAGATCTCTCAAAACCTCACTCAATTCAGTAAAAAAATGCCTCAACAAACGAAAGAAGACAAGTCCAAGCAAATCCCCCTCGGTAATCCCCTCAATTCTCGTAACTCTGTCCAGAATAAATCCTCCCATGTTTTCAGGACAGACTCTGATATATGTAACCCTAATTCTATCCAATGTTTATGTACACATGTTTCCAGAGAAAATGCCGACCAATGTACCCAACAATGTTTCCCCCATGCCCCCAGAAATGTTAACAACCCCAAATCAATACACCAGTCCTACACCAATGACCCATGTTCTACACCTAACTTTTTCCCCACCAACCCTCCGCAGTCCCCCCAGCAAATCCCGTTTTCTAACTCGCTCACCTCGCACCCTTCTGAACCGCCCGCACGCGCCGTTAATCCCCCCCTCACGCGTGCCGACCGAGGGACACAACCATGTTCCCACCATGCCCCCAGAAATGCCCAGCTATTCCACCACCCCCCCAATCCTCCTTGTGACAGTTTTTCGTCAGTAGCTCCCTTCCACCCCCCCACAATTCACACCCCTAATAAACTTCAAAACCCCACACTTGACTCACCCCCTCATGACAGACAAACCCACCAACCCCAGATAACCTCTAAACAAACTGTTACTGCCACCGACAACGCTCCCCCCACCAACCCTCCGCAGTCCCTCCAACAAATCCCGTTTTCTAACCCCCTCACACCGCGCCCCACTGATCCTCTCACACGCGCCGTTAATCCCCCCCTCACGCGTGACCCCCACCAAAGTGACCTTGCCCCCCTTATAAGTACCAAGCACCTGCTCGCCAGTCAATCCCCCACCATCATTAGCCCAGCGGTAGTTCAGGATAAATGCCAAATTCCCCCCCACCATCAAAAATGGGTGAACCTGCGGCCCATACCCCAAACTCACATGGTATTTTCCCCCACTAACACATCCCCCAACCCCCATTGCTGCCTCTTACAACCCGCCATCATTCCCGCTCGTATCAACCACATTCTCGTGGCTAATATCTCAGAGGAACCCCTGACATTACCGAAAGGTCTCATTATAGGAGACCTCGAAACTTTCGATGACCTCCCCATACATTGTAACGACACCCCTACCAGCCTCCAATTGCCCCCTCTTCCTGAGACACTATCTGACCACCAAAAGAACGGCATGTACGACCTACTGATGGAATTCAGTGACGTCTTTGCCCAACAACCCACCGAAATCGGACAGACGGATGTAGAACAACACATCATTAACACCACAGGCCCCCCCATACGACAACCGTCCCGTAGAAAGAACCCCATACAACGTCAGGAAGAGGAATGCCAAGTCCAGGAAATGTTAGAGGCCGGGATTGCCACCCCGTCCATTAGCCCCTTGTCTTCCCCTGTTGTCTTAGTCAAAAAGAAAGATGGGACAACCCGTTTTTGCGTCGATTACAGGAGGTTAAATGACATAACCATTAAAGACTCTACGCCCTTACCCCGAATAGACGATTCCCTTGACTCCCTATACGGATCCAAATGGTTCACTACCCTCGACTTGCAAGCAGGGTATTGGCAAGTGCCTATCAAGGCCGAGGACCAAAAGAAAACAGCATTTTCCACTAGTGGTGGCCATCACTATGAATTTAACGTCCTACCTTTTGGCCTCTGTAACGGACCCGCCACTTTCTCCCGTTTGATGGAAACGGTATTGCATGGCCTAACCTGGGAAACCTGCCTAGCCTATCTGGACGATATTATTGTGTACTCTCCAACCTGGGAAGAACACCTCCTCAGGTTGAGACAAGTCCTGCAAAGAATCCGAGCCGCCGGGTTGAAATTAAAACCCTCAAAGTGCGTGATTGCCCGGAATAAGGTAGATTTTCTCGGACACGTGATATCTGAACATGGTATTGCGCCAGACCCAAAGAAACTTCAAGCCATACAAAACCAAACCCCACCCACCACGGTTAAAGGAATACGTTCGTTTCTAGGTTTAGCCACGTACTACAGACGTTTCGTCCCCCACTTTGCCACCATAGCCAGACCCCTCCACCAACTTACCCACAAAGACACCCCGTTCGCCTGGACACCTGAAAGAGACCTCGCGTTTAACACTTTGAAGCAAAAGCTAATCCAAGCCCCTATTGTCGTTTTCCCTGACTACCAGAAACCTTTCCGTCTTTATACCGACGTATCTCTGTACGCCATAGGTGCAGTATTAGCTCAATTCAGAGATGGAAAGGAACATGTGATAGCGTATGCCAGCTACACACTCACCCCACCCCAACAGAATTACGCAGCCACCAAGAGAGAGTGCTTAGGGATCATTTGGGCACTCAGCCACTTCCGGTCATTTGTGTTAGGCGCAAAACTCGAAATAATTACCGACCATCAATCTTTACAATGGCTGCGTAGGTGCGAAACCAACTCAGCCATTTTGGTACGTTGGAGAGAGACACTAGAGGACTACGACTTTACAATACAATATCGTCCCGGCAAACTCCATACTAATGCAGACGCCCTGTCACGTTTGCCAGTACCAAAAGACCCCCCCACCAACCTAGCCGCCTTACAAAACACTCAATTGGTATCTACCCCCACCTCCCGACAGAATGCCCCCCCAGCCCCTCCCTAATTCAATCTTGGGAAGCACGAATCAGACCCCCCTGGATACCGTTAAACGTCTTCAGGAGACTGACTCGCTGGGAGATCAACTTGCCACAGACACTGGTCACATAATCTTGGACCCCACCATAGCCCACGACTACATGATTGCCATCCACGAGGGAAACGGCATACACCTTGGACAAAAGAAAATGTTAAAGATCTTCACAGACCAATACTGGACCCCCAACCCCTCCAAAATTGCACAACGAGTGACAGAATCCTGCAAACCGTGTTTATTGGGAAAGGATAGATCACGCACCCCAGGCCCAGCTGGTACCATTTCTGCCAACAAACCGTTCCAAGTCCTATCCCTCGACATCATGGGCCCGTTCCCTTCTTACGCTGGCAACCGCTATATCGTCACATTTGTAGACGTATATTCAAAATTTCTAATAGCCTGCCCAGTTAAAGACCACACAGCCACCACAGTCGCCACACTGCTTGCCACCGAAGTGTTCCCTATATTCGGCCTTCCCCTTGCTCTTCTATCGGACAATGCCCCCGAGTTTAGTGGACACGTTTGGCAACAATTCACCCAACAATGCGGTATCAAGATTAAACACTCATCCCCGTACTGGCCTCAAGGAAATGCTATCTGCGAACGCAGCCATCGCACCATCAACAACCAGTTACGTACAAGAATGATTGCTCTTAATACCTCAGACTGGCCATCACAACTAAAGATGATACAGTGGGGTATGAACACCTGTCCTCGGGAAGACGGTATTTCCCCTCATGAACGTGTTTACGGTGTACCCCCCCTGTTACTGCCATTCCACCACCACGCTCACCTTCCCTCCACCACCTCCACAATTGACCCATTGCAACATCTGCAAAACACCCTCCATACCGCCCAGATCTGTCAAGACACCAAAACTGATAACATCGATGAAAAAAACCCTTTCGCCATCCATGACACCGTAATGGTAGCCAACCTCCCTATCACCAACAAGTTAGGCCCTCGCTATGTCGGACCCTACACCGTAATACAAGTCCCAAATGCCTTTCAAGTCACCATCGACTATCACGGCGTAACTCGCACGCTCCGAACTAGATTCGTCCGAGCGTTTAAACCTCTAAAGCCACAAGACATTACCCCACCCCACACGTCCGACCCTAAATTAAACACCCCTACTCACCCCCTCACTCAGGCTACGAATATTCCCATACAAACCCCTAAGGACCTAAGCCCTCCAGCACCGAACCGACAAATCTTTTCTCACCATACCCCCCCAACTAACCTCCACAAACCCCAAGCCCCCAATATCACACCCTCTTCCACCATGACACCTTCTTTCACTTCTGATAGTCAAGTTCCTCCCCAACTTATCCAAGTACAAAAACCTCCACCCACAACCCCGACCACAACAGAAACCCTCCCGTCTAGCCCTGACATACCTCCACCAGGCACCACAGTGAGAAAACCACCACCGCCACCCCAAACCAAGTACACACCCAACCGCACCACACAATCTACCTCAGTAACCTCACGCTACAACTTACGCCCACGACAAACATCGTTTAAAACCTCCAGAAAACACACCCTACTAACCAAGTTCTGTAGGGCTGCCAGACCACTACCCTCCTCCAATTCCTCCTCCTCTTCTTCTTCTTCGTCGAATTCTCCCCCACAAAGGGAAAGAAGACGAATAATCACCAGCAAATCACCAACCTCATCAAACAACACACGCCCCTACCCCCAACCCTCCTACTTAAATCTACACTCCTTACCCACCCGTCTAGCCCTCCCCGCATCCGCCCCTTTCCCCTCCACGATCCCCACCACCCCACCCACACACCGACCAACCTCCTCATCTCACCGAACCCCCCACCAACCAACCCCTAAGAAACCCCCCCCAAAGTCACCCCCGAGAAAACTCCCACATGTCATTTACCTATAAAACATGCTTCCCCTCACTATAAAACATCGTCGAGCGACTCAAGTCCCACGACAAACATCTACCTTCCCACCAGGACCGCCAGAGGTAGAATAATCAACAGACCCATCAGATTTAAAGACAGCGATACAAAAATAACCCCGTTCTGACACTAAGGACCCAAGCCACACAACACACACACCCCCTCCTTCCCACACACCTCCTTCACCCACCTTACCTACACCGATTTTGCGCATTGCCTCACTATATATTCCCAACCTACAACACCGCCTAAGAAAACCAAATAAAACCCAGACTCACATTCCCCCTTCATCCCCAGCCCTGTTGTCACGCGCGAATCCCCTTTCGGTTAGTAACCCATTCACCACACTAAACAGACTTCCTGTCAATCCCACACACCTCACTCCGACCCCCACGGGGGAAAGCTACAAACCATTCATACGAAAGGTTAAAGTAAAGACCCCCACTGGACACTTGGCCCGTGTACCACACCCACACCAAGCCCGGGCAGCCGCCCGCCACAACACAGAGGACACATTCTTACAGGTATACATTGACCTGCAAAAGAAACCTGACCGTCGCTCTCGTGTTTGGTGGAACTTTCTAAATACCCTGAAAATGACCCACCATCACTATGCTTCTTTTAACTTCACCCTTGAGGCTCGAGGACGAGCCTATAATGAAGGAGAGGGAAGTAAAATGCCCCAGAACAAGAAGCCCACCACAGAAGCCACGAGCGAACACCACACAGAAACACCCGGAAGAAAGGTCCACAGAACGAAAGGACCAGCTGACCGAGCCCGCCATTCCAGACAGGCCCAAGCCCGCAGGGCTAAACAGCTCCAGGACACACCCATTTACCTTTTCTAAACTAACCATTTTCCACACCTCACGTACACTAACCCCTCGTGTCCTACACTTATTAACTACAAAGATGATGAACAGGAATATACATTCATATTAAAAACACCCATGCCTGTCCCGACGTTGAGCCAATGCCAACACATCAGACAGCCATAATTATATCTATGTATGTTCTTGCATCCGAGAAGTAGATGTTATATATCTTAGAAGTTCAAACACCCACGCTGTCCCTAGACCCCGTATATAATTTTCCATGACGAGTATAGATATGTGTAACCCGTGCTCAGTCGCCCCTTGCATTGTTCCTCTAGTAACTAAGTCTATAATATTAACTGCCACCAGCATTGATACGACATAGTGGCACTGTCCTTGCTACAAAGATGATGAACAGGAATATACATTCATATTAAAAACACCCATGCCTGTCCCGACGTTGAGCCAATGCCAACACATCAGACAGCCATAATTATATCTATGTATGTTCTTGCATCCGAGAAGTAGATGTTATATATCTTAGAAGTTCAAACACCCACGCTTGTCCCTAGACCTCTTATATCATTTTCCATGACGAGTATAGATATGTGTAACCCGTGCTCAGTCACCCCTTGCATTGTTCCTCTAGTAACTAAGTCTATAATATTAACTGCCACTAGCATTGATGCGACATAGCGGCAGTGTCCTTGTGTCGTATTGTGCCAAGTACAGATCAACCAGGTTTCATCACCTTATTAGGACGACGACTATAATGTCATCGTTCATCGATGTATGCAATCCTTAGGTTAAGTATTTTATCCGCCATTGTGTTCACCTTTTTCCATTTACTTTCCACAATTGTCATACGTCTTCCCCTTGCCTCCTTCGTATCCACAGTCCACACTACGCCAATTTACTTCGTGTCTTACACCTCTTACCCAACCAGAGATTATATAAGATAACCTGGTTATCAGTATCTGTCATAAGTACCCCGAAACAATAACTAAGTACCCCTACGAACTGCCGCTGTTGCTGATATTTATATTTAATAGAAAACGCAGTTCCCAGGGCCAACTAATAGTATCCATAACCCTCGGACTGATCACATAACTCTATCTTTTCCAGACTCCTATACCACCCCATAGTTGCATTCCCCGGTAGCATTTGGCTAACGTATTCTACTGCCTTTTCAAACTTCCATATCAATTGTAGCCTAATGCCACCCCCATGCCCAGGGACCTTAGGGGCAAAATTTCCCTGTAGCCCTTGAACTCTCCCCCCCCCCCTCTCATTAAGACACCCGCGCTTCTCGACTCTTGTCCGACCTAGCCTCTCTCTCATACCTCTTGAAGATCCTTGAATTGTCCGTTACTAACGCTCTCCAACCTTTTATATATATACTCCTATCCAGCCTACCTTCACTTAGTAGGCCAGAACAACATTAGAACTTTACTAGCCCCTTGCATGCCATCTATTCTCTTACAACACATTCACAACCCTGCACCCAATGGTCGTCGGTGCGAGGCTAGCCGCCCCGCCAGTAACTAACTTCTATTGCCATACTTCCAGATAAATGTGGCAGAGTTAGCAACCCAGTCTCCACCATATCCAGCAAACCCTACAATTAACAACCAGCCGAGTAAAACCAGCTAGCTAAGGCACCTTCGGTTTTGGTATTAAAGACACTCACATCTGTCTCATACACAGAGGGTTATTACAAACACTGGTGATATGGCAAGCCCCTAGCCACAGCCGCCGGACGACTATATCAGAGAGAGGGCGCCCAGCTCCCCCTTTTTGCCCACCCGAGGAGGGAGACCCCCACCCCCGCGGAGGTATACCTGGCCCCTGTTTTGACTTTCGAGTCATTGCCAGGTAGCACAGGAATTCTTCCTATCAATGAACTAACCATGAATGACTAACACCTTTACTAACCTCTATTAACTCACAATAAACCATTTACCTTTCTTGCATGCTCTGATCACTAAATTAGCACCTCAGCTATACCATAGAATGAAGATTGAACAATCTAGAGAGACGCTCCTATCACAGCTGTCCCCATCCTCCTCGCAAAGTAGATCCAGTCTCTCTCCCCTAAATACGTCCAGTATAGCCAAAATAGTACCTCTTACTAAGGCTCAGTTATATGAAAATATAAAGGCTTCCTATCGCCCTGTGCCACAACAGTAAATACCATCTTACCTAGTCTCCATATCTATTGAGAGCTCAATTAAGTCCATAAGACTCGGGATCCCTACTGTCTACAGGGTCCAGAACCGAGCCTATAAATCTAACTCCCGCCCCCAGTCAAATCAGTTGAAAGCTAGACACCAACCAGTGGTCACTACCCTGCAGTTTACCTCTAGCTCTGCCCTTGTGTTGTTCCGGAGTTGACAGATTCCAGATCCGGCAGACTCCGTGGCAGAGAAGACTGATAGAAGCATCTGTCCATGTACAAGTCCTAACGTGCACCTTATAACCTTCACACAAATTCGTGGGTATATAAGTGTGTAGCCAGCAACGATCATCAAGAGATCCGACTTGAGAACTTCCTACATTTTGGACCATCTGGACGGCCGAGGAACCAGTCGTTAGCCCCCAACATCACCGGAAGCAAGATAACCAGGACCAGATCTACCCATACTATTCAAGATTCATGTTACTAGTACTAAGTGTTATAGTACTAGCTTGATACTCACTTATTAACTTTCTATAAAGTGGCTAAGACCTTGCCCAGTGTAATTCATATTTAACCATTCCATTTGGGACGTACTAAGCGATCAGTGCTTTTTAATTCACAGGCGACCTTGACTCTCGTAATTACCTTATTCAGATATTAAAACTCTAGTGATATCTAACGTTCGCCCACTGATTTGTGTTCTACATATTTCTGCCTTAAGAATATCAAACTTAGTTCAGTACCCCCATGAGGTTGCTAGAGATTTCCGTGTTCTATAATATACGCGTGTCTAATCCTAACTGTGAGTTGCTACGTGGGCACGCGACCAGCCAGCAAGAGGTAAAATCAGTGACATCGAATTATACGAATATATTGAGGTCTTCCAGTAAAATATAAACTTGCTAATTAAACCCGTGATCAGAAGAATATACCTGAACGTTGGAAGTGGGAGACTAGGCTCCATTCAGATCCGCTAATGCTTGCAGTTCCCTTCTATCATTTGTTTTGTGCGAATATAACTATCTTTCTATGCTCTTTATTTCTTTATTTCAATAAACGTGAACTTGTGTCGTGTTACCGTGTGTTTATTTTGTGTTCTCTATTCCTCATACCTTGTATTGTGCATGCAGCCTTCTATACCCAGTCATTCAGAACTCATATTACCCAAGTTAAACCTGTAGAAAAACAGGGCATAACAATACCGTATTACCGTAATTGTATGTTGTTGTGATCAGGCTGTATCAGAGATCATCAGCCTGTAGTAGTAGTGCACTTATACTGAGTTATAGGATACCCCGTTATCGCAGATTTAACTCTGGAGGGTATAGGTGTTTTTGTGCGCCGGCATTATAAGTTCAGGGGTTGGATCTAGTGTTACCGTTGTGGCTGTGTACTTTCCTAGTCCAATGATTAAGAGCCCTTGTTTTATACGAGCCCCGGTCGTAACAGTGTGTGTGTACTCACCTAATTGTACTCACCTAATTGTAGTATACAGGATTTGAGTTTTTAGGCTCGTATTGTCCCGCCTCCAAAGATTCTGTTATCTAATTTGGCTTCAAAAATGTGGATATTCCCCGCACCCACCACTTCATCATCCAACTGATTCCACATATTAATACTTCTATATGGAAAGCTGAATTTCCTCACATCTCCTTTACATCTGCCTTTCTTTAACTTGCAACTATGTCCTCTAGTCCTCCCTTTATCTCCCTCGATAAAGTCCTCCTTGTCTATCCTTTCAAATCCCCTAACACATTTATACATCATAATCATATCCCCTCTTTCTCTTCTCTCACTTAGAGTTGGCAAATTCAATCTCTCTAATCTCTCTTCATATGTCAGTTCTCTTTGTTCTGGAATCATCTTCGTTGCAGCTCTCTGTACTTTCTCCAACTTAATTATGTGTTTTTTTAAGATGGGGTGACCACACCACTGCCACATATTCCAATTTAGGTCTCACCAATGATTTTATTATATTTACTAGCATCTCTTCATTCAAATAGTTGAAAGCTATTTTTACTTTATTCAACAGGCCATAAGTTTCTCCCACAATTTTGTTAATATGGCTCTCGGGTGAAAGATCTCCCTGTATTATAATGCCCAAGTCCTTTTCTTTCTCGGAGGGGTTAATCGTGCATTCTCCTAGTTTATATTCCCAAGAGGTCTTCTTTTACTCACACCCCCTTCCATCACATGACATTTATCTTTGTTAAAATATAATTTCCATATCTTGCTCCATCGGTCTATCTTATCCAGATCACTCTGTAGCTCTCTACAACTGTTATCCAGATCACTCTGTAGCTCTCTACAATTGTTATCCAGATCACTCTGTAGCTCTCTACAACTGTTATCCAGATCACTCTGTAGCTCTCTACAACTGTTATCCAGATCACTCTGTAGCTCTCTACAACTGTTATCCAGATCACTCTGTAGCTCTCTACAACTGTTATCCAGATCACTCTGTAGCTCTCTACAACTGTTATCCAGATCACTCTGTAGCTCTCTACAACTGTTATCCAGATCACTCTGTAGCTCTCTACAACTGTTATCCAGATCACTCTGTAGCTCTCTACAACTGTTATCCAGATCACTCTGTAGCTCTCTACAACTGTTATCCAGATCACTCTGTAGCTCTCTACAACTGTTATCCAGATCACTCTGTAGCTCTCTACAACTGTTATCCAGATCACTCTGTAGCTCTCTACAACTGTTATCCAGATCACTCTGTAGCTCTCTACAACTGTTATCCAGATCACTCTGTAGCTCTCTACAACTGTTATCCAGATCACTCTGTAGCTCTCTACAACTGATCCAGATCACTCTGTAGCTCTCTACAACTGTTATCCAGATCACTCTGTAGCTCTCTACAACTGTTATCCAGATCACTCTGTAGCTCTCTACAACTGTTATCCAGATCACTCTGTAGCTCTCTACAACTGTTATCCAGATCACTCTGTAGCTCTCTACAACTGTTATCCAGATCACTCTGCAGCTCTCTACAACTGTTATCCGATCACTCTGTAGCTCTCTACAACTGTTTTCGTCCACTATATGTTTCATAATTTTTCCATCGTCAGCAAACATATTCATGTATGCATTTATTTCCTCTGGCATGTCATTTATATAGACCAGAAACATAATTGGGGCCAACACTGATCCCTGTGGAACTCCGCTTGTAACATCCCTCCATGTTGATAAGCTGTCTCTTATTATGGTTCTCATCTGTCTTCCCGAGAGATAGTCCTCCATCCACTTCAACAAATTACCCTGAACCCCTCCAAACTTCTTCAACTTCCATCTAAGTCTACTATGAGGAACTCTGTCAAAGGCCTTCTTTATATCAAGATACACACAGTCCGCCCATCCTTCTCTCTCTTGTAGTATATATATCATCCTATCATAAAAGCTCAGCAGATTAGTAACACATGATTTTCCCTCTCTGAATCCAAATTGTCTTACAGTAAGTAAATTATTTTCTTCCAAGTACTTTATCCATCTTTTCTTAATAATCTTCTCACACATTTTACAAACAACACTTGTCAGTGACACTGGTCTATAGTTTAGCGGCTGCTCCCTACTCCCACCTTTGTAGATTGGTACTACATTAGCCCTTTTCCAGTCTAGTGGTAATTTTTCAACTTCAATAGAGTATTTAATAATTGCATATAAAGGTTTTACCAATTCCTCCGCACATTCTTTTAGAATCCATCCTGCTATATTGTCTGGGCCAATAGATTTTCTCACATCTAGTTCCTTCATAAGTTCTAGTAGTTCCTCTGGTTGAAAGATAATATTCCCCCAATTTTTCATCATTTTGGTATATAATCTCTGGTTCTAAAAAAAATTCATCCATAGCATAAACTGAATGTAATGTATTATTCATAACCTCACAATGCTCACATATCTTCTCATCATCCTCATAAATATTGTCTCCTTCCCTCAGCTTCATTATTTTGTCCTTAACCTTCATTTTGCTATTTACATACCTGTAGAACAATTTGGGATCACTTACATATTTTTCCACAATGTTTTTTTCATAATTTCTTGCTTCCTGTTTCCTAATTCTGACATACTCGTTCCTTAGCTTCCTATATGTATTCCAGGTCTGTTCATTTCTCCTTCTTCTGGCTATGTTCCATGCCTTATTTATCTTATCCCTAGCTATTCTACATTTATCATTAAACCAGTCTTTTATCTTTTCAGTCTTATTTCCTTGTCTTGGCACATACCTGTTTACAATATCATCATAAATGTTTTTAAACACTCAGTATTTATCATTAACATTGTTTTTCTGTTCAATTTCACTCCAGTCTGTATCCCTGAAGCAACTTTTTAATAGCTTAAAATCTGCTTTCCCATAGTTCAATCTCCTTTCTTTATGTTCTTCTCTCTCTAGCATTGTTGGATAACCCATCAGGATTTCCATTTCAATTACCACATGATCACTATTTCCCAGCGGAGGTAGGTATTTAGTATTTGTAATCATATCTGGATCTCTTGTAAACACCAAGTATAATCTAGACGATTCATCTTTACCCCTTCTTCTTGTGTTTTCCTTAATATTCTGAATTAGCAGGTTTTCTGTAACCAAGTCTAGTAGTACATTCCCCCAAGAACTCATATTACTACCTGCGTCTCCCTCCTCCCAATTAACCTCTCTACAATTAAAATCCCCTACCAATATTAACTCGTTGTTTCTGTGAAATAAGTGTTCCATAGTTTTGATCATCTCCTTTTTTAATCCTTGGTATTCTTCCTCTTTCCAGGCCCTCGTATATGGTGGCATATATGCTACCGCAATATCAGTGTTTTCATTATGTTCATTAATTACCTCCACTGCTATAATTTCTGCTTTATTGTTTTGTAAATCTATCATTTTAACTTTTAATTTATTGTGTAATGATTAATACTCCTCCACCCATCTTGCCCTTCCTATCCCTTCTCCACAAATTATAGTTATCCCATCCCATCACTTCCAAACTCATATCTTTATTTAATTTTGTTTCACATAAACACATCATCATGGGCTTTTCTTGTTTTATGAGGTCACCAATCTCCAATGTTTTGGATATTTAACCATCCACATTGCTATACACCAGTTTACAGTTGCTACTTTTATATTTTGTACTGTTTTCTTTTCCTCGTTTTTAATCCCTCTTCTTCGCCAACTCCCCCTCCTAATTCTCTCTCCCCCCCCCCCCGCCTCCCTCTCTCTCCCCCCGCCCCCCTCTCTCCCCCCTCCCCCTCCCTTTCCCTTTCCTCCCTCTCGTCCCCCCCTCCTCCTTCTCTTCCCCCCCTCCCCCTTCTCCTTCTCGTCCTCCTCGTCCTCCTCCTCCTAATTCGTGTGTGTGTGTGTGTGTGTGTGTGTGTGTGTGTGTGTGTGTGTGTGTGAGTGGTTAGGTAAGGGAATCGGATTTATAGAAAACAAAATCCCGGAACGGAGACCGGATTAAGTCTAATGCAAAGGTCATTCGTTTGTATACTGTAGGTGTGTGTGTGTGTGTGTGTGTGTGTGTGTGTCAGTAGTTATATTCTAATTATAGCTTTATCTTTATTTATCAATTAATGTATATATTTATATATTTGTGTTTGTTTTTCACTAATAACTTTGGATGTTATATATTCACTTAGATTATTTCTTCAGCAAAGCTCTTGATTATATATATATATATATATATATATATTTCAAAACAGAAACCAATAGGAGGGGAAAAAATAATGGGGGAGGATGGGTAGGGAGGGTGGGGGGTAGGGGGTGGGGGGTAGGGGGGGTGGGAGGGTAGAGGAGCTGACTAAGGAAACAGAAATATGTGGCATATCAAAGAAACACCGAGAGAAAGAGAGAGGGGGGTAGCATGGAAAGAGAGAGGGGGGTAGCGTGGAAAGCAGGCATCCTCTCCATTACAAATAATTGAGCGGCGGGCAAATCTAATTTTAACAATCTAAGGAACATGTTTGGTGTTGCACTAACCTTCACTAACTTATAACTTAATGAGAATGTACATATTATTCTTAGCTAAACTTATAGAAATATATGGGACACCGTTATCACTATTTGGAATGTACAGAATTAGGTCCATGTGGCTGTGTTAACTCTGAGGTGCATTGAGCGGTGCACAGGACGAAAAAAATAAAATAAAATACATTTCTGCCTTGAGGATAGATCAGAGTATATGCATGTGAAAGATCATTATATTCGGTTCAGCAATGAACCGAGAAATAGCAATTTGTAATAAGCGTCACCCTAGCAAAAGGAATGACTCTAAAAATGTGGGTGAAGCACTTATGTAAATTCACAGAATACACACTTTATGAACATATATGGCACCATTACATCTATTCAGTATATATATCTTGAATACATAAATTATATACTATTATATCGAGGAAATGTTTCTACTCTTCTCAATGACTTCATGAATGTGTGTGGAGTGCTTATACAACTTCACATAATATGTACTGTATGTTATGAACACACTTGGCACTGATACAACTGTTTAGAATATACCTTTAGAGTTATATATAATACAGTCAAAAGTACAGCACATGACTACGATGAATATCCATTTATCGAATACTGGACATTAATTTAATCATGTGCTACACCCAACTGTGCTTATGATTATCATGTACTACACCTAACTGTGCTTATGATTATCATGTACTACACCTAACTGTGCTTATGATTATCATGTACTACACCCAACTGTGCTTATGATTATCATGTACTACACCTAACTGTGCTTATGATTATCATGTACTACACCTAACTGTGCTTATGATTATCATGTACTACACCTAACTGTGCTTATGATTATCATGTACTACACCTAACTGTGCTTATGATTATCATGTACTACACCTAACTGTGCTTATGATTATCATGTACTACACCTAACTGTGCTTATGATTATCATGTACTACACCTAACTGTGCTTATGATTATCATGTACTACACCTAACTGTGCTTATGATTATCATGTACTACACCTAACTGTGCTTATGATTATCATGTACTACACCTAACTGTGCTTATGATTATCATGTACTACACCTAACTGTGCTTATGATTATCATGTACTACACCTAACTGTGCTTATGATTAGCCTAATGGTTAAGTGAGAAGAAGGATAGTCGTCTGAGCCATAGGAGGTCAATGTCTCAATGTCTTCAACTAATGGATTTCTCCAGGTGTGTACGAGTGTCTAGATATCTTTCTTCGAAAGTGTTTGCAGTGTCAGGTCTAAAGTCGAAGAAGATGGTTGGTTGTGGTGTTAACAAGTGAGTGAGAAAGGAGGATTGGAGGCACGTGGAGAGCTGAGGGTGGGGGCTCGTGGAAAGCGTATCGTGTTCTGTTTTTTTATGGGGATTCTCGGGCCTTGTATATGCCTGCCCAGGATCATGTCGTGGTGGGAATGTTCTTGGTTGACCAATCAGGTTACGTGGCAGTTGTAGGCATTCGCCCTTTGATCTTGAGTTCAGGTTTTCCCCGAACAGGTAAGATAGAAGGTCAGTCAATTCGACCTGACTAATTATCGGCTTCGGTTTTCTTCTCTTCCCATATTGTCCCTTGGGCAGGGGTTGGGGCTTCTAGATGTAGAGACATGAATGGGACAGGCTCTAGGGCAGTGGGGGCTCATGCTTGGTAAGAGGGGGGCCAGGCCCAAACATACTTTGTCGGGGCTTCTACTTGTGACACGTTTGACAAAGACCAAGAAGTTTGCGTCCAGAATACCTGGTTAGACATGGTTAGTGGAGAGTCATGTCGATGGCTGCTGCCTAATCCTTATCGCTGGAAGTGTCGAGGATGCCGGGGGTGTCATTGATCTTTCCGGGTTTCGCTCATCAATTATTACATAACTGTGTTGGTAGTGTAATGGTTTAGATGCTTATGTTCTGGGTGAGGTGTACCGAGTTTGAATCCCGGGAGGACCATATGCATTAGTATTCAAGTGCATTGGGGTTTGTAGTTGATGATTAATGTTAAGAACGGGGTGTTACTCAACTTGCAATCTGAACTTTTTTAAAGAAATTGCCTCTCTTTTCCCCTTATGTAGCCTAATCGAACTCCCTCTCACTTTCTTTCTTTAATAATTCAGGCTTTACACCCACTATTCTCCATCCTCTTTCCTTGGGTCACAAGTCTTCAGTTTCACTAAACAATCAATCAATTATACGCCATGAGAGCGCGTAGGCACACTCACCCTCCGACTCCCTCACACTTCTTGGTATCCCCCCTTGCGAGACTCGAGAATTCTGCCCAGCCCATATCAAGTATCCTATCGTAAGATTGGTCAATTTGCCTCAGGCATGCCCATATAGCCGAAGTTGGCGTTCACGGACCATGCAACTAATATTATAATATATCTTGTATCAGTTTCATGGAGTAGTCGCTGGTTTGAGATGTAGTCATGCCAGTGATAGCCCAAGATCCTGTGAAAACATTTAGTACCAAAGGAATTGATGTGTTCCTTTAACTCACTGTTAAGAGTCTATGTCTCTCATCCATATAATTAGTCAGGGAGCACCAGCGTCTTGAAATTCCGCAGCTTCGTCCTCTGCACAGGTGTCGATGATGCCATATACTTTTCTTGAGTCAATCCATAACCCCAGAATATATGCTAAGCCGAGGCGACAATTAACATCGTTGTCCGACTCACCACTTGTATGGATCACGTTGCCTAGATAAGTAAATTTATCCAAGATTAGCTTCACTAATGTGCTCTATTATTGTGTCTTGGTGTAAAGTAAGTAACAAAGCTAAAAACTGATCGAAATAATCAATTACTATTTTGTTGATTACTTTCATATGTATAAGTTGCTAAATATTACATGAATCTAAAATCGTTTATTAATAGCTTAGTTGAGTATTTTCTTTATAGACTGTCTGTCGTTCTATATAATCCTTCTATATAATTCCAATTTACCGTTTTCCGATTTACCAAGTTCTAATTCCAAAACTTTGCCAGACAATAAAGCTCTCTTCACTACATTTTGGCTAACTTTAGAAGATTGCCCACAGCATTGGAAGCCCCTCTGGGATTCAGAAGTGGAATATGGTGGGTGGGCTTGTGGCTTCGGCTCCGCTGCATGTCTGCCTGCCGAGATCGGAACCTCTCTGGGTGGTCGGGGGCCGGGGGGGGGGATGCTGGAGGGACCTTGGTGACCCTGGTCTCTGGGTCTTCTCCTGGATGACCTAGATGTGTGTGAATTTGTATTTTGTTTTTGTGTGTTCATTGTCTTTTGTTGTGTTTTGTGTTGTCCCTATTCTGGCTCTGTCTTGAGTCGGCCCCCCCCCCCCAAAAAAAAAAAAAGAATAAAATAAAATAGGAAAAGTGGGGATTGGGCCTGAGTAGATAGATAGATAGATAGATAGATAGATAGATAGATAGATAGATAGATAGATAGAACTTCCACAATCTCTTCCTAAGCTGACAAAATAGATTGATGATAAACATAATATACTGAATAATGATGTCTTCATATACTAAAAGGGTTAAGGGGTAGTACTCGCTTTTTCTGGACTCCCTTCTCCCTCATGTTTAGCATATTAGTTTTGAGGTTTTAAGACGTTTGTTCCTTTAGGTTGGCGATTTTGAGACCTTTCGCCTAATTTTTTGTCAATATTAAGACCTTTCGAATCCTTTAGGTGTCGATCTTTTTCCTGGCGAGCGATAGCGAGTCTCTAATTTTAGAAGAAATTGGCCTTTGGCCAGAAAAATTTTCTACCGAAAAATTTAAAAATTTACCTTGAAAGGAGGTGTTTTCCAAGCTTGATGGAGGTTTAGCGAGGACACTCAAAAATATATAAATACATAAATATATAGACCAAAAACCAAGCACTACCCCTTTAGGCTCTTTTTGGTTAAAGTATTTTGGTTCAAACTCCGCTTCATAATCCACTGTGAATGAATCGAGAGTTCCAAGCGTTCTCCCGTTATTATAGTCTGTTTATTCTAGGATGGCCAGAAATCGTAACCTCTCACCTCTCAAAAGGGACTAGAGTAATCGAGCTAATTTTTCTACCACCAAATAGGAAGACTTGGCCAGGGAATAGGTGTGGAAATTGACAGCTCATTTGCTCCGGCCCTTTTTTAGTTACAGAGGTTAGAAGGTAATAGTTCTGGCCAACCTAGAATGAACGGACTATAGTTATAATACCTGGTACTACGGTAACACTTCCTAGTACTGCAATATACCTGTCTTCCTCATAATCCCCCTCCCTCCTGGTCCCTCCCTCCCCTCCCCTCCTCCCATGGTTCCTCCCTCCCCTCTCCTCCTCCTCTGGCCCTCCCCTCCCCCTCTTCCCTCCTCCCCTGGTCCCTCCCTCCCCTGGTCCCCTGGTCCCTCCCCCTCCCCACCTCCCCCGGTCCCTGCCTCTCCTCCTCCCCTGGTCCCCCCTCTCCCCTCCTCCCATGGTCCCTCCCTCCCCTGGTCCCCTGGTCCCTCCCCCTCCCCCGGTCCCTCCCTCTCCTCCTCCCCTGGTCCCCCCTCTCCTCACCTCCCCTGGTCCCTCCCTCCCCTGGTCCCATGGTCCCTCCCCCTCCCCACCTCCCCCGGTCCCTCCCTCTCCTCCTCCCCTGGTCCCCCCTCTCCCCACCGCCCCTGGTCCCTCCCTCCCCTGGTCCCATGGTCCCTCCCCCTCCCCACCTCCCCCGGTCCCTCCCTCTCCTCCTCCCCTGGTCCCCCCTCTCCCCACCGCCCCTGGTCCCTCCCTCCCCTGGTCCCCTGATCCCTCCCCCTCTCTCCTCCTCTGGTCCCTCCCCCTACCTCCCCTCCCCCCTTCCATCGTCTGGCTGGGAGGGAGGCTGGCTGGGTATATAAACACGACTCACCTCACTCACCTCAACACTTCTTCAAGCAACTTGGAAGCGTCGACAAGCACAAACCCTCAGACATAAAATGTAAGTATTGGGCCCCGGCAGTAGTATAGGGCCCCAGCAGTAGTATAGGGCCCCGGTAGTAGTATAGGGCCCCGGTAGTAGTAGAAGGTCAAGGTGTCATCAGTCCTTAAGGGGGGATGGTTAACTTTTTGGTCGATTTTTTAATTTACATATTTATTTCTCTATTTTCTATTTTGCTAGTGTCCTCCCTAGACCTCCATCAAACTTAAAAAAACACCCCCTAGACCCCCCTTCAAGATGGTAGAAAAATTTCCCGGCCGAAGGCCGGTTCCTCTTAATATTACAGGCTCGCTATCGCTCGCCAGGAAAAAATCGACTGCTAAATGGCACGGAAGTTCTTAAAATTGACAACGAAATGAGGCGAAAGGTGTTTATTCCAAACTAAGTGAACGAACGTCTTAAAATCTGAAAACTAATGGGACTACACCTGAGGGGGAAGGGGGGGGCCAGAAAAACGGCCCGTCTCCCCTTAACCTTACGCCACCTCATGTACACACACACACACACACACACGAACATACAAAGTGGGAAATATTTATCCACTGATTATTTCAATTATGTTCACGATATAATAATTTTTTTTAAACAGAACATAATACAATTGATTTCTGAAATTAATTCTTGAAGATAAATATTTAATTATCCACTATTTTCATATTCTATCCCAACATAAATTATTACAACATGATTGATTATTGTAGATTAAGAATGTATAATAAACGCATATTATATATTTTAAGCGGGGTCACCGTTTTTTTTATTTTTTATATTTCTCTCCTTTTCTCTCTTTCTCTGGCTTGTATCCATTCGGCCCCATTCAACCAACTGTTTTAAGACGTTTATCGCCATCAGGTGTCGATTTCTTCCTGGCGAGCGATAGCGAGCCAGTATTGTATGGAAAAATCCGGCTTCGCCGGAGACATTTTTCTATCGAAAAATGTATAAATTTAGCTTGCTGTCAAAACAAAAAATATATATATGCTGGCTCGCTACCGGTCGCCAGGAAAATATTTACACCTGAATTGGGGTAAACGGCTTAAAACAGTAGACTGAACGGGGCCGACTGGATACAAGCCAAAAAGAGAGGGACAGAAAGAGAAACAAAGCGAGGTGGGCTCCCTTAAGAATGTTTGATAAGCGCAGATTATATATTTGATCGTACAGTGAAGTGTACAAGTGTCCAAGATGTGTGTGCTAACTCTACTAACAGGAAGTACTTCTTATGTACAGTCGCGCTAATAAGTCCTGGCTCGGCACCAAGTATGTTTTGATCAATAATTGGTATCAGCAATATCTAAGCTTCATTTCTTCATATCGAGTGAAATATACAAACATGTTCCTACACTTACCCACCCTAGTCAACATCTGACAGACATTAATACAACACAGAGCGAGCCAAAGGTAATGACAGCTGAGACATGACTTATTAGCGCGACCGTACAAAGTGTCCAATATGTGCTAACTTTACTAAACAGGAAGTACTTATTATGTAAAGTTGGCCATATAAGTTCTGTTCCTCGTGCTGGTCCTATGTATACAAGTAAATTACTATGAATGAATTGACTACTTGCGAGTTTCATTCTATAAGGAAGTTGGAGTTGTAGACATCGATATTTAGCAGAATTACCAGCTATAATACGGTTTTACTACATTTATTAATACATAAAATCAAATTCAACATACTATTTATCCATCAGAAACCTACATAATTACTGTTTTTGTGTTTAATGTCGATGTTTACAAGCCGAACTTCCTTATAGCCTAAAATTCGAAAGTGGTCAAATTATGGACGCAACCTGGGTTATGTTGCCTCGTAAAATAATATGGATGTGCTTGCATTATGTGATTGCAATATGTGAATAAGGTTCAGATGATTGCAATATGTGAATAAGGTTCAGATGATTGCAATATGTGAATAAGGTTTAGATGATTGCAATATGTGAATAAGGTTTAGATGATTGTTTACGTTTAGCGAGTGTGGTTTCTTTTAATTATCAGTCGACTTATCAGGTGAGGTAACCGCTGCATATGAAACTACACCAGTAATGCAATCCTGGGTATTATATTTTCACGTATAAGATCACGGAGAGGAACATAACTTATGTGGCCGACTGTACCTGTAGTTGTAGAATCTAACCTACACTGCTTCCTGATATTGTAATAAACACATTTATGGCTGGCCTCTCCTTATATATACAGTATATACTGTATATATATAAACTGTATATAAAGATAGAGGAAAAACGAGAGAGAGAGAGAGTGACAGAGCGAGGAGAGTGAGAAGAGAGAGAGAGACAATCGATTTGAAAGTCTCTCGCAACAGGCAGGTTATTATAATGGGACGTTCGTGTCATGACAATTGGTAATACCTTGACAATAGATAGCATATTCAAACAAAAGACAATTTAACCCCTTCTGTACCGGTGACGTCTTTTTAGTTTTACTCGGGCTACCATTAGACGATTTTATGCAGTTTCAAAAGGGCCTTTAACAATGAACTATCTCACTCGACACTTTCGACTACCACAGATGCTTCTTAAACTGCACCACATTGTCTAAATACAGCTGGAATAAAACCAAAATGACGTCGCCGGGACAGAAGGGGTTAAGGGGGATGGTTAACTTTTTGGTCGATTTTTTTTTTTTTTTCATATATTTATTATTTCTCTACTTTCCTCCCTAGACCTCCATCCAACTTAATATAACATCCATTAGATCCCCCTTCTAGATTGATTTGTACATTTTTCGGTAGAAAAATTTCTCGGCCGAAGGCCGGTTCTTTAAAAATTACTGGCTCACTATTGTTGCCAGGAAAAACATTGACACTTAAATAGCACGAAAGGTCTTAATATTGACAAATAAATGGGGCGAAAAGTCTTAAAATCGACAAACTAATGAGGCACATAAATTATCTTATCATCTGAAAACTAATGAGGCTAAACATGAGAGAGAAGGGGTCCTAGAAAAACGACCCATCTCCCCTTAAGAATACAATGAACTCGAGTCACCAAAGCCGGACTCACACGAGCCCTTTTTCGAGCAATTTTTACGGGCAATTATGGTCTGGAAGCTTAAAAAAATACACTTTATCAGAATTCAGCCGCCTAACAAAATCTACCTTCAGTCTAGTTACCGATACCAGTGCAAAAAAAGTCCAAAAATAATACGAGAAAAAACTTGCTCACGGAAAATTGACGGAAAAACCGCTCGTGTGACAGCGGCTTAAGGGGAGATTTCCACTTGAGGGACTTTTTTCTTGACCCCTTTCTCCCTCATGTCTAGCCCCATTGCTTTTGAGATTTTAAGACGTTTTCCCCATTAGTTTGGTGATTTTTAAGAATTTCCGCCCCATTCTGTAAATTTTAAGACCTTTCGTGCCATTTAGGTGTCGATTTTATCCTGGCGAGCGATAGCGAGTCTGTAATTTAAGAGTAATCGGCCTTCGGCCGGGACATTTTTCTACCGAAAAATGTACAAATTTATCTTGAAAGGGGGTCAAGGGGGTGAAATTTTAAGATTGCTGGAGGAGTAGGAAACAAACTAAAAACCTCCCCTTAACACGAAAGAATAGTTGCCCCTGCTCCCACACCTTGACCGCACATTATTCAATAAGTTATTTCCTAATACAATGGTGCCTCTGGAGCGTAAATCGTGACAGGTTCGTGTGTCGTGATATCCGTGTTGGCTACGTGTCAAAGGCCGCGTGTCAAAGGGGCCGCGGAACACTTGAATGCGATTAACCCTTTGAGTACCAGCGACGTGTGTTATATTTTATTCTAGCTATATTTAAACTATATTATGCTGTTTAGGAAGGATCTGTGGTAGTCAAAAGGGTTGGTTGAGATAGTTTGAAGCCTTATTATTGCTAGAGGTCCTTCCTAAGCTGAACAAAATCGTCTAATAGTTGCCAGAAGAAAGTTAAAAGGACGCCCCTGGTACTGTATGGGTTAAGGCTCATCCCGACAAAAAAAAAAAAAAAAAAAAAAAATGGTTGTGTGACGGTGTTGGTATCAGCTGTATAAATGATGGTGTTGGCGGCAGCTGTATAAGTAATGGTGTTGGTATTAGCTGTATAAATGATGGTGTTGGTGGCAGCTGTATAAGTAATGGTGTTGGTATTAGCTGTATAAATGATGGTGTTGGCGGCAGCTGTATAAGTAATGGTGTTGGTATTAGCTGTATAAATGATGGTGTTGGCGGCAGCTGTATAAGTAATGGTGTTGGTATTAGCTGTATAAATGATGGTGTTGGCGGCAGCTGTATAAGTAATGGTGTTGGTATTAGCTGTATAAATGATGGTGTTGGCGGCAGCTGTATAAGTAATGGTGTTGGTATTAGCTGTATACATGATGGTGTTGGTGGCAGCTGTATAAGTAATGGTGTTGGTATCAGCTGTATAAATGATGGTGTTGGCGGCAGCTGTATAAGTAATGGTGTTGGTATTAGCTGTATAAATGATGGTGTTGGCGGCAGCTGTATAAGTAATGGTGTTGGTATTAGCTGTATAAATGATGGTGTTGGCGGCAGCTGTATAAGTAATGGTGTTGGTATTAGCTGTATAAATGATGGTGTTGGCGGCAGCTGTATAAGTAATGGTGTTGGTATTAGCTGTATAAATGATGGTGTTGGCGGCAGCTGTATAAGTAACGGTGTTGGTATTAGCTGTATAAATGATGGTGTTGGCGGCAGCTATATAAGTAATGGTGTTGGTATTAGCTGTATAAATGATGGTGTTGGCGGCAGCTGTATAAGTAATGGTGTTGGTATTAGCTGTATAAATGATGGTGTTGGCGGCAGCTGTATAAGTAATGGTGTTGGTATTAGCTGTATAAATGATGGTGTTGGCGGCAGCTGTATAAGTAATGGTGTTGGTATTAGCTGTATAAATGATGGTGTTGGCGGCAGCTGTATAAGTAATGGTGTTGGTATTAGCTGTATACATGATGGTGTTGGTGGCAGCTGTATAAGTAATGGTGTTGGTATCAGCTGTATAAATGATGGTGTTGGTGGCAGCTGTATAAGTAATGGTGTTGGTATTAGCTGTATAAATGATGGTGTTGGTGGCAGCTGTATAAGTAATGGTGTTGGTATTAGCTGTATAAATGATGGTGTTGGCGGCAGCTGTATAAGTAATGGTGTTGGTATTAGCTGTATAAATGATGGTGTTGGCGGCAGCTGTATAAGTAATGGTGTTGGTATTAGCTGTATAAATGATGGTGTTGGCGGCAGCTGTATAAGTAACGGTGTTGGTATTAGCTGTATAAATGATGGTGTTGGCGGCAGCTGTATAAGTAATGGTGTTGGTATTAGCTGTATAAATGATGGTGTTGGCAGCTGTATAAGTAATGGTGTTGGTATTAGCTGTATAAATGATGGTGTTGGCGGCAGCTGTATAAGTAACGGTGTTGGTATTAGCTGTATAAATGATGGTGTTGGCGGCAGCTGTATAAGTAACGGTGTTGGTATTAGCTGTATAAATGATGGTGTTGGCGGCAGCTGTATAAGTAACGGTGTTGGTATTAGCTGTATAAATGATGGTGTTGGCGGCAGCTGTATAAGTAATGGTGTTGGTATTAGCTGTATAAATGATGGTGTTGGCGGAAGCTGTATAAGTAACGGTGTTGGTATTAGCTGTATAAATGATGGTGTTGGCGGCAGCTGTATAAGTAACGGTGTTGGTATTAGCTGTATAAATGATGGTGTTGGCGGCAGCTGCATAAGTAATGGTGTTGGTATTAGCTGTATAAGTAATGGTGTTGGTATTAGCTGTATAAATGATGGTGTTGGCGGCAGCTGTATAAGTAATGGTGTTGGTATTAGCTGTATAAATGATGGTGTTGGTGGCAGCTGTATAAGTAATGGTGTTGGTATTAGCTGTATAAGTAATGGTGTTGGTATTAGCTGTATAAGTAATGGTGTTGGTATTAGCTGTATAAATGATGGTTTTGGCGGCAGCTGTATAAGTAATGGTGTTGGTATTAGCTGTATAAGTAATGGTGTTGGTATTAGCTGTATAAATGATGGTGTTGGCGGCAGCTGTATAAGTAATGGTGTTGGTATTAGCTGTATAAGTAATGGTGTTGGTATTAGCTGTATAAATGATGGTTTTGGCGGCAGCTGTATAAGTAATGGTGTTGGTATTAGCTGTATAAGTAATGGTGCTGGTATTAGCTGTATAAGTAATGGTGTTGGTATTAGCTGTATAAGTAATGGTGTTGGTATTAGCTGTATAAGTAATGGTGTTGTTATTAGCTATATAAATGATGGTGTTGGCGGCAGCTGTATAAGTAATGGTGTTGGTATTAGCTGTATAAGTAATGGTGTTGGTATTAGCTGTATAAATGATGGTGTTGGCGGCAGCTGTATAAGTAATGGTGTTGGTATTAGCTGTATAAGTAATGGTGTTGGTATTAGCTGTATAAATGATGGTGTTGGTGGCAGCTGTATAAGTAATGGTGTTGGTATTAGCTGTATAAGTAATGGTGTTGGTATTAGCTGTATAAATGATGGTGTTGGCGGCAGCTGTATAAGTAATGGTGTTGGTATTAGCTGTATAAATGATGGTGTTGGCGGCAGCTGTATAAGTAATGGTGTTGGTATTAGCTGTATAAGTAATGGTGTTGGTATTAGCTGTATAAATGATGGTGTTGGCGGCAGCTGTATAAGTAATGGTGTTGGTATTAGCTGTATAAGTAATGGTGTTGGTATTAGCTGTATAAATGATGGTGTTGGCGGCAGCTGTATAAGTAATGGTGTTGGTATTAGCTGTATAAGTAATGGTGTTGGTATTAGCTATATAAATGATGGTGTTGGCGGCAGCTGTATAAGTAATGGTGTTGGTATTAGCTGTATAAGTAATGGTGTTGGTATTAGCTGTATAAATGATGGTGTTGGTGGCAGCTGTATAAGTAATGGTGTTGGTATTAGCTGTATAAATGATGGTGTTGGTGGCAGCTGTATAAGTAATGGTGTTGGTATTAGCTGTATAAGTAATGGTGTTGGTATTAGCTGTATAATATATGTTAACTAATACACTCGTTATTGTCCCCAGGGTCCGTGTTTTGGTGGTATCTCTATGTGTCTCGGTGTTGGCGGTGGTGGTAGTAGGGCAGTTATCAAACGATGACCTCGCTCAACAGCTTGGAGGCGTTGAAAATGTCCAGAGGATCCTGCACGCGCAACTCAATAAGGCAGAGAACACTCCTGATTCGTTAAGAAGATGCATCGTTAATCGTCCCGTTACCGCAGGATCTGAGCCCCTTACATGTGGAAAATTCATCAATCACGTAAGAAGTAAGTCCAACAATTTTTACTCGAATTTTCTGAGCTTCTTAAATGTAGAAAATATATATAAGAAGTAAATCCAATATTTTTTTTTTTTTAGTTTCTGAATTTCTTTAATGTGGACAATTCATCAATCATTTAAGAAGTGAGTACAATAACTTTTGCTTGACTGTTCTGAGCTTCTTAAGGGAAGGTTTTTAGTTTGGTCCCTAGATATCCTTCAAGCTTAAGATTACACCCCCTTGAGCCCCTTTCAAGATAAATTTGTACATTTTTCGGTAGAAAAATTTCCCGGCTGAAAGCCGGTTCCTCTTAAATTACAGGCTCGCTATCGCTCGCCAGGATAAAATCGACACCTAAATGGCACGAAAGGTCTTAAAATTGACAGAAATGGGTTGAAAGTTCTTAAAATCGTCAAAATAATGGGGCAAACGTCTTAAAATTAGAAAAACAATGAGGCTAAACATGAGGGAGAAAGGAGTCAAGAAAAAAATCCCTCAAGTGGAAATCTCCCCTTAAATGTAGAAAATATGTATATACTATATATCTTAAGAAGTAATATGTATATACTATATATCTTAACAAGTAATATGTATATACTATATATCTTAAGAAGTAATTCCAATATGTATATACTATATATCTTAAGAAGTAATTCCAATATATATTTTTTTTAATTTTTGAGTTTCTTAAAAATGTGGAAAATGTATCCATCATTTAAGAAGTAAGTCCAATAACTTTGACTTGACCCCTTAACTTAACCCCTTCACCACCATGACGTAACATTCATCATATAATATGTTGGTTACCATTAGACGATTTTCTTTAGTCTGTAATCTACCTATACGACTTAAGGGGAGGTTTTTAGTGTGTTTCCTAGACTTCCATCAAGCTTGGGATTACATCCCCTTGACCCCCTTTCAAGATAAATTTGTACATTTTTCGGTAGAAAAATGTCCCGGCCGAAGGCCGATTCCTCTTAAATTGCAGGCTCGCTATCGCTCGCCAGGAAAACATTGACACTAAAATGGGACGAAAGGTCTTAAAAGTGACATAAATTGGGTGAAAGTTCTTAAAATCGCCAAACTAATGGGGCGAACGTCTTAAAATCTCAAAAGCAATGGGGCTAAACATGAGGGAGAAAGGGGTCAAGAAAAAAATCCCTCTAGTGGAGATCTCCCCTTAAATGGATAGATAGGACCTCGGTAACGCGGCTTAGTGATATAAGTCTTTCTTTAACTGCATCAAATCATCTACTTTTAGCCTGGCGTCCTGGTGTTGAAGGGGTTAAATGTGGAAAAAAAATTCATCCATAATTTAAGAAGTTCAGTCCAATAACTTTTACTCGTAGGTTCTGAGCTTCTTAAGGGGAGATATCATCCACTTGAGGGACTTTTTTCTGGACCCCTTTCTCTCTCATGTCTAACCCCATTGCTTTTGAGATTTTAAGATGTTTGCCCCATTAGTTTGGCGATTTTAAGAAGTTTCACCCCATTTATGTCACTTTTAAGACCTTTCGTCCCATTTAGGTGTCTATTTTTTCCTGGCGAGCGATAGCGAGCATGTAATTTAAGAGGAACCGGCCTTCGGCAGGGAAATTTTTCTACCGAAAAATGTACAAATTTATCTTGAAAAGGGGTCAAGGGGGTGTAATTTCAAGCTTGATGGAAGTCTAGGAAACACACTAAAAACCTCCCCTTAACCCTTTGAGTACCAGCGACGTGTGTTATCGTTTAGTCTGGCTATATTTAGACGATATTATGCAGCTTAGGAAGGATCTGCGCGGTCGTTTAAAGGGTTGGTTGAGATAGTTGGAAGCCTTATTATTGCCAGAGGTCCTTCCTAAGCTGAATACAATCGTCTAACAGTTGACGCAATATAGAGCAGAGGATGTCACCGGTACAGTGTGGGTTAAATGTGGAAAATTTATCGATCATTTAAGGGGAGGTTTTTAGTTAGTTCGCTAAACTTCCATCAAGCTTAACATTACAGCCCCTAAACCCCCTTTCAAGATAAATTTGTACATTTTTCGGTAGAAAAATGTCCCGGCCGAAGGCCGGTTCCTCTTAAATTGCAGGCTCGCTATCGCTCGCCAGGAAAAAATGGACACCTAAATGGAACGAAAAGTCTTAAAACGTGGTGCGATGCATAAGGTGTTGATTTTCGGTGTGAGCATCCTGGATTCGAATCCACGGACTGCCACATGTGTTTGTAAAATTTCATTAATCGATTTTAGGAGTATAGCTGGTTGTTGGAAGGAACATAATAATTGACAGAAATGGGGCGAAAGTTCTTAAAATCGCTAAACTAATGGGGCGAACGTCTTAACATATACAAATCAATGGGGCTAACCATGATGGAGAAAGGGGTCAAGACAAAAATCCCTCAACTGGAAATCTCCCCTTAAGAAGTAATTGTTGTTGTTGTTGTTCCTCAAGCTGCCTGGCCGAACAGCCCCAAGGCCCCGAATAAGGCCAAGGCCATAATCGAGCGCCCCCAAAGAAGTATAGTTGATAAGGATTCCAATTTACCATCAGTTGGAAAAAATAGACTTAGTATCATTATCATCATGCGTGAGTCGGAAAGATAAAGCCTGTTCAACGGCGCTGTCATCATCATAAGAATTGTCTACTTTTGCCTTGTATGTCTTTATGGTCTGTGTTTTGCTCATTTTGATGTGGATGTACATATTCCACTTCTCAACCATCCCAGGCAATCGTAACTATAATTGTAGACAGCGTCGCACCTCCCTCCCCAACCCTCCTCCCTCATTCCACCTCCTACCAATAGTGGAAGAGAAGGAGGTGGAGCGAGGGAGGGGGGTTGGGGAAGTGGGTGCAGCTCTGCCAAATCCCGACCCCCAACAGAATAGAATACGTGCGACAGACTGTACAGTTAAGGGGAGGTTTTTAGTGTGTTTCCTAGACTTCCATCAAGCTTGAAATTACATCCCCTTGAGGGTTTCAAGATAAATTTGTACATTTTTCGGTAGAAAAATGTCCTGGCCGAAGGCCGGTTCCTCTTAAATTACAGGCTCGCTATCGCTCGCCAGGAAAAAATTGACACCTAAATGGGACGACAGGTCTTAAAAGTGACATAAATGGGTTGAAAGTTCTTAAAATCGCCAAACTAATGGGGCGAACGTCTTAAAATCTCAAAATAAATGGGGCTAAACATAAGGGAGAAAGGGGTAAAGAAAAAATTACCTCAAGTGGAAATCTCCCCTTAATACCCTTCATGTGTAAGGTAGGGGGAAATCTGGGCACCATTCTCCCTTAGCCCCATTAGTTTTGAGATTTTAAGACATTCGCCATATTAGTGTGTGTCATGAATTACCTGTCGAGTTTTTCGTTGCCAGCGAAACTTATAGTCTGTATTTTTTCAACTGACGGTAAATTGCCAAGTTCCCATTAAGATTGCTCGGTTATTTTGAAGATTGTGTTGTGAAAGTCGGTGTTAGTTATATCCTGAGCATTTTTCTCCTGAGGGAAATGCCGATTCCTTAAAAACAAATACAGGCTCGCTATCGGTCGCCAGGAAATAATCGACACCTAAACGGCACGAAAGGTCTTAATGTTGATACAGTAATGGGGCGAAAGGTTTCGGAATCGCCAAACAAGTGAACGAACGTCTTAAAATCGCAAAACTAATGGGTCTAAACATGAGGGAGAAGGGGGTCCAGAAAAAACGACTACCTCCCCTGAACACACTCTAGATTGGTTTGATTGGTGGAACTCTATTGGGAGAATTTTATGGATTTGTATATTTGCTTATATACTGTATATATTTACTGATTTATTTGTTTCCTTCCTAGACCTCCATTAAGTTAAACAAAAAATACCCCCGAGCTCCCCTTGCGAGATAAATTTGTGCATTTTTCGATCGAAAAATATCGAAAAATGTACAAATGTATCTAGAATGTGGATCTTGGGGATGTTTTAAACATTTAAAGGTTGATGGAAGTCTAGGGAGGAAACTAAAAAAATAAATAAATAATAATAATAATAATAATAATAATAATAATAATAATAATAATAATAATACCAGTAACACAATAAACCCTAACACAATTCCGTATACAGACTAATAACACACATAACAAAGCCACTCCAACAGCTTCCTTTCTCGCCAACACCCCTTCTCCCCTCTCTACACTCACTAATAACACACATAACAAAGCCACTCCACCAGCTTCCTCTCTCCAACACCCCTTCTCCCCTCTCTACACTCACTAATAACACACATAACAAAGCCACTCCAACAGCTTCCTCTCTCGCCAACACCCCTTCTCCCCTCTCTACACTATAGAGACTAATAACACACATAACAAAGCCACTCCAACAGCTTCCTCTCTCGCCAACACCCCTTCTCCCCTCTCTACACTCACTAATAACACACATAACAAAGCCACTCCAACAGCTTCCTCTCTCCAACACCCCTTCTCCCCTCTCTACACTCACTAATAACACACATAACAAAGCCACTCCAACAGCTTCCTCTCTCGCCAACGCCCCTTCTCCCCTCTCTACACTATACAGACTAATAACACACATAACAAAGCCACTCCAACAGCTTCCTCTCTCCAACACCCCTTCTCCCCTCTCTACACTCACTAATAACACACATAACAAAGCCACTCCAACAGCTTCCTCTCTCTCCAACACCCCTTCTCCCTCTCTCTACACTATACAGACTAATAACACACATAGCAAAGCCACTCCAACAGCTTCCTCTCTCTCCAACACCCCTTCTCCCCTCTCTACACTATATAGACTAATAACACACATAACAAAGCCACTCCAACAGCTTCCTCTCTCGCCAACACCCCTTCTCCCCTCTCTACACTATATAGACTAATAACACACATAACAAAGCCACTCCAACAGCTTCCTCTCTCCAACACCCCCTTCTCCCCTCTCTACACTCACTACTAACACACATTACAAAGCCACTCCAACAGCTTCCTCTCTCCAACACCCCTTCTCCCCTCTCTACACTCACTAATAACACACATAATAAAGCCACTCCAACAGCTTCCTCTCTCGCCAACACCCCTTCTCCCCTCTCTACACTATACAAACTAATAACACACATAACAAAGCCACTCCAACAGCTTCCTCTCTCTCCAACACCCCTTTTCCCCTCTCTACACTCTTCAGAAAAATAGGAAAAGTAGAATGGAGATACGAGGTGCCGTTGTAAAGGCTTATCCCTCAATACCTTCACCTGACCGGACCCGACCCTTCACATCTCTCTCCTAGTCCAGTTTACTTTCTCCATGGTTTATGGAGAGATTCCCACTTGAGTTCTTTTTTTCTGGGCTCCTTTCTCCTTTATGTTTAGCCCCATATGTTTCATATTTTAAGATGTTTGCCTCATTAGTTTGTCGATTTTAAGACCTTCCGACCCATTGCCTTGTCAATATTAAGACCTTTCGTGCTATTTAGGTGTCGATTATTTTCCTGGCGAATGATAGTGAACCTGTAATTTTGGAAGAACGAAAAATGTACAAATTAATCTAGAAGGGGGATCTAATGGATGTTTTTTTTAAGTTTGATGGAGGTCTAGGTTGGAAACTAGAAAAATAATTAACCCCTTAAGTACCAGGCACGTCATTTTCATATGATTCTGGCCACTATTAGACGATTATATTCAGCTTAGGAAGGACCTCTAGCAATAATAAGGCTTACAACTACCTAAACTCACCCTTTCAACTACCACAGATCCTTCCTAAGCTGTACCATACCGTCTCAATATATAGGTAGAATGTAATATAACACACGTCGCTGGTACTCAAAGGGTTAAGTATATGAAAGAAATCGACCAAAAAGTAACCCCCGCCCCCCACCCCCCTCCCCTTAAGGGGGGATGGTTCACTTTTTGGGCGATTTTTGCATGTATTCAGTGTTTTTCTAGTTTCCTCCCTAGACCTCCATCAAAATTATTAGAAACAACAAAATCCATTAGATCCCCCTTCTAGATTAATTTGTAAATTTTTCGGTAGAAAAATTTCCCGGCCGTTCTTCCAACATTACAGGCTCACTATCGTTCGCCAGGGGAAAAAACGACACCTAAATAGTACGAAGGGTCACAATATTGACGAAGAAATGGATCGAAATATCTTAAAATCGACAAACTAATGGGGCAAACATCTTGACATCTGAAAACTAATGGGGCTAAAAACGAGGGAGAAAGTGGTCCAGAAAACCGGCCCATCACCCCCCCCCCCCCCCCCTCCCCCCTTAAGGGGAGGTTTTTAGTTAGTTCGCTAGACCTCCATCAAGCTTAACATTACAGCCCCTAGACCCCCTTTCAAGATAAATTTGTACATTTTTCGATAGAAAAATGTCCCGGCCGAAGGCGGCTTCCTCTTAAATTACAGGCTCGCTATCGCTCGCCAGGAAAAAATAGACATCTAAATGGCACGAAAAGTCTTAAAATTGACAGAAATGAGGCGAAAGTTCTTAAAATCACCAAACTAATGGGGCGAACGTCTTAAAATATCAAAAGCAATGGGGCTAACCATGAGGGAGAAAGGGGTCAAGAATAAGATCCCTCAAGTGGAGACCTCCCCTTAACACACTTCCCTTCCCGTTTCTCTTTTGTTGACTTTTTCCGGGTTCCAGTGCGACGGTTCAGGGGGAGATTTTTTCCACTTGAGGGTTATTTTTTCTGGATCCCTTTCTCCCTCATGTTTAGCCCCATTGCTTTGGAAAATTTAAGACGTTCGCCCCATTTGTTTGGCGATTTTATGAACTTTCGCCCCATTTCTCTCAATTTTAAAACCTTTCATGCCATTTAGGTGTCAATTTATTTTCCTGGCGAGCGATAGCGTGCCTGTAGTTTAAGAGAAACTGACCTTCGGCCCCGGAACATTTTTCTACCGAATAATTTACATATATAATCTGAAAGGGGGTCTAGGGGGTGTAATTTTTAGCTAGGGAACAAACTAAAAACCTCCACTCAATATACCCTGGATTGTGTAGAGTCCATAGTCAGGTTAACCCTTCCAGTACCGGTGCCGGCCTTTAGTCTTTACTCTCTGGCTACTATTAGACAATTTTTTTCAGTTGCAAAAAGGGGCTCCAGCAATAAACAGGCTTCCCTTAATAATAATACCAATAATAATTCGACTACTACCAATAAACCCTAATTTACACATTTCCCTTCTCTTTTGTCCAGGGGGAATCCACGAGTTGACTTTCTCCGGGTTCCGGTGCGGCCGATGCGACGACTTGACCCGGGTGGTGCGGAACGAGATCATCACCTACATGCAGACCAACAACACCGTCTGTCACAAACTATTGAACGACTTGGGCATCACCGCTAAGGAGCCTTGCGACGACAAACAATTCATCGTCAACAATTAACCCTCTCCGACATATGACACGATTTTGAGCCTATTAGGGATACTTTAAAACCTTTGTTACCATCAGGGGTATTTAGAAACCTTTAGTTTAGTTACTTCAACCTCTGCAGTTGTCTTTGAGTTAGCTGTGGGCAGAAAACTAATTTTGGAGGTAATTATAAGAGTGAGAGAACTCTATTTCTTATTGCTAATCTGGCAACCTCTGTGTCATATGAGCGTGAAAGGGTTAAGGGTCGAGATTTCCACTTGCGGGATTTTTTTTGTTTTGGACCCCTTTCTCCCTCATGTTTAGCCCTTCATGCAAACCAACAACAAGGACTTCATCTTCAAATATTAAAGGTGGATGGGGTTCGTTTTTCGGGACCCCCTTTGACTTGGGCATCACCGCTATGCTACGGAGCCTTGCGACGATAAAGACTTCATCCTCAAAAATTAAGCCCGCTGAGGGATCATAATTCGTTTTCACAGGTTTATTCTGGCTATCAGTAGACGATTTTCGATTTTATACAGCTTAGGAAGGATCTGTGAGAATGAAATGGGTAAAGACTATCCCAATTATGCCCCTGACTTCCATATACCCTTCCTAATCTGAATAAAATCGTTTATAATAGCCGGAGAATAGAAAGGCGATGTGTATCGGATCTTGAAAGGGTTAATAGTGTAACCGTTAATGTCTGCCAGTATTGTTTGTGGTTGGCTGAAGGTTTTCTCATAACCATATTTATTTTTCATTTTACCATTTAGCCATTCTTCGCAACACATCAGTTATAGATGCCTTATAAAATGAAAATAAATACAAAGATAGACCATATACAAATCTCTCAATGAAAAATGTTTATAAAAAAACATAATAGTATTTAAAACTGTTTATTCTATTCAATAATATTTGATATCTATTTCTTAGAATAATAATACAAAAAAAAAAAAATCAACAAATATGTGAAAATTAAAAAATTGTTTCCTTATCATTTTGATATCGACCTTTCTCTCTCTCTCTCTCTCTCTCTCTATATATATATATATATATATATATATATATATATATATATATATATATATATATATATATATATATATATATACCGGTATATAATTATATACAGTATATATATCTCAAGTATATCTCACAAATACACGTGAGCTAATAAATTTTTATATACTCCCAGTCGGGATAGAACCTCCGACATTCAGAACGAGTGTCCTATCTTTTAATCCACTACACCACGGAGTGATAAAGTAATCTTAACCTTTTCCTATTTATATTAAGGAAATCCTACTTGGATTTGCATTTGCAACAAACTCCCGGCAAATCTGCAAAAGCAAACCTGCCAGCCATAAGTAAACAAAATGACACAGTCAATAAAATGTCTTCCTTTGATATTTATTTTTATATTTTTACCAGTTAGTAATACACAAAGATATATACAGTAGATGAGTCATGACATACTAACAATGGACCACTTGGGAGTTTCAGGCTATAAGGAAGTTGGGGTCGTAGACATCGATATTAAACAGAAATGCAATAATAATGTAGGTTTTTGATGGTTAGAAAGTATGTTGAATTTGATTGTATGTAATTACAGATGCTCTACAACCGTATTTAAACTGGTAATTCTGTTAAATATCGATGCCTCCAGCTCCAACTTCCTTACAGCCTGAAACTCGCAAGTGGTCAATTGCCGACTTGCGAGTTTCGTTCTATAAGGAAGTTGGAGCTGTAGACAACGATATTTAACAGAATTTACAGCTAAAATACGGTCGTAGTACATATATAAATACATAAAACCCAATTCAACATTTCATTTATCCATCAGAAACGTATATTATCATTGCATTTCTGTTTAATATCGATGTTCTCGGCTCCAACTTCCTTACAGCCTGAAACTCGCAAGTGGTCAATTGATAAAGGAAGGAAGAATACTCTCTAAGGAAATTCATTCATTCCCTCTTCTACGACCTTTGCGACCTTTCCTCAGGCCTACATAATGACCCTAGTTAAAAATGCTAATTATCACCTTCTATAGCGCGCGTCCTTTTAATTCTATTCTGGCTAATATTAGACGTTTTTATCCGGTTTCTAAAGGATCTCCAGCTATTAAAAGGCTTCTAACTATCTCACTTAACCATTTTCACTACCACAGATCCTTCCTAAACTGCACAAAATCCTCTAAATATAGCCAGAAGAAAATTAAAAAGACTTCGCCGGTACAGAAGGGGTTAATAGCATGGTATATTTATGTGAAGTATTTTGTTGCCATAAAATAAGTCAGGTCATTTGCATTTCAAAGAGACTAAATTTCACATATACAGTATAGCCTATTTCACATATACAGTATAGCCTATTTCACATATACAGTATAGCCTATTTCACATATACAGTATAGCCTATTTCACATATACAGTATAGCCTATGTAATAAACTAATGGAGATATAAATTAATGTTTTCAATATTTTCCATTAATCATATTTCTTCATTTTATTTATAAATTATTATTTTACTTAAGGGGAGGTATTTAGTTTGTTCCCTAAACCTCCATCAAGCTTAAAATTACACCCCCTTGAGTCCCTTTCAAGATAAATTTGTACATTTTTCGGTAGAAAAATTTCCCGGCCGAAGGCCGGTTCCTCTTAAATTACAGGCTCGCTATCGCTCGCCAGGATAAAATCGACACCTGAATTGCACAAAAGGTCTTAATATGGAGTGAAAATTCTTAAAATCGCTAAACTAATGGGGCGAACGTTTTATAATTATTATGTTCCTTCCAACAACCAACCATACTCCTAAAATCGATTAATGAAATTTACAAACACATGTGGCAGTCTGTGGATTCGAACTCAGGATGCTCACACCGAAAATCAACACCTTATACATCGCACCACGAAGACAGTTAAAGGTTGGTGGACACTGCCTACGATTTATTATGCAACTTCGAATCCTGCATATCAATGTCAAAAGCAATGGGGCTAAACATGAGGGAGAAAGGGGTCAAGAAAAAAATCCCTCAAGTGGAGATCTCCCCTTAAGCGTTGTTTCCACACAGCGATTTTGATTAGTCGTTTTGTCTTGTTATTGTGTTCGGAGAAGTTGTGGTTTGTTTATTTTGCAAGTTTTACATTATAATATCCCCTTAACTATTTTGCCAAAATATGTGATGTTTGATATTTTTGTAATGCAAATTACCTGATATAATGGGAATATATAAGTTTACATATATATATATATATACGCCATGTTAAAATTATAAGTTTTTAGCTAAGGAGAGAGAGAGAGAGAGAGAGAGAGAGAGAGAGAGCGAGAGGGGTGGGTAGGTTTGTTGACAAGGTGCCTAGTAATTGACCACTTGCGAGTTTCAGGCTGTAAGGAAGTTGGAGCCGTGAACATCGATACTAAACAGCCACGCAAGAATAATTTACGTTTTTGATGGATAAATGGTATGTTGAATTGGGTTTTATGTATTTATATATGTACTACGACCGTATTTTAGCTGTACATTCTGTTAAATATCGTTGTCTACAGCTCCAACTTCCTTATAGAACGAAACTCGCAAGTGGTCAATTGATTAGCCTTGAAGGGTCAGTAATTTTCATATTCCCTTCATTATCCAATATATACTATACTCGGTTTAATTACATATGACGGTAAATGGAATGGTGACCGGAACACTCAACCAGTAGACCATTTCAACCAGTACCAAATCAGCCAATACGGTTAGGTTTGGTTAGGTTAGGTTAGTACTATATTTTGGCACTGGTTTGATTGGTCTTGGTTGATTTGGCACTGGTTGAGAGCTACTGGTTGAAATGGTCTACTGGTTGAGATGTCCTGGAACCAAATGGAATCCGTTAGCAGCTAATTTATTGATACTTAATGGACAATTATGAAACTACTATGTCTCTGCATCATATTAAGGCGAGGTATTTAGTTTGTTCCCTATTTTTTCATCAAGCTTAAAATTACATCCCCTAGACCCCCTTTCAAGATAAATTTGTACATTTTTCGGTAGAAAAATGTCCAGGCCCGAGGCCGGTTGCTCTTAAATTACAGGCTCGCTATCGCTCGCCAGGAAAAAATCGACACCTTAACGGCACCAAAGGTCTTAAAATTGACAGAAATTGGGCAAAATGTCTTAAAATATCCAAACTACTCGGGCGAAGGTCTTAAAATCTCAAAAGCAATGGGGCAAAACATGAGGGAGAAAGGGGTCCAGAAAAAAATCCCTCAAGTGGATATCTCCCCTTAAGACCAAGTTTATATAATTACCATCATATTCCACTACAGAATCTTCAAAATAACTGAGCAATCTTGATGGGAACATTGCAATTTACAGTCAGTTGAAAATAAACAGAGTAAATAACTGCCTGTATCGAGTGCCTCCCCCAGAGTTGAAAGAGTGACAGGGCCAAAATCAAGGGACGTTCGAGCCAAAATGCCTGGACACGCGGAGTTTGAAGCAATTTAAGTCATAGGAAGAGGGAAAGACTGATTCTGGGAGAGAGTTCCAGAGCTCAGCAGTTGAATAGAAGAAAGACAGAATAACGTTCCACTCTTAGGTTGGAGGGTTGCACAGAGTAGGGGTGGGATTATGTTGCAAGACGGGTACTACATACCCTACGTAGAGGAGGTGGTATACACTAGGAAAGCTCTGAGGAAAATTGATTATTGTAGTAGCGATAGAATAGCGAGAGAGATGCAACACTGCGGCGAAGAGAAAGAGATTGCAAAGAGTTGGTGAGTGAATGGGAGTTAATGATATGAAAGGCTTTCCTTTCTACTTTGTCTAGGAGTGCAGTGTGAGAGGATCCTCCCCACACATGTGAACAATACTCAATACAAGGACGCACTGTGCCCCTGTACAGAGTAAGAAGCTGTGCAGGGGTAAAGAACCCCTTGAGGCGGTTGAGTACACCCAGCTTCTGGGAAACTGCCTTAGCAAGACTGGTAATATGGTCCTTCCAAGTGAGAGCAGAAGAAAAAGAGACACCGAGAATATTGAGAGAAGATGAAGGATTGCTTTTTGTATTGTTGAAGTGTAAGGGATAGTCCTCTGGGAGTTCCGGACGGGTAGTAAGATGAAGAAATTGGATTTTGGAAGCATTAAAGACAACAAGGTTTTCTCTGCCTCAATTGGAAATAGTTAGATCAGAAGATAAGTGTTGCATGGCTTCATTACGTTTGTTTTTGAGGGATTGTTCAGGGAAACTAATTGAGTAGTGTAAGGTAGAGTCGTCGTCTGCGTATGAATGGATGGGACTGAAGGTACAGTTCAGAAGATCATTTATGAATATTAGAAAGAGAACGGGAGATAGGACAGAGCCCTGAGGAACACAGAGTTGATAGGATGAGGAAATGAGCGATGGCCGTCCACAACCGCAGCTATGGAACGGCCGGAAAGGAAACTAGAGACAAAGACACAGATGGAGGGATAGAAACCGAAGGAGGGTAGTTTAGAAATTAAAGATTTGTGCCAGACTCTATCGAAGGCCTTCGATATGTCTAGTGCAATAGAAAAGGTCTCATCAAAGTCCCGAAGGGAGGATGACCAAGAGTTAGTTAGATGTGAAAGAAGATCACCAGTAGAGCGACCCTTAAGGAAGCCATACTGGCGATCTGAGAGTAGATTATGAGAAGAGAAATGCTTAAGAAATTTGGAAGCAAGAATAGTTTAAAAAACTTTAGAGATATAAGAGATGAGAGCAATTGGACGATAGTTGGAGGGTTGAGAGCGGTCACCCTTCTTTGGGACAGGTTGAATGGAAGTGGAAAGTGGAAGACTATATTTTGTAATGTTGATATCAAGAAATGGAAGAGTATTGTCAGTTTCTATGTCACTTGTGAATTGTATTCTCTGGTGCTTTGAATTAAGATAATCTATAGTTGGGTAACATGTTATTTGATATAAAAATTACAATGGTATCATCTAAAGAAAGGGCCTCGAGTGTTTGTGGACAGTCAATTAACTATTGTATACTTTCATGACACGATAAGAAACAATTATCTCTACCAGAAATTCTTGGAGTTGCCGCGCCAGACACGTTGTTTTGTACAGTAAGCGACCTGGGCCCTTTAAATGGCGATATCCCGCAGTTCTTCACCCTCCCTCTCCATCAATCATTCTTAATTATAAGCTATATGTCGTACTTTCTATAGCTGACACATTACCCCCACAACTACCATACTATATAAGCACTTAGTGTAGCCATCTAGTATATAGTAAAAACATGCAGAATCGTAAGAAATCGTGATACACTTTGCATAGCCTAGGTGTTGAATATTGTTTATGTCGACAGACGTAGCTCTGGCGCTACTTCGGAAGCGTCCACCAGAGGTCTCCAGTGAATTCCTGGTAGGGAGAATTTACCAGTCTAGGTCCAAGAGGATTGCCCATCGCGACTCCATCCTCTTGGGCCTAAACTATGCCCTGTGTGTTTTGAAGGCATCCAACAACATCTAATTTTGCAGTAAAATTGTTGTAACCACCGTTTTACTGACGTTAGGGCTATATTTGTATGACCCAGGACAAAGGGAGTCTTAGATTGTTGGAAGGAACATAATAATTATATACAGTATGTTTGTGGAAGACGGAGTTCTTTATTTCCTGTAATGCTAGGTATTGTAATAATAGTTGTTGATTATATAGGTAGGGAAATAGTATTATTGTTCCTCGCCGTATATATTTCCGATATGATTCAGACTATATGCGGCGAAGGTCTTCATTGCCTACTATTAATTTTGTTATTATTAGTATTGTTGTTTATATTATTTCAGGAATGACCATGTATATTGGTTGCCATATGCAGTATTTGTACCCTATGGTTTTACGAGTGATCCGCCACCTCTGTATGTTCATATTAGTCGGTTACCGCTCTATACCAAAATATGTGCCACTTATTGGAGCAAAATCTTCCATGTTCAATTTGTCTATGCTAAAAATCATCCCAATCGATTTTCAGGGGACTAAGTCTTCCCCCCTCCCCTGTTATGGGTAATTTTCTGCCTGGCTTATAGTCCAGAGGTGGGCACCTCAAACAAAAAATCCACTTTCGCAAACGCAATTCCACAAACATTAACCCTTACCTTCCGCAACTGCATATCTGCAAATCTCTTGAAATTTGAGTTCCGCAACTAAGAATCAGCAAACACAAATAATTTCTATTATTCTTACTACAAAAAACAAACAAACAAGTATAAATCATTAAAATTAATTGCTACTGTAGACAGATTAAAAACATCTATTAAACCTAATGTAACACAGCTTACATTGTTACACATACTATTACTTACACCTCAGTGACCTCAGTTATAACTTATATATATATATATATATATATATATATATATATATATATATATATATATATATGGAATAAATCAGGGGAAAACTGGAGGAAACATCCCAAACATACATGAATTCAATAGTAAAAATCGCACAATATTATATGTCAATGATATATATTGTCTTTTAGTTATCAATATTAAATTATCTTTGTTGAAAATGTAATTTAAATATTATGATAGGACACCTGCAAAAGGAGGAAAAAAATAGATTAGCCTAACCCATAGATAACAGGCCTAACCTTATCAAACATGTTGAAGAGAGGCCAATAAGCCCAAACATGAACAGGTACCTTAATTAACCTGTGTTCTTTAAATCTTTTTGAAAGGTAACACACCATTATTGGAAATTAACTGAATAATAGCAACAGTGGACAGCCCACTACCTTTTATTTACTACTGCACTTAAGTCTTTCTTAAGGCGTTGTCACACAAGCGTTTTTTCCGTCAATTTTTAGGAGCAATTGTAGTCTGGCAGGCTTAATATTTCAGTTATACCATAAATAATGCACTTAACATAATCTACATTCAGTCTAGTTCCCGATCCCAGTGTAAAAATGCCTCCAAATAAAACGAGAAAAAACTTGCTCATCGAAAATTGCCGGAAAAAGCGCTCGTGTGACACCGGCTTTACTCTTCTTCCCTTCTAAACCTTAAAAGGCGGTACCCCACTATGCGAATTGCCGATGGCGATTGCCCGGCGACAGGCGGCGACAGGATTTTTTTGTCTATGTTTCAAAGTTCCCCATATTCGCTCTAATATTCTCCAAATGTCGCGGAAAACGCACAGCATTCGCCCTAGCGTAGCCCCTGTTCGCCCAGATTCACTCAGAATTGCCGTTATTTTTTAGCATGTTAAAAAAACGGCCGCGAATTCAAACTGTTGGTGAATGTCGTCCGGCATTCGCCCTTTATCTCACTGCATTCGACCTTGTTCGCACAGGATTCCCACAATTCGTACCATTGTCTCCGTATTCGCCCCTTCTGGCGAATGTGGAAATAAAAGGCGACAGTCGGACGAATACGTCGAATGTTGTACGATTGCCGGGCGAATACCGGACGAATATGGGCGAATATGGACGAATGCCCTGAGAGCTTTCGAGCGAATATGGCGACTTACAATTATTGGCAACGCTGCTTTTGAGCGATTGCGAGCGACTATGGCAATAACGGACGATGGTTGGGCGAATACAGCGATTGCTTCGACGAATATCAGCACATGCAATACGACAGCAAAACGAGTGGTCGAATGAGGGCGAACGTTGGCGACAGGGGGGAACTTCGGGACGCCTTGACCCTTTCGCCAATCTTATCTATGGTCGCTCAAGTTTCACTGACCATATATAAACATCAGTGGGGTCAGCGTGTCATTACCCCAGTTTACACTACCAAGAGCACACGTCCCTATTATCGTCCGCGCACCCGATTGACACCATGGGAAAAGTTACGCAATAATCCGTGAAGAAGCCTGCAGTAGTGAAGAAGTCGATGAAAAATAGAATAAAAGTGAAGAAAATTGTAGCCACAGCCCCAGCACAACAATCGCCCAAACCAGGCACTAGTTGAGAGCAAAACAAAACATGTCGCTACCCCTCATCACGGTCACGTTCACGATCACGGTCACGGTCACGGTCACTCACACTACGGAATAAATTATACCTGCTGAGGATGAGCGTGTCATCACACCTGAGGGGAATTCTGCCAGCTCCGATTCAACGCCTCCAAAGAGCAGCAGGAACTACGTCGCCTTGTATGACGAAGAAGAACAGGATTTGGTCGAGTGGTGGAAGGAACATGATTTTCTTTACGACAAAGGCCTGAAACAGTTCTGGAATAAAGAAAGAAAGGAAGCCATCCTCGAAGAAAAGGCCAAATCACTCAACGTCACTGGTAACTTGAAAACCTCAAATTGTGTGTCTGTGTGAAACTGTGCAATAATGTGTAAAAATAGGCCAACAACAAAGTGTTTTACATTTAAAATATAAGTGACATTGTGTGCGAAACAATTTTGGTTTATGTTAATAATGTGATTAATTGGCTGCCATGGTTCAAAGTAAATTGTCATTTGCATATTTCCTTTTATTGCACAGTCAACATGCACACACACTCGAATAGTGTAAACAATGTTATTTGTGACAGATTTTGTTCTTTTACAAGTGTACTACATCATACCCTGTGATACGATGCTTTCGGTGATAGTGACCTACTTATGACCTGTTTAAGGGGGGTGACCTGTTTTTTGTTATTTCTGTCTTTTTCTCTCTTTGTTTGGTTTGTATCCATTCGGCCCCATTCAGCCAACTATTTTAAGACGTTTATCCCCATCTAGGCGTCGATTTCTTCCTGGCGAGCGATAGCGAGCCAGCATTATATGAAGAAATCCGGCTTTGCCGGAGACATTTTTCTATCGAAAAATGTACAAATTTAGCCTGCTGTCAACAAAAATAAAAAATATGCTGGCTCGCTACCGCTCACCAGTAAAAAATTGACACCTGGATGGGGATAAAAGTCTTAAAACAGTAGGCTGAATGGGGCCAAATGGATACAAGCCAGAGAAAGATAGAAAAGGACAGAACAAAAACAGGTCACCCCCCTTAAAGTGAATAGGAACAATTGATGTTGTTGATCGCCAGCATTTTTTTCCCGTGTCTTACACTTTCAAGAAATTTTTATGTATATGTTTATTAACAGTTTGATTTTTCTTCTTCAACAGTTCCTCAGCTTAGACTCTGGTTGAAGGGTATGAAAACAAGGTATGGGAAGCTGACAAATGTGAAGCCGGGGCAGAAGGCCAAATACCATACGGAGAGGGAAAAACGGATCCTGGCACATTTCAGCTTCCTGTACCGTCACATCGCCAGGTGTCAAAGGACGAACCAACGAGCAGGTAATTATACATATTTCTGTAATATTGCTACAATAATTTATCTATTGCACTAATTCCTCAATCGATGTTTCACACACAATGTTATGTTTACTCTGTCTCACCAAGCATAATTTATTAGTTATTAATTTTTTTTTTATAGTGTTTCAGTATTCAGGGATTTCTTTTTTTATTTTGTAAATTATTATTTTAAATACATTTCCATAAATTTGTTCAAACTAAGCTACAAAGGGTTAGGTAAAACACACTTTATTTGTTCAAACTAAGCTACAAAGGGTTAGGTAAAACACACTTTATTTGTTCAAACTAAGCTACAAAGGGTTAGGTAAAACACACTTTATTTGTTCAAACTAAGCTACAAAGGGTTAGGTAAAATACACTTTATTTGTTCAAACTAAGCTGCAAAGGGTTAGGTAAAACACACTTTATTTGTTCAAACTAAGTTACAAAGGGTTAGGTAAAATACACTTTATTTGTTCAAACTAAGTTACAAAGGGTTAGGTAAAACACACTTTATTTGTTCAAACTAAGCTACAAAGGGTTAGGTAAAACACACTTTATTTGTTCAAACTAAGCTACAAAGGGTTAGGTAAAACACACTTTATTCAGTTAAATGTTATTTATATTATTATTATTTTTCATCTTCCTCACCGATCCATGTCCAAGATCAGCTTCCCCGAGGTCCGCAGGGACCACATCTGTAAAGAAATAAGGACATATATTATTACTTATTTTAAAGATCATTAAGACAGGTTGGGAGACAGGTACCATGACCAGGTTTCGAACCAAATTACCACAGGTATATTTGGGAGACCTGGGCACTGGCACCACTCATGACCGAGTAGTGAAAGTGCCCAGCTTTCCGTAATGTACGAGGGGTCAGTGGGTTGTACCTGTCTCTCAACAAGCATTATTATTTATATTCCTGTGCATAATATTATTTTTTTTTGTGTTCTTTTATTTCATAAAATTTATTTTAGTAAGCGTTGTTTCCACATAGCGATTTTGATTTGTTATTTTACCTTTTATTGTCTTTGTCCCAGTTTTGGTTTGTTTAGTTTGCAAATTTTACATTTTAATTTTGCAGTTTGAAGATCGTACACAGGAGAGGGGTGGCGACAGCGACGTGACAGTGGAGCTCGTCCCAAGTGACCAGGAACACGAAGACAGGGACATGCTCCCTGCAGGTGACCCCCTGCTGCGACCTACAGGCAAAGGGAAAGGCAAGGGGAAGCGCAGCAAATCCACACCTAACTCAGACGACGACGATATCCCATTCCATTGTATCACCATGTAAGCTATTTTAAGCTTAACAAGTTGATGGCAACCCCTGTCGCCTCTCTCTTGTGTTAATGATAACGGAATTAGCCCGCAAATTTCGAATATATTTTCATATTGCCTTTAGCTACCCTACCCTGATATATTTCATACATGATGAAGTAATGTGAAGGCAGTATTTGATATATCACGTGAGTATAAAATTTGTCCATCCTTAAATACTGTATCTATCAATGCAATTATTCATAGTTTGGTCTCGTTAATCATTTATAAATACGTATTGGCAGCTCTATCCATATGGCAACACCAATAGTATCGGCCTGTGTAGAGGAGGTCTTGCCCTAACGGTATACACAGGTACTCTAGTCCAAGAATGCGCGGCCAACGTATCAAAATATTCCATCTTGATTTTCACTTTCACAGTGCATTATTCGATAGCTTGCCATTATTTCTACAATTCATTATTAAGCTTATGCTGCTCATACAATTTATCATACCCCTCTATTAAATATCTGTCCATCTTTGTAACTGCTTTCACAGAATAGAGTACTTAACAGAGATACTGAGAATCAAAATGGTGGCAATTGACCTGACCCCTGAAACTCTTTGACCTATTCTGTTATTCTATGGGTACCCCAATACCTTGATACACGTCACGAGGGGCTCGGAAATGCCTCTCGCCACCACCGTCCAAAACACTAATTTATTTATATATATATATATATTATTGCACATAGGTATATATATATGATAATGAGGATATATATATATATATATATATATATATATATATATATATATATATATATATATATATATATATATATATATATATATATATATATATATATATATATATATACGGGTATATATATATATATATATATATATATATATATATATATATATATATATATATATATATATAGTATATATATATATATATATATATATATATATATATATATATATATATATATATATATGTTATTATAGCCAGGTAATAGATTCTCTTTTAAACAGACGAGGTTAAAGGCAACAGCAGTTTCAGCATTCAGTATTTTATTGTTACAGCTTTCAATAGTTCTAACAATTTTCCTCTGGGGTTCAGAGATGAGGTACAACAGGTTAGCAAAATTCATGGTGGATCCAACGTTTCACAAGTAAACATCTTGCATCTTCAGGGAATGGGCAGGTAATGATTAGAATAAGGACAAAGCAACATATTTATACAAAATTCGAGGATCAAGAATAGGTAGGTGGGCGGAGCTACTGGGTGTGGGGTGGCTGTTCATTGGTGGAAGGCAGTCTATTCGCGAGACGGGCACTAAATCTTATCGGTGGTTGGTTGTTGGCTGTGGGTGGCTGTGATTGGTTGGTGTTGTCAGTTGTGTGCTGAGGGCGGAAAGGTAAGGGAGGGGGGCACAGGGCGAGAGGAACGAGGGCAGTATGCCTGTAGCGCTTGCCTGAAGGAAGAATTTGAAGGTCTTGTGTTTGGTTGTTGATGCTGGGGTTGAGCGTTTGGATATATAGAGCTTCTAAAATAGCTAGTCTTCTGGGGTCTGATTCTTTGTCGAGTATGGTAGTTTGTTTGTCTAGGTCGGCGCGAGTTAGGGCAAGATGGTGGGGGGCTTGATAGTGATCTTTTATAGCGCCAGATTGAAGGTGGAGGGTTAGTCGACGGGAAAGGCGAGTCTGTGTCATTCCAACATAGGATAGGGGTCCACAGTCCCCAGAGATGCAAATATGCTGGTATATCACATGATCGTCTTTCGGTTGGTTGGTGGAAATGGGGCGGTTACGGAGGACTCCTGGCTGCCCACCGGCCCACTGTCTACTGCAGGTACATCGATGATATCTTCGTGCGGGTGAAGGACCTGGACGAACTCAGGGACCTCCAGCAGCGCTTCATGGCCGCCTCCGGACTCAACTTCACTTACGAAGAAACCACCGATGGTCATCTACCCTTCCTCGACCTCCTTGTCTCCCTCCACGACCACGGCTTCAAAACTACAGTGTACACCAAACCTACTAACAATGGCCAATGTCTTAATGGGGAAAGTGAATGCCCTAAACGATACCATCAGTCCACCATCGCCGCCTATGTCAGGAGAGCCCTCACCCATTGCACCACCTGGAATGACACACACAATGAATTGGAAAGGCTCACCCAGGTCCTAGTCAACAATGGGTATTCCAACACTGACGTCACCAATGCCATCAACCACCACCTAGAAAAATGGTACAAACAAGACCCCCCTAGCACCAACCCGGCCAATGACATTACATTTTTCTACAGAAACTACATGTCTTCCGACCACACAACAGACGAATCCATTATGAAAGAAATAATTCACAAAAACGTCCTCCCCACCAACCCTGACAATAAAATAAAACTCATTATTTACTACAAATCTCCTAAGACCTCCAACCTTGTCCTCCGTAACCGCCCCATTTCCACCAACCAACCGAAAGACGATCATGTGATATACCAGCATATTTGCACCTCTGGGGACTGTGGACCCCTATCCTATGTTGGAATGACACAGACTCGCCTTTCCCGTCGACTAACCCTCCACCTTCAATCTGGCGCTATAAAAGATCACTATCAAGCTCCCCACCATCTTGCCCTAACTCGCGCCGACCTAGACAAACAAACTACCATACTCGACAAAGAATCAAACCCCAGAAGACTAGCTATTTCAGAAGCTCTATATATCCAAACGCTCAACCCCAGCATCAACAACCAAACACAAGACCTTCAAATTCTTCCTTCAGGCAAGCGCTACAGGCATACTGCCCTCGTTCCTCTCGCCCTGTGCCCCCCTCCCTTACCTTTCCGCCCTCAGCACACAACTGACAACACCAACCAATCACAGCCACCCACAGCCAACAACCAACCACCGATAAGATTTAGTGCCCGTCTCGCGAATAGACTGCCTTCCACCAATGAACAGCCACCCCACACCCAGTAGCTCCGCCCACCTACCTATTCTTGATCCTCGAATTTTGTATAAATATGTTGCTTTGTCCTTATTCTAATCATTACCTGCCCATTCCCTGAAGATGCAAGATGTTTACTTGTGAAACGTTGGATCCACCATGAATTTTGCTAACCTGTTGTACCTCATCTCTGAACCCCAGAGGAAAATTGTTAGAACTATTGAAAGCTGTAACAATAAAATACTGAATGCTGAAACTGCTGTTGCCTTTAACCTCGTCTGTTTAAAAGAGAATCTATTACCTGGCTATACTAACATAAAACTCCACAACGAGAATGCCAGACATCGTACTAGCACCCGCCAGTTTCGTGAAGAACTGATACGAGAAGAATTAGCTGAGAAACGAGAGACCACCACCAATCTCCGATATGAACGTGACGCCCTGCTACAGAAATGGGATGAAGAAGAAACCACCCCTAACCACATCAAAACAGAAATCAACCAAAAACTCCAACAACTCAACGAACAACACAGACGACAAACAGAGAACACTACCATCCAAAAACTCTCCCGTCTATATGGTGGAAACATAAAACTTCCCAATCCAACAAAAGGATATATTAACCTCACCAACACCACCATAACGCCGGACCAAGAAGACCTACTGAACAAAGGCTTAAATTGCCACTACATTTCCAAGCCGGGACCCCACCGAAAACGCCTTGAAATTGAAGTCCTACTGGATGACATCCTACGATCCCAGAAAGACGGCAAGATCACCACCACCCCAGCCCTACAACCCACCCTACTAGCAGAAGCCGCCAAAACCAGGGGATCCCACCAAAGCAAGCTCCTCAACAAACACCACTTCAAAGCCGCTAAACAACTTAAAGAGAACCCCAACATCATCATCCGATGAGCTGATAAGGCCTCCTGCCTTGTGATACACGGAAAAGAAGAATACCTACGGAAAATGGACGACATTCTTAGTGATAAAAACAAATTCAAAAGGATCACTCGCAATCCTACTGACGAAATAAAAAGGAAAGCCAACACCACCATCACTGCTATCAACGCCAAAGCCGATGGCGTACACCTGAAGAAACTCATCGGCGAATTCACCCCAGGTTATGCTTACGGTACTATAAAAACCCACAAACCCGGGAACCCCATCCGCCCCATCATATCACAGATCCCTACTGCTACCTACCAGACCGCCAAGGCCCTGAACAAACTCCTCACCCCTTTTGTTCCTCGGCAATACAACCTCAACTCTGCTTATGACTTCCTACAAATTCTACGAGATGCCCCCCCTGCTAACGACCACATCATCGCCTCCCTCGACGTAGAGAGTTTGTTTACCAACGTGCCCGTTGACAAGACAATAGATTTTATCCTACGTCGAGTTTACCACTGCCCTAATACGCCCCCCCTGGACATCCCGGAGAAGGCCCTGAAGACGCTCTTGGAACTATGTACCAAGGAGTCCCCTTTCCTCTGCCCCCGCAGGAATATGTACCAGCAAATCGACGGTGTAGTGATGGGAAGCCCCCTGGGGGTCCTGTTCGCCAATTTCTTCATGGGAACTATCGAAGAGGAACTCCTGGCTGCCCACCGGCCCACTGTCTACTGCAGGTACATCGATGATATCTTCGTGCGGGTGAAGGACCTGGACGAACTCAGGGACCTCCAGCAGCGCTTCATGGCCGCCTCCGGACTCAACTTCACTTACGAAGAAACCACCGATGGTCATCTACCCTTCCTCGACCTCCTTGTCTCCCTCCACGACCACGGCTTCAAAACTACAGTGTACACCAAACCTACTAACAATGGCCAATGTCTTAATGGGGAAAGTGAATGCCCTAAACGATACCATCAGTCCACCATCGCCGCCTATGTCAGGAGAGCCCTCACCCATTGCACCACCTGGAATGACACACACAATGAATTGGAAAGGCTCACCCAGGTCCTAGTCAACAATGGGTATTCCAACACTGACGTCACCAATGCCATCAACCACCACCTAGAAAAATGGTACAAACAAGACCCCCCTAGCACCAACCCGGCCAATGACATTACATTTTTCTACAGAAACTACATATCTTCCGACCACACAACAGACGAATCCATTATGAAAGAAATAATTCACAAAAACGTCCTCCCCACCAACCCTGACAATAAAATAAAACTAATTATTTACTACAAATCTCCTAAGACCTCCAACCTTGTCCTCCGTAACCGCCCCATTTCCACCAACCAACCGAAAGACGATCATGTGATATACCAGCATATTTGCACCTCTGGGGACTGTGGACCCCTATCCTATGTTGGCATGACACAGACTCGCCTTTCCCGTCGACTAACCCTCCACCTTCAATCTGGCGCTATAAAAGATCACTATCAAGCCCCCCACCATCTTGCCCTAACTCGCGCCGACCTAGACAAACAAACTACCATACTCGACAAAGAATCAGACCCCAGAAGACTAGCTATTTTAGAAGCTCTATATATCCAAACGCTCAACCCCAGCATCAACAACCAAACACAAGACCTTCAAATTCTTCCTTCAGGCAAGCGCTAGAGGCATACTGCCCTCGTTCCTCTCGCCCTGTGCCCCCCTCCCTTACCTTTCCGCCCTCAGCACACAACTGACAACACCAACCAATCACAGCCACCCACAGCCAACAACCAACCACCGATAAGATTTAGTGCCCGTCTCGTGAATAGACTGCCTTCCACCAATGAACAGCCACCCACACCCAGTAGCTCCGCCCACCTACCTATTCTTGATCCTCAAATTTTGTATAAATATGTTGCTTTGTCCTTATTCTAATCATTACCTGCCCATTCCCTGAAGATGCAAGATGTTTACTTGTGAAACGTTGGATCCACCATGAATTTTGCTAACCTGTTGTACCTCATCTCTGAACCCCAGAGGAAAATTGTTAGAACTATTGAAAGCTGTAACAATAAAATACTGAATGCTGAAACTGCTGTTGCCTTTAACCTCGTCTGTTTAAAAGAGAATATATATATATATATATATATATATATATATATATATAACAATACATAACCAATTTCTCCAACTGTACATTAGTGTGGTCCACTGGCAGACTAGGAAACTATTATCAGGATTCATGCCTCCAGGCTGTATACCGCCTTGTACCTGTTTTCCCTCCTTATCTGGCGGTCATGGCCTAGAGGCATGGGTCCTGATAAGATTTTCCCAGCTTGCCACTTGACCACGACTAATGTATAGTCGGAGAAATTAGTCATGTAGTTTTTATTTGTTTCTCTCATTTCCCCATTTGTTGGACCCAGATACAAAAATATTTTCCTTTGACACATTCATATATAAACAGTCTCAATGATCGTCAAATTTTCGTCACCCACTATATATTCATTTTGATGTACACATTTTCAGTATTCGTCAACAGTCGTCAACCGCTGCATATGTACTTTACACATTTATATAGAAACATTCTCAGTATTCGTCCACAGTCGTCAACCGCTGCATATGTACTTTACACATTTATATAGAAACATTCTCAGTATTCGTCAACAGTCGTCAACCCCTGCATATGTACTTTACACATTTATATAGAAACATTCTCAGTATTCGTCAACAGTCGTCAACCGCTGCATATGTACTTTACACATTTATATAGAAACATTCTCAGTATTCGTCAACAGTCGTCAACCGCTGCATATGTACTTTACATTTATATAGAAACATTCTCAGTATTCGTTAAACAATCACCACCCATTAAATTTGTAAGTTGACACATTAATATACAAACATTCGCAGTATTCGTTTAACAATCGTCACCCACTGAAATTGTATGCTTGCCTGGGTACTGGTGAGGAGAGGGTGTTGAGGGTGGGTGTCATCACTCATATAAGGTGGCGACATGTGCCAATAGATTAGCACCCAGACTTTGGGTCAAGTAGACACAGGGTTTGCGACTCTGTTTGGGATGTCTGACGTAAAGTAATGTATGAAAGGATTTGTGTATGAATAAATAATTATATTTTTTTATGAACGTTCCCTTTCTCTTTCTCACACAGGTGTTACAGGGTCGGGTGAGTCGGATGGCGGGCCTGGAGGTGCAGGTGGTGAGTTTCACCAGGAAGACGCCACTGGAGGAGGAGGTGGAGTCATTTGGGACATACATGCAGAACAACCTGAAGTCCCTTGACCGCAAAATAAGCATGCAATTTATATTTATGGGAGGTGTGGTGGAGTGGTCATGCCACTGGATTGGTAATCCAATGGACCCGGGTTCAAATCCCGATATGTAAATGGGAAGATATTATTGGGATGGAATTTGTGCTGTACCTAATATCAGTGCATTACCACAAAGCCCACCGAAATGCCAAACAAATACCCTCATTGTTCCCTGATTAAATAACACTGTATGAATATTCCCATATTCAAAATATGTTACAGGGGGACAATGCCTAGTGAGTTCACTGCTCAATAGGTGGCGTTCTGAGAGTGAGGGTCTGAGTCTGGAGGGTGAGATGGTGAAGCACTTGAGCGAAGCAACCTGCCGCTTCAGAGATGGAGCTGCTTCGAGCCATGAAGGATGCTTCGCTTGTCTCACTCCCCAGACTGGAACAAGACCTCACGGGCTTCACCGTGTTGAGCGGTGGAATGTACAGGCTCTCAGCGTATGCCCTAGAGGGAGTAGTTGGAATATAGAAAAAAAAAAAAAAAAGTAATGCCTTAGAGATGCTCGGCAACAGCCGGAAGGAGAACATGGCACTGGAAAGTGTTGAATTAAAAGAACTTGTGAAAGTTCAGTATTCAGCCCCAGGGCCAACGCACCTGCCCCGCCTCCAGCTAATAGCCCTGGTATCATGAACTTGATATACCACCAGGGCCCCCACACGTCTGGACAGCAGCCAGTTGCTTGGCACCCGACCCCACCAACGCAACAACAACAACAACAACAAACACGACCACAACAAACTCACGGGCTGACCCGCAACCCGAGTTTCCGTGGGACAACACCTGGGGGCTGGTCCCCTATGACCTTCCCCCAGGTGCGATCAAGGGAGGAAGTTTCTTCGATAGTCGTCTGGCATTCGCCATGTTCGCACAACCTCCGCGGTGTTTGCAATCACATCGTCCAACATTCGATGGACAATCGCCCTGCAATCGCTACTGTCGCCATCATCGATTGTCACATTCGACCTGATTCGCCATCAATTGTCACACATCATTCGTCATTATCGCCTAAATGTTCGCCACAATCGCACTGTGACCGTACTTTTGTCGCACTGCAATCGACAAAATTCGCCTTTTTCGACTTCATTCGCTTCTGTAAACGCCCTACTCGCCGCGAATTAACGGACATAGAAGAAAAAAAAACACTGTGGCAGGGCATTCGCCATCGAACATTCGCGTAGTGGGATACCGCCTTTTAGAAAACTCCTAATTTCCCAACTTTTCTATCCCCAAGTTGGTCTTAATATGATGCAGACATAGTAGTTTCATATTTTTCCATTAAGTATCGATACATTAGCTGCTAACTGATTCAATTTATCGTCAGTTGAAAAAAAAAACAGATTATATAATTATTATATAGTAACCCTTCAAGGCTAATCAATTACCAGGCCCCTAGTCAACAAACCTCCCCACCTCTCTCTCTCTCTCTCTCTCTTTAGCTAAACACTTTTCTAGACCCCCATCTCCCTCATGTTTAGCTCCATTAATTTGGCGATTTTTAGAACTTTCTCCCCATTTGTCAATTTTAAGACCTTTCGTGCCATTTAGGTGTCGATTTTTTCCTGGCGAGCGAGAGTGAGTCTGTTATTTAAGAGGAACCGGCCCTTGACCGGGACATTTTTCTACCGAAAAATGTACAAATTTATCTTGAAAGGGGGTCTAGGGGGCGTCTTTTTAACCTCGATGAAGGTCTAGTGTGTAAACTAAAAAAATAATACATACAACAAAAATCGACCAAAAAATTAATCATCCCCCATAATGTTAAGATAGCGGATATATGTAAACTTATATATTCCCATTGTATCAGGTAATTTGCATTCCAAAAATACAAAATATTACATATTTTGGTAAAATATAAAAGGAGATATGATTAATTGAGTATTATTGAAATAATTTATATCTTCATTATTATTTGATCTATATAGGTGAAATTTAGTCTTTTTGAAATGCAAATGACCTGACTGATTTCATGGAAACAAAACATTTTACCTAAATATGCCATGTTAATAATTAGCATTTTTAACTAGGGTCATTATGAAGGCCTGAGGAAAGGTCGCAAAGGTCGGTAGTAGACAGAGGGGAGGAGGGGGCCTGAATGAATGAAATTCCTTGGAGGGTATTCTTCCTTCCTTTATCAATTGTCACGTTGTCATGACTCATTTATATATGAGAAATATAAACAACAAATAAAAGGAAGATATTTCATTGACTGTCTCATTTTGTTTACTTATGGCTGGCAGGTTTGCTTTTGCAGATTTGCTGGGAGTTTGTCGCAAATACAAATCCGCAATTGCGGAATTTACATTTGCGAAAGGAATTGTGGAAATGTCCACCTTTGGGCTTATACACACTGTATCTCAATAACAAGCCTGCTTATCATAACCAACATTATAAAAGTGTGCAAGTCAATTGCTATCGATTTTCAAGGAAAGGGGTTCCCCCCTCCAGGGGTATTTCCCTTTTTAACACATCTTCTGTGGGACATAACATTAACCGAAACAATTTTGGTTGATAAACCCAAAATATATATACATGTTATGGTTAAGCAGAAGATTGTATTGTACATGTTTTTGGTTCTACCCAACCTTCCCACTACCCTAACATCCAAGGGCTCTAACCCCATAGCAGAAACCAACGGTTTTGCATTAGATTAATACATTGCAAATGATTTTCCACCAATTGTTATCATTCTTGGTTGGTAGATGAAACTGTTTGTATATGTTAATTCAAATGATCAAGGATTAGGTAGGAGCCGTTTTTCTATATTTGTATTTTCTGTGTGTATGAAGGAGACAATAGGCAAAGTCTCCTGTAACAAGTGCCCCACCACTGTTGGAAGAGTGACAGAGAATCAAATTCAAGGTACTTTTGAGTCAAAAATGTCTGAACACATGGAGCTTAAAGCAGTGTATATCGTAGGATAAGGGAACGACAGCTTGAGGGAGAGAGTTCCAAAGCTTAGCCGTTGAGTAAAAGAAAGACTGGGAAAATTGGTTCACTCTTGGATGAGAGAGTTGGACAAAATAGAAATGGGAGTGTGTTGAAATTCGGATCCCCTCCCCCCCCCACTCTCCGCAAAGGAGGTTCAGATGGTTCACGTTTTGGGAGATTTTTGCATGTATTCATTATTTTTCCAGTTTCCTCCCTAGACCTCCATCAAATTAAAAAAAAATCATCCATTAGATCCCCCTTCTAGATTAATTTGTAAATTTTTCGGTAGAAAAATGTCCCGGCCAAAGGCCGGTTCTTCCAACATTACAGGCTCACTATCGTTCGCCAGGGAAAACATAGACACCTAAATTGCACGAAAGGTCAAAATATTGACGAATATATTGGGCGAAAGGTCTTACAATCGACTAACTAATGGGGCAAACATCTTAACATCTGAAAACTAATGGGGCTAAAGATGAGGGAGAAAGTGGTCCAGAAAACCGGCCCATGTCCCTTAAGAACACTGATTATTGTAATGGTGGTAGAAGAGTGAGAGAGATGCAACACTGTGGTGTGTAGAGAGTGAGAGAGATGCAACACTGTAGTGTGTAGAGAGTGAGAGAGATGCAACACTGTGGTGTGTAGAGAGAGATTGTAGGGAGAGGGCTGGTTATCACACAGAGGCCCACGTCTCTTCAACAAACTCCCACGGCGAGTAAGAGACATGAGGGACATCTCGTTAGACAACTTCAAGAGAGCCCTAGATGTCGAACTGCAAAAACTGCCAGACGAGCCCATCCTCGCAAGGGAGCGAGCTGTCGCTTCAAACAGTCTACTGCACCAAATCACCACCCATAACGAGGGGCGTCACGCTCCTTGGTGCCGCTAGAGGAGCGGCGAACACATCCAAAGGTAAGGGCATTGGTAAGAGGAAGTGAGTTGATGAGACAAAATGCTTTAAACTCTACCCTTTCGAGAAGTGCGGTATGGGTGGAACCTTCACACACATGTAAACAATACTAGATATAGGGGCACACTCTGCCCCTATACAGAGCAAAAAGCTGTGCAGGAGTAAGGAACCCACGGAGACAGTTGAGCACACCTAATTTCTGCGAAGCTGTTTTAATATGATCTTTCCAAGAACGGTCAGGAGAAGAAAAACCACCAAGAATACTAAAGCCGGAGTAATACGAGCCGTTTTTCGAGCAATTTTTACGGGCAATTTGGTCTGGCAGCTTCAAAAAATACACTTTATCAGAATTCAACCGCCTAACGTATTCTACCTTCAGTCTAGTTGCTGATATCAGTGCAAAAAAAATCCCGAAATATAACGAGAAAAATTTGCTCATGAAAAATTGACGCGCTCGTGTGACAGCGGCTTAAGAGAAGATGAAAGGCTGATTTGTGTGTTGTTGAAGAATATGGGAAAGTCGAATGGAAGATCGTGGCAGGTATATAGAAGAAGAAATTTGGTTTTAGAAGCATTGAAAGTAACAAGATTTTCTCTGCAATAATTGCAGATGGTTGATAGATCAGAAGATAAGCGTGCTATGGCCTCATCACGTGAGTTTTAAAGTGATTGTATGCTGGGTCGGTATGGAAAACTGGATGAATAATGAGTGGATAGGACTAGAGGTATAGTTGAGCAGATCATTAATGAGTATTAGAAAGAGAACTGGAGACAGGACAGAACCCTGAAGAACACCGGAGTTGATAGGTTGAGGAAGTGAGCGATGGCCATCCAAAAACGCAACTATGGAACAGCCAGAAAGGAAATTAGAGATAAAGGCACAGATGGAATGATAGAAACCGAAAAAGGGTAGTTTATAAATTAGATATTTGTGCCAGACTCTATCAAAGGCTGTCGATATGTCTAGTGCAATAGAAAAAGTCTCACCGAAATACCGAAAGGAGGATGACAAAGAGTTAGCAAGATAAACAAGAAGATCACCAGTAGAGCGACCCTTAAGGGGACGTTTTTAGTTTGTTTCCTACTCCTCCAGCAATCTTAAAATTTCACCTCCTTGACCCCCTTTCATGATAAATTTGTAAATTTTTCGGTAGAAAATGTCCCGGCCGAAGGCCGATTGCTCTTAAATTACAGGCTCGCTATCGCTCGCCAGGATAAAATTGACACCTAAATGGCACGAAAGGTCTTAAAATTGACAGAATGGGGTAGAAATTCTTAAAATCACCAAACTAATGGGGTAAACGTCTTAAAATCTCAAAAGTAATGGGGCTAGACATGAAGGAGAAAGGTGTCAAGAAAAAAGTCCCTCAAGTGGAAATCTCCCCTTAAGAAAATAATAAAATTTTCCACCGAAAAAAGTACACATTTATCTGGAAAGGGGGGTCTAGGGTGCTTTTTTGTATATAGCTTGATAAAGGTTTAGGGAGGAAACTACAAAATAAGTAAATCACTAAATAAATAGAACACAAAAACAACAACACTACCCCCATAATAGCCCAACTCGTACAAGTGTTTTACGTTGCAAATTAATGACCAGTTTATGTAAATTTCCCACCATTGCCGTCAAGGCTTTTGGTGACCTGATGATATTTTCTACACGATAATAATACCATGTTGTCTGCATTGCGTTAAGTAGGTAGGAAGCAAGTAGTAAGTAAGTAGATTAAGTAAGTAAGTTGGGAGGTAAGTAGGAAGTAAGTAGTAAGTAAGTAGGTTAAGTAACTGAGGAGTAAGTTGGGAAGTAAGTAGTTTAAGTAAGTAAGTTGGAAAGTAAGTACAGTAGGAAATAATTAGTAAGTAAGTAGGTTAAATAAGTAAGTTGGGAAGTAAGTAGGAAGTAAGTAGTTTAAGTAAGTAGGAAGTAGGTTAAATAAGTAAGTTGGGAAGTAAGTAGGAAGTAAGTAGTTTAAGTAAGTAGGTTAAATAAGTAAGTTGGGAAGTAAGTAGTTTAAGTAGGTTAAGTTAGTAAGTTGGGAAGTAAGAAGTAAGTAAGTAGTTTAAGTAAATAAGTGGGAAGTAAGTAGTTTAAATAAGTAGGTTAAGTAAGTAAGTAGTAAGTAGTTTAAGTAAGTAGGTTAAGTAAGTAAGTTGGGAAGTAAGTAAGTAGGTTAAGTAAGTAATTAGTAAGTAGTTTAAGTAAGTAGGTTAAGTTAGTAAGTTGGGAAGTAAGTAGTTTAAGTAAGTAGGTTAAATAAGTAAGTTGGGAAGTAAGTAGTTTAAGTAAGTAGGTTAAATAAGTAAGTTGGGAAGTAAGTAGTTTAAGTAAGTAGGTTAAATAAGTAAGTTGGGAAGTAAGTAGTTTAAGTAAGTAGGTTAAATAAGTAAGTTGGGAAGTAAGTAGTTTAAGTAAGTAGGTTAAGTTAGTAAGTTGGGAAGTAAGTAGTTTAAGTAAGTAGGTTAAATAAGTAAGTTGGGAAGTAAGTAGGAAATGCACGGAGTTTCGATAGGATTGCATATGCTTACTATTTACTTTTCTTCATATCGCATAACTTTTAAGGGGAGAGGGGCCGTTTTTCTGTCCCCCTTCTTCCTCGACGTTATAGACTGCAGCACCGTTGATTCATTTAAATTCCGCCTAGACAAATATCTCGCATCAAACCCGCGACTGACTGCGTTTGTAAATGAATAACTTTATCCTCCCCTCAGTTACTAACCCATATGTCCCCTACTAACTTCCTAGTCCTGCCACGTTAGTGGCAGGGCAGTAGTTCCCTTTCCAATGTTCCCTTACCCACTCTAAACCACTGTTTGGACACTTGATCCTCAGTGTTTTGGAGGACAAGCAGCCTAGAAGGGTCACTAGATCTGTTGTTTCTTGATTTCCTTTGTACTCCTTTGTACTCCTTTGTACTCTTTAGCCCCATTAGTTTTCAGATTTTATGACGTTCGGCTCATTAGTTTGTCGATTTTAAGTCCTTTCGACCCATTTCTTTGTCAATATTAAGCCCTTTAGTGCTATTTAGGTATCGATTTTTCTTCCTGTCAAACGATAGTGAGCCTGTAATTTTGGGAGAACCGAAAAATGTACAAATTAATCTCGAATGGGGATTTATTGGATGTTGTTTTAAACGTGATGGAGGTCTAGGGAGCAAACCAATAAAATAATAAAAATATACATAAATGATCAAATAAATACGCCCATCTCCCCCTTAACATCAAATAAATACGCCCATCTCCCCCTTAACATCAAATTTTAGCTCATTCTTCATACACACTCTGAAAACTGTCATGTCCCCTTCATAGTAATTCTCACTTGATCTTTGTCTCGCCTATCAAGTTCTGTCTAAAAATTCTTCCTTATCCTCACAGTTTCCTCTTCTGTTGTTGCTTGATTTCCTTTGTACTCCTATCCTCACTGTTTCCTCTTGTGTTGGTGGGTACATAAAACTGAGTTCATCTGCAACATTTCCTGCTGCTGCTGCAATATACCGGTCTTTGCCTTGTAATCCCCCCCCCCCCTCCTTCCTCCTCCTTCCTGATTCAGTTCCCCCCACTCTCTCCCTGGTTCAGCTTCCCCCTCCCCCCTCGCTTAGCTCCGCCCCCGGGTTGTCTTTACTGGCTGGGAGGCGGGCTATATAAAGGCGACCAAGTTGATGAAATCATCACTTCTTTAAGGAGCTTCATCACAACAACACCTGAGAGCAAAGATGTAAGTTGGAACTCGTTAGTCAGATTAACCCCTTCTGTACCGGCTACGCTTTTTTTAACTTTATTCTGGCTACTATTAGACGATTTTTGTGCAGTTTTAAAAGGGCCTCCAGCAATTAACAGGTTCAAAGTATCGCTCTCAACCACTCTTACTACCACAGATCCTTCTTAAACTGCACACAATCGTCTAAATATAGCTAGAATATATAAAGACGCCGCCGGTACTTAAAGGGTTAAAACATACCTATTAACATGATAAATCTGTGTTAAATTCACAACTTAAATCAAAGTAAGGTAAACCTATTTCAGTTAAATTCTCAACTAAAGATAGTTTATGGAGAAACAATTTTTAATCGCACCACTATACACGTTATAATGCGTCCTCACGATTTATATCAATTATCCACTTGTAAGATAATTTAATTTAATATTATATTAAAGTGTGACTGATTCAATAAGTAAAACAAGTGTATGTCATATTCTAGATGTAGGCTATGTGGTTGGTTGGCCGATTCTTGTTAACCCACACAGTACCGGTGACGTCCTTTTCATTATATTCTGGCAACTCTTAGACGATTTTATTCAGATTAGGAAGGACCTGTGCCAATAATAAGGCTTCAAACTATCTCAACTACCACAGATCCTTACTAAGCTACATAATATCGTCTAAATATAGCTAGCATAACAGATAACATACGTCGATGGTACTCAGAGGGTTAATATTAGGTTATAAAGAATTCTTGGATTTTGCTTGTATATAACTATTGACTTGGTACTGTACAATCATCACCATCAGGCATATTATTATGTCAACTTTAAGGGGGTAGTACTCGCTTTTTCTGGACCCCCTTCTCCCTCATGTTAGCTAGTGTTTAGGTTTTAAGACGTTCGTTCCGTTAGTTTGGCGATTTTGAGACCTTTCGCCTCATTTTGTTATCAATATTAAGACCTTTCGTGCCCTTTAGGTGTCGATTTTTTCCTGGCGAGCGATAGCGAGCCTCTAATTTAAGAAGGAATCGAGAGACATTTTTCTATCGAAAAATGTGCAAATTTATCTTGAAAGGGGATCTAGGGGGTGCTATTTTAAGCTTGATGGAGATTTAGAGAGGTTTCTCGATGTCTATTATCTTAATGTCGATTATCTTGATGTCGATTATCAAACCAAAACTGGGACGATACAAGATAAAAGTAAAATAACATCAAATCAAAATCGCTATGTGGAAAAAACGCTTACTAAAATAAATAATAAATAAATAATAATAAATAAATAATAATAAATAATAAATAAATAATACTGAATAATAAATAAATAATATTAAATAATAAATAAATAATACAGAATAATAAATAAACAATAATAAATAATACTGAATAATAAATAAATACTAACAAATAATAAATAAATAATAATTAATAAATAATTAATAATAAATAAATAATAATAAATAATAAATAAATAATATTAAATAATAAATAAATAATAATAAATCATCAATAAATAAATACTGTTACTGTTGTTTCAGGGCCCGTGTATTGTTGTCAGCCGTGTGTGTGTGTTTGTTGGTGGCAGCAGCACAGGGGATGACAGTGTGTAAGCCAATATCTCTTACGGTCGACGAACTTGGAGGCATTGAGAGTATCAGGAACATCTTGAACGGTCGGCTTAGCCATGAACGAACAACTCAAGCTGGCCTTCGTCAATGTATCACTGGTGATCGCCCGGAAGCTGACTGTGGTGCCTTCATCGCCGAACTTAAATGTAAGTTAAATTACTTCTCCAGTTATTTAATATTGTGTTTCATCTTGGTTACAAATATTTGTCATGGATATAATGTGAACAATCTTCTTAATTTCGATTGTGTATTAAGGGAACCCACCTCGCTTTTTTCTCTTTCTCTCCCTCTCTCTTTGGCTTGTATCCATTCGGCCCCATTCAGCCAACTGTTTTAAGACGTTTATCCCCATCCAGGGGTCAATATTGTCCATTGTATAGAGAAATTCGGCTTTGCCGGAGACATTTTTCTATCGAAAAATGTACAAATTTAGCCAAGTGTCAAAACAAGAATATATATATGCTGGCTCGCTAGGAAAATATTGACACATGGATGGGGGTAAACGTCTTAAAACAGTTGGCTGAATGGGGCCGAATGGGTACAAGCGAGGGATAGAGAGAAAAGGAGAGAGGGATACAAAAAATACCGGTGAGCCCCCTTAAGGGTAATGATGGCAATATGGGCTTCATGAGAAAAATTGGTCCACGAAAATGTATACATTCTTAAAAAATCCCAATAGAGACAAATAGTTACAGACGCTGGAATAATAAAGTTGGCTGATGTTGAACCAAGTGTAAAGTTTAGGTCATGTGAAGAATAAAGTGTTACAAATACAAGATCATCCACTAATAAGAAACCTAACCCCTACTGCACCATAGGGTACTACCATAAATGTTCTCCCCAGTCCCAAGCAATGTTGCCAAAATGGCAAGATATAACAACCTCCCACCTCAAAAGATGGAGGAATACTGCCTCTCCCAGCCTGTAGAGGATTGGATATAAACTGAGAAGTGTTGCCAACTCTAGAGCAATGCTCAAACTTTGAGGTACCAGGCACTGCCTGATACTGGCAGTTACAAGGATGGTATATTACTGACGGCTCTCTGCCGTCGTCCTGGGACTGGGGAGTGATTTATCTACTGACGGCTCTCTGCCGTCGATGGTACTGGATGGGTTAAAGTAATTATAAGTCGTGATTGTAGTTCACATGTCATCTTTGTGTCATTTACTCACTATTAACTTTTCTTTATATACAGGTGGAATCAACGAACAGAAGGGCGCGAAATTCCAGTGCAGCGAACCTTCCTGCTCTTCAGCGGCTGATGTTGTTGGACAGATAATTTTGAACTACATGAAGGTCGTCCCGACTGAATGTATGAACCTGATGGCATTCTTGCAAATCTCACAAACAGAAGCTTCTTCACTTTGCTAATAAGTCTCATTAGTAGATGATACATTGTTGAGTTAACCCCTTCTGTACCAGCGACGTCTTTTTAGTTTTAGTATAGCTATATTTAGAAGATTTTGTGCAGCTTAATAAGGATCTGTGGTAGTAAAATGGGTTAAGTGAGATAGTTCCAAGCCTGTTACTTGCTGGAGACCTTTTTTAAACTGCATACAATCGTCGAATAGTAGCCAGAATAAACTTAAAAAGGCATCGCCGGTACAGAAGGGGTTAAGGAAGTTACTTTTTTGTGAACAGTCTGTCATTGTTGTTTGCTCTGTGTTTTGTATTTTAGATTACAAATAAACTATTCTCTATTCCTGTAATGTGTTCACATATCATCCACAATTCATGCACCTAGTGCTTCATAAAATAACAATATGCAAATATTAAGGGGAGACGGGTCGTTTCTCTGGTCCCTTTTCTCCCTCGTGTTAAGCCCTAATTGTTTTGAGATTAAAAGACGTTTGGCCCATTAGTTTGGCGATTTTAACACCTTTCTCCCCATTTCTATGTCAATTTTATGATCTTTCGTGCCCTTTAGGTGTCGATTTTTTCCTGGCGAGCGATAGCTAGCCTGAAATTTTAAGAGAAACTGGCCTTCGGCCGGGACATTTTTGTAAAAAAAATATCTTGAAGGGGGGTCTACTTTTTTGTTTTGTTTTTAAGCTTGATGGAGGTCTAGTGAGGAAACTAAGAAATAAAGGAATGAATGACCAAACAAACGGTCCGTCTCCCCTTAATGCTAACAAAAATCCTACTACAAATTGTCTGTGGAGATTATAGGCACTAATGGAGCAGGGCAATACCCAGGGGAGGCCTCATAGGCATTTGATAAAGAGTTGCTACAAGTCATTTTCCCGGCCTCCCTTACTGACTTTGTTTGTGCCTCACCAACACAGACTGATTTTGCTAGCTCTCACAAACACATTCTCCTCCTATTTACTTCCTATTGGCTGCACTAAACAAGCATACCACACTTCTTTCTGCTACAATCAAATTATCTATGATGATAACTGTGTTGGTGGTGTAATAGCTTAGGTGCTTATGTTTGGGTGTGGTGTCCCGAGTTCGAATCCCGGGAGGACCATATGATTTAATTAGTGTATTCAAGTACATTGGGGTTTGTAATTGATGATTAATGTTAAGAACGGGATGTTACTAATATCTATGGTGATGAATAATAGGCCTGCCTTAGAGTCCCCAGTGTGTGTGGTGGTGGTGGGGGGGGGGGGGGGGGTGCATAAATACTCCCATATTCGCCCAATCTTGTCTAAAGGGGAGGTGTGGTGGAGTGGTCTTGCCACTGGACTGGTAATCCAATGGTCCCGGTTTCGAATCCCGAAGTATCATTGGAAAGTTATTATTGGGATGGAATTTGTGCTGTACCTAGTATCAGTGCATTACCACAAAGCCCACCGAAATGCCAACAAGAAATACCCTCGTTCCCTGATTAAATAACATGTATGTATGTTGATGGGATGAGGAAGTGAGCGACAGCCGTCCACAACAGCAGCTATGGAACGTCCGGAAAGGAAATTAGAGACAAAGGCACAGATGGAGGGACAGAAACCGAAGGAGGGTAGTTTAGAAATTAAAGATTTGTGCCAGACTCCATCGAAGGCCTTCGATATGTCTAGTGCAATAGAAAAGGTCTCACCAAAGTCCCGAAAGGAGGATGACCAGGAGTTAGTAAGATATGAAAGAAGATCACCAGTAGAGTGACCCTTAAGGAAGCCATACTGGCGACCTGAGAGTAGATTATGAGAAGAGAAATGATTAAGAAATTTGGAAGCAAGACTAGTTTCAAAATCTTTAGAAATACAAGAGATGAGAGCAATTGGACGATAGTTGGAGGGTTGAAAGCGGTCGCCCTTCTTTGGGACAGGTTGGATAAGAGCAAACTTCCAGCATGAAGGGAAGTCATTAGAGGAGAGACAGAGACGAAAAAGTTTGCCTAGGCAGGGGGTCAGCATGGAAGCATAGTTTTTAGTACAACAGGAGGAACACGGTCCGGACCGTACACCTTCTTAGTATTAATTAAGCCCAGAGAGGGTAGAAAGTACATCTTTAGAAGAGACTAGGATATTAGGCATAAGTATGAGAGAAGGAGTGGAGAGGGCGAAATAGCACCGGAATCATCCAAGGTGGAGTTTCTAGCAAAAGTTTGAGCAAAGAGATAAGCTTTGTCAGAGGAAGAAGTGATGGTTGTGCCATCAGAGTGGAATAGGGGAGGTAAAGACAAGGAAGTAAAATTGTTAGAGAGGTTTTTGGCTAGATGCCAGAAAGCTTGGGAATAGCTAGAGTTGGATAGTTCAGTGCATTTATTATTGATGAAAGAGTGCTTGGCAAGTCGAAGAATAGATTTGGCTTGATTCCAGGCAGAAACATAGGAAGAATGAGATTCTTGAGTTTTAAGGCGTCGGTACCGTTTGAATGCTTCCTCGTTGTTGTGGACAGCAGTAGAACAAGCGTGGGTAAACCAAGATTTTTTTGCATTAGACTGAGAGAAAGAAAATGGAATATATGCTTCCATGACCGAGAGGATTACCTCGGTAATGCGTTCAGCACTCTCCGAGGGTCCTCGGCCACGGAAGCAGAAGTCATTCCATGGGAAATCAAAGAAGTACTGCCGAAGAGCCTCCCAGTCGGCAGCGCCAAAGTGCCACAAGCGCCGCCGGTTGGGAGGATCAGGTGGCCGTACTGGAGAGATAGGACAAGTAACAGAGATAAGTTTATGGTAGGAGGAGTCCAAAGGAGAGAAAGTATTGACAGTATAAGAGGAAGGGTTAGAAGTCAGAAATAAGTCAAGAATGTTGGACCGATCTCCGAAGCGATGGGATACGGGTGGGATGCTGGACCAACTGTTCTAGGTCATTTAGGATAGAAAAGACTAGGGCTTGTTCACCAGGTTGGTCAGTAGTAAGAGAGGAGAGCCATTGGCGGTGGTGAACGTTGAAATCTCCTAAGATGGAGATTTCCAAGAAGGGAGAGGTGGATAGAATGTGTTCCACTTTAGAGTGTAGATGGTTAAAGAATTTGGGCAAGTCGGTAAAGTTAGGGGAAAGATAGACAGCACAGAAATATTTAGTATGAGAATGACAGGATAGTTTGAGCCATAAAGTTAAGAATTCAGAGGAGTCAAAATCGGGAACACGAGAGCAAGTGAGTTTGTTGTGCACATATGCACAACATCCACTTTTGGCTTTGAAACTAGGATAGAGAAAGTAGGAGGATACAGAGAAGGGGCTGCTGGCAGTTGTCTTAGATACCTGGGTTTTAGTGAGGAAAAGAAGATCAGGTTTAGAGGAGGAGTGATGGTGTTCATCAGGGTGAAAATTAGAGGAAAGGCCACGAATATTGCAAAAATTGATAGTAAGAGTGACAGGCCGTGGTCCAGAGCATTTAGAGGGGTCGTCAGGGGAAGGTCGGGCGAGTGTACTCTCAGTGTAAGTGAGGCACAAAGGGAATCAGTAAGACAGACCAAGCAAATGAAACAGGAGATCCAGCAACTCCTTATCAAATGCCTACTCTCCAGGGTATAGCCCTGTTTGAATGGTGCCTACTATCTACCCCCATTCCCCCTATTAGTCGCCTTGTACGACACGACACGCAGTAGGATGCGTGGGGCATATTTTTGTTTTCCTCCACCAAAAGATGAAGGCCCCCTTACCCCCAGGGGGTACTTGATTTTTGTCTCACCTATTGAGATCTGTCTAAAAATCCTTCCTTATCCCCACTGTTTCCTCTTGTGTTGGTGAGTACATAAAACTGAGTTCATCTGCAACATTTCCTGCTGCTGCTGCAATATACCCGTCTTTTCCTTCCCTATAACCACTCCCCCCCCCCCCCCCCCTCTCCCTCCTCCCATGACCCAGTTCCCCCCACTCTCTCCTTGATCCAGCTCAACCCCCCCTCCCCCCTTCCCTTCCTCCGCCCCCGGGTTGTCCTTACTGGCTGGCAGGGAGGCGGGCTATATAAAGGCGACCAAGTTTACTGAAATCATCACTTCTTTAAGGAGCTTCATAACAACAAGACCTCAGAGCAAAGATGTAAGTTGGCAGTCGTTAGCCAGATTAACTAGGACATGTATAAGAACCAAATTTACGATATTATATAAATATAATATATATATATATATATATATATATATATATATATCCACGATCAAACATATACTTTATACATATACAAAAACATACCTACTGATACGATGAATTTGTAGTAAATTCACAACTTAAATCAAAGAAAGGTAAAATTATTTCAGTAGAATTTTGAATTACAGTTAACGGAGAAATAATTTTCAATTACACCACTATACATGTTATAGTGTGTAATATTGAATAGGCTCACGTTTTATGTCAACAATCCACTTGCAAGATAATATATCTATAATCTGATTAATTCAATTAATCAAAACAAGTGGATAAGATATTCTAGTTTTATGAGGGTAGCCAGTTCTTTTGAACATTTCAGAGTAGGACACATTCTAGGATTTTGCTTGTATAACTCTATTACTTTATACTGTACAATCATGATCATCAGCCATAACAATATGTGAATCTTCACACATTTGATTCTACATATTATTAAATAATATGACTTCAAGCCCTTGAACCCACAAACAGATCACCGTCTGTGGATCAGGAAGTGCTGACTGTAGTCTAGTTTTTGCAGTGATTGATCTAAGCTCAGCAAATCTCAATAACTTACACCATCAACACAATGAAACAAAGGTCAAGAAAGCCCGACTTGATTAATTGGGATAGTTTGTAGCCTTTTAATTAGTAGACGACCTTCCTAAGCTGAAAAAAAATATTAATTAAAGTTAAGATCAAACACAAAAATACGTCGCCAGTATGGAAGAGGTTAATTACAAACTTACTATTATGTATATTTCTACCATTTTGTACAATCAGCAAACATATTGTCACAACACATAGCACACTCCAGGGGCTCTACTGTACTTAAGGCTATTAGGGGAAGGTTGCAAGTAACAGGTCAATATTAGGATGGCATGGTGCTTGATACGGAAATGTGAATGCTTAAGGGGATAGTACTCGCTTTTTATGGACCCTCTTCTTCCTTATGTTTAGCATATTAGTTCTGAGGTTTTAAGATTTTAGTTCCGTTAGTTTGTTGATTTTAAGACCTTTCGCCCCATTTCTTCGTCAATGTTAAGACCTTTCGTGCCATTTAGGTATCGGTTTTTTCCTGGCGAGCGATAGCGAGCCTGTAATTTTAGAAGGAATCGCAAGACATTTTTCTAGCGAAAAATGTGCAAATTTATCTTGAAAGGGGGTCTAGGGGGTGTTATTTTAAGTTTGATGGAGATTTAGTGAGGAAACTCGACAATAAATAAATAAATAAATAAATAAATACATAGACCAAAAACCCAAGCACTACCCCCTTAAATGAGAATGGTGAGATAGCAGATACAAAATAAAATAAAGGGTGTATAGGAGTTTTATCTTGATGTCAATTATCTTAATGTTGATTATCTTAATGTCGATTATCTTGCAAACTAAACAAACCAAAACTGGGACGATACAAGATAAAATTAAAATAACATCAAAATCGCTATGTGGAAAAAAAGCTTGCTAAAATAAATAATAAATAAATAATAATAAATAATAATAAATAATAAATACATAATATTAAATAATAAATAAATCATAATAAATCATAGATAAATAATAATAAATAATAAATAATATTAAATAATAAATAAATAATACTGAATACTAAATATACAATAATAAATAAATAATACTGAATAATAAATAAATAATAAATAATAAATAAATAATACTGAATAATAAATAAATAATAAATAAATAATAATAAATAATAAATAAATAATAATAAATAATAGATAAATAATACTGAATAATAAATAAATAATACTGAATAATAAATAAATAATAATAAATAATAAATAAATAATAATAAATAATAAATAAATAATAATAAATAATAGATAAATAATACTGAATAATAAATAAATAAGAATAAATAATAAATAAACAATAATAAATAATAAATAAATAATAATAAATAATAAATAAATAATATTAAATAATAAATAAATAATAATAAATCATAAATAAATAAATACTGTTATTGTTGTTTCAGGGCCCGTGTATTGTTGTCAGCCGTGTGTTTGTGTTTGTTGGTGGCAGCAGCACAGGGGATGACAGTGTGTAAGCCAATATCTCTTACGGTCGACGAACTTGGAGGCATTGACAGTATCAGGAACATCTTGAACGGTCGGCTTAGCCATGAACGAACAACTCAAGCTGGCCTTCGTCAATGTATCACTGGTGATCGCCTGGAATCGGAATGTGGTACCTTTATCGCCGAACTTAAATGTAAGTTAAATTACTTCTCCAGTTATTTAATATTGTGTTTCATCTTGGTTACAAATATTTTTCATGGATATAATGTGAACAATCTTCTTAATTTCGATTGTGTATTAAGGGAACCCACCTCGCTTTTTTCTCTTTCTCTCCCTCTCTCTTTGGCTTGTATCCATTCGGCCCCATTCAGCCAACTGTTTTAAGACATTTATCCCCATCCAGGGGTAAATTTTGTCCATTGTATAGAGAAATTCGGCTTTGCCAGAGACATTTTTCTATCGAAAAATTTACAAATTTAGCCAAGTGTCAAAACAAGAATATATATATGCTGGCTCGCTAGGAAAATATTGACACATGGATGGGGCTAAACGTCTTAAAACAGTTGGATGAATGGGGCCGAATGGATACAAGCGAGGGATAGAGAGAAAAGGAGAGATGGATACAAAAAATACCGGTGAGCCCCCTTAAGGGTAATGATCGCAATATGGGCTTCATGAGAAAAATTGGTCCACGAAAATGTATACATTCTTAAAAAATCCCAATAGAGACAAATAGTTACAGACGCTGGAATAATAAAGTTGGCTGATGTTGAGCCAAGTGTAAAGTTTAGGTCATGTGAAGAATAAAGTGCTACAAATACAAGATCATCCACTAATAAGAAACCTAACCCCTACTGCACCATAGGGTACTACCATAAATGTTCTCCCCAGTCCGAAGCAATGTGGCCAAAATGGCAAGATATAACAACCTCCCACCTCAAAAGATGGAGGAATACTGCCTCTCCCAGCCTGTAGAGGATTGGATATAAACTGAGAAGTGTTGCCAACTCTAGAGCAATGCTCAAACGTTGAGGTACCAGGCACTGCCTGATACTGGCAGTTACAAGGATCGTATATTACTGACGGCTCTCTGCCGTCGCTGGAACGGGGGAGTAATTTATCTACTGACGGCTCTCTGCCGTAGATGGTACTGGATGGGTTTAAGTAATTATAAGTCGTGATTGTAGTTCACATGTCATCTTTGTGTCATTTACTCACTATTAACTTTTCTTTATATACAGGTGGAATCAACGAACAGAAGGGCGCGAAATTCCAGTGCAGCGAACCTTCCTGCTCTTCAGCGGCTGATGTTGTTGGACAGATAATTTTGAACTACATGAAGGTCGTCCCGGCTGAATGTATGAAACTGATGGCATTCTTGCAAATCTCACAAACAGAAGCTTCTTCACTTTGCTAATAAGTCTCATAAGTAAATGATACATTGTTGAGTTAACCCCTTCTGTACCAGCGACGTCTTTTTAGTTTTAGTATAGCTATATTTAGAAGATTTTGTGCAGCTTAATAAGGATCTGTGGTAGTAAAATGGGTTAAGTAAGATAGTTCCAAGCCTGTTACTTGCTGGAGACCTTTTTTAAACTGCATACAATCGTCGAATAGTAGCCAGAATAAACTTAAAAAGGCATCGCCGGTACAGAAGGGGTTAAGGAAGTTACTTTTTTGTGAACAGTCTGTCATTGTTATTTGCTCTGTGTTTTGTATTTTATATTACAAATAAACTATTCTTTATTCCTGTAATGTGTTCACATATCATCCACAATTCATGCACCTAGTGCTTCATAAAATAACAATATGCAAATATTAAGGGGAGGCGGGTCGTTTCTCTGGTCCCTTTTCTCCCTCGTGTTAAGCCCTAATTGTTTTGAGATTAAAAGACGTTTGGCCCATTAGTTTGGCGATTTTAACACCTTTCTCCCCATTTCTATGTCAATCTTATAATAATAATAATAATAATAATAATAATAATAATAAACGGTTTATTAAAGAATGGCAGCCTCATGAGCTGAAAATACACATTTTACAATTTAGTGGATGAACATGAGATGTACAGATATGAGGATGGTAAGCTTAGTTTACAAACAAAATAAATAAATACAATAATGATGCATGTGCAGAATACAAATTATCATAAAATAACCATGAGAGTAAGTGATATACAGTACATTTACACATTTATTAACTTACTCATATACAGAAGATACGTATATACACGTACGTGCGCACATACATATACATACATATATAGGAACATAAGAACATGCAGTAAGTGTGCACATGTCCGTATACACAAACGCTCACGTATGCACACAGACATACATACATACAGAAACTGTTTTGGTAAGTGAGGTAAAGAGGGTGCGGGTACTACAATGGGAGGTTAATCCTCGGTAGTGCAGGTGTGTGTGTGTGTGTGTGTGTGTGTGTGTGTGTGTGTGTGTGTGTGTGTGTGTGTGTGTGTGTGTGTGAGACAGAAGGCGAAATATGGAAGAGCTGGGCGTTCTATTGTTAAGGGTGGAAATACCTGGATGAAGATACGCGAACACTTAATAATAGATAATGCTTATGCATAGATTTATAATCAGAAGTTGCGCTAGTGAGCAATATGTTCTCGCTCATAAGTACGTATATTTACATACATATGTGCATATGACCATATAAATATAAATACACGTACAGTACATATATATATTATATACCTTATATTCTCAACCGGGCTCGAACCATTGACAGCACGTACACACAGACATACATATACATAAATATATGCACATTACATGCATATATGCTCTTCTCTTATCCTACCTGATACTCTCAGCCGGGCTCGAACCACAAACAGTATACACTATACACATATATATACATAAATAACGCATACATACATACACATATACGCACACATACATACACATATACTGCACATACATAGATACATATATACACATATACATAAACAAACTCAAGCAAATACATACATAATTATATTCTAATACACACACGCACACACACTTATGCATATATTATTAAAGGTGGGCGCGTATATATGGTGTGACAGACCGTTATTACACATTATTAATAATATTAACAATGGTTGGGATAGGACTATTTTTATATCTGTCAGTTCTTGCTCTTATTGGTTGGAGTGTGTTGAAATGACGAGCTGCACGTGTAGGTCTAGGGGCGTCTGGTGGAAGTAAGTTTCTGTGTCGTGGGTGAACAAGCAGCTTAGATGCAAACTGTTTGAGTGTGTTGTAGTGGTGGGTTGAAAGTGCAGGTATGCTAAGGGTGGTGAGAGCTTCCTCGTACCCTGGATATGTGCCACCCAGGATGATCCTGCATGCCCTCCTCTGAACTCTCTCCAGTTGACGTTGTTGTGTTAGGGTTAGAGAGGAGGACCAGGCGGGAGAGGCGTAGGTGAGCTTAGGGAGTATAAAGGTGTTATATATACTCTTCAGCTCATTCTCCGGCGCCCCCAGGGATCTCAACCGCCTTAGCATAAATAACTTGTAAGTGGCGGTCCTGACTGTGGTAGTTACATGTTTCTTCCAGTTCAGTTTGTTGTCCACAGTGATTCCGAGGAGTTTGGTGGACTCAACAAGCTGAAGGGGATGAGGACCAATTGTGACAGTGGGTGGAGGAAGGTCGGTAACGGAAGTGTTGATGTGCATGACCACTGTCTTGTCATGATTGATAGTCACATGATTGTCTGTGGTCCAGGCTTGAAGACGGTCGAAGATGTCTTGTAGGGGGTCATAGTTAGGGGAGGTGTTATCGACAGTAATGCCGACTGTCGAGTCGTCCACGTACTTCCAGTGGAATGGGGTGTCCTTTAGGGCATCATTAATCAAGATGAGGAACAATAGAGGCCCCATCTTTGTGCCCTGTGGGACTCCACATGTGATGTCTAGGAAGGTGGAGATGAAGCCTTGGTATCGCACTGCTTGTCGTCTGTCACTAAGGAAGTCGGTCAACCACGCAACCAGGGTAGGATGTAGCCCCAACTTTATGGCTTTGTTGATGATGATGGTGTGGTCAACAAGGTCAAATGCTTTCCTGAAGTCAATAAAGGCAAGGGCGAGGGAAGTCTTTCTCTTCTCAAGATTTGTGTATTTCGTGCCCTTTAGGTGTCGATTTTTTCCTGGCGAGCGATAGCTAGCCTGAAATTTTAAGAGAAACTGGCCTTCGGCCGGGACATTTTTGTAAAAAAAATATCTTGAAGGGGGGTCTACTTTTTTGTTTTGTTTTTAAACTTGATGGAGGTCTAGTGAGGAAACTAAGAAATAAAGGAATGAATGACCAAACAAACGGTCCGTCTCCCCTTAATGCTAACAAAAATCCTACTACAAATTGTCTGTGGAGATTATAGGCACTAATGGAGCAGGGCAATACGCAGGGGAGGCCTCATAGGCATTTGATAAAGAGTTGCTACAAATCCTTTTTCATTTTCCCGGCCTCCCTTACTGACTTTGTTTGTGCCTCACCAACACAGACTGATTTTGCTAGCTCTCGCAAACACATTCTCCTCCTATTTACTTCCTATTGGCTGCACTAAACAAGCATACCACACTTCTTTCTGCTACAATCAAATTATCTATGATGATAACTGTGTTGGTGGTGTAATAGCTTAGGTGCTTATGTTCTGGGTGTGGTGTCCCGAGTTCGAATCCCGGGAGGACCATATGATTTAATTAGTGTATTCAAGTACATTGGGGTTTGTAATTGATGATTAATGTTAAGAACGGGATGTTACTAATATCTATGGTGATTGAATAATAGGCCTGCCTTAGAGTCCCCAGTGTGTGTGGTGGTGGGGGGGGGGGGGCATAAATACTCCCATATTCGTCCAATCTTGTCTAAAGGGGAGGTGTGGAGGAGTGGTCTTGCCACTGGACTGGTAATCCAATGGTCCCGGTTTCGAATCCTGAAGTATCATTGGAAAGTTATTATTGGAATGGAATTTGTGCTGTACCTAGTATCAGTGCATTACCACAAAGCCCACCGAAATGCCAACAAGAAATACCCTCGTTCCCTGATTAAATAACATGTATGTATGTTGATGGGATGAGGAAGTGAGCGACAGCCGTCCACAACAGCAGCTATGGAACGTCCGGAAAGGAAATTAGAGACAAAGGCACAGATGGAGGGACAGAAACCGAAGGAGGGTAGTTTAGAAATTAAAGATTTGTGCCAGACTCCATCGAAGGCCTTCGATATGTCTAGTGCAATAGAAAAGGTATCACCAAAGTCCCGAAAGGAGGATGACCAGGAGTTAGTAAGATATGAAAGAAGATCACCAGTAGAGTGACCCTTAAGGAAGCCATACTGGCGACCTGAGAGTAGATTATGAGAAGAGAAATGCTTAAGAAATTTGGAAGCAAAACTAGTTTCAAAAACTTTAGAGATACAAGAGGTGAGAGCAATTGGACGATAGTTGGAGGGTTGAAAGCGGTCGCCCTTCTTTGGGACAGGTTGGATAAGAGCAAACTTCCAGCATGAAGGGAAGACATTAGAGGAGAGACAGAGACGAAAAAGTTTGCCTAGGCAGGGGGTCAGCACGGAAGCATAGTTTTTAGTACAACAGGATGAACACCGTCTGGACCGTACACCTTCTTAGTATTAATTAAGCCCAGAGAGGGTAGAAAGTGCATCTTTAGAAGAGACTAGGATATTAGGCATAAGTATGAGAGAGGGAGTGGAGAGGGCGAAATAGCACCGGAATCATCCAAGGTGGAGTTTCTAGCAAAAGTTTGAGCAAAGAGATAAGCTTTGTCAGAGGAAGAAGTGATGGTTGTGCCATCAGAGTGGAATAGGGGAGGTAAAGACAAGGAAGTAAAATTGTTAGAGAGGTTTTTGGCTAGATGCCAGAAAGCTTGGGAATAGCTAGAGTTGGATAGTTCAGTGCATTTATTATTGATGAAAGAGTGCTTGGCAAGTCGAAGAATAGATTTGGCTTGATTCCAGGCAGAAACATAGGAAGAATGAGATTCTTGAGTTTTAAGGCGTCGGTACCGTTTGAATGCTTCCTCGTTGTTGTGGACAGCAGTAGAACAAGCGTGGGTAAACCAAGATTTTTTTGCATTAGACTGAGAGAAAGAAAATGGAATATATGCTTCCATGACCGAGAGGATTACCTCGGTAATGCGTTCAGCACTCTCCGAGGGTCCTCGGCCACGGAAGCAGAAGTCATTCCATGGGAAATCAAAGAAGTACTGCCGAAGAGCCTCCCAGTCGGCAGCGCCAAAGTGCCACAAGCGCCGCCGGTTGGGAGGATCAGGTGGCCGTACTGGAGAGATAGGACAAGTAACAGAGATAAGTTTATGGTAGGATGAGTCCAAAGGAGAGAAAGTATTGACAGTATAAGAGGAAGGGTTAGAAGTCAGAAATAAGTCAAGAATGTTGGACAATCTCCGAAGCGATGGGATACGGGTGGGATGCTGGACCAACTGTTCTAGGTCATTTAGGATAGAAAAGACTAAGGCTTGTTCACCAGGTTGGTCAGTAGTAAGAGAGGAGAGCCATTGGCGGTGGTGAACGTTGAAATCTCCTAAGATGGAGATTTCCAAGAAGGGAGAGGTGGATAGAATGTGTTCCACTTTAGAGTGTAGATGGTTAAAGAATTTGGGCAAGTCGGTAAAGTTAGGGGAAAGATAGACAGCACAGAAATATTTAGTATGAGAATGACAGGATAGTTTGAGCCATAAAGTTAAGAATTCAGAGGAGTCAAAATCGGGAACACGAGAGCAAGTGAGTTTGTTGTGCACATATGCACAACATCCACTTTTGGCTTTGAAACTAGGATAGAGAAAGTAGGAGGATACAGAGAAGGGGCTGCTGGCAGTTGTCTCAGATACCTGGGTTTTAGTGAGGAAAAGAAAATCAGGTTTGGAGGAGGAGTGATGGTGTTCATCAGGGTGAAAATTAGAGGAAAGGCCGCGAATATTGCAAAAGATGATAGTAAGAGTGACAGGCCGTGGTCCAGAGCATTTAGAGGGGTCGTCAGGGGAAGGTTGGGCGAGTGTGGGGGCATTTATGCCCCCCCCGCCTCCCCCCCTGGGGACTACGAGGCTTGGTGTGAGTTCATCATCATTAAAAAAAAAAAATCTGTGGAAGGAGGAAGTGAGCTGTGCATGTTAAGTGTAGTTAAGTGGAGAGGAGGAGGAGGTGTTTGTGAGAGCTGGCTGGACTACTCTCAGTGTAAGTGAGGCACAAAGGGAATCAGTAAGAGAGACCAAGCAAATGAAACAGGAGTTCCAGTGACTCCTAATCAAATGCCTACAGCCTCTTTTGGGTATAGTCCTGTTTGATTGGTGCCTACTATCTACCCCCATTCCCCCTATTAGTCGCCTTGTGCGACACGCAGTAGGATGCGTGGTGCATATTTTTGTTTTCCTCCACCATAAGATGAAGGCCCCTTACCCCCAGGGGGTACTTGATTTTTGTCTCACCTCAAAATCGGGAACACGAGAGCAAGTGAGTTTGTTGTGCACATATGCACAACATCCACTTTTGGCTTTGAAACTAGGATAGAGAAAGTAGGAGGATACAGAGAAGGGGCTGCTGGCAGTTGTCTCAGATACCTGGGTTTTAGTGAGGAAAAGAAGATCAGGTTTAGAGGAGGAATGATGGTGTTCATCAGGGTGAAAATTAGAGGAAAGGCCACGAATATTGCAAAAATTGATAGTAAGAGTGGCAGGCCATGGTCCAGAGCATTTAGAGGGGTCGTCAGGGGAAGGTCGGGCGAGTGTACTCTCAGTGTAAGTGAGGCACAAAGGGAATCAGTAAGAGAGACCAAGCAAATGAAACAGGAGATCCAGCAACTCCTTATCAAATGCCTACAGCCTCTCCTGGGTATAGCCCTGTTTGAATGGTGCCTACTATCTACCCCCATTCCCCCTATTAGTCGCCTTGTACGACACGACACGCAGTAGGATGCGTGGGGCATATTTTTGTTTTCCTCCACCAAAAGATGAAGGCCCCCTTACCCCCAGGGGGTACTTGATTTTTGTCTCACCTATTGAGATCTGTCTAAAAATCCTTCCTTATCCCCACTGTTTCCTCTTGTGTTGGTGAGTACATAAAACTGAGTTCATCTGCAACATTTCCTGCTGCTGCTGCAATATACCCGTCTTCTCCTTCCATATAACCACTCCCTCCCCACCCCCACTCTCCCTCCTCCCATGACCCAGTTCCCCCCACTCTCTCCTTGATCCAGCTCAACCCCCCCTCCCCCCTTCCCTTCCTCCGCCCCCGGGTTGTCCTTACTGGCTGGCAGGGAGGCGGGCTATATAAAGGCGACCAAGTTTACTGAAATCATCACTTCTTTAAGGAGCTTCATAACAACAAGACCTCAGAGCAAAGATGTAAGTTGGCAGTCGTTAGCCAGATTAACTAGGCCATGTATAAGAACCAAATTTACGATATTATATAAATAATATATATATATATATATATATATATATATATATATATATATATATATATATATCCACGATCAAACATATACTTTATACATATAAAAAAACATACCTACTGATACGATGAATTTGTAGTAAATTCACAACTTAAATCAAAGAAAGGTAAAATTATTTCAGTAGACTTTTGAATTACAGTTAACGGAGAAATAATTTTCAATTACACCACTATACACGTTATAGTGTGTAATATTGAATAGGCTCACGTTTTATGTCAACAATGCACTTGCAAGATAATATATCTATAATCTGATTAATTCAATTAATCAAAACAAGTGGATAAGATATTCTAGTTTTATGTGGGTAGCCAGTTCTTTTGAACATTTCAGAGTAGGACACATTCTAGGATTTTGCTTGTATAACTCTATTACTTTATACTGTACAATCATGATCATCAGCCATAACAATATGTGAATCTTCACACATTTGATTCTACATATTATTAAATAATATGACTTCAAGCCCTTGAACCCACAAACAGATCACCGTTTGTGGATCAGAAAGTGCTGACTGTAGTCTAGTTTTTGCAGTGATTGATCTAAGCTCAGCAAATCTCAATAACTTACACCATCAACACAATGAAACAAAGGTCAAGAAAGCCCGACTTGATTAATTAGGATAGTTTGTAGCCTTTTAATTAGTAGACGACCTTCCTAAGCTGAAAAACAAAATATAAATTAAAGTTAAGATCAAATAAAACAATACGTCGCCAGTATGGAAGAGGTTAATTACAAACTTACTATTATGTATATTTCTACCATTTTGTACAATCAGCAAACATATTGTCACAACACACAGCACACTCCAGGGGCTCTACTGTACTTAAGGCTATTAGGGGAAGGTTGCAAGTAACAGGTCAATATTAGGATGGCATGTGCTTGATACGGAAATGTGAATGCTTAGGGGGATAGTACTCGCTTTTTATGGACCCCCTTCTTCCTTATGTTTAGCATATTAGTTCTGAGGTTTTAAGATTTTAGTTCCGTTAGTTTGTTGATTTTAAGACCTTTCGCCCCATTTCTTCGTCAATGTTAAGACCTTTCGTGCCATTTAGGTATCGTTTTTTTCCTGGCGAGCGATAGCGAGCCTGTAATTTTAGAAGGAATCGCGAGACATTTTTCTAGCGAAAAATGTGCAAATTTATCTTGAAAGGGGGTCTAGGGGGTGTTATTTTAAGTTTGATGGAGATTTAGTGAGGAAACTCGACAATAAATAAATAAATAAATAAATACAGACATAGACCAAAAACCCAAGCACTACCCCCTTAAATGAGAATGGTGAGATAGCAGATAAAAATAAAAGAAAGGGTGTATAGGAGTTTTATCTCGATGTCGATTATCTTAATGTCGATTATCTTGCAAACTAAACAAACCAAAACTGGGACGATACAAGATAAAATTAAAATAACATCAAAATCGTTATGTGGAAAAAAAGCTTACTAAAATAAATAATAAATAAATAATAATAAATAATAATAAATAATAAATACATAATATTAAATAATAAATAAATCATAATAAATCATAGATAAATAATTAATAAATAATAAATACATAATATAAAATACATAATATAAAATAATAAATAAATAATACTGAATACTAAATATACAATAATAAATAATAAATAAATAATACTGAATAATAAATAAATAATAAATAATAAATAAATAATACTGAATAATAAATAAATAATAAATAAATAATAATAGATAAATAATAATAAACTTAATCGATAAATAATAATAAACTTAATCGATAAATAATAATAAACTTAATCGATAAATAATAAAATCAATAAATAATAATAAATAATAAATAAATAATAATAAATAATAAATAAATAATAATAAATAATAGATAAATAATACTGAATAATAAATAAATAAGAATAAATAATAAATAAACAATAATAAATAATAAATAAATAATAATAAATAATAAATAAATAATATTAAATAATAAATAAATAATAATAAATCATAAATAAATAAATACTGTTATTGTTGTTTCAGGGCCCGTGTATTGTTGTCAGCCGTGTGTGTGTGTTTGTTGGTGGCAGCAGCACAGGGGATGACAGTGTGTAAGCCAATATCTCTTACGGTCGACGAACTTGGAGGCATTGAGAGTATCAGGAACATCTTGAACGGTCGGCTTAGCCATGAACGAACAACTCAAGCTGGCCTTCGTCAATGTATCACTGGTGATCGCCTGGAATCGGAATGTGGTACCTTTATCGCCGAACTTAAATGTAAGTTAAATTACTTCTCCAGTTATTTAATATTGTGTTTCATCTTGGTTACAAATATTTTTCATGGATATAATGTGAACAATCTTCTTAATTTCGATTGTGTATTAAGGGAACCCACCTCGCTTTTTTCTCTTTCTCTCCCTCTCTCTTTGGCTTGTATCCATTCGGCCCCATTCAGCCAACTGTTTTAAGACGTTTATCCCCATCCAGGGGTAAATTTTGTCCATTGTATAGAGAAATTCGGCTTTGCCGGAGACATTTTTCTATCGAAAAATGTACAAATTTAGCCAAGTGTCAAAACAAGAATATATATATGCTGGCTCGCTAGGAAAATATTGACACATGGATGGGGGTAAACGTCTTAAAACAGTTGGCTGACTGGGGCCGAATGGATACAAGCGAGGGATAGAGAGAAAAGGAGAGAGGGATACAAAAAATACCGGTGAGCCCCCTTAAGGGTAATGATGGCAATATGGGCTTCATGAGAAAAATTGGTCCACGAAAATGTATACATTCTTAAAAAATCCCAATAGAGACAAATAGTTACAGACGCTGGAATAATAAAGTTGGCTGATGTTGAGCCAAGTGTAAAGTTTAGGTCATGTGAAGAATAAAGTGCTACAAATACAAGATCATCCACTAATAAGAAACCTAACCCCTACTGCACCATAGGGTACTACCATAAATGTTCTCCCCAGTCCCAAGCAATGTGGCCAAAATGGCAAGATATAACAACCTCCCACCTCAAAAGATGGAGGAATACTGCCTCTCCCAGCCTGTAGAGGATTGGATATAAACTGAGAAGTGTTGCCAACTCTAGAGCAATGCTCAAACGTTGAGGTACCAGGCACTGCCTGATACTGGCAGTTACAAGGATCGTATATTACTGACGGCTCTCTGCCGTCGCTGGGACTGGGGAGTGATTTATCTACTGACGGCTCTCTGCCGTAGATGGTACTGGATGGGTTTAAGTAATTATAAGTCGTGATTGTAGTTCACATGTCATCTTTGTGTCATTTACTCACTATTAACTTTTCTTTATATACAGGTGGAATCAACGAACAGAAGGGCGCGAAATTCCAGTGCAGCGAACCTTCCTGCTCTTCAGCGGCTGATGTTGTTGGACAGATAATTTTGAACTACATGAAGGTCGTCCCGGCTGAATGTATGAAACTGATGGCATTCTTGCAAATCTCACAAACAGAAGCTTCTTCACTTTGCTAATAAGTCTCATAAGTAGATGATACATTGTTGAGTTAACCCCTTCTGTACCAGCGACGTCTTTTTAGTTTTAGTATAGCTATATTTAGAAGATTTTGTGCAGCTTAATAAGGATCTGTGGTAGTAAAATGGGTTAAGTGAGATAGTTCCAAGCCTGTTACTTGCTGGAGACCTTTTTTAAACTGCATACAATCGTCGAATAGTAGCCAGAATAAACTTAAAAAGGCATCGCCGGTACAGAAGGGGTTAAGGAAGTTACTTTTTTGTGAACAGTCTGTCATTGTTATTTGCTCTGTGTTTTGTATTTTAGATTACAAATAAACTATTCTCTATTCCTTAATGTGTTCACATATCATCCACAATTCATGCACCTAGTGCTTCATAAAATAACAATATGCAAATATTAAGGGGAGGCGGGTCGTTTCTCTGGTCCCTTTTCTCCCTCGTGTTAAGCCCTAATTGTTTTGAGATTAAAAGACGTTTGGCCCATTAGTTTGGCGATTTTAACACCTTTCTCCCAATTTCTATGTCAATCTTATGATCTTTCGTGCCCTTTAGGTGTCGATTTTTTCCTGGCGAGCGATAGCTAGCCTGAAATTTTAAGAGAAACTGGCCTTCGGCCGGGACATTTTTGTAAAAAAAATATCTTGAAGGGGGGTCTACTTTTTTTGTTTGTTTTTAAACTTGATGGAGGTCTAGTGAGGAAACTAAGAAATAAAGGAATGAATGACCAAACAAAAGGTCCGTCTCCCCTTAATGCTAACAAAAATCCTACTACAAATTGTCTGTGGAGATTATAGGCACTAATGGAGCAGGGGAGGCCAGGGGAGGCCTCATAGGCATTTGATAAAGAGTTGCTACAAATCCTTTTTCATTTTCCCGGCCTCCCTTACTGACTTTGTTTGTGCCTCACCAACACAGAGTGATTTTGCTAGCTCTCGCAAACACATTCTCCTCCTATTTACTTCCTATTGGCTGCACTAAACAAGCATACCACACTTCTTTCTGCTACAATCAAATTATCTATGATGATAACTGTGTTGGTGGTGTAATAGCTTAGGTGCTTATGTTCTGGGTGTGGTGTCCCGAGTTCGAATCCAGGGAGGACCATATGATTTAATTAGTGTATTCAAGTACATTGGGGTTTGTAATTGGTGATTAATGTTAAGAACGGGATGTTACTAATATCTATGGTGATTGAATAATAGGCCTGCCTTAGAGTCCCCAGTGTGTGTGGTGGTGGTGGAGGGGGGGGGGGGGGGCATAAATACTCCCATATTCGTCCAATCTTGTCTAAAGGGGAGGTGTGGTGGAGTGGTCTTGCCACTGGACTGGTAATCCAATGGTCCCGGTTTCGAATCCTGAAGTATCATTGGAAAGTTATTATTGGGATGGAATTTGTGCTGTACCTAGTATCAGTGCATTACCACAAAGCCCACCGAAATGCCAACAAGAAATACCCTCGTTCCCTGATTAAATAACATGTATGTATGTTGATGGGATGAGGAAGTGAGCGACAGCCGTCCACAACAGCAGCTATGGAACGTCCGGAAAGGAAATTAGAGACAAAGGCACAGATGGAGGGACAGAAACCGAAGGAGGGTAGTTTAGAAATTAAAGATTTGTGCCAGACTCCATCGAAGGCCTTCGATATGTCTAGTGCAATAGAAAAGGTCTCACCAAAGTCCCGCAAGGAGGATGACCAGGAGTTAGTAAGATATGAAAGAAGATCACCAGTAGAGTGACCCTTAAGGAAGCCATACTGGCGACCTAAGAGTAGATTATGAGAAGAGAAATGCTTAAGAAATTTGGAAGCAAGACTAGTTTCAAAAACTTTAGAGATACAAGAGGTGAGAGCAATTGGACGATAGTTGGAGGGTTGAAAGCGGTCGCCCTTCTTTGGGACAGGTTGGATAAGAGCAAACTTCCAGCATGAAGGGAAGACATTAGAGGAGAGACAGAGACGAAAAAGTTTGCCTAGGCAGGGGGTCAGCACGGAAGCATAGTTTTTAGTACAACAGGATGAACACCGTCTGGACCGTACACCTTCTTAGTATTAATTAAGCCCAGAGAGGGAAGAAAGTACATCTTTAGAAGAGACTAGGATATTAGGCATAAGTATGAGAGAGGGAGTGGAGAGGGCGAAATAGCACCGGAATCATCCAAGGTGGAGTTTCTAGCAAAAGTTTGAGCAAAGAGATAAGCTTTGTCAGAGGAAGAAGTGATGGTTGTGCCATCAGAGTGGAATAGGGGAGGTAAAGACAAGGAAGTAAAATTGTTAGAGAGGTTTTTGGCTAGATGCCAGAAAGCTTGGGAATAGCTAGAGTTGGATAGTTCAGTGCATTTATTATTGATGAAAGAGTGCTTGGCAAGTCGAAGAATAGATTTGGCTTGATTCCGGGCAGAAACATAGGAAGAATGAGATTCTTGAGTTTTAAGGCGTCGGTACCGTTTGAATGCTTCCTCGTTGTTGTGGACAGCAGTAGAACAAGCGTGGGTAAACCAAGATTTTTTTGCATTAGACTGAGAGAAAGAAAATGGAATATATGCTTCCATGACCGAGAGGATTACCTCGGTAATGCGTTCAGCACTCTCCGAGGGTCCTCGGCCACGGAAGCAGAAGTCATTCCATGGGAAATCAAAGAAGTACTGCCGAAGAGCCTCCCAGTCGGCAGCGCCAAAGTGCCACAAGCGCCGCCGGTTGGGAGGATCAGGTGGCCGTACTGGAGAGATAGGACAAGTAACAGAGATAAGTTTATGGTAGGAGGAGTCCAAAGGAGAGAAAGGCTTAACAGTATAATAGGAAGGGTTAGAAGTCAGAAATAAGTCAAGAATGTTGGACCGATCTCCGAAGCGATGGGATACGGGTGGGATGCTGGACCAACAGTCTGTTCTAGGTCATTTAGGATAGAAAAGACTAAGGCTTGTTCACCAGGTTGGTCAGTAGTAAGAGAGGAGGACCATTGGCGGTGGTGAACGTTGAAATCTCCTAAGATGGAGATTTCCAAGAAGGGAGAGGTGGATAGAATGTGTTCCACTTTAGAGTGTAGATGGTTAAAGAATTTGGGCAAGTCGGTAAAGTTAGGGGAAAGATAGACAGCACAGAAATATTTAGTATGAGAATGACAGGATAGTTTGAGCCATAAAGTTAAGCGTTCAAAGGAGTCAAAATCGGGAACACGAGAGCAAGTGAGTTTGTTGTGCACATATACACAACATCCACTTTTGTCTTTGAAACTAGGATAGAGAAAGTAGGAGAATACAGAGAAGGGGCTGCTGGCAGTTGTCTCAGATACCTGGGTTTTAGTGAGGAAAAGAAGATCAGGTTTGGAGGAGGAGTGATGGTGTTCATCAGGGTGAAAATTAGAGGAAAAGCCGCGAATATTGCAAAAGTTGATAGTAAGAGTGACAGGCCGTGGTCCAGAGCATTTAGAAGGGTCGTCAGGGGAAGGTCGGGCGAGTGTGGGGGCATTTATGCCCCCCCGCCCCCCCTGGGGACTACGAGGCTTGGTGTGAGTTCATCATCATTAAAAAAAAAAAATCTGTGGAAGGAGGAAGTGAGCTGTGCATGTTAAGTGTAGTGAAGTGGATAGGAGGAGGTGTTTGTGAGAGCTGGCTGGACTACTCTCAGTGTAAGTGAGGCACAAAGGGAATCAGTAAGCGACCAAGCAAATGAAACAGGAGTTCCAGCGACTCCTTATCAAATGCCTACAGCCTCTTCTGGGTATAGTCCTGTTTGATTGGTGCCTACTATCTACCCCCATTCCCCCTATTAGTCGCCTTGTACGACACGCAGTAGGATGCGTGGGGCATATTTTTTTTCCTCCACCATAAGATGAAGGCCCCCTTACCCCCAGGGGATACTTGATTTTTGTCTCACCTATTGAGATCTGTCTAAAAATCCTTCCTTATCCCCGCTGTTTCCTCTTGTGTTGGTGGGTAGGCCTACATAAAACTGAGTTCATCTGCAACACTTCCTGCTGCTGCTGCAATATACCCGTCTTTTCCTTCCCTATAATCCCTCCCTTCCCCCCCTCCCCCACTCTCCCTCCTCCCATGATCCAGTTCCCCCCACTCTCTCCTTGATCCAGCTTCCCCCCCCCCCCCTCCCCCCTTCCCTTTCTCCGCTCCCCGGTTGTCCTTACTGGCTGGCAGGGAGGCGGGCTATATAAAGGCGACCAAGTTTACTGAAATCATCACTTCTTTAAGGAGCTTCATAACAACAAGACCTCAGAGCAAAGATGTAAGTTGTCAGTCGTTAGTCAGATTAACTCTGACATGTATAAGAACCAAATTTACGATATTATATATATATATATATATATATATATATATATATATATATATATATATATATCCACGATCAAACATATACTTTATACATATAAAAAATATACCTACTGATACGATTAATTTGTATTAAATTCACAACTTAAATCAAAGAAAGGTAAAATTATTTCAGTAGAATTTTGAATTACAGTTAACGGAGAAATAATTTTCAATTGCACCACTATACACGTTATAGTGTGTAATATTGAATAGGCTCACGTTTTATGTCAACAATCCACTTGCAAGATAATATATCTATAATCTGATTGATTCAATAAATCAAAACAAGTGGATAAGATATTCTAGTTTTATGTGGGTAGCCAGTTCTTTTGAACATTTCAGAGTAGGACACATTCTAGGATTTTGCTTGTAAAACTCTATTACTTCATACTATACAATCATGATCATCAGCCATAACAATATGTGAATCTTCACACATTTGATTCTACATCTTATTAAATAATATGACTTCAAGCCCTTGAACCCACAAACAGATCACCGTCTGTGGATCAGGAAGTGCTGACTGTAGTCTAGTTTTTGCAGTGATTGATCTAAGCTCAGCAAATCTCAATAACTTACACCATCAACACAATGAAACAAAGGTCAAGAAAGCCTGACTTGATTAATTGGGATAGTTTGTAGCCTTTTAATTAGTAGGCGACCTTCATAAGCTGAACAAATATATATATAAATTATAGTTAGATCAAATAAAAAAATACGTCGCCAGTATGGAAGAGGTTAATTACAAACTTACTATTATGTATATTTCTACCATTTTGTACAATCAGCAAACATATTGTCACAACACACAGCACACTCCAGGGGCTCTACTGTACTTAAGGCTATTAGGGGAAGGTTGCAAGTAACAGGTCAATATTAGGATGGCATGTGCTTGATACGGAAATGTGAATGCTTAAGGGGATAGTACTCGCTTTTTATGGACCCCCTTCTTCCTTATGTTTAGCATATTAGTTCTGAGGTTTTAAGATTTTAGTTCCGATAGTTTGTTGATTTTAAGACCTTTCGCCCCATTTCTTCGTCAATGTTAAGACCTTTCGTGCCATTTAGGTATCGGGTTTTTCCTGGCGAGCGAAAGCGAGCCTGTAATTTTAGAAGGAATCGCGAGACATTTTTCTAGTGAAAAATGTGCAAATTGAAAATCTTGAAAGGGGGTCTAGGGGGTGTTATTTTAAGTTTGATGGAGATTTAGTGAGGAAACTCGACAATAAATAAATAAATTAATAAATTCATAGACCAAAAACCCAAGCACTATCCCCTTAAATGAAAATGGTGAGATAGCAGATAAAAAATAAAATAAAAGGAGTTTGATCTCGATGTCGAATATCTTAATGTCGATTATCTTAATGTCGATTATCTTGCAAACTAAACAAACCAAAACTGGGACGATACAAGATAAAATTAAAATAACATCAAAATCGCTATGTGGAAAAAACGCTTACTAAAATAAATAATAAATAAATAATAATTAATAATAAATACATAATATTAAATAATAAATAAATCATAATAAATCATAGATAAATAATACTGAATAATAAATAAATAATATTAAACAATAAATAAATAATACTGAATAATAAATACATAATAATAAATAATAAATAAATAATACTGAATAATAAATAAACAATAATAAATTATTAATAAATAATACTGAATAATAAATGAACAATAATAAATAATAAATAAATAATAATAAATAATAAATAAATAATAAATAATAAATCAATAATACTAAATAAATAATAAATAATACTGAATAATAAATAAACAATAATAAATAATAAATAAATAATAATAAATAATAAATAAATAATACTGAATAATAAATAAACAATAATAAATAATAAATAAATAATAATAAATAATAAATAAATTATATTAAATAATAAATAAATAATAATAAATAATAAATCGTTAAATAATGTTACTGTTGTTTCAGGGCCCGTGTATTGTTGTCAGCCGTGTGTGTGTGTTTGTTGGTGGCAGCAGCACAGGGGATGACAGTGTGTAAGCCAATATCTATTACGGTCGACGAACTTGGAGGCATTGACAGTATCAGGAACATCTTGAACGGTCAGCTTAGCAATGAACGAACAACTCAAGCTGGCCTTCGTCAATGTATCACTGGTGATCGCCCGGAAGCTGACTGTGGTGCCTTTATAGCCCCACTTAAATGTAAGTTAAATTACTTCTCCAGTTATTTAATATTGTGTTTCATCTTGGTTACAAATATTTGTCATGGATATAATGTGAACAATCTTCTTAATTTCGATTGTGTATTAAGGGAACCCACCTCGCTTTATTCTCTTTCTCTCCCTCTCTCTTTGGCTTGTATCCATTCGGCCCCATTCAGCCAACTGTTTTAAGACGGTTATCCCCATCCAGGGGTCAATTTTGTCTATTGTATAGAGAAATTCGGCTTCGCCGGAGACATTTTTCTATCGAAAAATGTACAAATTTAGCCAAGTGTCAAAACAAGAATATATAATATTATATGGTGGCTCGCCAGGAAAATATTGACACATGGATGGGGGTAAACATCTTAAAACAGTTGGATGAATGGGGCCGAATGGATACAAGCCAGGGAAAGAGAGAAAAGGAGAGAGGGATAAAAAACAAAATCGGTGAGCCCTCTTAAGGGTAATGATGGGGGAGGTGTGGTGGAGTGGTCTTGCCACTAAAAAAAAAAAAAAAAAAAAAATGGGCTTCATGAGAAAAATTGGTCCACGAAAATGTATACATTCTTAAGAAATCCCAATAGAGACAAATAGTTACAGACGCTGGAATAATAAAGTTGGCTGATGTTGAACCAAGTGTAAAGTTTAGGTCTTGTGAAGAATAAAGTGTTACAAATACAAGATCATCCACTAATAAGAAACCTAACCCCTACTGCACCATAGGGTACTACCACAAATGTTCTCCCCAGCCCCAAGCAATATGGCCAAAATGGCAAGATATAACAACCTCCCACCTCAAAAGATGGAGGAATACTGCCTCTCCCAGCCTGTAGCGGCTTGGACATAAACTGAGAAGTGTTGCCAACTCTAGAGCAATGCTCAAACATTGTGGTACCAGGCACTGCCTGATACTGGCAGTTACAAGGATCGTATATTACTGACGGCTCTCTGCCGTTGCTGGGACTGGGGAGTGATTTATCTACTGACGGCTCTCTGCCGTCGATGATACTGGATGGGTGAAAGTAATTATAAGTCGTGATTGTAGTTCACATTTCATCTTTGTGTTATCTAATCACTATTAACTTTTCTTTATATACAGGTGGAATCAACGAACAGAAGGGCGCGAAATTCCAGTGCAGCGAACCTTCCTGCTCTTCAGCGGCTGATGTTGTTGGACAGATAATTTTGAACTACATGAAGGTCGTCCCGGCTGAGTGTATGCAACTGCTGGCATTCTTGCAAATCTCACAAACAGAAGCTTCTTCACTTTGCTAATAAGTCTCATAAGTAGATGATATATTGTTGAGTTAACCCCTTCTGTACCAGCGATGTCTTTTTAGTTTTAGTATAGCTATATTTAGAAGATTTTGTGCAGCTTAATAAGGATCTGTGGCAGTAAAATGGGTTAAGTGAGATAGTTCCAAGCCTGTTACTTGCTGGAGACCTTTTTTAAACTGCATACAATCGTCGAATAGTAGCCAGAATAAACTTAAAAAGGCATCGCCGGTACAGAAGGGGTTAAGGAAGTTACTTTTTTGTGAACAGTCTGTCATTGTTGTTTGCTCTGTGTTTTGTATTTTATATTACAAATAAACTATTCTCTATTCCTGTAATGTGTTCACATATCATCCACAATTCATGCACTGAGTGCTTCATAAAATAACAATATGTATAGGAGACGGGTCGTTTCTCTGGTCCCTTTTCTCCCTCGTGTTAAGCCCTAATTGTTTTGAGATTAAAAGACGTTTGGCCCATTAGTTTGGCGATTTTAACACCTTTCTCCCCATTTCTTTTTCAATTTTATGATCTTTCGTGCCCTTTAGGTGTCGATTTTTTCCTGGCGAGCGATAGCTAGCCTGAAATTTTAAGAGAAACTGGCCTTCGGCCGGGACATTTTGTAAAAAAAATATCTTGAAGGGGGGTCTAGTTTTGTTTTGTTTTAAGCTTGATGGAGGTCTAGTGAGGAAACTAAGAAATAAAGGAATGAATGACCAAACAAACGGTCCGTCTCCCCTTAATGCTATCAAAAATCCTACTACAAATTGTCTGTGGAGATTATAGGCACTAATGGAGCAGGGCAATACCCAGGGGAGGCCTCATAGGCATTTGATAAAGAGTTGCTACAAGTCCTTTTTCATTTTCCCGGCCTCCCTTACTGACTTTGTTTGTGCCTCACCAACACAGAGTGATTTTGCTAGGTCTCGCAAACACATTCTCCTCCTATTTACTGCACTAAACAAGCATACCACACTTCTTTCTGCTACAATCAAATTATCTATGATGATAACTGTGTTGGTGGTGTAATAGATTAGGTGCTTTTGTTCTGGGTGTGGTGTCCTGAGTTCGAATCCTGGGAGGACCATATGATTTAATTGGTGTATTCAAGTACATTGGGGTTTGTAATTGATGATTAATGTTAAGAACGGGATGTTACTAATATCTATGGTGATGAATAATAGGCCTGCCTTAGAGTCCCCAGTGTGTGTGGTGGTGGTGGTGGTGGGGGAGGGTCATAAATACTCCCATATTCGCCCAATCTTGTCTAAATGGGAGGTGTGGTGGAATGGTCTTGCCACTGGACTGGTAATCCAATGGTCCCGGTTTCGAATCCCGAAGTATCATTGGAAAGATATTATTGGGATGGAATTTGTGCTGTACCTAGTATCAGTGCATTACCACAAAGCCCACCGAAATGCCAACAAAATATACCCTCGTTTCCTGATTAAATAACATGTATGTATGTTTGATGGGATGAGGAAGTGAGCGACAGCCGTCCAAAACAGCAGCTATGGAATGTCTGGAAAGGAAATTAGAGACAAAGGCACAGATGGAGGGACAGAAACCGAAGGAGGGTAGTTTAGAAATTAAAGATTTGTGCCAGACTCCATCGAAGGCCTTCGATATGTCTAGTGCAATAGAAAAGGTCTCACCAAAGTCCCGAAAGGAGGATGACCAGGAGTTAGTAAGATATGAAAGAAGATCACCAGTAGAGTGACCCTTAAGGAAGCCATACTGGCGACCTGAGAGTAGATTATGAGAAGAGAAATGCTTAAGAAATTTGGAAGCAAGAATAGTTTCAAAATCTTTAGAGATACAAAAGATGAGAGCAATTGGACGATAGTTGGAGGGTTGAAAGCGGTCGCCCTTCTTTGGGACAGGTTGGATAAGAGCAAACTTCCAGCATGAAGGGAAGACATTAGAGGAGAGACAGAGACGAAAAAGTTTGCCTAGGCAGGGGGTCAGCACGGAAGCATAGTTTTTAGTACAACAGGAGGAAAACTGTCCGGACCGTACACCTTCTTAGTATTAATTAAGCCCAGAGAGGGTAGAAAGTACATCTTTAGAAGAGACTAGGATATTAGGCATAAGTATTAGAGAGGGAGTAGAGAGGGAGATATAGCACCGGAATCATCCAAGGTGGAGTTTCTAGCAAAAGTTTGAGCAAAAAGATAAGCTTTATCAGAGGAAGAAGTGATGGTTGTGCCATCAGAGTGGAATTGGTGAGGGAAAGACGAGAAAGAAAAATTGTTAGAGAGTTTTTTGGCTAGATGCCAGAAAGCTTGGGAATAGCTAGAGTTGGATAGTTCAGTGCATTTATTATTGATGAAAGAGTGCTTGGCAATTCGAAGAATAGATTTGGCTTGATTCCGGGCAGAATCATAGGAAGAATGAGATTCTTGAGTTTTAAGGCGTCGGTACCGTTTGAATGCTTCCTCCTTGTAGACTGAGAGAAAGAAAATGGAATATATGCTTCCATGACCGAGAGGATTACCTCGGTAATGCGTTCAGCACTCTCCGAGGGTCCTCGGCCACGGAAGCAGAAGTCATTCCATGGGAAATCAAAGAAGTACTGTCGAAGAGCCTCCCAGTCGGCAGCGCCAAAGTGCCACAAGCCTTGCCGGCTGGGAGGATCAGGTGGCCGTACTGGAGAGATAGGACAAGTAACAGAGATAAGTTTATGGTAGGAGGAGTCCAAAGGAGAGAAAGGATTGACAGTATAAAAGGAAGGGTTAGAAGTCAGAAATAAGTCAAGAATGTTGGACCGATCTCCGAAGCGATCCGGGATACGGGTGGGTTGCTGGACCAACTGCTCTAGGTCATTTAGGATAGAAAAGACTAAGACTTGTTCACCAGGTTGGTCAGTAGTAAGAGAGGAGAGCCATTGGCGGTGGTGAACGTTGAAATCTCCTAAGATGGAGATTTCCCAGAAGGGAGAGGTGGATAGAATGTGTTCCACTTTAGAGTGTAGATGGTTAAAGAATTTGGGCAAGTTGGTAAAGTTAGGGGAAAGATAGACAGCACAGAAATATTTAGTATGAGAATGACAGGATAGTTTGAGCCATAAAGTTAAGAATTCAAAGGAGTCAAAATCGGGAACACGAGAGCAAGTGAGTTTGTTGTGCACATATACACAACATCCACTTTTGTCTTTGAAACTAGGATAGAGAAAGTAGGAGAATACAGAGAAGGGGCTGCTGGCAGTTGTCTCAGATACCTGGGTTTTAGTGAGGAAAAGAAGATCAGGTTTGCAGGAGGAGTGATGGTGTTCATCAGGGTGAAAATTAGAGGAAAGGCCGCGAATATTGCAAAAGTTGATAGTAAGGGTGACAGGCCGTGGTCCAGAGCATTTAGAGGGGTCGTCAAGGGAAGGTCGGGCGAGTGTGGGGGCATTTATGCCCCCCCGCCCCCCCCTAGGGACTACGAGGCTTGGTGTGAGTTCATCATCATTAAAAAAAAAATCTGTGGAAGGAGGAAGTGAGCTGTGCATGTTAAGTGTAGTGGAGTGGATAGGAGGAGGAGGTGTTTGTCAGAGCTGGCTGGACTACTCTTAGTGTAAGTGAGGCACAAAGGGAATCAGTAAGAGAGACCAAGCAAATGAAACAGGAGTTCCAGCAACTCCTTATCAAATGCCTACAGCCTCTTCTGGGTATAGTCCTGTTTGATTGGTGCCTACTATCTACCCCCATTCCCCTTATTAGTCGCCTTGTACGACACACGCAGTAGGATGCGTGGGGCATATATTTTTTTCCTCCACCATAAGATGAAGGCACCCTTACCCCCAGGGGGTACTTGATTTTTGTCTCACCTATTGAGATCTGTCTAAAAATCCTTCCTTATCCCCGCTGTTTCCTCTTGTGTTGGTGAGTACATACAACTGAGTTCATCTGCAACACTTCCTGCTGCTGCTGCAATATACCCGTCTTTTCCTTCCCTATAATCCCTCCCTCCCCCCCCCCCCTCTCCCTCCTCCCATGATCCAGTTCCCCCCACTCTCTCCTTGATCCAGCTCAACCCCCCCTCCCCCCTTCCCCTCTTCCGCCCCCCGGTTGTCCTTACTGGCTGGCAGGGAGGCGTGCTATATAAAGGCGACCAAGTTTACTGAAATCATCACTTCTTTAAGGAGCTTCATAACAACAAGACCTCAGAGCAAAGATGTAAGTTGGCAGTCGTTAGTCAGATTAACTCTGACATGTATAAGAACCAAATTTACGATATTATATAAATATAATATATATATAGTATATATATATATATATATATATATATATATATATATATCCACGATCAAACATATACTTAATACATATAAAAAAACATACCTACTGATACGATTAATTTGTAGTAAATTCACAACTTAAATCAAAGAAAGGTAAAATTATTTCAGTAGAATTTTGAATTACACAGTTAACGGAGAAATAATTTTCAATTGCACCACTATACACGTTATAGTGTGTAATATTGAATAGGCTCACGTTTTATGTCAACAATCCACTTGCAAGATAATATATCTATAATCTGATTGATTCAATTAATCAAAACAAGTGGATAAGATATTCTAGTTGTATGTTGGTAGCCAGTTCTTTTGAACATTTCAGAGTAGGACACATTCTAGGATTTTGCTTGTATAACTCTATTACTTTATACTGTAAAATCATGATCATCAGCCATAACAATATGTGAATCTTCACACATTTGATTCTACATCTTATTAAATAATATGACTTCAAGCCCTTGAACCCACAAACAGATCACCGTCTGTGGATCAGGAAGTGCTGACTGTAGTCTAGTTTTTGCAGTGATTGATCTAAGCTCAGCAAATCTCAATAACTTACACCATCAACACAATGAAACAAAGGTCAAGAAAGCCTGACTTGATTAATTGGGATAGTTTGTAGCCTTTTAATTAGTAGACGACCTTCCTAAGCTGAAAAAAAAATCTAAATTAAAGTTAAGATCAAATAAAAAATACGTCTCCAGTATGGAAGAGGTTAATTACAAACTTATTATTATGTATATTTCTACCATTTTGTACAATCAGCAAACATATTGTCACAACACACAGCACACTCCAGGGGCTCTACTGTACTTAAGGTTATTAGGGGAAGGTTGCAAGTAACAGGTCAATATTAGGATGGCATGTGCTTGATACGGAAATGTGAATGCTTAAGGGGATAGTACTCGCTTTTTATGGACCCCCTTCTTCCTTATGTTTAGCATATTAGTTCTGAGGTTTTAAGATTTTAGTTCCGTTAGTTTGTTGATTTTAAGACCTTTCACCCTTTTTCTTCATCAATGTTAAGACCTTTCGTGCCATTTAGGTATCGGTTTTTTCCTGGCGAGCGATAGCGAGCCTGTAATTTTAGAAGGAATCTTGAGACATTTTTCTAGCGAAAAATGTGCAAATTGAAAATCTTGAAAGGGGGTCTAGGGGGTGTTATTTTAAGTTTGACGGAGATTTAGTGAGGAAACTCGACAATAAATAAATAAATAAATAAATAAATAGACCAAAAACCCAAGCACTACCCCCTTAAATGAGAATGGTGAGATAGCAGATAAAAAATAAAATAAAGGGTGTGTAGTAGGAGTTTTATCTCGATGTCGATTATCTTAATGTCGATTATCTTAATGTCGATTATCTTAATGTCGATTATCTTGCAAACTAAACAAACCAAAACTGGGACGATACAAGATAAAATTAAAATAACATCAAAATCGCTATGTGGAAAAAACGCTTACTAAAATAAATAATAAATAAATAATAATTAATAATAAATACATAATAAATAATAAATACATAATAATATATCATAGATAAATAATACTGAAAAATAAATAAATAATATTAAACAATAAATAAATAATACTGAATAATAAATAAATAATACTAAATAATAAATATATAATACTGAATAATTAATAAACAATAATAAATAACACATAAATAATACTGAATAATAAATAAAAAATTAATAAAAAATAAATAATATTAAATAATAATAAATAATAATGAATAATTAATAAATAATAATAAATAATAAATAAATAATAAATAAATAATACTGAATAATAAATAAACAATAATAAATAATAAATAAATAATACTAAATAATAAATAAATAATACTGAATAATAAATAAACAATAATAAATAATAAATAAATAATAATAAATAATAAATAAATTATATTAAATAATAAATAAATAATAATAAATAATAAATCGTTAAATAATGTTACTGTTGTTTCAGGGCCCGTGTATTGTTGTCAGCCGTGTGTGTGTGTTTGTTGGTGGCAGCAGCACAGGGGATGACAGTGTGTAAGCCAATAGCTATTACGGTCGACGAACTTGGAGGCATTGACAGTATCAGGAACATCTTGAACGGTCAGCTTAGCAATGAACGAACAACTCAAGCTGGCCTTCGTCAATGTATCACTGGTGATCGCCCGGAAGCTGACTGTGGTGCCTTTATAGCCCCACTTAAATGTAAGTTAAATTACTTCTCCAGTTATTTAATAGTGTGTTTCATCTTGGTTACAAATATTTTTCATGGATATAATGTGAACAATCTTCTTAATTTCGATTGTGTATTAAGGGAACCAACCTCGCTTTTTTCTCTTTCTCTCCCTCTCTCTTTGGCTTGTATCCATTCGGCCCCATTCAGCCAACTGTTTTAAGACGTTTATCCCCATCCAGGGGTCAATTTTGTCCATTGTATAGAGAAATTCGGCTTCGCCGGAGACATTTTTCTATCGAAAAATGTACAAATTTAGCCAAGTGTCAAAACAAGAATATATATGGTGGCTCGCCAGGAATATATTGACACATGGATGGGGGTAAACATCTTAAAACAGTTGGCTGAATGGGGCCGAATGGATACAAGCCAGGGAAAGAGAGAAAAGGAGAGAGGGATAAAAAAAAATACCGGGTAATGATGGCAATATGGGCTTCATGAGAAAAATTGGTCCACGAAAATGTATACATTCTTAAAAAATCCCAATAGAGACAAATAGTTACAGACGCTGGAATAATAAAGTTGGCTGATGTTGAACCAAGTGTAAAGTTTAGGTCATGTGAAGAATAAAGTGTTACAAATACAAGATCATCCAATAATAAGAAACATAACCCCTACTGCACCATAGGGTACTACCATAAATTTTCTCCCCAGTCCCAAGCAATGTGGCCATAATGGCAAGATATAACAACCTCCCACCTCAAAAGATGGAGGAATACTGCCTCTCCCAGCCTGTAGAGGCTTGGATATAAACTGAGAAGTGTTGCCAACTCTAGAGCAATGCTCAAACATTGTGGTACCAGGCACTGCCTGATACTGGCAGTTACAAGGATCGTATATTACTGACGGCTCTCTGCCGTTGCTGGGCCTGGGGAGTGATTTATCTACTGACGGATCTCTGCCGTCGATGATACTGGATGGGTTAAAGTAATTATAAGTCGTGATTGTAGTTCACATTTCATCTTTGTGTCATCTACTCACTATTAACTTTTCTTTATATACAGGTGGAATCAACGAACAGAAGGGCGTGAAATTCCAGTGCAGCGAACCTTCCTGCTCTTCAGCGGCTGATGTTGTTGGACAGATAATTTTGAACTACATGAAGGTCGTCCCGGCTGAGTGTATGCAACTGCTGGCATTCTTGCAAATCTCACAAACAGAAGCTTCTTCACTTTGCTAATAAGTCTCATAAGTAGATGATACATTGTTGAGTTAACCCCTTCTGTACCAGCGATGTCTTTTTAGTTTTAGTATAGCTATATTTAGAAGATTTTGTGCAGCTTATTAAGGATCTGTGGCAGTAAAATGGGTTAAGTGAGATAGTTCCAAGCCTGTTACTTGCTGGAGACCTTTTTTAAACTGCATACAATCGTCGAATAGTAGCCAGAATAAACTTAAAAAGGCATCGCCGGTACAGAAGGGGTTAAGGAAGTTACTTTTTTGAGGACAGTCTGCCATTGTTGTTTGCTCTGTGTTTTGTATTTTAGATTACAAATAAACTATTCTCTATTCCTGTAATGTGTTCACATATCATCCACAATTCATGCACTGAGTGCTTCATAAAATAACAATATGCAAATATTAAGGGGAGATGGGTCGTTTCTCTGGTCCCTTTTCTCCCTCGTGTTAAGCCCTAATTGTTTTGAGATTAAAAGACGTTTGGCCCATTAGTTTGGCGATTTTAACACCTTTCTCCCCATTTCTTTGTCAATTTTATGGTCTTTCGTGCCCTTTAGGTGTCGATTTTTTCCTGGCGAGCGATAGCTAGCCTGAAATTTTAAGAGAAACTGGCCTTCGGCCGGGACATTTTTGTAAAAAAAATATCTTGAAGGGGGGTCTAGTTTTTTTTTTTTTTTAAGCTTGATGAGGTCTAGTGAGGAAACTAAGAAATAAAGGAATGAATGGCCAAACAAACGGTCCGTCTCCCCTTAATGCTAACAAAAATCCTACTACAAATTGTCTGTGGAGATTATAGGCACTAATGGAGCAGGGCAATACCCAGGGGAGGCCTCATTGGCATTTGATAAAGAGTTGCTACAAGTCATTTTTCATTTTCCCGGCCTCCCTTACTGACTTTGTTTGTGCCTCACCAACACAGAGTGATTTTGCTAGCTCTCGCAAACACATTCTCCTCCTATTTACTTCCTATTGACTGCACTAAACAAGCATACCACACTTCTTTCTGCTACAATCAAATTATCTATGATGATAACTGTGTTGGTGGTGTAATAGCTTAGGTGCTTATGTTCTGGGTGTGGTGTCCCGAGTTCGAATCCCGGGAGGACCATATGATTTAATTAGTGTATTCAAGTACATTGGGGTTTGTAATTGATGATTAATGTTAAGAACAGGATGTTACTAATATCTATGGTGATGAATAATAGGCCTGCCTTAGAGTCCCCAGTGTGTGTGGTGGTGGTGGGGGGGGGGGGGGAAATAAATACTCCCATATTCGCCCAATCTTGTCTAAAGGGGAGGTGTGGTGGAGTGGTCTTGCCACTGGACTGGTAATCCAATGGTCCCGGTTTCGAATCCCGAAGTATCATTGGAAAGATATTATTGGGATGGAATTTGTGCTGTACCTAGTATCAGTGCATTACCACAAAGCCCACCGAAATGCCAACAAAAAATACCCTCGTTCCCTGATTAAATAACATGTATGTATGTTGATGGGATGAGGAAGTGAGCGCCAGCCGTCCACAACAGCAGCTATGGAACGTCCGGAAAGGAAATTAGAGACAAAGGCACAGATGGAGGGACAGAAACCGAAGGAGGGTAGTTTAGAAATTAAAGATTTGTGCCAAACTCCATCGAAGGCCTTCAATATGTCTAGTGCAATAGAAAAGGTCTCACCAAAGTCCCGAAAGGAGGATGACCAGGAGTTAGTAAGATATGAAAGAAGATCACCAGTAGAGTGACCCTTAACCCTCTCCGACATATGACGCGATTTTGAGCCTATTAGGGATACTTTAAAACCTTTGTTACCATCAGGGGTATTTGAAACCTATAGTTTAGTTACTTCAACCTCTGCAGTTGTCTTTGAGTTAGCTGTGGGCAGAAAACTAATTTTGGAGAGGTAATTATAAGAGTGAGAGAACTCTTATTTCTTATTGCTAATCTGGCAACCTCTGCGTCATATGAGTCTGAAGGGGTTAAGGAAGCCATACTGGCGACCTGAGAGTAGATTATGAGAAGAGAAATGCTTAAGAAATTTGGAAGCAAGAATAGTTTCAAAAACTTTAGAGATACAAGAGATGAGAGCAATTGGACGATAGTTGGAGGGTTGAAAGCGGTCGCCCTTCTTTGGGACAGGTTGGATAAGAGCAAACTTCCAGCATGAAGGGAAGACATTAAAGGAGAGACAGAGACGAAAAAGTTTGCCTAGGCAGGGGGTCAGCACGGAAGCATATTTTTTAGTACAACAGGAGGAACACCGTCCAGACCTTACACCTTCTTAGTATTAATTAAGCCCAGAGAGGGTAGAAAGTACATCTTTAGAAGAGACTAGGATATTAGGCATAAGTATGAGAGAGGGAGTGGAGAGGGAGAAATAGCACCGGAATCATCCAAGGTGGAGTTTTTAGCAAAAGTTTGAGCAAAGAGATAAGCTTTGTCAGAGGAAGAAGTGATGGTTGTGCCATCAGAGTGGAATAGGGGAGGGAAAGACGAGGAAGTAAAATTGTTAGAGAGGTTTTTGGCTAGATGCCAGAAAGCTTGGGAATAGCTAGAGTTGGATAGTTCAGTGCATTTATTATTGATGAAAGAGTGCTTGGCAAGTCGAAAAATAGATTTGGCTTGATTCCGGCCAGAAACATAGGAAGAATGAAATTCTTGAGTTTTAAGGCATCGGTACCGTTTGAATGCTTCCTCCTTGTAGACTGAGAGAAAGAAAATGGAATATATGCTTCCATGACCGAGAGGATTACCTCGGTAATGCGTTGAGCACTCTCCGAGGGTCCTCGGCCACGGAAGCAGAAGTCATTCCATGGGAAATCAAAGAAATACTGCCGAAGAGCCTCCCAGTCGGCAGCGCCAAAGTGCCACAAGCGCCGCCGGCTGGGAGGATCAGGTGGCCGTACTGGAGAGATAGGACAAGTAACAGAGATAAGTTTATGGTAGGAGGAGTCCAAAGGAGAGAAAGGATTGACAGTATAAGAGGAAGGGTTAGAAGTCAAAATAAGTCAAGAATGTTGGACCGATCTCTGAAGCGATCTGGGATACGGGTGGGTTGCTGGACCAACTGCTCTAGGTCATTTAGGATAGAAAAGACTAAGGCTTGTTCACCAGGTTGGTCAGTAGTAAGAGAGGAGGACCATTGGCGGTGGTGAACGTTGAAATCTCCTAAGATGGAGATTTCCAAGAAGGGAGAGGTGGATAGAATGTGTTCCACTTTAAAGTGTAGATGGTTAAAGAATTTGGGCAAGTCGGTAAAGTTAGGGGCAAGATAGACAGCACAGAAATATTAAGTATGAGAATGACAGGATAGTTTGAGCCATAAAGTTAAGAATTCAGAGGAGTCAAAATCGGGAACACGAGAGCAAGTGAGTTTGTTGTGCACATATGCACAACATCCACTTTTGGCTTTGAAACTAGGATAGAGAAAGTAGGAGGATACAGAGAAGGGGCTGCTGGCAGTTGTCTCAGATACCTGGGTTTTAGTGAGGAAAAGAAGATCAGGTTTGGAGGAGGAGTGATGGTGTTCATCAGGGTGAAAATTAGAGGAAAGGCCGTGAATATTGCAAAAGTTGATAGTAAGAGTGACAGGCCGTGGTCCAGAGCATTTAGAGGGGTCGTCAGGGGAAGGTCGGGCGAGTGTGGGGGCATTTATGCCCCCCCGCCCCCCCTGGGGACTACGAGGCTTGGTGTGAGTTCATCATCATTAAAACAAAAAAATCTGTGGAAGGAGGAAGTGAGCTGTGCATGTTAAGTGTAGTGAAGTGGATAGGAGGAGGAGGTGTTTGTGAGAGCTGGCTGGACTACTCTCAGTGTAAGTGAGGCACAAAGGGAATCAGTAAGAGAGACCAAGCAAATGAAACAGGAGTTCCAGCGACTCCTTATCAAATGCCTACAGCCTCTTCTGGGTATAGTCCTGTTTGATTGGTGCCTACTATCTACCCCCATTCCCCCTATTAGTCGCCTTGTACGACACGCAGTAGGATGCGTGGGGCATATTTTTGTTTTCCTCCACCATAAGATGAAGGCCCCCTTACCCCCAGGGTGTACTTGATTTTTGTCTCACCTATTGAGATCTGTCTAAAAATCCTTCCTTATCCCCGCTGTTTCGTCTTGTGTTGGTGGGTACATAAAACTGAGTTCATCTGGAACACTTCCTGCTGCTGCTGCAATATACCCGTCTTTTCCTTCCCTATCCCTCCCTCCCCCCCCCCCCCCCCTCTCCCTCCTCCCATGATCCAGTTCCCCCCACTCTCTCCTTGATCCAGCTCAACCCCCCTCCCCCCTTCCCTTTCTCCGCCCCCGGGTTGTCCTTACTGGCTGGCAGGGAGGCGGGCTATATAAAGGCGACCAAGTTTACTGAAATCATCACTTCTTTAAGGAGCTTCATAACAACAAGACCTCAGAACAAAGATGTAAGTTGGCAGTCGTTAGTCAGATTAACTCTGATATGTATAAGAACCAAATTTACGATATTATATATATATATATCCACGATCAAACATAATATTATACTTTATACATATACAAATATATACCTACTGATATGATTAATTTGTAGTAAATTCACAACTTAAATCAAAGAAAGGTAAAATTATTTCAGTAGAATTTTGAATTACACACTTAACGGAGAAATAATTTTCAATTGCACCACTATACACGTTATAGTGTGTAATATTGAATAGGCTCACGTTTTATGTCAACAATCCACTTGCAAGATAATATATCTATAATCTGATTGATTCAATTAATCAAAACAAGTGGATAAGATATTCTAGTTTTATGTGGGTAGCCAGTTCTTTTGAACATTTCAGAGTAGGACACATTCTAGGATTTTGCTTGTATAACTCTATTACTTTATACTGTAAAATCATGATCATCAGCCATAACAATATGTGAATCTTCACACATTTGATTCTACATCTTATTAAATAATATGACTTCTAGCCCTTGAACCCACAAACTGATCACCGTCTGTGGATCAGGAAGTGCTAACTGTAGTCTAGTTTTTGCAGTGATTGATCTAAGCTCAGCAAATCTCAATAACTTACACCATCAACACAATGAAACAAAGGTCAAGAAAGCCTGACTTGATTAATTGGGATAGTTTGTAGCCTTTTAATTAGTAGACGACCTTCCTAAGCTGAAAAAAAAATCTAAATTATAGTTAAGATCAAATAAAAAAATACGTCTCCAGTATGGAAGAGGTTAATTACAAACTTACTATTATGTATATTTCTACCATTTTGTACAATCAGCAAACATATTGTCACAACACACAGCACACTCCAGGGGCTCTACTGTACTTAAGGCTATTAGGGGAAGGTTGCAAGTAACAGGTCAATATTAGGATGGCATGTGCTTGATACGGAAATGTGAATGCTTAAGGGGATAGTACTCGCTTTTTATGGACCCCCTTCTTCCTTATGTTTAGCATATTAGTTCTGAGGTTTTAAGTTTTTAGTTCCGTTAGTTTGTGTATTTTAAGGCCTTTCGCCCCATTTCTTCGTCAATGTTAAGACCTTTCGTGCCATTTAGGTATCGGTTTTTTCCTGGCGAGCGATAGCGAGCCTGTAATTTTAGAAGGAATCGCGAGACATTTTTCTAGTGAAAAATGTGCAAATTGAAAATCTTGAAAGGGGGTCTAGGGGATGTTATTTTAAGTTTGGTGGAGATTTAGTGAGGAAACTCGACAATAAATAAATAAATAAATAAATACATAGACCAAAAACCCAAGCACTACCCCCTTAAATGAAAATGGTGAGATAGCAGATAAAAAATAAAATAAAGGGTGTGTAGTAAGAGTTTTATCTCGATGTCGATTATCTTAATGTCGATTATCTTAATGTCGATTATCTTGCAAACTAAACAAACCAAAACTGGGACGATACAAGATAAAATTAAAATAACATCAAAATCGCTATGTGGAAAAAACGCTTACTAAAATAAATAATAAATAAATAATAATAAATAATAAATACATAATATTAAATAATAAATAAATCATAATAAATCATAGATAAATAATACTGAATAATAAATAAATAATATTAAACAATAAATAAATAATACTGAATAATAAATAAATAATACTAAATAATAAATAAATAATACTGAATAATAAATAAACAATAATAAATAATAAATAAATAATACTGAATAATAAATAAACAATAATAAATAATAAATAAATAATATTAAATAATAATAAATAATAATAAATAAAAAATAAATAATAATAAATAATAAATCAATAATACTAAATAATAAATAAATAATACTGAATAATAAATAAACAATAATAAATAATAAATAAATAATACTAAATAATAAATAAATAATACTGAATAATAAATAAACAATAATAAATAATAAATAAATAATAATAAATACAAAATAAATTATATTAAATAATAAATAAATAATAATAAATAATAAATCGTTAAATAATGTTACTGTTGTTTCAGGGCCCGTGTATTGTTGTCAGCCGTGTGTGTGTGTTTGTTGGTGGCAGCAGCACAGGGGATGACAGTGTGTAAGCCAATATCTATTACGGTCGACGAACTTGGAGGCATTGACAGTATCAGGAACATCTTGAACGGTCAGCTTAGCAATGAACGAACAACTCAAGCTGGCCTTCGTCAATGTATCACTGGTGATCGCCCGGAAGCTGACTGTGGTGCCTTTATAGCCCCACTTAAATGTAAGTTAAATTACTTCTCCAGTTATTTAATAGTGTGTTTCATCTTGGTTACAAATATTTTTCATGGATATAATGTGAACAATCTTCTTAATTTCGATTGTGTATTAAGGGAACCAACCTCGCTTTTTTCTCTTTCTCTCCCTCTCTCTTTGGCTTGTATCCATTCAGCCCCATTCAGCCAACTGTTTTAAGACGTTTATCCCCATCCAGGGGTCAATTTTGTCCATTGTATAGAGAAATTCGGCTTCGCCGGAGACATTTTTCTATCGAAAAATGTACAAATTTAGCCAAGTGTCAAAACAAGAATATATAATATGGTGGCTCGCCAGGAATATATTGACACATGGATGGGGGTAAACATCTTAAAACAGTTGGCTGAATGGGGCCGAATGGATACAAGCCAGGGAAAGAGAGAAAAGGAGAGAGGGATAAAAAAAAATACCGGGTAATGATGGTAATATGGGCTTCATGAGAAAAATTGGTCCACGAAAATGTATACATTCTTAAAAAATCCCAATAGAGACAAATAGTTACAGACGCTGGAATAATAAAGTTGGCTGATGTTGAACCAAGTGTAAAGTTTAGGTCATGTGAAGAATAAAGTGTTACAAATACAAGATCATCCAATAATAAGAAACATAACCCCTACTGCACCATAGGGTACTACCATAAATGTTCTCCCCAGTCCCAAGCAATGTGGCCATAATGGCAAGATATAACAACCTCCCACCTCAAAAGATGGAGGAATACTGCCTCTCCCAGCCTGTAGAGGCTTGGATATAAACTGAGAAGTGTTGCCAACTCTAGAGCAATGCTCAAACATTGTGGTACCAGGCACTGCCTGATACTGGCAGTTACAAGGATCGTATATTACTGACGGCTCTCTGCCGTTGCTGGGCCTGGGGAGTGATTTATCTACTGACGGATCTCTGCCGTCGATGATACTGGATGGGTTAAAGTAATTATAAGTCGTGATTGTAGTTCACATTTCATCTTTGTGTCATCTACTCACTATTAACTTTTCTTTATATACAGGTGGAATCAACGAACAGAAGGGCGTGAAATTCCAGTGCAGCGAACCTTCCTGCTCTTCAGCGGCTGATGTTGTTGGACAGATAATTTTGAACTACATGAAGGTCGTCCCGGCTGAGTGTATGCAACTGCTGGCATTCTTGCAAATCTCACAAACAGAAGCTTCTTCACTTTGCTAATAAGTCTCATAAGTAGATGATACATTGTTGAGTTAACCCCTTCTGTACCAGCGATGTCTTTTTAGTTTTAGTATAGCTATATTTAGAAGATTTTGTGCAGCTTATTAAGGATCTGTGGCAGTAAAATGGGTTAAGTGAGATAGTTCCAAGCCTGTTACTTGCTGGAGACCTTTTTTAAACTGCATACAATCGTCGAATAGTAGCCAGAATAAACTTAAAAAGGCATCGCCGGTACAGAAGGGGTTAAGGAAGTTACTTTTTTGAGGACAGTCTGCCATTGTTGTTTGCTCTGTGTTTTGTATTTTAGATTACAAATAAACTATTCTCTATTCCTGTAATGTGTTCACATATCATCCACAATTCATGCACTGAGTGCTTCATAAAATAACAATATGCAAATATTAAGGGGAGATGGGTCGTTTCTCTGGTCCCTTTTCTCCCTCGTGTTAAGCCCTAATTGTTTTGAGATTAAAAGACGTTTGGCCCATTAGTTTGGCGATTTTAACACCTTTCTCCCCATTTCTTTGTCAATTTTATGGTCTTTCGTGCCCTTTAGGTGTCGATTTTTTCCTGGCGAGCGATAGCTAGCCTGAAATTTTAAGAGAAACTGGCCTTCGGCCGGGACATTTTTGTAAAAAAAAATATCTTGAAGGGGGGTCTAGTTTTTTTTGTTTAAGCTTGATGGAGGTCTAGTGAGGAAACTAAGAAATAAAGGAATGAATGGCCAAACAAACGGTCCGTCTCCCCTTAATGCTAACAAAAATCCTACTACAAATTGTCTGTGGAGATTATAGGCACTAATGGAGCAGGGCAATACCCAGGGGAGGCCTCATTGGCATTTGATAAAGAGTTGCTACAAGTCATTTTTCATTTTCCCGGCCTCCCTTACTGACTTTGTTTGTGCCTCACCAACACAGAGTGATTTTGCTAGCTCTCGCAAACACATTCTCCTATTTACTTCCTATTGACTGCACTAAACAAGCATACCACACTTCTTTCTGCTACAATCAAATTATCTATGATGATAACTGTGTTGGTGGTGTAATAGCTTAGGTGCTTATGTTCTGGGTGTGGTGTCCCGAGTTCGAATCCCGGGAGGACCATATGATTTAATTAGTGTATTCAAGTACATTGGGGTTTGTAATTGATGATTAATGTTAAGAACAGGATGTTACTAATATCTATGGTGATGAATAATAGGCCTGCCTTAGAGTCCCCAGTGTGTGTGGTGGTGGTGGGGGGGGGGGGGACATAAATACTCCCATATTCGCCCAATCTTGTCTAAAGGGGAGGTGTGGTGGAGTGGTCTTGCCACTGGACTGGTAATCCAATGGTCCCGGTTTCGAATCCCGAAGTATCATTGGAAAGATATTATTGGGATGGAATTTGTGCTGTACCTAGTATCAGTGCATTACCACAAAGCCCACCGAAATGCCAACAAAAAATACCCTCGTTCCCTGATTAAATAACATGTATGTATGTTGATGGGATGAGGAAGTGAGCGCCAGCCGTCCACAACAGCAGCTATGGAACGTCCGGAAAGGAAATTAGAGACAAAGGCACAGATGGAGGGACAGAAACCGAAGGAGGGTAGTTTAGAAATTAAAGATTTGTGCCAAACTCCATCGAAGGCCTTCAATATGTCTAGTGCAATAGAAAAGGTCTCACCAAAGTCCCGAAAGGAGGATGACCAGGAGTTAGTAAGATATGAAAGAAGATCACCAGTAGAGTGACCCTTAACTCCGACATATGACGCGATTTTGAGCCTATTAGGGATACTTTAAAACCTTTGTTACCATCAGGGGTATTTGAAACCTATAGTTTAGTTACTTCAACCTCTGCAGTTGTCTTTGAGTTAGCTGTGGGCAGAAAACTAATTTTGGAGAGGTAATTATAAGAGTGAGAGAACTCTTATTTCGAAGGGGTTAAGGAAGCCATACTGGCGACCTGAGAGTAGATTATGAGAAGAGAAATGCTTAAGAAATTTGGAAGCAAGAATAGTTTCAAAAACTTTAGAGATACAAGAGATGAGAGCAATTGGACGATAGTTGGAGGGTTGAAAGCGGTCGCCCTTCTTTGGGACAGGTTGGATAAGAGCAAACTTCCAGCATGAAGGGAAGACATTAAAGGAGAGACAGAGACGAAAAAGTTTGCCTAGGCAGGGGGTCAGCACGGAAGCATATTTTTTAGTACAACAGGAGGAACACCGTCCAGACCGTACACCTTCTTAGTATTAATTAAGCCCAGAGAGGGTAGAAAGTACATCTTTAGAAGAGACTAGGATATTAGGCATAAGTATGAGAGAGGGAGTGGAGAGGGAGAAATAGCACCGGAATCATCCAAGGTGGAGTTTCTAGCAAAAGTTTGAGCAAAGAGATAAGCTTTGTCAGAGGAAGAAGTGATGGTTGTGCCATCAGAGTGGAATAGGGGAGGGAAAGACGAGGAAGTAAAATTGTTAGAGAGGTTTTTGGCTAGATGCCAGAAAGCTTGGGAATAGCTAGAGTTGGATAGTTCAGTGCATTTATTATTGATGAAAGAGTGCTTGGCAAGTCGAAAAATAGATTTGGCTTGATTCCGGCCAGAAACATAGGAAGAATGAGATTCTTGAGTTTTAAGGCATCGGTACCGTTTGAATGCTTCCTCCTTGTAGACTGAGAGAAAGAAAATGGAATATATGCTTCCATGACCGAGAGGATTACCTCGGTAATGCGTTGAGCACTCTCCGAGGGTCCTCGGCCACGGAAGCAGAAGTCATTCCATGGGAAATCAAAGAAATACTGCCGAAGAGCCTCCCAGTCGGCAGCGCCAAAGTGCCACAAGCGCCGCCGGCTGGGAGGATCAGGTGGCCGTACTGGAGAGATAGGACAAGTAACAGAGATAAGTTTATGGTAGGAGGAGTCCAAAGGAGAGAAAGGATTGACAGTATAAGAGGAAGGGTTAGAAGTCAAAAATAAGTCAAGAATGTTGGACCGATCTCTGAAGCGATCTGGGATACGGGTGGGTTGCTGGACCAACTGCTCTAGGTCATTTAGGATAGAAAAGACTAAGGCTTGTTCACCAGGTTGGTCAGTAGTAAGAGAGGAGGACCATTGGCGGTGGTGAACGTTGAAATCTCCTAAGATGGAGATTTCCAAGAAGGGAGAGGTGGATAGAATGTGTTCCACTTTAAAGTGTAGATGGTTAAAGAATTTGGGCAAGTCGGTAAAGTTAGGGGCAAGATAGACAGCACAGAAATATTAAGTATGAGAATGACAGGATAGTTTGAGCCATAAAGTTAAGAATTCAGAGGAGTCAAAATCGGGAACACGAGAGCAAGTGAGTTTGTTGTGCACATATGCACAACATCCACTTTTGGCTTTGAAACTAGGATAGAGAAAGTAGGAGGATACAGAGAAGGGGCTGCTGGCAGTTGTCTCAGATACCTGGGTTTTAGTGAGGAAAAGAAGATCAGGTTTGGAGGAGGAGTGATGGTGTTCATCAGGGTGAAAATTAGAGGAAAGGCCGCGAATATTGCAAAAGTTGATAGTAAGAGTGACAGGCCGTGGTCCAGAGCATTTAGAGGGGTCGTCAGGGGAAGGTCGGGCGAGTGTGGGGGCATTTATGGCCCCCCCCCCCCCCTGGGGACTACGAGGCTTGGTGTGAGTTCATCATCATTAAAACAAAAAAATCTGTGGAAGGAGGAAGTGAGCTGTGCATGTTAAGTGTAGTGAAGTGGATAGGAGGAGGAGGTGTTTGTGAGAGCTGGCTGGACTACTCTCAGTGTAAGTGAGGCACAAAGGGAATCAGTAAGAGAGACCAAGCAAATGAAACAGGAGTTCCAGCGACTCCTTATCAAATGCCTACAGCCTCTTCTGGGTATAGTCCTGTTTGATTGGTGCCTACTATCTACCCCCATTCCCCCTATTAGTCGCCTTGTACGACACGCAGTAGGATGCGTGGGGCATATTTTTGTTTTCCTCCACCATAAGATGAAGGCCCCCTTACCCCCAGGGTGTACTTGATTTTTGTCTCACCTATTGAGATCTGTCTAAAAATCCTTCCTTATCCCCGCTGTTTCGTCTTGTGTTGGTGGGTACATAAAACTGAGTTCATCTGGAACACTTCCTGCTGCTGCTGCAATATACCCGTCTTTTCCTTCCCTACAATCCCTCCCTCCCCCCCCCCCCCTCTCCCTCCTCCCATGATCCAGTTCCCCCAACTCTCTCCTTGATCCAGCTCAACTCCCCTCCCCCCTTCCCTTTCTCCGCCCCCGGGTTGTCCTTACTGGCTGGCAGGGAGGCGGGCTATATAAAGGCGACCAAGTTTACTGAAATCATCACTTCTTTAAGGAGCTTCATAACAACAAGACCTCAGAACAAAGATGTAAGTTGGCAGTCGTTAGTCAGATTAACTCTGACATGTATAAGAACCAAATTTACGATATTATATATATATATATATATATATATATATATATATATATATATATATATATATATATATATATATATATATATATATATATATATATATATATATATATATATCCACGATCAAACATAATATTATACTTTATACATATACAAATATATACCTACTGATATGATTAATTTGTAGTAAATTCACAACTTAAATCAAAGAAAGGTAAAATTATTTCAGTAGAATTTTGAATTACACACTTAACGGAGAAATAATTTTCAATTGCACCACTATACACGTTATAGTGTGTAATATTGAATAGGCTCACGTTTTATGTCAACAATCCACTTTCAAGATAATATATCTATAATCTGATTGATTCAATTAATCAAAACAAGTGGATAAGATATTCTAGTTTTATGTGGGTAGCCAGTTCTTTTGAACATTTCAGAGTAGGACACATTCTAGGATTTTGCTTGTATAACTCTATTACTTTATACTGTACAATCATGATCATCAGCCATAACAATATGTGAATCTTCACACATTTGATTCTACATCTTATTAAATAATATGACTTCAAGCCCTTGAACCCACAAACTGATCACCGTCTGTGGATCAGGAAGTGCTGACTGTAGTCTAGTTTTTGCAGTGATTGATCTAAGCTCAGCAAATCTCAATAACTTACACCATCAACACAATGAAACAAAGGTCAAGAAAGCCTGACTTGATTAATTGGGATAGTTTGTAGCCTTTTAATTAGTAGACGACCTTCCTAAGCTGAAAAAAAAATCTAAATTATAGTTAAGATCAAATAAAAAAATACGTCGCCAGTATGGAAGAGGTTAATTACAAACTTACTATTATGTATATTTCTACCATTTTGTACAATCAGCAAACATATTGTCACAACACACAGCACACTCCAGGGGCTCTACTGTACTTAAGGCTATTAGGGGAAGGTTGCAAGTAACAGGTCAATATTAGGATGGCATGTGCTTGATACGGAAATGTGAATGCTTAAGGGGATAGTACTCGCTTTTTATGGACCCCCTTCTTCCTTATGTTTAGCATATTAGTTCTGAGGTTTTAAGTTTTTAGTTCCGTTAGTTTGTGTATTTTAAGGCCTTTCGCCCCATTTCTTCGTCAATGTTAAGACCTTTCGTGCCATTTAGGTATCGGTTTTTTCCTGGCGAGCGATAGCGAGCCTGTAATTTTAGAAGGAATCGCGAGACATTTTTCTAGTGAAAAATGTGCAAATTGAAAATCTTGAAAGGGGGTCTAGGGGATGTTATTTTAAGTTTGGTGGAGATTTAGTGAGGAAACTCGACAATAAATAAATAAATAAATAAATACATAGACCAAAAACCCAAGCACTACCCCCTTAAATGAAAATGGTGAGATAGCAGATAAAAAATAAAATAAAGGGTGTGTAGTAAGAGTTTTATCTCGATGTCGATTATCTTAATGTCGATTATCTTAATGTCGATTATCTTGCAAACTAAACAAACCAAAACTGGGACGATACAAGATAAAATTAAAATAACATCAAAATCGCTATGTGGAAAAAACGCTTACTAAAATAAATAATAAATAAATAATAATAAATAATAAATACATAATATTAAATAATAAATAAATCATAATAAATCATAGATAAATAATACTGAATAATAAATAAATAATATTAAACAATAAATAAATAATACTGAATAATAAATAAATAATACTAAATAATAAATAAATAATACTGAATAATAAATAAACAATAATAACACATAAATAATACTGAATAATAAATAAAAAATAAATAATAAATAAATAATATTAAATAATAATAAATAATAATAAATAAAAAATAAATAATAATAAATAATAATTCAATAATACTAAATAATAAATAAATAATACTGAATAATAAATAAACAATAATAAATAATAAATAAATAATACTAAATAATAAATAAATAATACTGAATAATAAATAAACAATAATAAATAATAAATAAATAATAATAAATAAATAATAAATTATATTAAATAATAAATAAATAATAATAAATAATAAATCGTTAAATAATGTTACTGTTGTTTCAGGGCCCGTGTATTGTTGTCAGCCGTGTGTGTGTGTTTGTTGGTGGCAGCAGCACAGGGGATGACAGTGTGTAAGCCAATATCTATTACGGTCGACGAACTTGGAGGCATTGACAGTATCAGGAACATCTTGAACGGTCAGCTTAGCAATGAACGAACAACTCAAGCTGGCCTTCGTCAATGTATCACTGGTGATCGCCCGGAAGCTGACTGTGGTGCCTTTATAGCCCCACTTAAATGTAAGTTAAATTACTTCTCCAGTTATTTAATATTGTGTTTCATCTTGGTTACAAATATTTTTCATGGATATAATGTGAACAATCTTCTTAATTTCGATTGTGTATTAAGGGAACCAACCTCGCTTTTTTCTCTTTCTCTCCCTCTCTCTTTGGCTTGTATCCATTCAGCCCCATTCAGCCAACTGTTTTAAGACGGTTATCCCCATCCAGGGGTCAATTTTGTCTATTGTATAGAGAAATTCGGCTTCGCCGGAGACATTTTTCTATCGAAAAATGTACAAATTTAGCCAAGTGTCAAAACAAGAATATATAATATTATATGGTGGCTCGCCAGGAAAATATTGACACATGGATGGGGGTAAACATCTTAAAACAGTTGGCTGAATGGGGCCGAATGGATACAAGCCAGGGAAAGAGAGAAAAGGAGAGAGGGATAAAAAAAATACCGGTGAGCCCCCTTAAGGATAATGATGGCAATATGGGCTTCATGAGAAAAAGTGGTCCACGAAAATGTATACATTCTTAAAAAATCCCAATAGAGACAAATAGTTACAGACGCTGGAATAATAAAGTTGGCTGATGTTGAACCAAGTGTAAAGTTTAGGTCATGTGAAGAATAAAGTGTTACAAATACAAGATCATCCACTAATAAGAAACCTAACACCTACTGCACCATAGGGTACTACCATAAATGTTCTCCCCAGTCCCAAGCAATGTGGCCAAAATGGCAAGATATTACAACCTCCCACCTCAAAAGATGGAGGAATACTGCCTCTCCCAGCCTGTAGAGGCTTGGATATAAACTGAGAAGTGATGCCAACTCTAGAGCAATGCTCAAACATTGTTGTACCAGGCACTGCCTGCTATTGGCAGTTACAAGGATCGTATATTACTGACGGCTCTCTGCCGTTGCTGGGACTGGGGAGTGATTTATCTACTGACGGCTCTCTGCCGTCGATGATACTGGATGGGTTAAAGTAATTATAAGTCGTGATTGTAGTTCACATGTCATCTTTGTGTCATTTACTCACTATTAACTTTTCTTTATATTCAGGTGGAATCAACGAACAGAAGGGCGTGAAATTCCAGTGCAGCGAACCTTCCTGCTCTTCAGCGGCTGATGTTGTTGGACAGATAATTTTGAACTACATGAAGGTCGTCCCGGCTGAGTGTATGCAACTGCTGGCATTCTTGCAAATCTCACAAACAGAAGCTTCTTCACTTTGCTAATAAGTCTCATAAGTAGATGATACATTGTTGAGTTAACCCCTTCTGTACCAGCAACGTCTTTTTAGTTTTAGTATAGCTATATTTAGAAGATTTTGTGCAGCTTATTAAGGATCTGTGGCAGTAAAATGGGTTAAGTGAGATAGTTCCAAGCCTGTTACTTGCTGGAGACCTTTTTTAAACTGCATACAATCGTCGAATAGTAGCCAGAATAAACTTAAAAAGGCATCGCCGGTACAGAAGGGGTTAAGGAAGTTACTTTTTTGAGGACAGTCTGTCATTGTTGTTTGCTCTGTGTTTTGTATTTTAAATTACAAATAAACTATTCTCTATTCCTGTAATGTGTTCACATATCATCCACAATTCATGCACTGAGTGCTTCATAAAATAACAATATGCAAATATTAAGGGGAGATGGGTCGTTTCTCTGGCCCCTTTTCTCCCTCGTGTTAAACCCTAATTGTTTTGAGATTAAAAGACGTTTGGCCCATTAGTTTGGCGATTTTAACACCTTTCTCCCTATTTCTTTGTCAATTTTATGGTCTTTCGTGCCCTTTAGGTGTCGATTTTTTCCTGGCGAGCGATAGCTAGCCTGAAATTTTAAGAGAAACTGTCCTTCGGCCGGGAAATTTTTGTAAAAAAAATATCTTGAAGGGGGGTCTAGGTTTTTTTTTTTTTTAAGCTTGATGGAGGTCTAGTGAGGAAACTAAGAAATAAAGGAATGAATGGCCAAACAAACGGTCCGTCTCCCCTTAATGCTAACAAAAATCCTACTACAAATTGTCTGTGGAGATTATAGGCACTAATGGAGCAGGGCAATACCCAGGGGAGGCCTCATAGGCATTTGATAAAGAGTTGCTACAAGTCATTTTTCATTTTCCCGGCCTCCCTTACTGACTTTGTTTGTGCCTCACCAACACAGACTGATTTTGCTAGCTCTCGCAAACACATTCTCCTCCTATTTACTTCCTATTGACTGCACTAAACAAGCATACCACACTTCTTTCTGCTACAATCAAATTATCTATGATGATAACTGTGTTGGTAGTGTAATAGCTTAGGTGCTTATGTTCTGGGTGTGGTGTCCCGAGTTCGAATCCCGGGAGAACCATATGATTTAATTAGTGTATTCAAGTACATTGGGGTTTGTAATTGATGATTAATGTTAAGAACAGGATGTTACTAATATCTATGGTGATGAATAATAGGCCTGCCTTAGAGTCCCCAGTGTGTGTGGTGGTGGTGGGGGGGGGGGGGACATGTAAATACTCCCATATTCGCCCAATCTTGTCTAAAGGGGAGGTGTGGTGGAGTGGTCTTGCCACTGGACTGGTAATCCAATGGTCCCGGTTTCGAATCCCGAAGTATCATTGGAAAGATATTATTGGGATGGAATTTGTGCTGTACCTAGTATCAGTGCATTACCACAAAGCCCACCGAAATGCCAACAAAAAATACCCTCGTTCCCTGATTAAATAACATGTATGTATGTTGATGGGATGAGGAAGTGAGCGCCAGCCGTCCACAACAGCAGCTATGGAACGTCCGGAAAGGAAATTAGAGACAAAGGCACAGATGGAGGGACAGAAACCGAAGGAGGGTAGTTTAGAAATTAAAGATTTGTGCCAAACTCCATCGAAGGCCTTCAATATGTCTAGTGCAATAGAAAAGGTCTCACCAAAGTCCCGAAAGGAGGATGACCAGGAGTTAGTAAAATATGAAAGAAGATCACCAGTAGAGTGACCCTTAACCCTCTCCGACATATGACGCGATTTTGAGCCTATTAGGGATACTTTAAAACCTTTGTTACCATCAGGGGTATTTGAAACCTATAGTTTAGTTACTTCAACCTCTGCAGTTGTCTTTGAGTTAGCTGTGGGCAGAAAAACTAATTTTGGAGAGGTAATTATAAGAGTGAGAGAACTCTTATTTCTTATTGCTAATCTGGCAACCTCTGCGTCATATGAGTCTGAAGGGGTTAAGGAAGCCATACTCGCGACCTGAGAGTAGATTATGAGAAGAGAAATGCTTAAGAAATTTGGAAGCAAGAATAGTTTCAAAAACTTTAGAGATACAAGAGATGAGAGCAATTGGACGATAGTTGGAGGGTTGAAAGCGGTCGCCCTTCTTTGGGACAGGTTGGATAAGAGCAAGCTTCCAGCATGAAGGGAAGACATTAAAGGAGAGACAGAGACGAAAACGTTTGCCTAGGCAGGGGGTCAGCACGGAAGCATAGTTTTTAGTACAACAGGAGGAACACCGTCCAGACCGTACACCTTCTTAGTATTAATTAAGCCCAGAGAGGGTAGAAAGTACATCTTTAGAAGAGACTAGGATATTAGGCATAAGTATGAGAGAGGGAGTGGAGAGGGAGAAATAGCACCGGAATCATCCAAGGTGGAGTTTCTAGCAAAAGTTTGAGCAAAGAGATAAGCTTTGTCAGAGGAAGAAGTGATGGTTGTGCCATCAGAGTGGAATAGGGGAGGGAAAGACGAGGAAGTAAAATTGTTAGAGAGGTTTTTGGCTAGATGCCAGAAAGCTTGGGAATAGCTAGAGTTGGATAGTTCAGTGCATTTATTATTGATGAAAGAGTGCTTGGCAAGTCGAAAAATAGATTTGGCTTGATTCCGGCCAGAAACATAGGAAGAATGAGATTCTTGAGTTTTAAGGCATCGGTACCGTTTGAATGCTTCCTCCTTGTAGACTGAGAGAAAGAAAATGGAATATATGCTTCCATGACCGAGAGGATTACCTCGGTAATGCGTTGAGCACTCTCCGAGGGTCCTCGGCCACGGAAGCAGAAGTCATTCCATGGGAAATCAAAGAAATACTGCCGAAGAGCCTCCCAGTCGGCAGCGCCAAAGTGCCACAAGCGCCGCCGGCTGGGAGGATCAGGTGGCCGTACTGGAGAGATAGGACAAGTAACAGAGATAAGTTTATGGTAGGAGGAGTCCAAAGGAGAGAAAGGATTGACAGTATAAGAGGAAGGGTTAGAAGTCAAAAATAAGTCAAGAATGTTGGACCGATCTCTGAAGCGATCTGGGATACGGGTGGGTTGCTGGACCAACTGCTCTAGGTCATTTAGGATAGAAAAGACTAAGGCTTGTTCACCAGGTTGGTCAGTAGTAAGAGAGGAGGACCATTGGCGGTGGTGAACGTTGAAATCTCCTAAGATGAAGATTTCCAAGAAGGGAGAGGTGGATAGAATGTGTTCCACTTTAAAGTGTAGATGGTTAAAGAATTTGGGCAAGTCGGTAAAGTTAGGGGCAAGATAGACAGCACAGAAATATTAAGTATGAGAATGACAGGATAGTTTGAGTCATAAAGTTAAGAATTCAGAGGAGTCAAAATCGGGAACACGAGAGCAAGTGAGTTTGTTGTGCACATATGCACAACATCCACTTTTGGCTTTGAAACTAGGATAGAGAAAGTAGGAGGATACAGAGAAGGGGCTGCTGGCAGTTGTCTCAGATACCTGGGTTTTAGTGAGGAAAAGAAGATCAGGTTTGGAGGAGGAGTGATGGTGTTCATCAGGGTGAAAATTAGAGGAAAGGCCGCGAATATTGCAAAAGTTGATAGTAAGAGTGACAGGCCGTGGTCCAGAGCATTTAGAGGGGTCGTCAGGGGAAGGTCGGGCGAGTGTGGGGGCATTTATGCCCCCCCCCCCCCGCCCCCCCTGGGGACTACGAGGCTTGGTGTGAGTTCATCATCATTAAAACAAAAAAATCTGTGGAAGGAGGAAGTGAGCTGTGCATGTTAAGTGTAGTGAAGTGGATAGGAGGAGGAGGTGTTTGTGAGAGCTGGCTGGACTACTCTCAGTGTAAGTGAGGCACAAAGGGAATCAGTAAGAGAGACCAAGCAAATGAAACAGAAGTTCCAGCGACTCCTTATCAAATGCCTACAGCCTCTTCTGGGTATAGTCCTGTTTGATTGGTGCCTACTATCTACCCCCATTCCCCCTATTAGTCGCCTTGTACGACACGCAGTAGGATGCGTGGGGCATATTTTTGTTTTCCTCCACCATAAGATGAAGGCCCCCTTACCCCCAGGGTGTACTTGATTTTTGTCTCACCTATTGAGATCTGTCTAAAAATCCTTCCTTATCCCCGCTGTTTCGTCTTGTGTTGGTGGGTACATATAACTGAGTTCATCTGGAACACTTCCTGCTGCTGCTGCAATATACCCGTCTTTTCCTTCCCTATAATCCCTCCCCTCCCCCCCCCCCCTCTCCCTCCTCCCATGATCCAGTTCCCCCCACTCTCTCCTTGATCCAGCTCAACCCCCCTCCCCCCTTCCCTTTCTCCGCCCCCGGGTTGTCCTTACTGGCTGGCAGGGAGGCGGGCTATATAAAGGCGACCAAGTTTACTGAAATCATCACTTCTTTAAGGAGCTTCATAACAACAAGACCTCAGAACAAAGATGTAAGTTGGCAGTCGTTAGTCAGATTAACTCTGACATGTATAAGAACCAAATTTACGATATTATATATATATATATATATATATATATATATATATATATATATATATATATATATATATATATATATATATATATCCACGATCAAACATAATATTATACTTTATACATATACAAATATATACCTACTGATATGATTAATTTGTAGTAAATTCACAACTTAAATCAAAGAAAGGTAAAATTATTTCAGTAGAATTTTGAATTACACACTTAACGGAGAAATAATTTTCAATTGCACCACTATACACGTTATAGTGTGTAATATTGAATAGGCTCACGTTTTATGTCAACAATCCACTTTCAAGATAATATATCTATAATCTGATTGATTCAATTAATCAAAACAAGTGGATAAGATATTCTAGTTTTATGTGGGTAGCCAGTTCTTTTGAACATTTCAGAGTAGGACACATTCTAGGATTTTGCTTGTATAACTCTATTACTTTATACTGTAAAATCATGATCATCAGCCATAACAATATGTGAATCTTCACACATTTGATTCTACATCTTATTAAATAATATGACTTCTAGCCCTTGAACCCACAAACTGATCACCGTCTGTGGATCAGGAAGTGCTAACTGTAGTCTAGTTTTTGCAGTGATTGATCTAAGCTCAGCAAATCTCAATAACTTACACCATCAACACAATGAAACAAAGGTCAAGAAAGCCTGACTTGATTAATTGGGATAGTTTGTAGCCTTTTAATTAGTAGACGACCTTCCTAAGCTGAAAAAAAAATCTAAATTATAGTTAAGATCAAATAAAAAAATACGTCTCCAGTATGGAAGAGGTTAATTACAAACTTACTATTATGTATATTTCTACCATTTTGTACAATCAGCAAACATATTGTCACAACACACAGCACACTCCAGGGGCTCTACTGTACTTAAGGCTATTAGGGGAAGGTTGCAAGTAACAGGTCAATATTAGGATGGCATGTGCTTGATACGGAAATGTGAATGCTTAAGGGGATAGTACTCGCTTTTTATGGACCCCCTTCTTCCTTATGTTTAGCATATTAGTTCTGAGGTTTTAAGTTTTTATTTCCGTTAGTTTGTTGATTTTAAGGCCTTTCGCCCCATTTCTTCGTCAATGTTAAGACCTTTCGTGCCATTTAGGTATCGGTTTTTTCCTGGCGAGCGATAGCGAGCCTGTAATTTTAGAAGGAATCGCGAGACATTTTTCTAGTGAAAAATGTGCAAATTGAAAATCTTGAAAGTGGGTCTAGGGGATGTTATTTTAAGTTTGGTGGAGATTTAGTGAGGAAACTCGACAATAAATAAATAAATAAATAAATACATAGACCAAAAACCCAAGCACTACCCCCTTAAATGAAAATGGTGAGATAGCAGATAAAAAATAAAATAAAGGGTGTGTAGTAAGAGTTTTATCTCGATGTCGATTATCTTAATGTCGATTATCTTAATGTCGATTATCTTGCAAACTAAACAAACCAAAACTGGGACGATACAAGATAAAATTAAAATAACATCAAAATCGCTATGTGGAAAAAACGCTTACTAAAATAAATAATAAATAATAATAAATAATAAATACATAATATTAAATAATAAATAAATCATAATAAATCATAGATAAATAATACTGAATAATAAATAAATAATATTAAACAATAAATAAATAATACTGAATAATAAATAAATAATACTAAATAATAAATAAATAATACTGAATAATAAATAAACAATAATAAATAATAAATAAATAATACTGAATAATAAATAAACAATAATAAATAATAAATAAATAATATTAAATAATAATAAATAATAATAAATAAAAAATAAATAATAATAAATAATAAATCAATAATACTAAATAATAAATAAATAATACTGAATAATAAATAAACAATAATAAATAATAAATAAATAATACTAAATAATAAATAAATAATACTGAATAATAAATAAACAATAATAAATAATAAATAAATAATAATAAATAAAAAATAAATTATATTAAATAATAAATAAATAATAATAAATAATAAATCGTTAAATAATGTTACTGTTGTTTCAGGGCCCGTGTATTGTTGTCAGCCGTGTGTGTGTGTTTATTGGTGGCAGCAGCACAGGGGATGACAGTGTGTAAGCCAATATCTATTACGGTCGACGAACTTGGAGGCATTGACAGTATCAGGAACATCTTGAACGGTCAGCTTAGCAATGAACGAACAACTCAAGCTGGCCTTCGTCAATGTATCACTGGTGATCGCCCGGAAGCTGACTGTGGTGCCTTTATAGCCCCACTTAAATGTAAGTTAAATTACTTCTCCAGTTATTTAATAGTGTGTTTCATCTTGGTTACAAATATTTTTCATGGATATAATGTGAACAATCTTCTTAATTTCGATTGTGTATTAAGGGAACCAACCTCGCTTTTTTCTCTTTCACTCCCTCTCTCTTTGGCTTGTATCCATTCAGCCCCATTCAGCCAACTGTTTTAAGACGTTTATCCCCATCCAGGGGTCAATTTTGTCCATTGTATAGAGAAATTCGGCATCGCCGGAGACATTTTTCTATCGAAAAATGTACAAATTTAGCCAAGTGTCAAAACAAGAATATATAATATGGTGGCTCGCCAGGAATATATTGACACATGGATGGGGGTAAACATCTTAAAACAGTTGGCTGAATGGGGCCGAATGGATACAAGCCAGGGAAAGAGAGAAAAGGAGAGAGGGATAAAAAAAAATACCGGGTAATGATGGCAATATGGGCTTCATGAGAAAAATTGGTCCACGAAAATGTATACATTCTTAAAAAATCCCAATAGAGACAAATAGTTACAGACGCTGGAATAATACAGTTGGCTGATGTTGAACCAAGTGTAAAGTTTAGGTCATGTGAAGAATAAAGTGTTACAAATACAAGATCATCCAATAATAAGAAACATAACCCCTACTGCACCATAGGGTACTACTATAAATTTTCTCCCCAGTCCCAAGCAATGTGGCCATAATGGCAAGATATAACAACCTCCCACCTCAACAGATGGAGGAATACTGCCTCTCCCAGCCTGTAGAGGCTTGGATATAAACTGAGAAGTGTTGCCAACTCTAGAGCAATGCTCAAACATTGTGGTACCAGGCACTGCCTGATACTGGCAGTTACAAGGATCGTATATTACTGACGGCTCTCTGCCGTTGCTGGGCCTGGGGAGTGATTTATCTACTGACGGATCTCTGCCGTCGATGATACTGGATGGGTTAAAGTAATTATAAGTCGTGATTGTAGTTCACATTTCATCTTTGTGTCATCTACTCACTATTAACTTTTCTTTATATACAGGTGGAATCAACGAACAGAAGGGCGTGAAATTCCAGTGCAGCGAACCTTCCTGCTCTTCAGCGGCTGATGTTGTTGGACAGATAATTTTGAACTACATGAAGGTCGTCCCGGCTGAGTGTATGCAACTGCTGGCATTCTTGCAAATCTCACAAACAGAAGCTTCTTCACTTTGCTAATAAGTCTCATAAGTAGATGATACATTGTTGAGTTAACCCCTTCTGTACCAGCGATGTCTTTTTAGTTTTAGTATAGCTATATTTAGAAGATTTTGTGCAGCTTATTAAGGATCTGTGGCAGTAAAATGGGTTAAGTGAGATAGTTCCAAGCCTGTTACTTGCTGGAGACCTTTTTTAAACTGCATACAATCGTCGAATAGTAGCCAGAATAAACTTAAAAAGGCATCGCCGGTACAGAAGGGGTTAAGGAAGTTACTTTTTTGAGGACAGTCTGCCATTGTTGTTTGCTCTGTGTTTTGTATTTTAGATTACAAATAAACTATTCTCTATTCCTGTAATGTGTTCACATATCATCCACAATTCATGCACTGAGTGCTTCATAAAATAACAATATGCAAATATTAAGGGGAGATGGGTCGTTTCTCTGGTCCCTTTTCTCCCTCGTGTTAAGCCCTAATTATTTTGAGATTAAAAGACGTTTGGCCCATTAGTTTGGCGATTTTAACACCTTTCTCCCCATTTCTTTGTCAATTTTATGATCTTTCGTGCCCTTTAGGTGTCGATTTTTTCCTGGCGAGCGATAGCTAGCCTGAAATTTTAAGAGAAACTGGCCTTTGGCCGGGACATTTTTGTAAAAAAAATATCTTGAAGGGGGGTCTAGGTTTTTTTTTTTTTAAGCTTGATGGAGGTCTAGTGAGGAAACTAAGAAATAAAGGAATGAATGGCCAAACAAACGATCCGTCTCCCCTTAATGCTAACAAAAATCCTACTACAAATTGTCTGTGGAGATTATAGGCACTAATGGAGCAGGGCAATACCCAGGGGAGGCCTCATAGGCATTTGATAAAGAGTTGCTACAAGTCATTTTTCATTTTCCCGGCCTCCCTTACTGACTTTGTTTGTGCCTCACCAACACAGACTGATTTTGCTAGCTCTCGCAAACACATTCTCCTCCTATTTACTTCCTATTGACTGCACTAAACAAGCATACCACACTTCTTTCTGCTACAATCAAATTATCTATGATGATAACTGTGTTGGTGGTGTAATAGCTTAGGTGCTTATGTTCTGGGTGTGGTGTCCCGAGTTCGAATCCCGGGAGAACCATATGATTTAATTAGTGTATTCAAGTACATTGGGGTTTGTAATTGATGATTAATGTTAAGAACGGGATGTTACTAATATCTATGGTGATGAATAATAGGCCTGCCTTAGAGTCCCCAGTGTGTGTGGTGGTGGTGGTGGGGGGGTGGGGGGGGACATAAATACTCCCATATTCGCCCAATCTTGTCTAAAGGGGAGGTGTGGTGGAGTGGTCTTGCCACTGGACTGGTAATCCAATGGTCCCGGTTTCGAATCCCGAAGTATCATTGGAAAGATATTATTGGGATGGAATTTGTGCTGTACCTAGTATCAGTGCATTACCACAAAGCCCACCGAAATGCCAACAAAAAATACCCTCGTTCCCTGATTAAATAACATGTATGTATGTTGATGGGATGAGGAAGTGAGCGCCAGCCGTCCACAACAGCAGCTATGGAACGTCCGGAAAGGAAATTAGAGACAAAGGCACAGATGGAGGGACAGAAACCGAAGGAGGGTAGTTTAGAAATTAAAGATTTGTGCCAAACTCCATCGAAGGCCTTCAATATGTCTAGTGCAATAGAAAAGGTCTCACCAAAGTCCCGAAAGGAGGATGACCAGGAGTTAGTAAGATATGAAAGAAGATCACCAGTAGAGTGACCCTTAAGGAAGCCATACTGGCGACCTGAGAGTAGATTATGAGAAGAGAAATGCTTAAGAAATTTGGAAGCAAGAATAGTTTCAAAAACTTTAGAGATACAAGAGATGAGAGCAATTGGACGATAGTTGGAGGGTTGAAAGCGGTCGCCCTTCTTTGGGACAGGTTGGATAAGAGCAAACTTCCAGCATGAAGGGAAGACATTATAGGAGAGACAGAGACGAAAAAGTTTGCCTAGGCAGGGGGTCAGCACGGAAGCATATTTTTTAGTACAACAGGAGGAACACCGTCCAGACCGTACACCTTCTTAGTATTAATTAAGCCCAGAGAGGGTAGAAAGTACATCTTTAGAAGAGACTAGGATATTAGGCATAAGTATGAGAGAGGGAGTGGAGAGGGAGAAATAGCACCGGAATCATCCAAGGTGGAGTTTCTAGCAAAAGTTTGAGCAAAGAGATAAGCTTTGTCAGAGGAAGAAGTGATGGTTGTGCCATCAGAGTGGAATAGGGGAGGGAAAGACGAGGAAGTAAAATTGTTAGAGAGGTTTTTGGCTAAATGCCAGAAAGCTTGGGAATAGCTAGAGTTGGATAGTTCAGTGCATTTATTATTGATGAAAGAGTGCTTGGCAAGTCGAAAAATAGATTTGGCTTGATTCCGGCCAGAAACATAGGAAGAATGAGATTCTTTAGTTTTAAGGCATCAGTACCGTTTGAATGCTTCCTCCTTGTAGACTGAGAGAAAGAAAATGGAATATATGCTTCCATGACCGAGAGGATTACCTCGGTAATGCATTGAGCACTCTCCGAGGGTCCTCGGCCACGGAAGCAGAAGTCATTCCATGGGAAATCAAAGAAATACTGCTGAAGAGCCTCCCAGTCGGCAGCGCCAAAGTGCCACAAACGCCGCCGGCTGGGAGGATCAGGTGGCCGTACTGGAGAGATAGGACAAGTAACAGAGATAAGTTTATGGTAGGAGGAGTCCAAAGGAGAGAAAGGATTGACAGTATAAGAGGAAGGGTTAGAAGTCAGAAATAAGTCAAGAATGTTGGACCGATCTCTGAAGCGATCTGGGATACGGGTGGGTTGCTGGACCAACTGCTCTAGGTCATTTAGGATAGAAAAGACTAAGGCTTGTTCACCAGGTTGGTCAGTAGTAAGAGAGGAGGACCATTGGCGGTGGTGAACGTTGAAATCTCCTAAGATGGAGATTTCCAAGAAGGGAGAGGTGGATAGAATGTGTTCCACTTTAAAGTGTAGATGGTTAAAGAATTTGGGCAAGTCGGTAAAGTTAGGGGCAAGATAGACAGCACAGAAATATTAAGTATGAGAATGACAGGATAGTTTGAGCCATAAAGTTAAGAATTCAGAGGAGTCAAAATCGGGAACACGAGAGCAAGTGAGTTTGTTGTGCACATATGCACAACATCCACTTTTGGCTTTAAAACTAGGATAGAGAAAGTAGGAGAATACAGAGAAGGGGCTGCTGGCAGTTGTCTCAGATACCTGGGTTTTAGTGAGGAAAAGAAGATCAGGTTTGGAGGAGGAGTGATGGTGTTCATCAGGGTGAAAATTAGAGGAAAGGCCACGAATATTGCAAAAGTTGATAGTAAGAGTGACAGGCCGTGGTCCAGAGCATTTAGAGGGGTTGTCAGGGGAAGGTCGGGCGAGTGTGGGGGCATTTATGCCCCCCCCGCCCCCCCCTGGGGACTACGAGGCTTGGTGTGAGTTCATCATCATTAAAACAAAAAAATCTGTGGAAGGAGGAAGTGAGCTGTGCATGTTAAGTGTAGTGAAGTGGATAGGAGGAGGTGTTTGTGAGAGCTGGCTGGACTACTCTCAGTGTAAGTGAGGCACAAAAGGAATCAGTAAGAGAGACCAAGCAAATGAGACAGGAGTTCCAGCGACTCCTTATCAAATGCCTACAGCCTCTTCTGGGTATAGTCCTGTTTGATTGGTGCCTACTATCTACCCCCATTCCCCCTATTAGTCGCCTTGTACGACACGCAGTAGGATGCGTGGGGCATATTTTTCTCCACCATAAGATGAAGGCCCCCTTACCCCCAGGGGGTACTTGATTTTTGTCTGACCTATTGAGATCTGTCTAAAAATCCTTCCTTATCCCCGCTGTTTCCTCTTGTGTTGGTGGGTACATAAAACTGAGTTCATCTGCAACACTTCCTGCTGCTGCTGCAATATACCCGTCTTTTCCTTCCCTATAATCCCTCCCCCTCCCCCCCCCCACTCTCTCCTTGATCCAGCTTTCCCCCCCCCCCCCCCCCCCCTCCCTTTCTCCGCCCCCGGGTTGTCCTTTTATATCATTTTATATCAAAGAAAGTCTTAACCCGACCCTCGTGTCAAAACCTCAAATTGTGAACGTCGACACATCTTTTGTGCTAATAAAGAATAATAAAGGTACAAAAATAATACTTGCGTTAATATACAGACCTCCAGCTCAATCAGTGCAAACTGACCGAGAAATTTACGAACAAATTGCAGATGTAAGTAACTCACAAGATACCGTAATTTTTGGCGACTTTAATTTACCTGTGACCAAGTGGGGCGATACTCTTACTTCACACTCCGGACATGACTTGTATACGAACTTGCAAGAGAGTTCGCTTTATCAATTTGTTCGAATGCCGACCCGTGGTAATAACGTTCTTGACATTGTACTTGCAACAAAAGAAGAATTGATAGAGAATTTGAATGTTGGTGATGAATTCAGTAACAGCGACCATCGTACGATAACTTTCACTTTAAAGTTTACTAGTAACGAACCAAATAGTAGCATCGAAAAAGTCCCTAATTTCAAGAAAGCAAACTTCCATAAACTTAGAGCTATGTTTAAAGAAACTGACTGGAGCTTTTTAATTAACAATAACGACATAAATACATCTTGGAAGTTATTCGAAACCACTTACCTAAAAGCAGTGCAAGACTGCATACCATCGAAAATACGGCGTCCAGGCCATAATAATAAGCCCAAATGGTGGAATAAAGATATTTCAAACTGCCTGCTTGCTAAAAAATGTGCTAATGATAGATTAAAATCCTCACAAAATGACGAAGAACGGGTGAAATTTGTAGAGCTACGACGCAAAGCCAAAAAGTTAATTAAGCAAAGTAAAAAGACCTTAGAGTTACATATTGCGAATCAAAGTAAAACAAACCCGAAAGAATTCTATAGTTATATCAGAAAGAAAAAAGTAGTTACTTCAACTGTTGGACCGTTAGTCGATGAAAAGGGAGAATACACCAAAGACGAAGTACAAATGAGTAATGCCCTCAATACCTTCTTTGCATCAGTTTTTACAACAGAAGACCTCAGTGATATCCCTACACCATCGCCGATTCAGATTGATAATTCAGATGTTCTAAGCAATATCACCGTTACAGAGAGAGAAGTATTGAATTGTTTAGATAAACTCAAGGTAAATAAAACGCCAGGACCTGATACAATCTCGCCTAGAGTTCTAAAGGAAGCTAAGAATGAGCTCTCCAAACCACTGACATTACTATTCAATAAATCCTTGCAGTCTGGAACTATGCCTGATCAGTGGAAGCTAGCCAACGTAACACCGATATTCAAAAAAGGCAGCAAATCCCTACCCAGTAACTATCGTCCAATTAGCTTAACCTCAGTTGTATGTAAAATGCTAGAAACGGTCATACGAGACAGACTCGTAAATCACTTGGAGGAAAATAACATACTTAAAGATACTCAACACGGCTTTCGTAAAAAACGTTCCTGTTTAACAAACCTCTTAGACTTCTTCCACGATATCCTCAACCTCTACGATGAGAGTAAAGCTGTAGATATTATATACCTTGATTTTCAAAAGGCCTTTGACAAAGTTCCCCACAAACGTTTACTGCTAAAACTAAAAGCGCATGGAATACAAGACGGTGTGTTGAAATGGATAGAAAATTGGCTCAGCAACAGAAAGCAAAGGGTAGTCATAAACGGTAAGGCATCTAAATGGACCAATGTAAGTAGCGGGGTACCCCAGGGATCGGTACTAGGACCAATTCTCTTTCTAATTTACATCAACGACATAGATGAGGGTCTCACCTGCACAATCTCAAAATTTGCTGACGATACAAAAATTGCAAATAGCGTACTCTCAAAAGAACAAGTTGACGATATGCAACACAATCTAGATAAATTGTCATGTTGGGCCCAAATTTGGCAAATGAGTTTCAATGCGGATAAATGTAAAGTACTACATGTCGGATACCTAAATGAGAAAGCAAACTATTCGATGAATGGCACTCAGCTTAAGAATGTAAACAGAGAAACTGATCTGGGAGTAACAATATCGAGTAACCTAAAACCGAGTCAACAATGTTCAGAAGTTGTTAAGAAGGCAAACAAAATAATTGGCTTTATAGGCAGGTCATTTGAGCATAAATCCAAAGAAGTTATCCTAACCCTTTACAATTCCTTAGTCCGCCCTCTTCTGGAATACTGCGTTCAATCCTGGTGCCCTTATTACCAAAAAGATATAAACAAGCTAGAACGAGTTCAACGTAGAGTTACCAAAATGATACTTAGCCTAAAGAACAAACCATACGAAGAGCGTCTTAGAGAATTAAATCTATTTCCTTTAACCCAGCGCAGATTAAGAGGCGACTTAATTCAAGTGTTCAAAATCATCAAAGGCATCGACAATATGAACTGTAGTAAGTACTTCACTATCGACCAATCTAATTACACGCGGGGAAACGGTTGCAAAATTATTGGTAAATCTTTTAACTCGCACGAATCTAAGAATTTCTTCTTCAATCGAGTTGTCAACTTGTGGAATGGGCTTCCCCGAGACGTTATAGACTGCAGCACCGTTGATTCATTTAAATTCCGCCTAGACAAATATCTCGCATCAAACCCGCGACTGACTGCGTTTGTAAATGAATAACTTTATCCTCCCCTCAGTTACTAACCCATATGTCCCCTACTAACTTCCTAGTCCTGCCACGTTAGTGGCAGGGCAGTAGTTCCCTTTCCAATGTTCCCTTACCCACTCTAAACCACTGTTTGGACACTTGATCCTCAGTGTTTTGGAGGACAAGCAACCTAGAAGGGTCACTAGATCTGTTGTTGCTTGATTTCCTTTGTACTCCTTTGTACTCCTTACTGGCTGGCAGGGAGGCGGGCTATATAAAGGCGACCAAGTTTACTGAAATCATCACTTCTTTAAGGAGCTTCATAACAACAAGACCTCAGAGCAAAGATGTAAGTTGGCAGTCGTTAGTCAGATTAACTCTGACATGTATAAGAACCAAATTTACGATATTATATATATATATCCACGATCAAACATATACTTTATACATATAAAAAACATACCTACTGATACGATGAATTTGTAGTAAATTCACAACTTAAATCAAAGAAAGGTAAAATTATTTCAGTAGAATTTTGAATTACACAGTTAACGGAGAAATAATTTTCAATTGCACCACTATACACGTTATAGTGTGTAATATTGAATAGGCTCACGTTTTATGTTAACAATCCACTTGCAAGATAATATATCTATAATCTGATTGATTCAATTAATCAAAACAAGTGGAAAAGGTATTCTAGTTTTATGTGGGTAGCCAGTTCTTTTGAACATTTCAGAGTAGGACACATTCTAGGATTTTGCATGTATAACTCTATTACTTTATACTGTACAATCATGATCATCAGCCATAACAATATGTGAATCTTCACACATTTGATTCTACATATTATTAAATAATATGACTTCAAGCCCTTGAACTCACAAACAGATCACCGTCTGTGGATCAGGAAGTGCTGACTGTAGTCTAGTTTTTGCATTGATTGATCTAAGCTCAGCAAATCTCAATATCTTACACCATCAACACAATGAAACAAAGGTCAAGAAAGCCTGACTTGATTAATTGGGATAGTTTGTAGCCTTTTAATTAGTAGATGACCTTCCTAAGGTGAAAAAAATATATAAATTAAAGTTAAGATCAAATAAAAAAATACGTCGCCAGTATGGAAGAGGTTAATTACAAACTTACTATTATGTATATTTCTACCATTTTGTACAATCAGCAAACATATTGTCACAACACACAGCACACTCCAGGGGCTCTACTGTACTTAAGGCTATTAGGGGAAGGTTGCAAGTAACAGGTCAATATTAGGATGGCATGTGCTTGATACGGAAATGTGAATGCTTAAGGGGATAGTACTCGCTTTTTATGGACCCCCTTCTTCCTTATGTTTAGCATATTAGTTCTGAGGTTTTAAGATTTTAGTTCCGTTAGTTTGTTGATTTTAAGGCCTTTCGCCCCATTTCTTCGTCAATGTTTAGACCTTTCGTGCCATTTAGGTATCGGTTTTTTCCTGGCCACCGATAGCGAGCCTGTAATTTTAGAAGGAATCGCGAGACATTTTTCTAGCGAAAAATTTGCAAATTGAAAATCTTGAAAGGGGGTCTAGGGGGTGTTATTTTAAGCTTGATGGAGATTTAGTAACTCGACAATAAATAAATAAATAAATAAATACATAGACCAAAAATCCCCTTAAATGAGAATGGTGAGATAGCAGATAAAAAACAAAATAAAGGGTGTGTAGTAGGAGGTTTATCTCGATGTCGATTATCTTAATGTCGATTCTCTTAATGTTGATTATCTTAATGTCGATTATCTTAATGTCGATAAATCTTAATGTCGATTATCTTAATGTCGATTATCTTAATGTCGATTATCTTAATGTTGATTATCTTAATGTCGATTATCTTAATGTCGATTATCTTAATGTTGAGTATCTTAATGTCGGTTATCTTAATGTCGATTATCTTTCAAACTAAACAAACCAAAACTGGGACGATACAAGATCAAATTAAAATAACATCAAAATCGCTATGTGGAAAAAACGCTTATAATTATAAATAATACATAAATAATAATAAATAATAAATACATAATATTAAATAATAAATAAATAATAATAAATCATAGATAAATAATACTGAATAATAAATAAATAATATTAAACAATAAATAAATAATACTTAATAATAAATAAATAATACTGAATAATAAATAAACAATAATAAATAATGAATAAATAATATTAAATAATAATAAATAATATTAAATAATAATAAATAATAAATAAATAATAATAAATAATAAATCAATAATACTAAATAATAAATAAATAATACTGAATAATAAATAAACAATAATAAATAATAAATAAATAATACTAAATAATAAATAAATAATACTGAATAATAAATAAACAATAATAAATAATAAATAAATAATAATAAATAATAAATAAATTATATTAAATAATAAATAAATAATAATAAATAATAAATCGTTAAATACTGTTACTGTTGTTTCAGGGCCCGTGTATTGTTGTCAGCCGTGTGTGTGTGTTTGTTGGTGGCAGCAGCACAGGGGATGACAGTGTGTAAGCCAATATCTATTACGGTCGACGAACTTGGAGGCATTGACAGTATCAGGAACATCTTGAACGGTCAGCTTAGCCATGAACGAACAACTCAAGCTGGCCTTCGTCAATGTATCACGGGTGATCGCCCGGAAGCTGACTGTGGTACCTTTATAGCCCCACTTAAATGTAAGTTGATTTACTTCACTAGTTACCTGCTTTTTTTTATCTTTCTCTCCTTTTCTCTCTTTCTCTGGCTTGTATCCATTCGGCCCAATTCAGCCAACTGTTTTAAGATGTTTATCCCCATCCAGGTGTCGATATCTTCCTGGCGAGCGATAGCGAGCCAGCATTGTATGGAGAAATCCGGCTTCGCCGGAGAAATTTTTCTATCGAAAAATGTACAAATTTAGCTTGCTGTCAAAACAAAAATATATATATGCTGGCTCGCTACCGCTCGCCAGGAAAATATTGACACCTGGATGGGGTAAACGTCTTAAAACAGTAGGCTGAATGGGGCCAAATTAATACTAGCCAGAGAAAGAGAAAAAAGGAGAAACAAAAAACAGGAATGTGGTGGCTTTATCGCCCCACTTAAATGTAAGTTAAATTACTTCTCTAGTTATTTAATATTGTGTTTGATCTTATTGAACCAAAAATAGTATCACATTATAATGCTATTTGTATGGCATTATTCATTATTGACTTGGTAAGAATTTTTTTTTTTTTTATATTTTGTGAATAATCTTCATAATTTCGATGGCTCAAGAAAAAAAAAATCAGATTTGTAACTAATATATATATATATATATATATATATATATATATATATATATATATATATATATATATATATATTGTATATAGTATGTATATAATTATAATCTGACACAAGTGTAGTTACTCATTTAAATTAATAATTATACTTATACATATGTGCCTTTATAAACTGAATTATGAAGATAATTAAGCATACACACATTAAGCAATATTTATAAGACATATATACTAAATTTAATTCATTAACTGGTAATGATGCCAATATGAGCTTCACGAGAAACATTGGTCCACGATAATGTATACATTCCTTCAAATTCCCAATAGACAAATAGTAACAGATGCTGGAATATTTACCCGTTCAGTACCAGGGACGTCCTTTTCTACATATTCTGGCAACTATTAGACTATTTTATTCAGCTTAGGAAGGACCTCTAGCAATAATAAGGCTTCAAACCATCTCAACTAACCCTTTTAACTACCCCAGATCCTTCCTAAGCTGCATAATATCGTCTAAATATAGCTAGAATATAATTTAACACGCATCGCTGGTACTCAAAGGGTTAAAGTTGGCTGATGTTGAGCCAAGAGTAAAGTTTAGGGCATATGAAGAATAAAGTGTTACAAATACAAGGTCATCCACTAATAAGAAACCTAAAGTAATTATATGTCACGATTGTAATTCACATTTCATCTTTGTGTCATCTATTTATCTATCTATCTATCTATCTATCTATCTATATACTCAAGTCCAATCCCCACTTTTTTTTTTTACTTACTATTAACTTTTCTTTATATTCATTTTTTTTTTACTTACTATTAACTTTTCTTTATATTCATTTTTTTTTTACTTACTATTAACTTTTCTTTATATTCATTTTTTGTTTTACTTACTATTAACTTTTCTTTATATTCATTTTTTTTTACTTACTATTAACTTTTCTTTATATTCATTTTTTTTTACTTACTATTAACTTTTCTTTATATTCATTTTTGTTTTACTTACTATTAACTTTTCTTTATATTCATTTTTTTTTTTTACTTACTATTAACTTTTCTTTATATTCAGTTTTTTTTTACTTACTATACACTTTTCTTTATATTCAGATGTTTGTTTTGTTTTTTTTGTTTTTTTTATTTACTATTAACTTTTCTTTATATTCATTTTTTTTTACTGACTAACTTTTCTTAATTTTCATTTTTTTTTTTTTACTTATTGCTAACTTTTCTTTATATTCATTTTTGTTTTACTACCAACTTTTCTTTATATTCATTTTTTTTTACTATTAACCTTTCTTTATATTAAGTTTTTTTTGTTACTATTAACCTTTCTTTATACTAAGTTTTTTTTTGTTACTATTAACCTTTCTTTATATTCAATTTTTTGTTACTATTAACTTTTCTTTATATTATTATTTTTTACTTACTATTAACTTTTCTTTATATTCAGGTGGTTTTTTGTTTTGTTTTTTACTACTAACTTTTCTTTATATTCAGGTTTTTTTCTTATTAACTTTTCTATTCATTTTTTTTTTTTTTTTTTTTTACTACTAACTTTTCTTTATATTCAGGTGTTTTTGGTTTTGTCCTCTACTCGCTATTAACTTCTCTTTATTTACAGGTGGAATCAAGGAATTGCAGCACCTGAAATTCCAGTGCAGCAACCCTGACTGCTCTTCACCTTCTGATGTTGTCGGACAGATCATTTTGAACTACATGAAGCTCGTCCCTTCTGAGTGTATGCTACTGCTGGCATCCTTCCAATTCACACACACAGAAGCTTCATCACTTTGCCAATAAGTCTCATAACTAGATGATACATTGTTGAGTTAACCCTTTGAGTACCAGTGACGTGTGTTATCTTTCATTCTAGCTATATTTAGACGATATTATGCAGCTTAGGAAGGATCTGTGGTAGTTGAAAAGGATAGGCTGAGATAGTTTGAACCCTTATTATTGCTAGAGGTCCTTCCTAAGATGAATAAAATCATCTAATAGTTGCCAGAACATGATGAAAACAACGTCCCTGGTACTGCAGGGGTTAAGGAAGTTACTTTTTTGTGAACAGTCTGTCATTGTTGTTTGTTCTGCGTTTTGTATTCTCAAAATTCAAATACATTTTAATTTCCCTATAATTTGTTCAGACATCCACAATTCATGCACTATTAGCGTTTCATTAATTAATTACGAGCAATTATTAATGATAGCAAATATAATTCTTATATAAATGTTCACACAAAAAAAGACAATGAACGTGTGTGAGACTTACTACCATATAGCCATTCCAACCACTAATCCTTCATATCACCTTTTTCATCGTTCTAATTATTATATTATGAAAGAACATAAATAATAAAGAGTATCCCTACACTTGTATTGTCTTGGCATATTGCAAGGGTATAAAAAAAAAATGGAATATAGAATCTCTTGTTTTTATGGGTATTTATTAGCATACTGTTAAGCAATATTTGTTTGGAGACTTATTTTCAAGGTATAATGTTCAGAATTTAAGAACGTGAATACATATATAATATAGATAGTGATCCTTAAGCCGGTATCACACGAGCGCTTTTTCCCTCAACACTGGTCTGGCAGCTTATGAGGTCAACATCTAGCATATTTCGGTTACCTAAATTCATCCATCATCATCCTAGTTTCCGATACCAGTGCAATATATTCCAGAAATGTTGCCAGAAAAATGTTGATCAAAGAATGTTGACCATAAAAGCTCTCGTGTGATACCGGCTTTAGTCTCGCGTCATAATGGTGGCATTCCAGGATCCTTTGTTTTAGGCTGGCTCACTTGTCAAGGTTTTAATCTTGAGATCAGACCAATAAAAACAAATATTAAAATAGAATTAAATAGAAAATAAAAAATAAAAATTGGAAAAGTGGGGATTGGGCCTGAGCATATAGATAGCATATAGATAGACCAACATTTCTGATCCCACATCATTCTAGGTCTACGCCTTCCTGCAGCTCTCTCCACGTTCACAGACCTGCAGGTCTTTTTTCAATTTTGATCATCTATCCTGTTCACTTGCTCAAATCAACCTAATCTCTTCACTTATAGTAAATTTTTAGTTTCCTCGCTAGACCTCCATCAAGCTTAAAAAAACACCCCCTAGACCCCCTTTCAAGATATATTTGTACATTTTTCGGTAGAAAAAATTTCCGGCCCAAGGCTGGTTTCTTCAAAAAAATACAGCTAACTGTGACAGCAGCTTTACAGTAGCAATTTGGGGTACCACATGCAGGAGATACTGTGAAGGGGAGGGATATTTGAGGAAATAATGAGGGATTACTGTGCCGGGTTTTAATACAATTTTGCCTTGTTAGGATAACATCTTAGGCCTAACATAATAGCGGGGATAGTAATGACAGCGGTAGTACTGTGTTTTTTTGTGTAGCATAGCCAAACATATTTCCATCATGACTGCCACCCTTCCTGAATTAAAAAAGAAAAGGGGGATCGCTAAGGGGTGTCTAACTAGGCTCACAAAGGATATCGATGCATTTATGGAACAGGCCGATGCGTCGGAAGCTAAGGCAAAAATTACTTTAATCCTTAAGCGACTCAATGAGCTGGAATCGATAAATGACCACATGTATGAACTGTATGATGAGTCGGTTGACATAGAAGAAATTGCGGTGGACAGTAATTGCGGTGGACAATGATGAGTACTCCGAATCAATGGAGATACTGGTAGCTAAATTGGAGGAACTAATCAAATCCACGTCCCGTCTTTCCTTTAAAGTTCCAACAAAACCAGCTGGAGTTAAATTACTAACCATTCAACTCCCGAAATTTGGGGGTGACCCGGCTCTATGGACGGGGTTCTGGGACCTCTTCCGCTGTACCATCCACGATAACTCGGAGTTATCAGAAATACAGAAATTTACTTATTTGCGTCAATACCAAAACTGTTGCTAGTCCTGAACCTTCCCCTACCTCCATGACGATGTCTGTATTGTCAGAGCATGAAACTGTAATTTTGCCTACAATAATGATACCAGTAAAGAGTAATAAGGTAGTTCACAATATGCATGCATTGCTGGATCAATGTTCCCAACGCACGTTTGTTCTGCGGTCTTCTCTACCGTCAGTACAATATGTAGTATCGGGAAGAGAAACATTGAAACTGCAAGAGTTTACGGGAGCCCAGCACGAACAGGCGTATGAGGTAGTCACTCTGCAGTACAAGGACAAAGATAGGTTATCCTCAATTAATGCTGTAGTGGTACATGCCTTAACCCAATATAGAATCTCCAAGGGTATCAAGAGTGTAATAAATAATTTACAAGATTCAGGATATAGGTTAGCAGATGGTTGTATAGGTAGCAAAGTTAATCTTTATATACTGATAGGTGCAGAGTACTACTATGACATAGTGTAGCCAGGATATAAGAGGGAGGGTAACCTTATTATTTTGCCCACCAAATTTGGGTTTGCACTTAGTGGGTCATACCAAGATTGGGTAGTCAGCACAATTCTTGATGTGGTAACAGTGTTGAAAGTTGCAGTTAATAATACTAGTGAAACACTACAGAATAATTATATCAAACCATGTATAAATGATATGTGTAAACTGGGAGATGGACAGCATCGGAATTATGCCTAATGAGTTGGGTGACGAGGCTAAAGATACTTTGAAAATTTATGAAGAGTCAGTTTCCTACATACCAGAAGTAAATCAATACAGCATACGGTTGCCATGAAGTAATAAGAGCGATTTAGCGAGATACTACGGTCTAGCACTGGGTAGAGTTCGGGGATTGCAAAAGAAATCAATTGCGCAGCCCGAGTTTTGTCAACAATACACTAGAGTAATGAGAGAACAACTGGTGGGTTTGTTGAATCTGTCGATGAGGAAATAGACACCGATTCTCCTACGCATTATCTCGCACATCATAGGGTTCAACGCGATAGCATTACTACGCCTATTGGAATCGTGTTTGACTGTTCAGGGAAAATGTCGCCTTCAGTGTTGAGCTTGAACGATTGTTTGTATACCGGTCCTTCTTTAGTTCCAGACCTTGCTAAGGTGATGTTGCGTTTCCGCTGCAAGCCGTTCGCGTTAATCAGTGACATCGAGAAAGCGTTTCTCATGTTACAGTTAGATCGATGCGATAAAGATAGTGCTCGATTTCTGTGACCTCGCGATCCTTTTTTAGACTTAAACTCACCCTGTGACATATACCGGTTCAAAGTCGTTCTATTCGGTGCCACCTGCTCTCAATTCCTTTTGAATGCCACCATTTTGAAACATTTGTCATTGATTAATAATAAAGAACTTGTTGATAAGATAAAGGGGGGTCTTTATATAGATAACGTTCAGTGCACGGCCGACACAGATAATGAACTACTATCTAACTATTGGTCGTTTCAGCACACCTTTGCTTCGGCACACCTTTATTGGCGAGAGTGGGTAACCAATAGCCCCTTATTGAGCAATGTAATATAGCAGCATGGAGTTATGGCAACTGACCAAACCGTTCACAAATACGTAGGTATGAGATGGTAACCGGGACCTGATCTTCTGGCTTTTGGGCAGCATACATCAACCTCTGATGGTGTGCCTACTAAGCGTCATTGTTTATGCCTGGCCACGTAATTGTTTGATCCACTCGGTACTATTGTAATGATTGTTCCTACAGATTCTGTGGCGCACCAAGATCGGTTGGGACGAGAATATCCTACCTGATTTGATACCAACCTGGCAGTCTTTGGTGGCGGGCTTGAAAAGCTGTCAGGAGATAACTTTCCCCCAAAAAATCATCTCAAATAATGCAGTGATTTTGCACGTGTTTTGTGACCCTAGTAATTCAGCGTATGGCGCTGTAGTGTACCTTTCTGATGGGTGCCATAGTAATGATTAGAGTGTTTTAGATCTGCATGTGGTAACCCAGGTTCGAGTCCTGGGACGATCACATGCTATTATATGCAATTTCATTGGGAGGTGTTTGATGTTTGGAGTGGAATTAATAAAATAAGATTATCAATAGGTGCAGAAATATTTCGTAGCAAGGTCGGTCATAATTATGTGATCTGTGCCCCATAAAATATTCTTTCCTCTCGCTTAATCATTAGGCTATTCATAGTGCAGTTGGGTGCAGTACATGGTTAGATTAATATCCAGTATTCGATAAATGGATATTAATGGTAGTCATGTGCTGTACTTATTAATGGTAGGCATGTGCTGTCTTGATGGTGTAATGATTAGAGTGTTTAAGATCTGCATGTGGTAATCCTGGTTTGAATCTCGGGACGATCACATGCTTTCATTAATTTCTTTGGGATGTGTTTGGTGTTGGGAGTGGAATAGATATAATAAGATTAACCTAATTGAATTCACACTTTATCATATCCTCTCTGAGAAACTGTTGGGCGCTTAAAACAGCAATAACTTAGAGAGCAAGTAACCTCGAGGGGTCGCAGGACTTGTTGTTGCTTTATTTCCTTTGTATTCCTTTGTACTCATATATCCCGAACATTATACCTTGAAAATAAGTCTCCAGACAATGACGTTTAAGGGGATCGTGGCTGGTTCTTGTTTTGGTCTATTAATTCATGTATTCATTTATTTTATTAGTTTCCTCCCTAGACCTCCATCAAATTTAATAAAACATCCATTAGGTCCCCCTTCTAGATTAATTTGTACATTTTTCGGTAGAAAAATTTCACGGCCGAAGGCCGGTTCTTCCAACATTACAGGCTCGATCACTATCGTTCGCCAGGGAAAAAATAGACACGTAAATAACACGAAAGGTCTAAATATTGGCGAAGAAATGGGGTGAAAGGTCTTATAATAGACTAACTAATGGGGCAAACATCTTAACATCTGAAAACTAATGGGGCTAAACATGAGGTAGAAAGTAGTCCAGAAAACCGGCCCATCCCCCCTTAACATTATACTAAAATATAACCATGATAACTAGCAACTTTATTGTCTATTAATTTTTTTTTTTTTTTTACCCATGCAATATGCCAAGAAAATAGGACAAGTGTAGGGATAACTTATATTATTTATGTTCTTTCATAATATTATAATAATAAGACAGATGAGAAAGGTGATATGAAGGATTAATGGTTGGAATGGCTATATGGTAGTAAGTCTCACACACGTTCATTTTGATATGTTTTCTTTGTGAACATTTATATGAGGATATATTTGTTATCATTACTATTGCCCTGTCATTCATTTATGAAACCCTAATAGTGCATGCATTGTGGATGATGTCTGAACAAATTATAGGGATATAAAAACATGAATTTAAATTATGAGCATACAAAACACAGAGCCAACAACAATGACAGACTGTTGAGAGAGAGAGAGAGAGAGAGAGAGAGAGAGAGAGAGACAGAGAGAGAGAGAGAGAGAAAGCGAGAGGGAGAGACCTGGCCTAGATGGGGTATTGAATAATGTTGGAGGAAAAAAAAAGAGCGATCTGTAATAGTTACGTACAGTAATTGACCACTTGCGAGTTTCAGGCTATAAGGAAGTTGGAGCTGTAGACATCGATATTTAGCAGAATTACCATCAAAAATACGGTTGTAGTAAATTTATAAATACACAAAACCCAATTCAACATACTATTTAGCCATCAGAAACCTACATTATTATTGCATTTTTGTTTACTATCGATGTCTACAGCTCCAACTTCCCTATAGCCTGAAACTCGCAAGTGGTCAATTGAAAGTGGGTGGAAAGATGTTCAGGGTAAGAACTATCGCTACTATAATAATCAGTGTTCCTCAGAGCTATCCCAGTGCATACCACCTCCTTTACGTAGGGCACGTGGTACCCGTCTTGCAACTCAATCCCACCCCTACTCTGTGCAACTCTCCAACCCAAGAGTGAAACGTTACTCTCAAACTTTCTTCTACTCAACATCTGAGCTCTGGAACTCTCTCCCAGAATCAGTCTTTCCCTCTTCCTATGACTTAAATTGCTTCAAACTCCGTGTGTCCAGGCATTTTGGCTCGAACGTCCCTTGATTTTGACCCTGTCACTCTTTCAACTATGGGGGAGGCACTCGCTATAGGCAGTTATGCCTTTTGCCTCCCTCAATCACATAGAAAAAAAAAAAAAAAATAGCGACCTTTAAGGATTACTTAAGGGAGCCCACCTCGCTTTTTTTCTCTTTATCTCCCTCTCTCTTTGGCTTGTATCCATTCGGCCCCATTCAGCCTACTGTTTTAAGACGTTTACCCCCATCCAGGTGTCAATATTTTCCTGGTGAGCGGTAGCGAGCCAGCATATATATATTTTTGGTTTGAGAGCAAGCTAAATTTGTAAATTTTTCGATAGAAAAATGTCTGCGGCGTAGCCGGATTTCTCCATACAATGCTGGCTCGCTATCGCTCGCCAGGAAGATATCGACACCTGGATGGGGATAAACATCTTAAAACAGTAGGCTGAATGGGGCCGAATGGATACAAGCCAGAGAAAGAGAGAAAGAGAAAAAAAGCAGATGAACTCCCTTTAAGGTGTATGTGTTTATGAGGAGAGAATATAACCCTCAATAAGAACAAACCTTCAAATGGTACCATCACCTTCCAACCCAACAATCTCGTGCTTTTTAATATGTTTGCACATAATCAAGCCAAATCTGTTCTTCGACTAGCCAAAAGGTATTTCATCAATAATAAGTGTTCTGAACTTTCTAACTGTAGCTCTTCCCAAGCTTTCTGGCATCTAGCCAAAAATCTCTCCAACAATTTTACTTCCTCGTTTTTCCATCCTCTTTTCCACTCTGACAGCACCACCGTCACATCTTCCTTTGACAAATCTCAACTCACCGCTCAAGCATTCACCAAAAACTCCACCTTTGGATGATTCCGGTGCTATTCCTCCCTCTCCACCCCCCTCTCACTTACTTATGGCTACGAACATAATCTCTTTAAGGATCTACTTTCTACCCTTTCTGGGCTCAATACAAAGAAGGCGTACATACCAGATAGTGTTCCTCCTGTTGAATTCAAAAACTGTTCTTCCGTGCTGAATCCCTACCAAGGCAAACTCTTTCATCTCTGCCTTTCCTCTAACGTCTTTCCTTCTTGCTGGAAGTTGCTCTCATTCAACCTGTCCCAAAGAAGGGTGACCTCTCTCAACCCACCAATTATTGTCCAATTGCTCTCATTTCTTGCATCTTCAAAGTTTTTAAAACTATCCTTAATTTAAAATGTCTTAAGCATTTATCTTCCCATAACCTACTTTAGGATCGCCAGTAGGGTTTCCTTAAGGGCCGCTCTACTGGTGATCTCCTTGCTTATCTTACTAACTCTTGGTCATCCTCCTTTTGGGACTTCGGTGAGACTTTTTCTATTGCGCTAGACATTTTGAAAGCCTTCGATAGAGTCTGGCACAAATCTCTAATTTCTAAATTACTCTCCTTCGGTTTCTATCCCTGTATCTGTGCCTTTGTCTCTAATTTCCTTTCTGACCATTCCATAGGTGCAGTTGTGGATGGCCATCGCTCACTTCCTCATTCTATCAACTACTGTGTTCCTCAGGGTTCTGTCCTATTTCCAGTTATCTTTCTAATATTCATTAACCCGGCAAGCGCGATAGGCCTCACGGAAGGCTTCCTATAGGGAACGCGATAGGCCTCACGGAAGCAAGACCATAAAAAAAAGGGCCTATCAAAACAAAGGAATTTGTCTCTAGGTGAGATAATTCCCCTCCAGTACTCATCCATGTAAATCTCACCCACCCCCCTCCCCTCCTTCCCCACCTTATTCCCCCCTCCCTCCCCTCCTCAATTATCACCTATTTTTCCTCTTATTATCATCATTTATCGGTTATTTTTCTCTCCCGCGATAATGTAGCACAAGTGGGTTGCAGAAAAGATCGTTATGCAACACCCAGACACCGGCCCACACCGCCCCGCTCATCTCAGTTACCTCACAGACAGCGAGAGAGGAGGGTTGCCTGTGGCTCTCTCTCGCCTGAGATTATGACCGGGTGGCCAATATCTTCGTTTTTCACCACCCAAATGCTTTTCCCACTTATTTTAGCACTCTTGAAGGTTCATATATACATCATATATGTAAAATAAAAGCATACCGAAAACAAATAATGCTCTATATTGTAAATATAACTAATTCTGTCAGAATCCAAGGCTAGAAATGCACAAATAACTACCCTAGCCCCTAGGTCTATTTAGCGCTTGTCAGGTTAATGATCTCCTCAACTGTACCTCTAATCTCATCCACTCATATGCTGACGACTCTACCTTACACTATTCAACTATTTTTTCACAACAACCCAGCATGCAATCACTCCAAAAGTAACGTGATGAAGCCATAGCATCTTCTGATCTATCAATGATTTATGATTGGGGCAGAGAAAACGTTGTTGCTTTCAATGCCTCAAAGACCCAATATATCCCTCTATCTATCCATCGCAATCCTCCACAAGACTATCAATTACTCTTCAACAATACACAAATCAACCCTTCATCTTCTCTCAATATACTTGTGTATGTTTTCATTCAAACTATCTTGAAAGGATCATATTACTACTCTTGCTAAAAACAGCTTCCCAGAAATTAAGTGTACTAACCGTCTCCGTGGGTTCTTCAACCCCGCACAGCTTCTTGCTCTGTATAAAAGCACAGTACGCCCATGTATCGAGTATTGTTCGCAAGTGTAGGGAGGTTCCACCCATACTGCACTTCTCGAAAGAGTAGAGTCAAAAGAATTTTGTGTCATCAACTCACTTCCTCTTACAATCTCTTTCTACACACCACAATGTTGCATCTCTTTCACTCTATTATCGCTATTACAACAATCAGTGTTCTTTGGAGCTCTCGCAGTGTATACCCCCTCCCTTGCGGCGAGTGAGAGGCACCCGCCTTTCAACACAGTCCCACTCTTATTCTGTGAAGCTCTCCAACCCAAGATTTGGTAAATTTTCTCAATCTTTCTTCTACTCAACAAGCAAACTCTGGAACTTTCTCCCTCAATCAATCTTCCCGTCATCCTACGACTTAAACTGCTTAAAACTTTGCGTGTCCGGGCGTTATGACCCCAACGTCTCTTGAATTTAGCCCTGTCACTCTTTCGTTACTTTTGTCTCCTTCATACACATAGAAAAAAAAAATCGGCGTAGTCTTCGAAGGGCCTGGCAGGTTTCTGGGGCGATTCGATTTAGTTTGAGATAGCCTCGAATATGTAACAACACCATTAATGTCATCGACTGTTCATGGTATGGTACACTGTTATAATTATGATAACCTTTAAATATTAAATAAGGAAAAACACAGACTCAGGCGTGTGCTTAAAGGGAATGTTTCAATGTATTTCATCAACGCTTCAAAATTGCTGAATAAAATTAACATATCCTTTCCCAGCAGCTTGTGCCTTCAATCTCTCTCCTTAGTGCACTGTTCTCTCTTGTTGATCCTACTATAACACTTCTTCTTGTTAATGGTTATCTTTGTCGTCCACTATTTACTTATCCCTCCACCTTACCCAATCCTGCTACTCCACCCCGTCCATTCCACCTCCTCCACTACTGCCCCTCCACCCTATCTATTCCACCCCCTCCACCCTATCCACTCCACCCCCTCTTCCCTACCTTCTATGTCACAGCTCCCCTTCCTCCCCTGATCCATCTTCCCACAACCCCCACCTTCTCCTACCCCCTCACAACCCTCACCTTCCCCTACCCCCTCACAACCTTCCTCCACTGGTCCAGCTCACATCCCCCCTTCCTTCCATGAACCCTCCTAGCCTGGACCAGTAGCGCCCCCCCCCCCCCCCCCTCCCCTGGTCCAGCTCACTCCCCCCTTCCTTTCCTGAACCCTCCTAGCATAGACCATTACCCCCCACCCTCCACTGGACAACCTCACTCCCCCCTTCCTAGCCTGGCCCAGTAACCCCCCCGCCCCCCCCCTCTACCTGGCTCCGCCCCCTGGATGTCCTTACCGGGTGGGTGGGAGGCGGGGTAATATAAAAGCGTCCAACCCCACAAACCCACACACTTCTCTTTGAAACTTGAAGGCGTCCAGAACAAAACCACCGAGCTAAAATGTAAGTATATATACAGTAGGCCCTTGTAAGCCCAGGTCAGGGAGAAATAGTAAAAGTAGCATGATTGTCGAAAGCCAATGACTCCATGGTCGAAAATACGTACCCATATTTACTTACCTAATATTTAGTTTTGTTTTATATTCGCGACATCTATACATGCAATATATATACTGTATATATATATGTATACTGTATATATATAACTAATATTGTCCAGAAGTTCCTATCCACAACTGTACAACCATGATCATTAATAGCGAGAATCTATTGTTTATACTGTACTGTCGCGCTAATAAGTCATGTCCCAGCTGTCATCACGTTTGGCTTGCTCTGTGCTGTATTAATGTCTGTCAGATGTTGAATAGGGTGGGTAAGTGTAGGAACATGAGTGTATATTTCACTCGATATGAAGAAATGAAGCTTAAACATTGCTGATACCAATGATTGATCAAAACATACTTGGTGCCAAGCCATCACTTATTAGCGCGACTGTACATCGAACATGACCTAGACAATACCATGTTGTAATATATCCCACATGCTTCAGAAATGCACATTAACGGGAGATTTCCACTTGAGGGATTTTTGTCTTAACCCCTTTCTCCCTCATGTTTAACTCCACTGCTATTGAGATTTTAAGACGTTCGCCCCATTAATTTGTCGATTTTAAGAACTTTCGCCCCATTTCTGTCAATTTTTAGACATTTCGTGCCATCTAGGTGTCGAATTTTTCCTGGCGAGCGATAGCGAGCCTGTAATGTAAGAGGAAACGGCCTTCGGCTGAGACATTTTTCTACCGAAAAATGTACAAATTTATCTTGAAGAGGGTCAAGGGAGTGTAATTTTTAAGCTTGATGGAGGTCTAGGGTACAAGCTAAATACCTCCCCTTAAGGGGTTACTGGCTGTTTTTTTGGTGTATATATTCAGTTATTCATATCATTTTGGTGTATTTATTCAGTTATTCATATCATTTTGGTGTATTTATTCAGTTATTCATATAATTTTGGTGTATTTATTCAGTTATTCATATCATTTTGGTGTATTTATTCAGTTATTCATATCATTTTGGTGTATTTATTCAGTTATTCATATCATTTTGGTGTATATATTCAGTTATTCATATCATTTTGGTGTATTTATTCAGTTATTCATATAATTTTGGTGTATTTATTCAGTTATTCATATCATTTTGGTGTATTTATTCAGTTATTCATATCATTTTGGTGTATTTATTCAGTTATTCATATCATTTTGGTGTATATATTCAGTTATTCATATCATTTTGGTGTATATATTCAGTTATTCATATCATTTTGGTGTATATATTCAGTTATTCATATCATTTCGGTGTATTTATTCAGTTATTCATATCATTTTGGTGTATTTATTCAGTTATTCATATCATTTTGGTGTATTTATTCAGTTATTCATATCATTTTGGTGTATTTATTCAGTTATTCATATCATTTTGGTGTATATATTCAGTTATTCATATAATTTTGGTGTATTTATTCAGTTATTCATATCATTTTGGTGTATTTATTCAGTTATTCATATAATTTTTAGTTTCCTCGCTTGACCTCCATCAAGCTTAAAAAAACACACTCCCTAGACCTCCCCTTCAAGATAATTTTGTTAAATTTTTCGGTAGAAAAATGTCCCGGCCGAAAGCCGATTCATCTTAAAACTACAGGTTGCTATCGCTCGCCAGGTAAAAATCGACACCTAAATGGCACGAAAGGTCTAAATTGACAACGAATTGGAGCGAAAGGTGTTAAATTCGTCAAACTAATGGGCCGAACATCTTAAAATACCAAAACTAATGGGGCAAAACACGAGGGAGAAAGCGGTCCAGAAAACCGGCCCATCTCCCCTTAATGGTTCAAGGATTCATAATATGAGAGTATCTTGATTAATTCTCACGACTGAACAGATCATTTTGAAAGCACTCTTATATAACTTGGTTGAACCATTTACATAAACTATTTTAGTCACATAGATCAAGTTACTGGAATTCACTATAGTCCCTTCATTCTAGCTTGGGGCAGAAATCGTAACCTTTGAACCTCTGTAACTCAAAAAGGGCTGGAGCAAATGAGCTGTCAATTTCCACACCTATTCCCCGGCCAAGTCTTCCTATTTGGCAGAAAAATTAGCTCGATTACTCTATTCCTTTTTGAGTTACAGAAGGTTAGAGGTTACGATTTCTGGCCAACCTAAAATGAACGGACTATAGTTACTGTGCATCCTGTTAAGGGGGGTGACCTGTTTTTGTTCTGTCCTTTTCTATCTTTCTCTGGCTTGTATCCATTTGGCCCCATTCAGCCTACTGTTTTAAGACGTTTATCCCCATCCAGGTGTCAATTTTTTACTGGTGAGCGGTAGCGAGCCAGCATATTTGTTATTTTTGTTTGACAGCAGGCTAAATTTGTACATTTTTCGATAGAAAAATTTCTCCGGCGAAGCCGGATTTCTTCATATAATGCTGACTCGCTATCGCTCGCCAGGAAGAAATCGACACCTAGATGGGGATAAACGTCTTAAAATAGTTAGCTGGATGGGGCCGAATGGATACAAGCCAGAGAAAGAGAGAAAAGGACAGAAATAACAAAAAGCAGGTCACCCCCCTTAACCCGTTCAGTACCAGGGACGTCCTTTTTATTATATTCTGGCAACTACTAGACGATTATATTCAGCTTAGGAAGGACCTCTAGCAAAAATATAGCTTCAAATGATCTCAACCAACCCTTTAATTAAGGGGAGATGCTTAGCCCCATTAATTTTCAGAATGTTAAGATGTTTGCTCCATTAGTTTGTCGACTTTAAGCCCTTTCGCCCCATTTATTTGTCAATATTAAGATCTTTCGTGCTATTTAGGTGTCGATTTATTTCCTGGGGAACGATAGTGAGTCTCAAATTTTGGAAGTACCGGCCTTTGGCCGGGAAATTTTTCTACCGAAAAATGTACACATTCATCTACAAAGGGGATCTAATGGACACTGCTTACGGTTGATGGAGGTCTTGGGAGGAAACTAGAAAAATAATGAATATCGAAAAAAACTACCAAAAACTTAACCATCAAGTGATCAAAAGAAAACGTTAACTAGGAATCCCACCAATTGGGTTCTGCAATATAAAAAAAAATATCTAAAAAGTTCACACTATAGTCCGTTCATTCTAGATTGGGCATACATCGTAACCTCTCACCCCTGTAACTCAAAAAGGGCTAGAGCAAATGAGCCTAGCCAATTCTTCCTATTTGGTAGAAACATGTGCTCGATTACGCTAGTCCTTTTTGAGTTATGAGAGGTTAGAGATTACAATTTCTGCCCAAACTAGCATGAACGGACTATAGTTTAGCATATTGCACTTCCAAACACTATTCAGATATTCCTGTACACGTAGTAATGAAAGGTGGTACAAATCTCAATGAATATATACCCCATTTAAGGGAGCTCAGACGGTATTGTGTAGCATAATTTACTGGTTCGGCTCAATGGTTTAAGGAAGGGGTTTAGTTTGCTCTCTAAACCTCTATCAAACTTAAAAAAACACCCACAAGACCCTCCTTCGATATAAATTTTTAAATTTTACGGTAAAAAAATGCCCCGGCCGAAGGCCGATTCCTCTTCAAATACAGGCTCGCTATCGCTCGCCAGGAAAAAAAATGACGCGCCTAAATGGCACGAAAAGTCCTAATATCGGCAAAGGAATGGGGCAAAAGGTCTGAAAATCGCCAAACTAATGGGGCGAATGTCTTGAAATCTCATAACTAATAGGGCTAAACATGAGGGAGGAGGAGGACTCGAAAAACCAACTGCCTCCCCTTAATTGAAGGCAGGCCGATAAATCTTCACCATTAACCTCCATAACTCATAAACGACTATCTTTCTCTCTTTCCCTGGCTTGTATCCATTCGGCCCCATTCAGCCAACTGTTTTAAGACGTTTATCCCCATCCAGGTGTCGATTTCTTCCTGGCGAGCGATAGTGAGCCAGCATTATATGGAGAAATCCGGCTTCGCCGGAGACATTTTTCCATCGAAAAATTTACAAATTTAGCTTGCTGTCAAAACAAAAATATGTATATGCTGGCTCTCTACCGCTCGCCAGGAAAATATTGACACCTGGATGGGGGTAAACGTCTTAAAATAGTAGGCTGAATGGGGCCAAATGGACACAAGCCAAAGAGAGAGGGAGAGAAAGAGACAACAAAGCCGGTGTAGCCCCATTAAGAACAATACTGACCCAGTCATGATATTGCGAAGTGAAAGGCAAAGTGGAAGCTCATGACACAAGCTGAGAGAGAGAGAGAGAGAGAGAGAGAGAGAGAGAGAGAGATTATATAAATACACAGACATGCAATACCTTATAAGTAGGCAGTCCGGCCTTAAATATTGCTCTCTCTCTCTCTCTCTCTCTCTCTCTCTCTCTCTCTCTCTCTCTCTCTCTCTCTGTATATATATATATATATATATATATATATATATATATATTTGTAACTCTCATGCTTTGTGGGTTAGAATTAAATGAAATCAATTTCAACCCGAGTTGCGTCGGGACACTCAAAAATCCGTGTATGGTATTCTGGAAATATGGATCCTACAACTAGGTTTGAATTGAAATATATTCGCCTAGTGGGTTTCCCTTCTCCCTAACATAATTAGGATAGAAGGCTGAGTGTCTTTTAGACTGCCGTGGTGTAATTGATTAAAGCGTCGGCTATCGTTCTGATGGTCGATGGTTCGATCCCCACTGAGAGACTAGAAACATATATATATATATATATATATATATCATGCAGTATACACATAGTTATTTAATATTTTTTTTTTTTTTTTTAGGGCGCCTCACCTTGTAGTAGCGACGTGTGTGACTCTGTTGGCGGCAGCATTAATGGCGCAGGAAGTGTGTTTGTCGACGGACGATATGGTGAGGAAGTACGGGGGCCATGACAGTGTCCGGCAGATCCTAGAGAAACAGCTGGTGATAGGCCGGACCACCCCGTTGGCTCTCAGATTCTGCCTCCTTCGTGACAACCCTCCCAAGATCTGTGGCGGATTTATCCACCCCCTGCAGTGTAAGTTATTAGGGTTAAGGGGGGGTCGCCTGCTTTTTTTCGCTCTCTGGGTTGTATCCTTTCGGCCCATTCAGCCTACTGTTTTAAGATGTTTATCCCCATCCAGGTGTCGTCGATTTATACCTGGCAGAGCGATAGCAAGCCACCATAATTTGGATAATAAGTTAGATAGCTGACTAAATTTGTAAATATTTCGATAAAAAGATGTCTTCGGCGAAGCCGGATTTCTCCATAAAATGCTGGCATGCTATGGCTCGCCAGGAAAAAATCGACACTTGGATGAAGATAAACGTCTTAAAGCAGTTGGCTGAATGGGGCCGAATGGATACAAGCCAGAGAAAGAGAGAAAATGAGAGAAAGATAAAATAAAGCCGGTGACCCCCCTCAAAAAAAAAAAAATGAAGAAAAAAAAACCAGTTCAAAATATATAAATAATGTGGTATTGTTTGATGTGTTAGCTATAATGTGGTATTGTTTGATGTGTTAGCTATAATATATAAATAATGTGGTATTGTTTGATGTGTTAGCTATAATGTGGTATTGTTTGATGTGTTAGCTATAATGTGGTATTGTTTGATGTGTTAGCTATAATGTGGTATTGTTTGATGTGTTAGCTATAATGTGGTATTGTTTGATGTGTTAGCTATAATATATTCCATTTAACACAATCAGTTCCAGTGTGGCGGAAGTTGTAAACGGACCATTGTTTAACCCATTGGCTGCGGGAAATGTTCGTAAGTGTTAAGGGAGCCCACCTCGCTTTTTTCTCTTTCTCTCCCTCTCTCTTTGGCTTGTATCCATTCGGCCCCATTCAGCCTACTGTTTTAAGACGTTTACCCCCATCCAGGTGTCAATATTTTTCCTGGTGAGCGGTAGCGAGCCAGCATATATATATTTTTGTTTTGACAGCAAGCTAAATTTATACATTTTTTGATAGAAAAATGTCTCCGGCGAAGCCAGATTTCTTCATGCAATGCTGACTCGCTATCGCTCACCAGGAAGAAATCGACACCTGGATGGGGATAAACGTCTTAAAACAGTTGGCTGAATGGGGCCGAATGGATACAAGCCAGGGAAAGAGAGAAAAGGAGAGAAAGATAAAAAAAAAACAGGTGACCCCGCTTAACCAAAATAAATAAAAAAAAATCGTGAAAAATATTTAAATAATTTGGTATTGTTTAATGTATTACTTTTATATTCCAGGCGGCATCCGGGATCTACAAAAAACTCAGTTCCAGTGTGGTAGCGATTGTCACCCGACCGTTAAACTAGTTAGGGACGCTGTTGTGAACTTTATGAGGACCGAGAAAGAGCAGTGTCGATTACTTATGCAGGATCTCAATATCACTATTGATGTAACCAAAACCGAATGTCAACTATAAATTTAAAGCTGGCATCACACTTTTCGCACTTATCGTCAACATTGGTCTATCAACTTACTAAAAAAGACCTTAAAGGGAGATTTTTAGTTTGCTCCCTAGACCTCTATCAAGCTTAACAAAAAACAAAAAATCATCCCCCATTTCCCCCTTTGAGATATATATTGTACTTCAGTAGAAAATGTCCATGCCAAAAACTGTTTACACCCATTTTGTGGAAGATATTTCAACAGTCATTGGATAGTGGTCATATAAGTAACACCCCGTTCTTAACATCAATCATCAATTACAAACCCCAATGTACTTGAATAAACTAATGAAAGCATATGCTCCTCCCGGGATTCGAACTCGGGACACCACACCCAGAACATAAGCACCTAAACCATTACACCACCAACACATTTAATGAATAACTTAGTCGGAGACACAGGGACCTAAGAGCCAACACTGTGGAAGACATCTGAATTAATACCAGTCCCTAAGAAATTCCCACCGGCTTGAAGTAATGACGATTGATCGATAGCCATAACTTCCCAAATGATAGAAACTTTAGCCCAATTATTTTCATTCATTTTTAGTTATAAGAAGTTAAGGGATCAAGAATATTGTCAAGTTGCTGGCGCTACCTCTAGTGAAGAATAAAACATACATCATGAAGTCGAAATAATAAACTAAAAATATACAAATCCGGTGTTTTATTGTTCATGTTATTGTCTTTAGGTTTATTTGATTATGTTATGCCGGGCAATAATATTTGCCCATGTTCTTCAGTTCTCTCTTTCCACTCTAGGAAAGCTTTTAAGAACTATAACATTCAGCAGGAACACAGCTTACTCCAGAAGTCCAGATATACAATTATAAATCTCCTCAATTTCTACTAATGATACAGAATACACGGTTGGGTTTCACAAGTTTTTATTTCACTTTGGATCAGGGCACTTGGCATAGGACATGAATGGGTACTTGATTGAGTGGTATTTATTGGGAAAAATACTCTCTAACCTGCTTCAAGAAGGAATAATAATATTCTTGAAGTATGGATGATGCATAATTAATTAACACTGATAATAGATAAATTACAATTAAGTAGCAGGTGATAAGTATATAAATATCGCATAAATGCTAACAGAGCGGTCAGTCTCATGACAACTGATATCCTAAAGGTCAAAGTTAACGCGTGGTAAAAGGTGACGCGGTGTAGGGTCAAAATACTGAGGTCACGACGTCTCAAATAGACCGAATATATGATATAGAAATATCAGTTGAAAGACAAATAACTAATACGTTATGAATAAAGAGAGAGGTTTTAATTCTCTACTAACGTATACTGTTAGATTTAATAATCGCAGTTCAGGGAACTGAGCAAACTAAGATTCGTCTTATAGAAAAGATCAAAGCCCTCGACATAGAAACATTAACGCAATATGGGCAAAATGGAATTACAATGAATTCAAGTTAAATGTTTAAACTGGGTGTGAAGCCAGGAAACATAAATAAAAGGGGGTTTATTTAGAGACACGACAATTAATATACTCTGTGAACATTTATAACCGATATGCATACCCTGATAATCCTAATTAACTTAAAATCAGATCTGTCAGGGGTGTTCACAGTATTTACGTGTAGTGTGCGGGTAATCTGGCCGAACGGATATATATAAACTTAATGGTAATACATGAATATATATTATTAAGTATATATATATATACTGTAGATCTATCCCAGGATAGCGTTTGTACTGTACTCACGACACGAGTAATAAAGGGACTAAGGAGAGAATAAAATATCTCTGGTGTTTACGTTAATGGAACACATAACATATCCTACACAACCTTGCAATAATCACAAAACACGATAAGTAAAATAGAGAAAGCACTTATTTTCGGGTAGGAGTATAGCAGAGGTTAGCCTTGTAGAGATCTGACACATATGGGGCGACCAAGTGCGAGGGTACGTTTTGGCCTGGTTGCCAAAGGGGGGAAGGTCCAGGGGTACCTCCACACAGGTAGCACTAATGCGGGTCACTTCCGGGACGGCCTCCACACACACACTCTCGTCTGGTTACAGTCTCTGCTTGCAGGGCACGATTTAGAGAATTTTGGCTAGCCTCATTCGGATGGTGCTATCCGGTCGAGTTGATCACGTATACTCTCCCACAGAAACTCCATGGGACACAATGCCTCGACTTGCCTAACTCAAACCTGATTTCGACCAGGTAGTATTTGATTTTACAGAGAGTGACAAGTCGGCGGTTTGCGGAACATAAGAGGCATGGGAAATATCGTTTTTTATTTATTACTTGGTTGTTTAAAGCCTTAAAAATATAATGCATACATGAATAGATGGGGAATAGTGTGCTTTATTTATTAATAATAAAAGGTAGTAGCTTAACGTCTAATGGTACATGTGATAACTAATTTACTTGGTTGGAAGCCTCTTTCCATTTAGAGGCTTGTATGGAATGGCCTGCTTATCTTCTGGTCCCGTGGCATTCCAAGCACAGCCTCGTCTAGCTGTGGTAGTGGTGCATTGAAACGCCAGGGTGGTTGAAGAGGAATGAAGGAGGTTGGTGTCTAGTTACTACAAGGCCTCCTTCGTATAGTCCAGGTCTGGTCCAGATGCGGATGGCCATTGTTCACCTGGCGCCCAGGGGCATAAACCAACAAACTGTGGTGGATGTCCTCCCCCGCGTATATTATATGTATGGTAAGCCGCGCCCCTCTCCTGGTGTGGTGCTATGGGCGACTGTGGAGTGTGGTACCTTGTTGTTGCTGTCCCGGGGAGGCTGTTTCTGGTCTTTCTTCCGGCGGGTTATGGACGCAATTCGATAGTGGTGATTTGTGGTTTCTGCCGTTGATGGGAATGGTTTTGGGTTTTCCTTTGGCAATAGGTTATCCAGCCCTGTCATTTCAGATTATATTGTCTTATCGTCTATTTATTTGTTTATGATCTATTATATAGTTGTTGTTCTTGTCACACCACATCACTACCACACCACATTACTACCACACCACATCACTACCACACCACATTACTACCACACCACATCACTACCACACCACATCACTACCACACCACATCACTACCACACCACATCACTACCACACCACGTTACTACCACACCACATCACTACCACACCACATCACTACCACACCACATAACTACCACACCGCATAACTACCACACCACACCACACCACATCACTACCACACCACATTACTACTACACCACATTACTACACACCACGTTACTACCACACCACACCACATCACTACCACACCACATCACTACACACCACATCACTACACACCACATCACTACACACCACATCACTACACACCACATCACTACCACACCACATCACTACCACATCACATTACTACCACACCACATCACTACCACAGCACGTTACTACCACACCACACCACATCACTACCACACCACATAACTACCACACCGCATAACTACCACACCACACCACACCACATCACTACCACACCACATTACTACTACACCACATTGCTACACACCACGTTACTACCACACCACACCACATCACTACCACACCACATTACTACTACACCACATCACTACCACACCACACCACATCACTACCACATCACATTACTACCACACCACATCACTACCAGAGCACATTACTACCACACAACACCACATTACTACCACACCACATTACTACCACACAACACCACATTACTACCACACACCACATTACTACCACACAACACCACATTACTACCACACAACACCACATTACTACCACACTACATAACTACCATTCCACATAACTACCATTCCACATAACTACCACACCGCATCACTACCACATCACATCACTACCACACCACATTACTACCACACCACATTGCTACCACACCGCATCACTACCACACCACATCACTACCACACCACATCATTACCACATCACTACCACACTACCACACCACTACCACACCACATCACTACTACACCACATCACCACCACACCACATCACTACCACACCACATCACCACCACACCACACCACTACCACACCACATCACTACCACACCACATTACTACCACACCACATCACTACCACACCACACCACTACCACACCAAATCACTACCACACCACATCACCACCACATCACTACCACACCACACCACATCACTACCACACCACATCACTACCACACCACATAACTACCACACCACATCACTACCACACCACATCACTACCACACCACACCACTACCACACCACATCACTATCACATCACATCACTACCACACCGCATCACTATCACATCACCACATCAACCAACATCACTACTACATCAACAAATAACATCACTACCAGATCACCTCACTACCACACCCATACATCATCACATCACCACCAACATCACTCCACCTACAGACCGGTTCTGACCTTGACCCGGACTATAAGAGAGTGGGAACGTTCACTTTCATTTTCACTTACTAAGCAGTTGGTGTAGCGCCCGCAACGGTATACAGGTGAGCTCTCTATAACTGCAGGTGTGTGTGTGTGAGAGAGAGAGAGAGAGAGAGAGAGAGAGAGAGAGAGAGAGAGAGAGAGTATGTGGATGCATCTGTGTGTGTTTGTTGGTGTGTGTGTGTGTGTGTGTACAAAGGAGTACAAAGTAAATCCAGCAACAACAGGTCTAGTGACCCCTCTAGGCTGCTTGTCCTCCAAAGCACTGAGGATCAAGTGTCCAAACAGTGGTTTAGAGTGGGTAAGGGAAAATGTGTCTGTGTGTGTGTGTGTGCGTATTAAGAGAGAGTGGTAGGGCTCACTTTCCTTTTCACTTACTGGACAGCCTGTATATAGCGGCCACTTCGGTAAATGCAGGGGAGAGCAATCTGCTTTTGTCCTCAATCGTGTTTCGTCCCATTAGTCTGGCGAGTTTAAGACATTTTGTTCCATTAGTTTGGCGACTATAAGGCTCTTTTACGTCATTCAGGAGTCAAGTTTTATTCTGGCTAGCGATAGCGAGCCTGCAAATTGGGAAAAAACTACACTAAGATCTTAATATCACCAAACAAATGGGGTGAACGTCTTAAAATCTCAAAATCTAATGGGGCTAAAGATGAGGTCAAGGGGGCTCAGATAAAACCTGCCCTAAACCGGTTGCATAATTCAATACCGGTACACGGAATTAGTCACCTGTTAAGATTGATTCACACCACGGAAGTTTTCGGCATTTTTTTCTGGATAGCCCCTTTGTTTCCACAAGTTCAGAACCTGCATGCATGTAGGTATCTATCTATCTATCTATCCATCTATCTATCTATCTATCTATCTGTCTATTGCCGGACTCCCCTTAATGAGGGTGGCCATACACAGAAGGCCCCCAAGTGGTATCTAAGTTGCCTATTATTATTATTATTATTGATATGAAATTCGTGTATATTTTTCTTTCCATGAGTATCAGCAAGTACAGTATACAGTAGTGTCTGCTATGATAGACCCTTTTATGTGAATTATTTTAAAAACTGCATTTTAGATTATGCAAGACAGTTGCCGTAAAAAAATGTCTGAACAAGTGCTCGTGTGATGTTGGTTTTACTCTGTGACTGCACATGTTTTCCTTGATGATAAACCTGGGTATGTTGCAACTGTGCAATCAAACTTAGTATTATAGTGCCTTTGTAACATTACCGGTCAGGTGAAGGTATTGCCTTTACAACGGCACCTCTTATCTACATTCTACTTTTTCCTATTTTTCTGAAGAGTGTAGAGAGGGGTGTTGGAAAGAGAGGAAACTGTTGGAGTGGCTTTGTTATGTGTGTTATTAGTCTGTATAGTGTAGAGAGGGGAGAAGGGGTATTGGAGAGAGAGAAAGCTGTTGGAGTGGCTTTGTTATGTGTGTTATTAGTCTGTATAGTGTAGAGAGGGGAGAAGGGGTGTTGGAGAGAGAGAGGAAGCTGTTGGAGTGGCTTTGTTATGTGTGTTATTAGTCTGTATAGTGTAGAGAGGGGAGAAGGGGTGTTGGAGAGAGAGGAAGCTGCTGGAGTGGCTTTGTTATGTGTGTTATTAGTCTGTATAGTGTAGAGAGGGGAGAAGGGGTGTTGGAGAGAGAGGAAGCTGTTGGAGTGGCTTTGTTATGTGTGTTATTAGTCTGCATAGTGTAGAGAGGGGAGAAGGGGTGTTGGAGAGAGAGGAAGCTGTTGGAGTGGCTTTGTTATGTGTGTTATTAGTCTGTATACGTCGTCGAGGTGTCCCTCACAAGAAGATTTTTAAATTACATGGCTTATTGCTTGTTCACCGTGGATCCCGATAATGGTGTATTTATTACATAGTATATATATTGTATTCTAGCTATATTTAGACGATTTTGTGCAGTTTAAGAAGGATTTGTGGTGGTTAAAATGGTTAAGTGAGATAGTTCGAAGCCTGTTAATTGCTGGAGGCCCTTCTTAACTCCTTCAGACATATATGACGCTACCGCGTCATATGGCCGAGTGGGCCAAAAACTCATATGACGCTAGTGCGTCATATGGACTTATCTTCATGGCTCTCTAATAAGTTATATGACGCTAGTGCGTCATATGGAGCTCAGTAAGTCCGATAAGTTAGCTTACGATAAAACCGTTGGTGGCAACCTCAGCCACCTCCGATAATTCTAACGGCCGCAGTGTTGTTGTGAGTGTAGTGCGAGGCGGTGGCAAGGATACCATCGTCTATTAGTGCCCTGTATACAATTAAAAGGATGGAACTGGTACTTAACGAGTTAAGGGGAGTCACCTGCTTTTTTTCTCTTTCTCTCCTTTTCTCTTTTTCTCTGGCTTGTATCCATTCGGCCCCATTCAGCCAACTGTTTTAAGACGTTTATCCCCATCCAGGTGTCGTTTTCTTCCTGGCGAGCGACAGCGAGCCAGCATTGTCAGGAGACATCTGGCTTCGCCGGAGACATTTTTCTATTGAAAAATGTAAAAATTTAGCTTGCTGTAAATATATATATATACTGTATATATATGCTGGCTCGCTACCGCTCGCCAGGAAAATATTGACACCTGGATGGCACTTAACGTCTTAAAACAGTAGGCTAAATGGGGCCAAATGGATACAAGCCAAAGAAAGAGAGAAAAAGAAGAGAACAAAAGCAGGTCCCCCCCCCCTTAATGCAACTGTATTTATTGTGTTTATTGTATTGGTAGTTATGGCTGTCACTATGGCAACGGTTAGTGTGAGTATTGTGGTTGTGATAGTGGTAGCTGTTACTGGTGTGGTAGTTGTGGTGGTAGTCTATCTATCTATCTATCTATCTATTTACTCAGGCCCAATCCCCACTTTTTCCTATTTTTATTTTATTTTTATTTTATTTTATTTTATTAGGGGTTCGTCCCCTACGGGAACCCCTATTGTAATCATTAAACCTGGGTTTTCATCCAAATTCTTCTTACGCGCCGGTTTCGACGCAATAACTCCAGAACCGCTTTTTGGATCGGGATCAAACTTTCACAAGAGGTGCGTTTTTGTATTGGGCAACTTTTGATATGCTAAACATCCAGCATGGCGGCCAAACAGGTCCGTGGCAGCCGATTTCCCGAAAAAATTGACGCCTAAATACCGTCTCTCCCACTCACAGGAAACGACTGGGCTTTGGCATACGCACTCCCCTACTAATGCTCCGCAAATTTTATAGAGAAGGTTTTGCTTTTGCACGTGGGTTTTTTTCCGGCAATCTTGAAAAAAACTCTAATTCCACTTAAAATTCCACATCTTGAAAACTACGCCGATGATCAAAGCCATGCTTGTGTAGTTGGGTGAGGCTCGCGATTCCGAACGTTTTGATATAAAAAAAATATAAATGGGTGGAATAGTTTGGCCGCAGCATTGAAAACTGTCTATTCTTAAATTACTTTAAAACCGCATTCGCTACCCACACAAAGTTTACCGTCTACAGTCTATAGGCTTCCACGCATCCCCCAGTTTTGCTTAATAACATAATCTCTTTATTATTCAGATCTATAATTTTTTTGTATTTAACTCTCTCAAAACAGTTCGAGTCCCTACGAATTCCAGCAATTGTTTAGCCAACCTACCTATACATACCTACCCTACCAAATAATAATGATAAATTCAAATTTATTTTTGGTGAATGACAGAGTATTGGCTAAGGTTTTTAACAATTCCTCCCTTTGCCAAATGCTTAGTTTAATAACAATGATATGGTCCTTTAAAGTTTTGGCAATTGCCCGTGTGACTCGTATTTTAACCCTCCTAAAGTGTTACCACGAAATACCGCTAGATCCTTTCTCAAAAGTCTCTAGCATGTTGCTACATAGCCAAACAATGTTAGGATAATGCTGCAATTTCTAAAGAGTTTTGGTTTGTTTGTTTTGCATATTTTACAATGTAGTATGACTAGAATGTCTGAAATTTTCAAATGATCCCTAGTAAATGTCTCTAGATATAGAAGAAATGGCTGCTAGATTGAAGTAAATAGCTCTACATTTAGCGGTAATATGTAGCTTTACAACTGGCAACACTGCAACCACCACCTCCCTCCCACCCTCCCAGTATGTCTCCACAAAATACCGCTAGATCCTTTCTCAAAAGTCGCTAGCATGTTGCTACATAGTCAAACAATGTTAGAATAATGCTGCAATTTCTAAAGAGTTTTGGTTTGTTTGTTTTGCAAATTTTACAATGTAATATGACTAGAATGTCTGAAATTTTTAAATTATCCCTAGTAAATCTCTCTAGATATGAAAAAATGGCTTCTAAATTGAAGTAAATAGCTCTACATCTAGCGGTAATATGTAGCAGTACAACTGGCAACACTGCCTACAACCACCACCTTCCCCCACCCTCCCCAGAGACTCGCACCTACAGTACGTCTCTCCCTCCCCCCATCCCCATTCCATCACTTCGAATGTACGATATTATTTCCGTCTTTTTTACTGTGTATGGATTAAGTTATTGGTGACATATGTGCTCTTGACATATGTGCCCTGCTACTTCTGTATGCATACATAATAGCATGAAAGTCATCAATACGCGCATATGAAGCTATGTATCTCGTATATCGGGGTTCTCTTCCCTTCCATCGGTCCAGCCCTTATATCTCCCTCCCTCCTCCCTATCCCATATGTGTAAACATTATATTTTAGCTTTCCGAAGGTAAATACGTACTTCCGATAAATATCTAGCCTTATATTTAAATCATGAATCCTGTTTAATGTAATTATTTAATAGAAACATGTGTAAGGGTTACATTTATACACAGGATAAGATAAGCAAATACAAACCTCAGCATAATCATTGGCGATGAGTGTGTATGATATGTAAACAGGACAGTTCGTCACTAGATAGGCGTGCTTGTGTGATGGTCTTGTGTAGCTATGTGTGTGCTTGTTTGAGTGTTGCTATAGGCTACGCATTAGTTATCTCTCTCTCTCTCTCTCTCTCTCTCTCTCTCTCTCTTATTTATCGCTGTCTTCCATACGATTACGACATACTGTACTAGTGCATGAGAACAGGAAATAGGGAGCCTCGCTCTCTCTCTTACAAATGAGAACATAACTAAACAGGAGTCTGCAGAGAGGCGATTGGCTATAGGACTCGGTAGCCTATTCCACATATCTACAACTCTGTTACTAAACGAATAGAGGCAGATCCCTTACACACCCATCTCTCTCTGTAGCTCGTTTGTTTGCACACCGGTACAAATGAGGCAGATTCCTTACATATGATGAACATGGGAATCTGCAGAGACACAAGTGGCCCACAAAAGGCAGATCCCTTTCACATCTAACCCATTTCGTCCATATGACTATCTGATTTTAACTTGAAATTCTCTATTGTTCTTGATCCCACTATAGCACTAGGTAGCCTATTTCACATATCTACGACTCTGTTACGAGAGGCAGATCCCTTACACAGCCAATCTCTCTCTCTTATTTGCACACTGGTACAAAGGAGGCAGATCCTTACACATGCTACCAAGATGAAAATGGGAGTCTGCGGAGAGCCGATTGGCCCACACACGGCAGATCCCTTTCACACCCAATCCATCTCGTCTTATCAAATTTTATGTTGAAGCTCTATTGTTCTTGATCCCATTATAGCACTCGGTAGCCTATTCCACATATCTACAACTCTGTTACTAAACGGATAGAGGCAGATCCCTTTTACAGCCAATCTCTCCCTCTCTCGCTCTTGTTTGTTTGCACAATCTGCTCCTTCTGTAGTTTCTCCATGCCCGATAAGTTAAATGATCTTTTGATATCTGTGACACAGCATTTGTATCCAACACAATACCCTGCTTTGCAAAACCGTCGAACCCCGGACAACGTTGCTTGCAACTTTAATTTTTATTATTATTATTATTATTATTATTATTATTATTATTTTATTTTTTTTATTTTTTTTATTTTTTTTTGGGGGGGGGGGGCGTAGCTAACTCAAGACAGAGCAAGAACAGGGAAAACACAAAACACAACAGAAAACAACGAACACACAAAACAAAGCACAAATTCACGGTTGGTGTGAGTACTGTGGTAGTGATAGTGGTAGCTGTTACTGGTGTGGTAGTTGTGGTTGTGGTAGATGGTGTGGTAGTTGTTGTGGTAGTTGTGGTTGTGGTAGATGTCAGAGGATTTTTTTTGTAGAAGTGCCGTGGTAGCTGATGTGGTTTAAGGGGAGGTTTCCACTTGAGGGATTTTTTTCTTGACCCTTTTCTCCCTCATGTTTACCCCCATTGCTTTTGATATTATAAAATGTTTGTCCCATTAGTTTAGCGATTTTAAGAACTTTCACCCCATATTAAGACCTTTCGTGCCATTCAGGTGTCAATTTTATCCTGGCGAGCGATAGCGAGCCTGTAATTTAAGAGGAACCGGCCTTCGGCCGGGACATTTTTCTACCGAAAAATGTACAAATATATCTTGAAAGGGACTCAAGGGGGTGTAATTTTAAGTTTGATGGAGGTATAGGGAACAAACTAAATACCTCCCCTTAACCTCTCCTCATCATGATAATTGTGGATAATGTTTATCATTCTACGTTGGATTGGCTCCAGAGAGTCTCTTTGAAAGAAATATTTGAATTACCAACTTAAATATATCTTTCTTTCTTGTCTATCTATACTATCTATCTATATGCTCAGGCCCAATCCCCTTTCTTTCTTGTACTGTAGAAAAAAAAAATATATATATATATATATATATATACCGGTATATATACAGTATATATATATATATATATATATATATATATATATATATATATATATATATATATATATATATAATTCGATGGAAAGTGATAAGTACAGCTTGGAGTGAAGGTTGAAGAGCAAGAGGTTCACACACACACACACACACACACACACACACACACACACACACACACACACACACACACACACACACATCCTGTAAAATACAATTAGGTAAATACAATTAGGTAAATACACACAGACACAGACATACACACTTACACACACACACACACACACACAGACACACACACCACCACTTTCTCCTGCACAGAACAAAGGTTTGTGGGCCATCACAAGCACCACCATATAGGTCACACGCCGCCAACTACTGACAATACCTATACAAAGGGAAAAGTGGGGATTGGGCCTGAGTAAATAGAAGAAAAAAAAAAAAAAAAAATATATATATACCGGTATATATATATATATATATATATATATATATAACTCGAATTTTGTTTTTCTTACATTCCGTTGGGTTTACTAAGATGTGATTGCGACATTTCTATTCAAGTGCAGCATGGCAATTTACACTGTTGACTGTTGCCTTTGCTGTGTGTGTGTTTGTGTGTGTGGGGGGGGGGGGGGGGGGCCGGGGGGCAGGGGGGAGATGGTTGTTTTCAGATATACTAGCAGGGGTACCCGGCGTTGCCCGGGTACTACCACCACTACTACTACCATAATCACCATCATCAATCACTACTACCACAATCATCACAATACTACTACTACCATAATCACCGGCCTCGACCTCCCTGTGCCTCATTAAACGGCGACCTCGATTTCGGCCGCTAAATGACCTCCGATTTTGGATCTGACCTCATCCGTATCCCCATTTTGGGGAGCTGCGAACAGCTTCCGTTCCATACACCTTTTCGATCGGAGGCCTCCTTCTGCCCCAAACGGCCATGTTTTTTTTTTGTTTCAATTTCGGCCTCGAAACGACCTCCGATATTGGCCTCGCCCCCTCTATGACCTGACCCAGGTCAATTGACACCCACATGCAAAGTTTCAGCTCCCCAGGTCCAAAACTGCGGCCGCCTATGAAGAACACACACACAGACAAACAGACACACGAACTCATTTAATAATATAGATTAACCCTTTGAGTACCAGCGACGTGTGATACATTTTACTCTAGCAATATTTAAACGATATTATGCAGCTTAGGAAGGATCTGTGGTAGGAAAAAGGATTTGATTGAGATAGTTTGAAGCCTTATTATTGCTAGAGGTCCTTCCTAAGCTGAATAAAATCGTCTAACAGTTGCCAGAATATGATAAAAAGGACGTCCCTGGTACTGGGTGGGTTAATGGATAGAGTGATAAAGTGTTAACCCCTTCAGTACCATGACGTAAATTCCATCATATTCTGGTTACCATTAGACGATTTTCCTTACCTCATACTTAAGGGGAGGTTTTTAGTTTGTTTCCTAATCCTCCAGCAATCTTAAAATTTCACCCCCTTGACCTCCTTTCAAGATAAATTTGTACATTTTTCGGTAGAAAAACGTCCCGGCTGAATGCCGGTTACTCTTAAATTACAGGCTCGCTATCGCTCGCCAGGATAAAATCGACCCCTAAATGGCACGAAAGGTCTTAAAATTTACAGAATGGGGAGGACATTCTTAAAAATCACCAAACTAATGGGGCAAACGTCTTAAAATCTCAAAAGCAATGGGGCTAGACATGAGGGAGAAAGGGATCAAGAAAAAAGTCCCTCAAGTGGAAATCTCCCCTTAACCTCTAAGACTCAAAGGGGTAAACACGATCTCAATAAAAAGGCGTCATGGTACTGAAGAGGTTAAATATGTGTGTGGATAACCGAACACACAGACCGCACTATAGTCTATTCGCTGTAAGTAGGCGAGCAATCATGATCTCTATCCTCTGTAACTCAAAAAGGGCTAGAGCAAATTGGCTGTACATTTCCACATCTATTCCATAAAACCGGTATTCTGGGTATGTAAAACTGTGTCATCGATTTGCGTGAGAATTCAAAAACGGTTTTCAGGATTTTTTAACATAAATAAAAGATGCATATTTTAAATGTATTAATTATAATGAATTCCAAATTAGTGGAGTTTTATGAAGTGCGGTCATCTAATACACTAAAAATGTTTACCAGTTATACCAAATTAGTGGAGTTTTATGAAGTGCGGTCATCTAATACACTAAAAATGTCTACCAGTTATGATGAAGTCACTGCGCTCCAAATTGCATACACATTTTGTTTGATTTACCTTGCAAGGGACTGGAGTTCTCGAAAAGGGGTTCCAGTACTTACGCTATTCTTGACTTACAGTGTGCTGGCTTAATAATCCAGAAGGCTTGACGTGTTTATTTTTGCTAATAATCAACCTCTAAGAAGCGATAGCCTCTGAAGTCCTATTTTAACCCATTCAGTACCAGGGACGTCCTTTTTTATCCTAATCTGACAACTATTAGACGATTTTATTCAGCTTAGGAAGGACCTCTAGCAATAATAAGGCTTCACTATATCTCAACCAACCCTTTTTAACTACCACAGATTCTTCCTAAGCTGCATAATATCGCCAAAAATAAAACTATAATAAAGCCTAGTACACGTCGCTGGTACTCAAAGGGTTAACTAACTAACTAATTTACCTTGCACAGTTGGCCAAATAAAATTATGTCGCGGCACCAAATATATTTCGATCAATAATTGGTATCAGCATTATCTAAGCATAAATTCATCGTTTCCAGTGAGATATACAAACATGCTCCTGTCTTTACACACCCTATTCAACATCTGACAGACATTATTACAGCACACAGCTAGCAAAACGTAATGACAGAGGAGACACAACTTATTTGGCCGAATGTACGGTCGCGCTGATAAGTCATGTCCCAGCTGTCATTACGTTCTCTGTGCTGTATTTATGTCTGTCAGATGTTGAATAGGGTGGGTAAGTGTAGGACTATGTTTGTATATTTCACTCAATATGAAGAAATGAAGCTTAGATATTTGCTGATACCAATAAATGAAGCTTAGATATTGCTGATACCAATAAATGAAGCTTAGATATTGCTGATACCAATAAATGAAGCTTAGATATTGCTGATACCAATAAATGAAGCTTAGATATTGCTGATACCAATAAATGAAGCTTAGATATTTGCTGATACCAATAAATGAAGCTTAGATATTGCTGATACCAATAAATGCCCTTTGCCACTCACATGCTCTATAATTGGTGACACTCCTTAAGGGGGTTCACCTGCTTTTTCTTATCTCCTTTTCTCTCTTTCTCTGGCTTATATCCATTCGGTCGTATTCAGCCTACTGTTTTAAGACGTTAATCCCCATCCAAGTTTCGATTTCTTCCTGGTGAGCGATAGCGAGCCAGCATTATATGGAGAAATCCGGCTTAGCCGGAGACATTTTGCTATCGAATCTTTTTCCAAATTCAGCCTGCTGTCAAATTTTTGTTTTTAAAGATATGCTGGCTCGCTACCGCTCGCCGGGAAAAAATCGACTTCTGGATGGGGATATAGGTCTTAAAACAGTAGGCTGAATGGGGCTGAATAGATACAACCCTGAGAGATAGGGAGAGAGAGAGAGAGAGAGAGAGAACAAAAAAACGAGGTGGGCTCCCTTAAAATGAGGGGTAAGGCAAAATAAGGGGTAAGGTGGGTGGGGTGGGGGATAGAGCTCAGGTGGAGTACAAAGGAGTACAAAGGAGTACACAGGAAATCAAGCAACAACAGATCTAGTGACCCTTCTAGGCTGCTTGTCCTCCAAAACACTGAGGATCAAGTGTCCAAACAGTGGTTTAGAGTGGGTAAGGGAACATTGGAAAGGGAACTACTGCCCTGGAACTAATGTCCGTGGCAGGATTAGGAAGTATTGTCGATGCCTTTGATGATTTTGAACACTTGAATTAAGTCACCTCTTAATCTGCACTGGGTTAAAGGAAATAGATTTAATTCTCTAAGACGCTCTTTGTATGGTTTGTTCTTTAGGCTAGGTATCATTTTGGTAACTCTACGTTGAACTCGTTCTAGCTTGTTTATATCTTTTTGGTAATAAGGGCACCAGGATTGAACGCAGTATTCCAGAAGAGGGCGGACTAAGGAATTGTAAAGGGTTAGGATAACTTCTTTGGATTTATGCTCAAATGACCTGCCTATAAAGCCAATTATTTTGTTTGCCTTCTTAACAACTTCTGAACATTGTTGACTCGGTTTTAGGTTACTCGATATTGTTACTCCCAGATCGGTTTCTCTGTTTACATTCTTAAGCTGAGTGCCATTCATCGAATAGTTTGCTTTCTCATTTAGGTATCCGATATGTAATACTTTACATTTATCCGCATTGAAACTCATTTGCCAAATTTGGGCCCAACATGACAATTTATCTAGATTGTGTTGCATATCGTCAACTTGTTCTTTTGAGAGTACGCTATTTGCAATTTTTGTATCGTCAGCAAATTTTGAGATTGTACAGGTGAGACATGTCGTTGATGTAAATTAGAAAGAGAATTGGTCCTAGTACCGATCCCTGGGGTACCCCGCTACTTACATTGGTCCATTTAGATGCCTTACCGTTTATGACTACTCCTTGCTTTCTGTCGCTGAGCCAATTTTCTATCCATTTCAACACACCGTCTTGTATTCCATGCGCTTTTAGTTTTAGCAGTAAACGTTTGTGGGGAACTTTGTCAGAGGCCTTTTGAAAATCAATGTATATAATATCTACAGCTTTACTCTCATCGTAGAGGTTGAGGATATCGTGGAAGAAGTCTAAGAGGTTTGTTAAACAGGAACGTTTTTTTACGAAAGCCGTGTTGAGTATCTTTAAGTATGTTATTTTCCTCTAAGTGATTTACGAGTCTGTCTCGTATGACCGTTTCTAGCATTTTACATACAACTGAGGTTAAGCTAATTGGACGATAGTTACTGGGTAGGGATTTGCTGCCTTTTTTTAATATCGGTGTTACGTTGGCTAGCTTCCACTGATCAGGCATAGTTCCAGACTGCAAGGATTTATTGAATAGTAATGTCAGTGGTTTGGAGAGCTCATCCTTAGCTTCCTTTAGAACTCTAGGCGAGATTGTATCAGGTCCAGGCGTTTTATTTACCTTGAGTTTATCTAAACAATTCAATACTTCTCTCTCTGTAACGGTGATATTGCTTAGAACATCTGAATTATCAATCTGAATCGGCGATGGTGTAGGGATATCACGGAGGTCTTCTGTTGTAAAAACTGATGCAAAGAAGGTATTGAGGGCATTACTCATTTGTACTTCGTCTTTGGTGTATTCTCCATTTTCATCGACTAACGGTCCAACAGTTGAAGTAACTACTTTTTTCTTTCTGATATAACTATAGAATTCTTTCGGGTTTGTTTTACTTTGATTCGCAATATGTAACTCTAAGGTCTTTTTACTTTGCTTAATTAACTTTTTGGCTTTGCGTCGTAGCTCTACAAATTTCACCCGTTCTTCGTCATTTTGTGAGGATTTTAATCTATCATTAGCAAATTTTTTAGCAAGCAGGCAGTTTGAAATATCTTTATTCCACCATTTGGGCTTTTTATTATGGCCTGGATGCCGTATTTTCGATGGTATGCAGTCTTGCACTGCTTTTAGGTAAGTGGTTTCGAATAACTTCCAAGATGTATGTACCGGATATGTTGTTATTGTTAATTAAAAAGCTCCAGTCAGTTTCTTTAAACATAGCTCTAAGTTTATGGAAGTTTGCTTTCTTGAAATTAGGGACTTTTTCGATGCTACTATTTGGTTCGTTACTAGTAAACTTTAAAGTGAAAGTTATCGTACGATGGTCGCTGTTACTGAATTCATCACCAACATTCAAATTCTCTATTAATTCTTCTTTTGTTGCAAGTACAATGTTAAGAACGTTATTACCACGGGTCGGCGTTCGAACAAATTGATAAAGCGAACTCTCTTGCAAGTTCGTATACAAGTCATGTCCGGAGTGTGAAGTAAGAGTATCGCCCCACTTGGTCACAGGTAAATTAAAGTCGCCAAAAATTACGGTATCTTGTGAGTTACTTACATCTGCAATTTGTTCGTAAATTTCTCGGTCAGTTTGCACTGATTGAGCTGGAGGTCTGTATATTAACACAAGTATTATTTTTGTACCTTTATTATTCTTTATTAGCACAAAAGATGTGTCGATGTTCACAATTTGAGGTTTTGACAAGAGGGTAGGGTTAAGACTTTCTTTGATATAAAGTAAAACGCCACCTCCATTTCGATTTATTCGGCTTTTCTCAAACATTACATAACCGGGAAGTGAATACTCTGCTAAAAAGTCTCTATCTTCTGTATTGTATATGGTTCTGTTATGCCAATCACATCATAATTTTCTGTAAACACTAGCTCCTCTAAATCTGAAAATGTATTGCGTATGCTACGAGCGTTTGCATAGAAAACCTTTAAATTTGTTATTTTAGAACTCACGGAACGCTCTTTAATCATATTTTTGGTTCTTGTCGGATCTACATTTATGTTCATGGCTGTCCTCGGTCCTCGCTGTCTTCGGTCCTTATCGCTGGTGGTCCTCGCTTGCCTCTGTTTTTTGCTTGGCGTTGGATGATTTATGTCACTGCGCTTCTTCTCGGATGGCGTTTTTTGATCCATGGCTGCGGACTGCTTCGTGTAGGAGACGACCCATGCGTGCTGAACCCACAGGGTTTAGATGAGTGCCATCCTTGCGGAACAGAGTAGGCTGGTTGTAGAAGTTGTCCCAGAGGTTGATGAATTCAACTTTTTCCATCAGACACAAATATTTTAGTCGGCTATTTGTGCTGAAGGCCTTGTCGTAGAATTTGTCAGGTGCGTCGATCTTGGGGAGAATGCCTGAGATGATGATATTCCTTGACTTGTTTTTGTAGTGCTGGATCATCTTGCGATATTTCTCCATCAACTCTTCGGATCTGGTGCGCATGACGTCATTTGAACCAGCATGGATGACAAAAAGGGTATTTTCATTTGCATCTTTTGTGGTATCTTCGAAGGCTTCCACAATGTCGTCCAGTCCAGCTCCTGGGATGCAAAATCTTTTTCGTCGATTTGGGACTCTATCGCAGAACTCTTCGACCTGTCCTCGTAGGATGGAATCCCCAACGAGCCTGGTCTCTTCTGGTTCGTCTTCCATCTCTACCAATATCTCAAATCTGTTTGACATTGTGACTGGTAGACGAGACCTTTTCTGCGTTGGCCGTGCACCGTTCCTCACTGGTGTAAATCTAGAAACCTGCGGTGGCGGGTCTCTGCGTACAGGTCGGGGAGAGGAGTGGTTAGAACGTGGGCGAGGGGTTGGTACTGTTTGTGCTAGCAGGCTTCTTGCACGAGGAGTGGGGGAGAGACTAAGGTGAACAGGCCGGCTGTCCTGGTTTGATGTCGGCTCAGGTTCGTCAGAAGCATCTGCTGCAGGTGTTGGATTGTTGGCAGATGATGTTGGGGCGGTGGTGGATGCTGGAGTTGAAACAATTGGAGTTAGTGATACTCCAACATTGAGTGTTACAAACTCTTGGAGTGATTCCAGCTTCCTGGTGAGGGCGTTGATCTTGTTGTGGGCTTCATCCAATTTTGCTGTCAAATCCTCTCGTTGCTGGCAGAGTCGGCAGACTTGTGGATCGGCAGGAGCAAACATGGAAGCACCAAACCTACCGGCGCAGTTCGTACAGGCATGAGGCATGGTGATGATCACTTTCTTCAGATCACTTCACTCACTTAAACACACTTAACTCACTTTAAAAACACTAAACTCACTTTAAAAACACTTATCTCACTTTAAAAACACTTCACTCCCTTCAGGTCACTTCACTTACTTAAATAGGCCTAACCGAAAACAAAAATGTTGAAATATGCACAAATAGGTTATCAGCGGTGATAGCCTAACCGAAAATTAAAACAAAACAAAATTAAATTTGAATACGCAGTGATAGCCGAACCGAAAACAATTTTATTTTTATTTAAACAGAAATAGGCCACCAGGGGTTATAGCCTATCCTAATCGAAAACAAAAATTATGAAATACCGGTACGCAGAAATAGGCCACCAGCGGTGATAGCCTAACTGAAAATTTTAAAATTGAAGTACGCAGAAATAGGCCACCAGGGATGATAGCCTAGACTAACCTTCATGCTGGAAGTTTGCTCACATTCAACCTGTCCCAAAGAAGGGTGACCGCTCTCAACCCTCCAACTATCGTCCAATTGCTCTCATCTCTTGACTTTCTAAAGTTTTTGAAACTATTCTTGCTTCCAAATTTCTTAAGCATTTCTCTTCTCATAATCTGCTCTCAGATCGCCAGTATGGCTTCCTTAAGGGTCGCTCTACTGGTGATCTTCTTTCATATCTTACTAACTCTTGGTCATTCTCCTTTCGGGACTTCGGTGAGACTTTTTCTATTGCACTAGACATATCGAAAGCCTTCGATAGAGTCTGGCATAAATCTTTAATTTCTAAACTACCCTCCTTCGGTTTCTATCCCTCCATCTGTGCCTTTGTCTCTAATTTCCTTTCCGGCCGTTCCATAGCCGCGGTTGTGGACGGCCATTGTTCACTTCCTCACCCTATAAACTCCGGTGTTCCTCAGGGCTCTGTCCTATCTCCTATTCTCTTTCTAATTTTTATAAATGATCTCCTTAACTGTACCTTAATTCCCATCCATTCATACGCAGACGACTCAACCTTACACTACTCCATTAGTTTTTCAGAACGCCCCAGCCAGCAATTCCTCAACGACAAACGTAATGAAGCCATAGAACTCTTAAATTCTGATCTAAATACTATTTCCAATTGGGGCAGAGAAAACCTTGTTAACTTTAATGCATCCAAAACCCAATTTCTCCATCTATCTACCCGTCAGGATCTCCCAGCGGACTATCCCTTATTCTTCAACAATACCAAAATTAACCCTTCATCTTCTCTCAATATTCTTGGTGTCTCTTTTTCTTCTGCTCTCATTTGGAAGGACCATATTACCAGTCTTGCTAAGGCAGCCTCCCAGAAGCTCGGTGTGCTCAACCGCCTTAGGGGGTTCTTTTCCCCTGCACAGCTTCTTGCTCTGTACAGGGGCATAGTGCGCCCTTGTATTGAGTATTGTTCACATGTGTGGGGAGGTTCCTCTCACACTGCTCTCCTAGACAAAGTTGAAAGGAAGGCCTTTCGTATCATTAACTTCCGTCCACTCACCAACTCTCTGCAGTCTCTCTCTCTCCGCCGCAATGTTGCATCTCTCTCGCTATTCTATCGCTACTATAATAATCAGTGTTCCTCAGAGCTATCCCAGTGCATACCACCTCCTTTACGTAGGGCACGTGGTACCCGTCTTGCAACTCAATCCCACCGCTACTCTGTGCAACTCTACAACCCAAGAGTGAAACGTTACTCTCAAACTTTCTTCTACTCAACAGCTGAGCTCTGGAACTCTCTCCCAGAATCAGTCTTTCCCTCTTCCTATGACTTAAATTGCTTCAAACTCCGTGTGTCCAGGCATTTTGGCTCGAACGTCCCTTGATTTTGGCCCTGTCACTCTTTCAACTATGGGGGAGGCACTCGCTATAGGCAGTAATGCCTTTTGCCTCCCTCAATCACATAGAAAAAAAAAACAAAAAAAAAAACGAAAACAAAAATAACCGAAAACAAAAATTATGAAATACCGGTACGGTACGCAGAAATAGGCCACCAGCGGTGATAGCCTAACTGAGAATTTAAACATTGAAGTACGCAGAAATAGGCCACCAGGGAAGATAGCCTAGACTAACCGAAAACAAAAATAACCAAAAACAAAAAGTATGAAATACGCAGAAGTAGGCTACCAGGGGTGATAACCTACCTAAAAAAGCAAAACAAATATATATATATATATAATAGAATATGTGACTAAATATACAATTCACCAAATAGAGATTATATTAGAATAAAGTGTAACTGCACACAAGGGGTTAATATACTGTATCAACAGATGGCGCTGGTGTCACTGTAGGCTAGTCAAGCAGGATTATATTTAGATAAACAAAGTTATCAGTCAAAGGTTACTACAAGATCATGCAAGCAACAACTAAAATTACAGATATATATATAGCTACAGTAGGATACTGAATACGATAACTACTAGAGTTAATAAGAAAATACAAAGCTAGGTCGATTAGAGGTGCGCGTGCGTCGTCTGCTACAAACTCGGATAACAAATGTAAACAACAATGTTTATCAGGGCGGGTGCCCAATCCCGAAAAGGGTTGAAATAGGGGAGCTATCCCCCCCGCCAAAGGCGGCTTTCTAGGGCCTTTCCTAGCTGATGCTGAGAGGATTGGGTTCTAGTCATGTGGTCATGGGCTGGTCTATCAGAGTGAGAACTGAGCGATCTCTGCCATACCCATAGCTTACTCTGACTGTTCCTTTTACTTATATACTTTCTAGATCTCAAGTGACGGCGTCTCTTGCGTGGATTGACCTCCTAATCTACCAAGATTGGAAGACAAAGCGTCACATCTTTCCTTTGCCCCTCAACTTTCTCTTCATAATTGCTGAGGGGCACAGGGCCCTGGGTGGGGCTTTGGTTTCCCGGGCATTTCTGCACCCTCCTCAGCTCCCCGCCATGGAGTGGCTTCGGTCACCCAGGCTTTATTGTGGTCGGCGGGGAGGGTTCTGTGGGGGCGCTCGGTTACGGCCTTGGCCTTGCTCGGGGCCTTGGGGCTGTTCGGCCAGGCAGCTTGGGGAAAAACAACAACAACAACAATGTTTATCAGTCAGGAAAGCAATAAAATAACATGCACGGCAACTACAGAACTATGTGGAGGTTAAACAAGCACTTAACTACTGTTCATGCAATGAATAAAGGGAATAGGGATATGAAATACTCAAATTAGGATCTTGTTTTCTCAGTGGCGATGCGGTGCTGTTGGCGGTGCTAAAGCCGGCGGGTGAGTGGTGTGGCCTGGGGTGGGGGTGAGGTGAGAGGTTAGGGTTGGGGGGTGAGGTGAGGTTGCCAAGGGGTTAGGGATAGAAGATGTTGGAGTGAAGGGATAGGGTGGGGTGAGGAGTACAATGGAGTACAAAGTAAATCAAGCAACAACAGGTCTAGTGAGCCCTCTAGGCTGTTTGTCCTCCAAAACACTGGAGGTGGGGTGAGGATGGGTGAGGCCTGGGTTAGTGGGGTGAGGGGGAGAGACTAGGTTGGTGGGGTGGGAGGGGTGAGGGGAGAGACTAGGTTGGTGGTGTGAGGGGTAAGGCCTGGTGTGGGTGGGGTGGGGGGATAGAGCTCAGGTGGAGGTGGGGTGAGGGGGAGAGGTTGGGTTAGTGGGGTGAGGGGGAGAGACTAGGTTGGTGGGGTGAGGGGGAGAGACTAGGTTGGTGGGGTGGGAGGTAAGGCCTGGGTTAGTGGCGTGAGGGGGAGAGGCTGGGTTAGTGGAGGTGAGGAGGAGAGGCTAGGGTTGTTGGGTGAGGGGTGTGGCCTGGGGTGGGGGTGAGGTGAGAGGTTAGGGTTGGGGGGTGGGGTGAGGTTGCCAAGGGGTTAGGGATAGAAGATGTTGGAGTGAAGGGATAGGGTGGGGTGAGGAGTACAATGGAGTACAAAGTAAATCAAGCAACAACAGGTCTAGTGACCCCTCTAGGCTGTTTGTCCTCCAAAACACTGAGGATCAAGTGTCCAAACAGTGGTTTAGAGTGGGTAAGGGAAAATTGGAAAGGGAACTACTTCCCTGGAACTAATGTCCGTGGCAGGATTAGGAAGTTAGTAGGGGACAGATGGGTTAGTAACATAACACAATTATAAGTGATCTTTCGTATATCTGGGAAAAAGAGAGTAACGTCTTAGTAATATATATACGCAATAATCCTTGATAAATCTGAGGGAGGAATATAATAAAGTTATTCATTTACAAACGCAGTCAGTCACAGGTTTGATGTAAGATATTTGTCTAGGCGAAGTTTAAAAGAATCAACGGTGCTGCAGTCTATAACGTCTCGGGGAAGTCCATTCCACAAGTTGACAACTCGATTGAAGAGGCATTCTTAGCTTCGTGCGAGTTAAAAGATTTACCTATAATTTTGCAACCGTTTACCCGCGTGTAATTACTGTAGATTGGTCGATAGTGAAGTACTTACTACAATTCATATTGTCGATGCCTTTGATGATTTTGAACACTTGAATTAAGCCGCTTCTTGATCTGCGCTGGGTTAAAGGAAATAAATTTAATTCTCTAAGACGTTCCTCGTATGGTTTGTTCTTTAGGCTAGGTATTATTTTGGTAACTCTACGTTGAACTCGTTCTAGCTTGTCTATATCTTCTTGGTATAAGGACATCAGGATTGAACGCAGTATTCCAGAAGAGGGTGGACTAAGGAATTGTAAAGAGTTAAGATAACTTCTTTTGAGTTATGCTCAAATGACCTGCCTATAAAGCCAATTATTTAGTTTACCTTTTTAACAACTTCTGAACATTGTTGACTCGGTTTTATGTTACTCGATATTGTTATTCCCAGAAGGAGTTGGTGTTGGGGATGGGGTAGGCCTGGGAGGGGGTGGAGTTAGAGCTTTGATGTTGGGGATGGGGTAGGGCTGGGAGGGGGTGGAGTTAGAGCTTTGGTGGGGATGGGTAGGCCGGGGAGGGGGTGGAGTTAGAGGTTTGGTGTTGGGGATGGGGTAGGGCTGGGAGGGGGTGGAGTTAGAGCTTTGGTGTTGGGATGGGGGTAGGGCTGGGAGGGTGGAGTTAGAGCTTTGGTGTTGGGGATGGGGTAGGCCGGGGAGGGGGTGGAGTTAGAGCTTTGATGTTGGGGATGGGGTAGGGCTGGGAGGGGGTGGAGTTAGAGCTTTGGTGTTGGGGATGGGGTAGGGCTGGGAGGGGGTGGAGTTAGAGCTTTGGTGTTGGGGAGGGGGTAGGGCTGGGAGGGGGTAGAGTTAGAGCTTTGGTGTTGGGGATGGGGTCGGGCTGGGAGGGGGTGGAGTTAGAGCTTTGGTGTTGGGGATGGGGTAGGGCTGGGAGGGGGTGGAGTTAGAGCTTTGGTGTTGGGGATGGGGTCGGGCTGGGAGGGGGTGGAGTTAGCGTGTTGGGATGGAGTTAGAGCTTTGGTGTTGGGGATGGGGTAGGGCTGGGAGGGGGTGGAGTTAGAGCTTTGGTGTGATTTGATTTGATTATTATATTAAGGGGAGATAGACCGTTTTTCTGGACCCCCTTCTCCCTTATGTTTAGCCCCACTAGTTTTGACATTTTAAGACGTTGGTTCCATTAGTTTGGGGATTTCATGATCTTTCACCCCATGTCTTTGTCAATATTAGGACCCTTCGTGCCATTTAGGTGTCAATTTTTTCCTGGCGAGCAATAGCGAGTCTGTATTTTAGGAGGAATCGGCCTTTGGCCAGGATTTTTTTTCTGCCGAAAAATGTACAAATCTATCTTGAAGGTGGGTCTAGGGCGTGTTTTTCTAACCTTGATGGAGGTCTAGGGAGGAAACTAAAAAAATATATGAATAAATGAATCAATAGACCAAACAAACGGCCAGTCTCCCCTTCAGCTCATATTAATACAGGATATACACAAGTTTGGTGTGGCAGGGGGTGAAGGGGGGGGGGGGGGGGGGGGTAGGTTGGTGAGAGTGGTTTGACGGGGAAATTTCTTGGTACGTAACCCAAATTTGGATATTGTATTTCTCTCTCCTTTTCGTTTTACTTTTATCAGCATCAACCATCACCTTCTCTTTATCTCTCTCTCTCTCTCTCTCTCTCTCTTTCCATGTCAAGCCAGAATTAAACCTCTTCTATACCTCGCAGGATTTAAGTCTCTCTCTCTCTCTCTCTCTCTCTCTCTCTCTCTCTCTCTCTCTCTCTCTCTCTCTCTCTCTCTCTCTCTTTCTCTCTCACTTTCACTCTCACTCTCACTCTCTCTCAAGCCAGAATTAAATCTCTTATATACCTCGCAGGATATTAGTCGCTATTTTGCCCCCCAACTTACAACTCTCCAGTAAGTTGTAATAGGACATGAAGATAACAGAGCTTAAAAACTGGTTAACATATACTGCCTTCCCAGTCACTCGATCAGGGACCCAAGGTTGACGAGCAAATTCCACATCTATCTATATATATGTATAAATTCTATCTATCTATATACTCAGGCCCAATCCCCACTTTTCCTTTTTCCCCTTTTTTTTTTTTTTTTTTTAGGGGGGTGACCGACTCAAGACAGAGCCCGAATAGGGACAACACAACAGAAACAAACAAAAATGAACACACAAAACAAAATACAAATTCCCACACATCTAGGTCATCCAGGAGAAGACCCAGAGACCAGGGTCACCAATTATAGGTCCCTCCAGCACCACATACCAACAGAAAACAAATTCACACTTTGAGAAGAAAACTATTATTATTATTTAATGGTTAAGGGGAGATATCCACTTGAGGGATTTTTTTCTTGACTCCTTTCTCCCTCATGTTTAGCCCCATTGTTTTCCTAATGTTAAGACGTTCGCCCCATTATTTTGACGTTTTTAAGAACTTTCAACCCATTTCTGTCAATTTTAAGACCTTTCGTGCCATTTAGGTGTCGATTTTATCCTGGCGAGCGATAGCGAGCCTGTAATTTAAGAGGAACCGGCTTTCAGCCGGGACATTTTTCTACCGAAAATTTTTACAAATTTATCTTGAAAGGGGCTCAAGGGGGTGTAATCTTAAGCTTGAAGGATATCTAGGGACCAAACTAAAAACCTCCCCTAAGCTATAGTGTGGTTTGCCTTCTTTAAAGGGGGTAGTACTCGCTTGTTCTGGGCCCCCTTTCTCTCTCGTGCTTAGCATATTAGTGTTGAGGTTTTAAGACGTTCGTTCCGTTAGTTTGGCGATTTTGAGACCTTTCACCCCATTTATTTGTCAGTATTAAGACTTTTCGCGTCATTTAGGTGTCGATGTTTTCCTGGCGAGCGATAGCGAGCCTCTAATTTTAGAAGGAAGCGGCCTTCGGCCGGAACATTTTTCTACCGAAAATGTACACATTTATTTTGAAAGGGAGTCTAGGGGGTGTTTTTCTAAGCTTGATGGAGGTCTAGCGAGGAAACTAAACAAATAATTAATAAATAAATTTACAGACCCAAAGCCAACCACCAGCCCCTTAAAGCCAACCACCAGCCCCTTAAAGCCAACCACCAGCCCCTTAAAGCCAACCACCAGCCCCTTAAAGCCAACCACCAGCCCCTTAAAGCCAACCACCAGCCCATTAAAGCCAACCACCAGCCCCTTAAAGCCAACCACCAGCCCCTTAAAGCCAACCACCAGCCCCTTAAAGCCAACCACCAGCCCCTTAAAGCCAACCACCAGCCCCTTAAAGCCAACCACCAGCCCCTTAAAGCCAACCACCAGACCCAAAGCCAACCACCAGCCCCTTAAAGCCAACCACCAGCCCCTTAAAGCCAACCACCAGCCCCTTAAAGCCAACCACCAGCCCCTTAAAGCCAACCACCAGCCCCTATAAGCCAACCACCAGCCCCTTAAAGCCAACCACCAGCCCCTATAAGCCAACCACCAGCCCCTTAAAGCCAACCACCAGCCCCTTAAAGCCAACCACTAGCCCTTAAACCCAACCACTAGCCCCTTAAAGCCAACCACCAGCCCCTTAAAGCCAACCACCAGCCCCTATAAGCCAACCACCAGCCCCTTAAAGCCAACCACCAGCCCCTATAAGCCAACCACCAGCCCCTTAAAGCCAACCACCAGCCCCTTAAAGCCAACCACCAGCCCCTTAAAGCCAACCACCAGCCCCTTAAAGCCAACCACCAGCCCCTTAAAGCCAACCACCAGCCCCTTAAATGTGTAATATGTATCGGCGGAGCTTTAATTAATTTGATACTTTGACTGTTGACATTATTATTATTATCCATTATTGTCCATTGTCATGACCACATTTGACCTTAACCCCTTGAAGCTCGGACGCGTTTTAGCAGTTTGTTTTGGCTATCATTAGACGATTTTATGCAGCTTAGGAAGGACCTGTGGGTATTATTAAAAGGGTAAAGACTATATCAATCAACCCTCTGACTTCCATTGACCGTTACTAATCTGAATAAAATCATCTAATAGTAGCCAGAAATCATAACAGAAACGCATATTGGAGCTTGAAAGGGTTAATCATCACACAATAAACGCTATCATACAGTTAGGAGTAACCGCATATGTGTATCATCCATTTCACTAACATTAGTACGCAAGACGCAAACAAATTTGCCAGACGTACGATAAATATCGTACAAATACGATAATTTGACCAAGTGTACGATATATGATATCAAGCGTACGATAACAAAATAATTCAGGAAACTGTACGATAATTAGGGGCAAAAGTAAGATAATTTGATAATATTAGGCAAATAACAGAAAAATTAAGAAATACCGGCTTAGCATAGAGGATCTTCCAGAACACATCACAAACATGGCAAAGAAAACATTGAAAATCAAAGAGAGAAATCCAGACGAGTTTCGGGGAGCTGTTCAAGCTATTTTAGACACTGATGGAGACCCCAAGTTCAATACTGTTGCTACATTTGTGCTAAATTGTCTTTCTCTACCACATGCCAATGCTGACTGTGAGCGCTGTTTCTCAAATATTAACCGTGTCAAAACCAAAGATCGAAACAAACTCAAAGTTCAAACAGTGAGAAACATAATACTAGCTAAGCAGAGTGTCAGTATCAGTCCAAGCCACAACTGCATCTCATTCAAGCCACCAGCATCAATGATTAGAAGAATGACTGCAGCAAATCTGTATCCTGTTCCTGGTGACAAAAAGAATGACGAGCAATACATTGATCCAGATGTATACATGGATAACACGGATGATGGAGAATAATACCGGGTAATTATTATGGATATTAATCTTTGGCTAACAAATCATTGCCATATTTTAATCTTAGTTGAAAAAATATACCGGTATTCAACAATAATAGCCTATCAGTTATTAAACTATGAGATAAATTACTTTTGCAACCAAAGCATTGCCTTAGTTCTGTTTTTGTTTAAAAAACATTAAACAATTAGAAATATATTAAGTTTATTATTATTTTCCTTTACCTTGTTAATGTATAACACAGATACGTGAAAAAAAGTGAAATCCGTGATGGTTTCATGATGCTAACTATGTACGATAATGGTGAGCCAAAAACGATAATGTTTGTGTCCTTGGTACAATAATTTGGCCATATCCATCTGGCAACGCTGCGCAAGAACCACCTTAAAGAGTTCAGCCTAATTAAGGGGAGGTTTTTAGGTTGATCCCCTAGACTTCCATCAATCTTAAAATAACATCCCTAGACCCCCTCTCAAGATAAATTTGTACATGTTTCGGTAGAAAAATTTCCCGGCCGAAGGCCGGTTGCTTGTAAATTACAGGCTCGCTATCGCTCCCCAGGAAAACATCGACACCTAAATGGCACGAAAAGTCTTAACATTGACAGAAATAGGGCGAAAGTTCTTAAAATCGCCAAACAAAAGGGGCGAACGTCTTAAAATCTCAAAGGCAATGGGACTAAACATGAGGGAAAAGGGGTCCAGAAAATGTATCCCTCAAGTGGAAATATCTCCCTCCTTAAGCGTATCAGCGACGAGTATTTATTTGCTGGAGGCCCAATTTAACCCTCTGAGTACCAGCGACGTGAGTTATTTTATATTCTGACGATATTATGCAGCTTAGGAAGGAGCTGTGGTAGTTAAAAGGGTTAGTTGTGATGGTTGGAAGCCTTATTATTGCTACAGGTTCTTCCTAAGCTGAATAAAATAGTCTAATAGTTGCCGGAATATGAGGAAAAGGACGTCCCTGGTACTGAACGGGTTAAGCTGAGGTATTTAGTTTGTTCCCTAGACCTCCATCAACCTTAAAATTACATCCCCTCGAGTCCCTTTCAAGATAAATTTGTACATTTTTCGGTAGAAAAATGTCTCGGCCGAAGGCCGATTCCTCTTAAATTACAGGCTCGCTATCGCTCGCCAGGATAAAATAGACACCTGAATTGCACGACAGGTCTTAATATGGGGTGAAAGTTCTTAAAATCGCTAAACTAATGGGGCAAACGTTTTATAATATCAAAAGCAATGGGGCTAGACATGAGGGAGAAAGGGGTCAAGAAAAAAGTCCCTCAAGTGGAGATCTGCCCTTAAACAGAATAAAATCGTCTAATAGTAGCCAGCGTAAAGTTAAAATGACGTCACCGGTACAGAAGGGGTTAACCCCTACAGTACCAGGGACGTCACTTTCATCATATTATGGCAGCTACTAGACGATTTTATTCAGCTCAGGAAGGACCTCTTACCCTGTCTTTTGTAACAGGGAGGACCTAATTGTGCCCCGAAGACACAGGAGTGCAGATGTGAGAAGAGATGAGAGCCGGCATCTCATCCATGTTATGAGACAGGCACAGGCACAGACACACACACACATACACATACACACACACACACAAGATGTTAAAACTCTCACTCCTAACTCGATATAAACTCCTGTAAGTCAACGTTATATCCTGTCTATTGCAACCTGCAGTGCACAATGCTAAATGAATGCAGTTCAATTTACTTTACCATAATACTGTACGTAATTAAACATTTTATATATATACAATATAAATATATATATATATATATATATATATATATATATATATATATATATATATATATATACTGTATATATGGCGCAGAACAGAGCAGGGCAGAAGTATACATATAGTTATTTAGAAATATAGTGAGTACAGTCGCGCTAATAAGTGTTTTCGCGGCACCAAGTATGTTTTGATCAATAATTGGTGTCAGCAATATCTAAGCTTCATTTCTTCATATCGAGTGAAATATACAAACATGTTCCTACACTTACCCACCCTATTCAACATCTGACAGACATTAATGCAGCGCAGAGCAAGCCAAACGTAATGACAGCTGGGACATGACTTATTAGCGCGACTGTACATTGGGACGCGGGGGAAAGCCCAGGCCTAGATCTAAATTGAAACAACTCAATATATTCAAACCTATGCCCCGCTCTGTGTGCGTGTTGCCTGCGTCTCACTGTGTGCCATGGGTGGGTACCAAGTGACCTTGGTAACCAGGCTGGGGGGAATAATTAAGGTTGGACTTGTTGGTTAAGGGGAGGCAGACCGTTTTTCTGGACCCCCTTCTCCCTAATGTTGAGCCCCACTAGTTTTGAGAATGTAAGACGTTCGGCCCATTAGTTTGGCGATTTTAACTCCTTTCGCCCCATTTCGTTGTCAATTTTAAGACCTTTCGTGTCATTTAGGTGTCGATTATTTCCTGGCGAGCGATAGCGAGCCTGCAATTTTAAGGGGAAGCGGCCTTCGGCCGGTACATTTTTCTACCGAAAAATTTACAAATTTATCTTGAAGGAGGATCCAGGGGGTGTTTTTCTAAGCTTGATGGAGGTCTAGGGAGGACACTAAACAAATGTGTGAATACATTAATTAATAGACCAAACAAAGAGCCAGCCTCCCCTTAAGTCAGCATGACTGGGTGTTGAACAGTGGTCATAGGTACATAAATTAACCCTTTGAGTACCAGCGACGTGTGTTATCTTATATTCTAGCTATATTTAGACGATAGTATGCAGCTTAGGAAGGATCTGCGGTAGTTGAAAGGGTTGGTTGAGATAGTCTGAAGCCTTATTATGGCTAAAGGTCCTTCCTAAGCTGAATACAATCGTCTAACAGTGGCCAGCATATGGTGAAAAGGACGTCGCTGGTACTGAACGGGTAACCTGGGGAATATCAAGGTTGGTCGTGTTGGAATAGTCGGCATGACTGGGTGTTTAACAGTGGTCTCATAGGTACACACAAATCAAGGGGAGGCAGACCGTTTTTCTTGACCCCTTTCTCCCTAATGTTTAGCCCCACTAGTTTTGAGATTATAAGACGTTCGGCCCATTAGTTTGGCGATTTTAACACCTTTCGCCCCATTTCGTTGTCAATTTTAAGACCTTTCGTGCCATTTAGGTGTCGATTATCTCCTGGCGAGCGATAGCGAGGCCTGCAATTTTAAGAGGAACCGGCCTTCGGCCGGGAAATTATTCTACCGAAAAATGTACAAATTTACATTGAAGGGGGGTCTAGGGGGTGTTTTTCTAAGCTTGATGGAGGTCTAGGGAGGAAACTAAAAAAATATATGAATAAATTAATTAATAGACCAAACAAAGAGCCAGCCTCCCCTTAAAGGGAGGTTTCTAGTTTGTTTCCTACTCCTCCAGCAATCTTAAAATTTCACCCCCTTGACCCCCTTTCAAGATAAATTTGTACATTTTTCGGTAGAAAAATGTCCTGGCCGAAGGCCGATTACTTTTAAATTACAGGCTCGCTATCGCTTGCCAGGATAAAATCGACACCTAAATGACACGAAAGGTCTTAAAATTGACAGAATGGGGCGACAATTCTTAAAAATCACCAAACTAATGGGGCAAACGTCTTAAAATCTCAAAAGCAATGGGGCTAGACATGAGGGAGAAAGGGGTCAAGAAAAAAATCCCTCAAGTGGAGATCTCCCCTTAAGTCAGCATGACTGGGTGTTGAACATTGGCCATAGGTACACAAATTACCTCCACACCAGTACCACGATCGACCTTATTTACCTTTTGTTATGTTTTAAGCCGGTATCACACGAGAGCTTTTATAGTCAACATTCGATGGTCAACATTTTTCTGGCAACGTTTCTGGAATATTTTGCACTGGTATCGGAAACTAGAATGTTGGTAGATGAATTTACGTGACAGAAATTTAGAAAAGGTTGACTTCATTAGCTGCCAGGCCAGTGTTGAGGATAAATGTTGAGGGGAAAAGGGCTCGTGTGATACCGGCTTTACATTAGACGATTTGACGCTGCTCAGGAAGGACCTCTATAATTAGAATAAGAGTACAAATTATCTTTTATCTCCCTCTCTCTTTGGCTTGTATCCATTCGGCCACATTCAGCCTACTGCTTTAAGACGTTTACCCGCATCCAAGTATCAATTTCTTCCCCAGCATATACATATTTTTGTTTTGACAGCAAGCTAAATTTGTACATTTTTCGATAGAAAAATTTCTCCGGCGAAGCCGGATTTCTCCATACCATGCTGGCTCGCTATCGCTCGCCAAGAAGAAATTGACACCTGGATGGGGGTAAACATCTTAAAACAGTTGGCTGAATGGGGCCGAATGTATACAAGCCAGAGAAAGAGAGAAAAGGATAGAAAGATAAAATAAAGCCGGTGACCCCCCTTAAAATAGTTACAGCAAGAAAAATATAATATAACAGACCCCCTCAAAATGTGATGTGATATAGGTAGCTCCAGCAAATGAGCCCTTGTTTGCTTCATCACCTTACCTTCATCACCTTACCTTCATCACCTTACCTTCATCACCTTACCTTCATCACCTTACCTTCATCACCTATACCTTCATCACCTATACCTTCATCACCTTACCTTCATCACCTTACCTTCATCACCTTACTTTCATCGCCTTACCTTCATCACCTTACCTTCATCACCTTACCTTCATCACCTTACCTTCATCACCTATACCTTCATCACCTATACCTTCATCACCTATACCTTCATCACCTATACCTTCATCACCTTACCTTCATCACCTTACCTTCATCACCTTACTTTCATCGCCTTACCTTCATCACCTTACCTTCATCACCTTACCTTCACCACCTTACCTTCATCACCTTACCTTCATCACCTTACCTTCATCACCTTACCCTTCATCACCTTACCTTCATCACCTTACCTTCATCACCTTACCTTCATCACCTTACCTTCATCACCTTACCTTCATCACCTTACCTTCATCACCTTACCTTCATCACCTTACCTTCATCACCTTACCTTCATCACTTTACCTTCATCACCTTACCTTCATCACCTTACCTTCATCACCTTACCTTCATCACCTTACCTTCATCACCTTACCTTCATCACCTTACCTTCATCACTTACCTTCATCACCTTACCTTCATCACCTTACCTTCATCACCTTACCTTCATCACCTTACCTTCATCACCTTACCTTCATCACCTTACCTTCATCACCTTACCTTCATCACCTTACCTTCATCACCTATACCTTCATCACCTTACCTTCATCACCTTACCTTCATCACCTATACCTTCATCACCTATACCTTCATCACCTATACCTTCATCACCTTACCTTCATCACCTTACCTTCATCACCTTACCTTCACCACCTTACCTTCATCACCTTACCTTCATCACCTTACCTTCATCACCTTACCTTCATCACCTTACCTTCAACACCTTACCTTCATCACCTTACCTTCATCACCTTACCTTCATCACCTTACCTTCATCACCTTACCTTCATCACCTTACCTTCATCGCCTTACCTTCATCACCTTACCTTCATCACCTTACCTTCATCACCTTACCTTCATCACCTTACCTTCATCACCTTACCTTCCTTGTCTACCCGGCCACCAAGAACAGCAAACACCACAACAACCAATATTAGGCTACCTCCCACAGGTAAGGCGGTAATGCTTGTTTTTGTTTGTCTATATATTCATCTATGAGTTTCCTCGCTAGACCTCCATCAAGCATAACAAAAAACACCCCTTCGACCCCCTTTCAAGATAAATTTGTACATTTTTTCGGTAGAAAAATGTTGCGGCCGAAGGCCGGTTCCTTCTAAAATGTCAGGCTCGCTATCGATCGCCAGGAGTAAATCGACACCTTAATGTCACGAAAGGTCGTAATATTGACAAAGAAATGGTACGAAAGGTCTCAAAATCGACAAACTAATGGAACGAACGTCTTAAAATCTCAAAACTAATATGCTAAACATGAGAGAGAAGGGGGTCCAGAAAAAAGCGACTACCTCCCCCTTGAAGTCAGCTCACACGAGTAAATTAGCTGTCACTTTTTAATTGATACTTTTATTCAGGCATCTTTTGCAGTGGTTAGTCAAATAGCCTTTGTCTTATACAACGTTAACCCTTTGAGTACCAGCGACGTGTGTTGTCTTTAATTCTAGCTATATTTAGACGATATTATGCGGCTTAGGAAGGACCTCTAGCAATAATAAGGCTTCAAACTATCTCAACCAACCCTCTGAACGACCATAGATCCTTCCTAAGCTGCATAGTATCGTCAACATATAGCTAGAATAAAATATAACACACGTCGCTGGTACTCAAAGGGTTTGTAGAAGGAAAACAAATCCGTGAGATATCTTCGTGTATTTCCAGCTATTTCAGGAATAGGACCCAAAAAAAAACCCAAAAAACAAAAAAAATGGGATTGAGCCTGAGCATATAGATAGATAGATAGATAGATAGATGGATAGCTAGCTAGATAGATAGATAGACCAAGATCAAAAGAATATTATGGATATTGAATGCTACCATGAGCATTTGGCCTGAGGAAGAAAATATCGAATGTTGTTGTTCTTGCGTAACGTTGGGGGAACTGGATTACGTAATATTATAACTAGCGAACAGCACATGCACATACAGAGACGTGGAACAATACACACACACACACACACCCATAAACACACATACACCTACACACACACATACACCCATAAACACACATACACCTACACACACACACACACCCATAAACACACATACACCTACACACACACACATACACCAAAACATAAACATACACCTATACACCTACACACACATGCATACACCTATATACATTATACACCTACACACTCACACATGCATACACCCATAAACACACATACACCTACACACACACATACACCCATAAACACACATACACCTACACACACACACATACACCCATAAACACACATACACCTACACACACACATACACCCATACACACACATACACCTACACACACACATACACCTACACACACACACACCCATAAACACACATACACCTACACACACACATACACCTACACACACACACACCCATAAACACACATACACCTACACACACACATACACCTACACACACACACACACACCCATAAACTTTTTTTTTTTCTAAAAAAAAAAAAAAAAAAAAATAGAAGGTCCCACCCCTTTCACACACCCATAAACACACATACACCTACATACACACACACACCCATAAACACACATACACCTACACACACACACACACATAAACACACATACACCTACACACACACACACACCCATAAACACACATACACCTACACACACACACACATAAACACACATACACCTACACACACACACACACTATCGCCCATCCAAACATGGCCTTCTTAATTCTTCCTCCATGTCGTAAATAGAGATGGTCGTGATCTAACCTTCAAACCCCCCCCCCTCAAACCGACCCCACCCCACACAAACCCTCAGACTACTTATATATATATATATATATATATATATATATATATATATATATATATATATATATATATATATATATATATATATATAATCCGGCTCCCCAACATGGTTTGACCAGGACTGCGTACGTGCGAGCAATTTATGTAAAAATCAATAGCTTATAATTTACTTACAAGATAAAAAAGACACTTTGAGTCCTACAATTACTTCCAACATGTCATAAACCATGCTAAAGGCGGTCTCACACGAGCGCTTTTTCACTTAACATTTATCCTCAACACTGGTCTGGCAGCTTATGAGGTCAACATTTAATATATTTTTGTCACCTAAATTCATCTATCATTAGTCTAGTTTCCATACGCAGTGCAAAATCATCGAGAAATGTTGCCAGAAAAATGTTGATCATCGAATGTTGACTATAAAAGCTCTCGTGTGATACCGGCTTAAGGGGAGATTTCCACTTGAGGGTTTTTTTCTTGACTCCTTTCTCCCTCATGTTTAGCCCCATTGCTTTTCTAATTTTAAGACGTTCGCCCCATTATTTTGACGATTTTAAGAACTTTCGACCCATTTCTGTCAATTTTAAGACCTTTCGTGCCATTTAAGTGTCGATTGTATCCTGGCGAGCGATAGCGAGCCTGTAATATAAGAGGAACCGGCTTTCAGCCGGGAAATTTTTCTACCGAAAAATGTACAAATTTATCTTGAAAGGGGGTCAAGGGGGTGACATTTTAAGATTGCTGGAGGAGTAGGAAACAAACTAGAAACCTCCCCTTAAAGCTGTGATTAATCTTGCCAAGTCAAATTTCCTTCACAGTCAAGGTCATACATTTATTTATTTAACACTCCTAATATCAATAGAATAATATTTTGGTCAACTCTTAAAGGGGGATGGGCCGGTTTTCTGGACCACTTTCACCCTCATGTTTAGCCCCATTAGTTTTCAGAGGTTAAGATGTTTGCCCCATTAGTTAGTCGATTTTAAGACCTTTTGCCCCATTTCTTCGTCAATATTTAGACCTTTCGTGCTATTTAGGTGTCGATTTTTTCTCTGGCGAACGATAGTGAGCCTGTACTGTTGAAAGAACCGGTCATCGGCCGGGCATTTTTCTACAGAAAAATGTACAAATTAATCTAGAAGGGGAATCTAATGGATTTTTTTTTTTTTTTTTTTAATTTGATGGAGGTCTAGGGAGGAAACTAGAAAAATAATGAATACATGCAAAAATCGCCCAAAAAGTGAACCATCTCCCCTTAATTCTTTCAATTGCAGTTTTAGTAAATCATCATCTATATACTACCACTAAAATCTTTTGATGGCACTCAAACAAATGATCATCGCAGGAAGGCTATAGTCTATTCGCTGTAAGTAGGCGAGAAATCATGACCTCTATCCTCTGTAACTCAAAAAGGGCTAGAGCAAATTGACTGTAATTTCCACATATATTCCTTGACTGACTCTTCCCAAATGGTAGATATATTAGCTCGATTACTTTAGCCGTTTTTGAGTTACAGAGGTTAGAGGTCATGATTTCTCGCCTACTTACAACGAATAGACTATAGCGTTCTTGCCACTGCTTTCACTAAAGACGTTCTCGTTATTGACTTTGTTTCTCCATAAATCCTCTTTTCAAAATTCACACTATAAATGTTAAATCAGTCTTAGAACATAAGAACATGAGCAAAAGGGGGTCTGCAGAGAGCCGATTGGCCCACACACGGCAGATCCCTTATAGGCATCCTATCAGTTGATGAAGCTCAAGGTCCAGACAAAATTCCTCCCATAGTTCTGCAAATATGTTTTAAACTTGTTCAAATACTGGCTAAAGTTCTCCGAATATGTATTCGTCCCTCTTCCTTGCCTACTTCTTGGAAGGATGCTAACATCCTTCCAGTTCCAAAGAAGGGAAGCTCTTACGATCCTCCTTATTACAGAACCATTGTTGTACTTGTTTAGTCTAGTTATTGATAATAATGCGAAAATTACCTGAAATGTCTTGATAGCGTAATACATAAGTGCGCGGAATTTCGATGTGAGTATTCTAGGTTCGAGTCCTTGGAGTGCCACATTTATTTGTTGATTTCATTAATTGAGTTTAGAGGTGAAGTTGGTTGGTGGAAAAAGCATAATAATACTAGGAGACATATATGTACAAAATTGACCGGAAATGCCCTCCTTTGACATCAGCTTTATAGCCCTTCCATGTGTATAATTAATATACGTATAGTTCAAATGTAACCAACAGATATTCACAGCAAAACGAAAATATAGTTTGTTCAAATTGCGTAATAAAACACCATATTTCTAAGTTGCTATCTTTATTAACCCTTTAGAGTTCTATGATGCATTTTCATTTTTATATTTTTATTTTTATTATTTTTATTATTTTTATTTTATTTTATGTATGCATGTATTATGTTTAATTAATTTATTAATTTATTTATTTTTTATTTTATTTTTTATTTTATCTATTTTTTTATTTTTTTTGGGGGGGGAGTTAATTAATACTGAGCGATTTTATTCAACTTAGAAATTGCAGTTAGATATCAGAGGGGTAAATTATATATTTGCCTTCTCCCTCTGACTCCCAAGAGATACTTTCTTATCTGAATAAAATTGACTAAAGATAACTGATGGACGTATTTATTTGCTCATGTATGTAGCCGGTTCCTCTTAAAGTACAGGCTCGCTATCGCTCGCCAGGAACAAATCGACACCTAAATGACACGAAAAGTCTTAACATCGACAAAGAAATGGGGCGAAAGGTCTTAAAACCGCCAAAATAATGGGCCGAACGTCTAAAAATCGGCAAACGAATAGGGTCAAACATGAGGAAGAAGGGGGACCAGACAAACGATAAGGTTGCTGGGTACAGATGGGTGTAGCCTTACTGTTGGTCACGACTGTACCAACAAGCTCAAAACTCGTGCTTCCACCTTCACAAATAACAATATCTTAAGGGGGGACGGGCGTATTTATTTACTCATGTATGTATAATTTACTCATGTATGTATAATTTACTCATGTATGTATAATTTACTCATGTATGTATAATTTACTCATGTATGAATAATTTACTCATGTATGTATAATGTACTCATGTATGTATAATTTACTCATGTATGTATAATTTACTCATGTATGTATAATTTACTCATGTATGTATAATTTACTCATGTATGTATAATATACTCATGTATGTATAATTTACTCATGTATGCATAATTTTATAATGTGTTTAGTTTCCTCCCTCTACCTCCATCAAGCTTTAGAAAAATAAAAATAAAAAATAAAATAAAAACAAGATGCTCCTTCAAGAAAAATTTGTACATTTTTCGATTGAAACATTTCCCGGCCGAAGGCCGGTTTCTCTTAAATTACAGGCTCGCTATCGCTCGCCAGGAAAAAATCGACACCTAAATGACACGTAAAGTCTTAGTATTGACAAAGGAATGTGGCAAAAAGTCTTAAAATCACCAAACTAATGTGCCGAACGTCATACATTCTGAAAACTAGTGGGGCTGAACATGAGGGAGAAAGGGGACCAGAAAAACGACCCATCTCCCCTTAAACTTACCTGAAAACTCTTGCATATACATCCGTTGATTATTTGCTTCAGATTAATATTTTCAATTTTACTCCAAGGCAAAATATATTCGTAATTATAGAGGCTAGGCACGACTTTTAAACGTAAACATACACACACACACACACACTTACGCATACACACACACACACACACACATATATATATATATATTCGTGCAGCTCATGGTTGTTGTTGTTGTTGTTGTTGTTCCCCAAGCTGCCTGGCCGAACAGCCCCAAGGCCCCGAGCAATTCCAAGGCCATAACCGAGCGCCTCCACAGAACCCTCCCTGCCGACCACAATAAAGCCTGGGTGACCGAAGCCACTCCATGGCGGGGAGCTGAGGAGGGTGCAGAAACGCCCGGGAAACCAAAGCCCCCCCCCCCCAGGGCCCTGTGCCCCTCAGCAATTATGAAGAGAAAGTTGCAGCTCATGGTTTTATTTATATACCTTAAACTTCTGAATTTATTTTTGGATATATTTTGTTTTGCATTAATTCACACTTACAGCTTTAATGTTAATGTACATTATATAAAATTGTATAATTATACTGTAATTAACACCATATTTCACTACAAAATCTTCAAAATAACTGAGAAATCTTGATGGGAACTTTGCAATTTACCGCCAGTTGCAAAGAAACAGGGTATAGTTAAAAGATAGATAATTTAACCCTTTGAGTACCAGCGACGTGTGTTATATTATATTCTAGCTATATGTAGACGATATTTTGCGGCTTAGGAAGGATCTGTGGTATTTTAAAAGGTTGGTTGAGATAATCTATCTACGTATCTATCGATCTATTTACTCAGGCCCAATCCCAACTTTTCCTTTTTTTTTTTTTTTGAGGGGGGGGGGGGGTGGCCGATGGTTGAGATAGTACGAAGCCTTATTATTGCTAGAGGTCCTTCCTAAGCTGCATAAAATCGTGTAATATTGGCCACAATATGACAAAAAGGATGTTCCTAGGGCTGAATGGGATATCTCAGATGACAAGAAGGAAAGCCAACGTAGTTCTCGTAAGGTGCAGACACTCGCAATAACTTCGTGGATCCCTTATGTTTTTCTTGAGGGGAGACTGGCCGTTTGTTTGGTCTATTAATTCATTTATTCACATATGTTTTAGTTTCCTCGCTAGACCTCCATCAAGCATAGAAAAACACCCCCTAGACCCCCCCCCCCCCTTCAAGATAAATTTGAAGGCCGATTCCTTTTAAAATTGAAGGCTCGCTATCGCTCGTCAAGAAATAATCGACACCTAAATGGCACGAAAGGTCTTAAAATTGACAACGAAATGGGGCGAAAGGTGTTAATATCGCCAAACTAATGGGCCGAACGTCTTATAATCTCAAAACTAGTGGGGCTAAACATGAGGGAGAAGGGGGTCCAGAAGAACGATTTTTCCTCCCCTTAATGCAAATATAGGTTTCTGGATTGATTGTTGGGGTGGAACTTGGTCGTCAGTAAAATAAAGAAATCATGACCTCTATCCTCTGTAACTCAAAATGGGCTAGAGCAAATGGGCTGTACCTTTCCACATCTATTCCTTGACTGACTCTTCCCAAATGGTAGCAATGTTAGCTCGATTTCTCTAGTCGTTTTTGAGTTACAGAGGTTAGAGGTCATGAATCCTCCACCCCTTGTAAAATTCACCTACTACTTAAGGGGAGATTTCCACTTGAGGGACTTTTTTCTTGACCCCTTTCTCCCTCATGTCTAGCCTCATTGCTGTTGAGATTTTAAGACGTTTGCCCCATTAGTTTGGTGATTTTTAAGAATTTCCGCCCCATTCTGTCAATTTTAAGACCTTTCGTGCCATTTAGGTGTCAATTTTATCCTGGCGAGCGATACCGAGCCTGTAATTTAAGAGTAATCGGCCTTCGGCCGGGACATTTTTCTACCGAAAAATTTACAAATTTATCTTGAAAGGGGGTCAAGGGGGTGAAATTTTAAGATTGCTGGAGTAGGAAACAAACTAAAAACATCCCCTTAAGGGGAGGTATTTAGTTTGTTCCCTACGTTTTCATCAAGCTTAAGATTACACCCCCTAGACCCCCTTTCAAGGTAAATTTTTACATTTTTCGATAGAAAAATGTCCAGGCCGAAGGCCGATTACTCTTAAATTACAGGCTCGGTATCGGTTGCTCTTAAATTACAGGCTCGCTATAACTCGCCAGGAAAAAATCGAACGAAAGGTTTTAAAATTGACAGAAATGGGGCAAAATGTCTTATATGTCCAAACTACTAGGGCGAACGTCTTAAAATCTCAAAAGCAATGGGGCTAAACATGAGGGAGAAAGGGGTCCAGAAAAAAAATCCCTCAAGTGGAAATCTCCCCTTAACGAGACAGAGTAAGGGGCTAGGGAACGAACACGAAAGTGGTCCCGGACCCTAAGAACTGGAACATAAAATTTGATTCAGTTTGGGCGCTGTCTCGAGTCGGCCACACCCCCCCGTTATGGGGTATGGGCCTGAGCAATACATACATACATATACATACATACATACATACATATATACATACATACATACATACATACATATATACATATATACATACATACATATATACATACATACATATATACATACATACATACATACATATATACATACATACATATATACATACATACATATATACATACATACATATATACATACATACATATATACATACATTTATACATACATACATACATATACATACATACATACATACATATATACATACATACATATATATACATACATACATACATACATATACATACATACATACATACATACATATATACATACATACATATATATACATACATACATATATACATACATACATACATATATACATACATACATATATACATACATACATACATATATACATACATACATACATACATACATATATACATACATACATATATACATACATACATACATATATACATACATACATATATACATACATACATACATATATACACACATATATACATACATATATACATATATACATACATACATATATACATACATACATACATACATATATACATACATACATACATACATACATACATACATACATACATACATCAGTTCGTTTCCAGAGATATACTTCCATAATTGACCGCTTGCGAGTTTCGGTCTATAAGGAAGTTGGAGCTGTGGCCATCAATATTTAGCAGCATTCTCATAATACATATATTAATACATAAAACCAAACTGATCATACTTTTCATCCATCAAACACCCATATTATTATTGCATATTTTCTCTTTAAGGGGAGGTTTCTAGTTTGTTTCCTACTCCTCCAGCAATCTTAAAATGTCACCCCCTTGATCCCCTTTCAAGATAAATGTGTACTTTTTTTGGTAGAAAAATTTCCCGGCCGAAGGCCGGTTACTCTTAAATTACAGGCTGGCTATCGCTCGCCAGGATAAAATCGACACCTAAATGGCACAAAAGGTCTTAAAATTGACAGAATGGGGCGGAAATTCTTAAAATAACCAAACTAATGGGGCAAACGTCATAAAATCTCAAAAACAATGGGGCTAACCATGAGGGAGAAAGGGGTCAAGAAAAAACTGCCTCAAGTGGAGACCTCCCCTTAATATCGATGCTCACGGCTCCAACTTCCTTATAGCCGGAAACTCGCAAGTGGTCAATTAGAAGTTTTTTGAGATCCTCGATTTTTTTCTGAGTGGCTGCAGGCTACCCGAGCAGTGTTGACAATACAAGTCGAGGTAAACAGTGGTTGTCGTGGTAGCGGGTGCAGTATTCGGACCATAGCAGCTACTAAGCATACTATACTACCATCTACTACTACTACTACTACTACTACTTTTTTTTTTTTTTTTTTTTTTTTAATACTAAACCACTCAGTCTGTGCATCCCCTCTTTGGACCCTAGACCAGGTCAGAATAGTCATCAAAGCGCCTGACTTCGTTGTCATTCAGCTACTTCCTATTCCTACTACCTACTACTACTACAGTACATCTACTACTACTACTACTACTACTACTACTACTACCATCTACTACTACTACTACTTTTTTTCTTTTTTTTTTAACCACTCAGTCTGTGCATCCCCTCTTTGGACCCTAGACCAGGTCAGAATAGTCATCAAAGCGCCTGACTTTGTTGTCATTCAGCTACTTCCTATTCCGGGGTAAGCACTCAGACTCATCATCGTGGATTACTACTACTACATTGATTTTTATTTAATATTTTTCATACATTTCATGTTACTACTACTACCATCACCACCTCCACCATCACCACCACCACTACCTTATATTTAATATTGTACACATACTAAATTTCACAAGCATCAGATACTACTATTCTACACCATGCAACTTCAATCCAGTCTCCTTCTACTACTACTACTACTAATACTACTACTACTACTACTACTACTATCTAGCCAGCCTTGCTAGTTTTTATACCACCCAACTCATTAAGGGGGTAGTTGATCTTTGTTCGTCTATTTACTTATTCATTTATTTATTTCCTAGTTTCCTCGCTAGATCTCCATTAAGCTTAAGGGGGGTGACCTGCTTTACTTTTCACTCTCTCTGGGTTGTATCCATTCGGCCCCATTTTGCATACTGTTTTAAGACGTTTATCCCCGTCCAGGTGTTGATTCATACCTTGCGAGCGATAGCGAGCCACCATATTTTGGATGAGTTAGATAGCTGTCTAAATTTGTACATTTTTCGATAAAAAAAAATCTCCGGCGAAGCCGGATTTCTCCATAAAATGCTGGCTCGCTATCGCTCGCCATGAAAAAATCGAAACCTGGATGGGGATAAATGTCTTAAAATAGTTGGCTGAATGGGGCCGAATGGATACAACAAAGAAAGAGAAAAAAGCAGGTCACCCCCCTTAAAACAACATCCCCTAAAAAACCCTTCAAGATCAATTTGTACATTTATCGGTAGAAAAATGTCCCGGCCGAAGACTGGTATCTCTTAAAAATACAGGCTCGCTATCGCTCGCCACGAAAAAATCGACACCTAAATGGCATGAAAGGTCTTTAATTTGACAACGAAATTGGGCGAAAGGTGTTAAAATCGCCAAACTAGTGGCCCGAACGTTATAAAAACTGAAAACGAATGGGGCCTAAACACGAACGAGAAGGGGGTCCAGAAAAACGGACCCTCTGCCCTTAACACCACCACCCCACCACCACCCACCACCCCGCCACCCCACCACCACCCCACCACCACCCCCCCCCCCTCACCCCCCCCCCCCCCACCCCCCCACCCCCCACCCCCCCACCCCACTCCCCACCCCCCACCCCACCACCACCCACCACAGCAGAAGCAAATTATTTATAAAATTTAGTTTAAGGGGGGTCACCGGCTTTTGTTTATCTTTCTCTCCTTTTCTCTCTTTCCCTGGCTTGTATCCATCCGGCTCCATTCAGCCAACTGTTTTAAGACGTTTATCTCCATACTGGTGTCGATTTCTTCCTGGCGAGCGATAGCGAGCCAGCATTGTATGGAGAAATCCAGCTTCGCTGGAGAAATTTGTCTATCGAAAAATTTACAAATTTAGCTTGATGTCAAAACAAAAATATATATATGCTGGCTCGCTACCGCTCGCCAGGAAAATATTAACACCTGGATGGGGGTAAACGTCTTAAAACCATAGGTTGAATGGGGTCGAATGGATACAAACCAAAGAGAGAGGGTTTGAAAGAGAAAACAAAAGCGAGGTGGGGTCCCTTAAGGGAAGCGGCTCTGACATATATATACAGTGTATATATCCTACAGTTCAAGGCAAAGCACATCACGTGGACTCTCTCACTTCTCACTTCCACTTCTCACCTCCACTTCTCACCTCCACTTCCTATTTATATTATATTGCCACACAGTTTATATATACTGGATTTATATATATATATCGATGGACGTTAAGGGAGGAAACTTAAAATTGCTACACTAATGGGGCGAATGTCTGAACATATCGAAACAAATGGGGCTAAGCATGAGGGAGAAGTTGAGTCGTGACCCCCCCCCCCTTTCTTCCTTCCCTCTCTTCTTTTCTGCTTCTATCCTTCTTAATTAAGGGGAGGCAGACCGTTTTTCTGGACCCCCTTCTCCCTCATGTTTAGCCCCACTAGTTTTTGAGATTATAAGACGTTCGGCCCATTAGTTTGGCGATTTTAAAACCTTTCGCTCCATTTCGTTGTCAATTTTAAGACCTTTCGTGCTACTAGAAAAATAATGAATACATGAAAAAATCGTCCAAGAAACTGAACCAAATATATAGCATAAATACAATACTGATAGTTACTATACAGTTAATATATAACATAATACAATAATGATAGTTACTATACAGTTAATATATAACATAATACAATACTGATAGTTACTATACAGTTAATATATAACATAATACAATAATGATAGTTACTATACAGTTAATATATAACATAATACAATACTGATAGTTACTATACAGTTAATATATAACATAATACAATAATGATAGTTACTATACAGTTAATATATAACATAATACAATAATGATAGTTACTATACAGTTAATATATAACATAATACAATAATGATAGTTACTATACAGTTAATATATAACATAATACAATAATGATAGTTACTATACAGTTAATATATAACATAATACAATAATGATAGTTACTATACAGTTAATATATAACATAATACAATACTGATAGTTACTATACAGTTAATATATAACATAATACAATACTGATAGTTACTATACAGTTAATATATAACATAATACAATACTGATAGTTACTATACAGTTAATATATAACATAATACAATAATGATAGTTACTATACAGTTAATTATATGAATGATATGTCCAGACAAATGCAATGTGTGTGTGTGTTGTGTGTGTGTGTTGTGTGTTGTGTGTGTGTGTTGTGTGTGTGTTGTGTGTTGTGTGTGGTGTGTGTTGTGTGGTGTGTGTTGTGTTGTGTGTTGTGTTGTGTGTTGTGTTGTGTGTTGTGTGTGTGCTGTGTGTGTTGTGTGTTGTGTGTGTTGTGTGTTGTGTGTTGTGTTGTGTGGTGTATTGTGTGTTGTGTTGTGTGTTGTGTGTTGTGTGTTGTGTTGTGTGTTGTGTGTTGTGTGTTGTGTGTTGTGTTGTGTTGTGTGTTGTGTGTTGTGTTGTGTTGTGTGTTGTGTGTGTGTTGTGTTGTGTGTTGTGTTGTGTGTTGTGTGTGTGTTGTGTGTTGTGTTGTGTTGTGTGTTGTGTTGTGTGTTGTGTGTTGTGTGTTGTGTGTTGTGTGTTGTGTGTTGTGTGTTGTGTTGTGTTGTGTGTGTGTTGTGTTGTGTGTTGTGTTGTGTGTTGTGTGTTGTGTTGTGTGTGTGTTGTGTTGTGTTTGGTGTGTTGTGTTTGGTTGTGTGTTGTGTGTGTTGTGTGTTGTGTTGTGTGTTGTGTTGTGTGTTGTGTTGTGTGTTGTGTTGTGTGTTGTGTGTTGTGTGTTGTGTGTTGTGTTGTGTTGTGTGTTGTGTTGTGTGTTGTGTGTTGTGTGTGTGTGTGTGTGTGTTGTGTGTGTTGTGTGTGTGTTGTGTGTGTGTGTGTGTTGTGTGTGTAACCAAAATATCCTTTTTGTTATTATAGGGGTCAAGTTATTCTTCATATGTCATCACATCCTCCTACTTTCGATTAACAGGAAATAAGCGGAAGGTAATATGACGTTAAGGGGAGATCTCCACTTGAGGATTTTTTTTTTCTTGGCCCCTTTCTCCCTCATGTTTTGCCCCATTGCTTTTGATATTATAAAACGTTTGCCCCATTAGTTTAGCGATTTTAAGAACTATCACCCCATATTAAGACCTACCCTTAAGGGGAGGTGTTTAGTTTCCTCCCTAAACTTCCATCAAGCTTAAAATTACACCCCCTAGACCCCCTTTCAAGATAAATTTGTACATTTTCGGTAGAAAAATTTCCCGGCCGAAGGCCGGTTCCTCTTAAATTACAGGCTCGCTATCGCTCGCCAGGAAAAAATCGACACCTAAATGGCACGAAAAGTCTTAAAATTGACAGAAATGGGGCGAAAGTTCTTAAAATCGCCAAACTAATAGGGCGAACGTCTTATAATATCAAAAGCAATGGGGCTAACCATGAGGGAGAAAGGGGTCAAGAAAAAAATCCCTCAAGTGGAAATCTCCCCTTAACCCGTTCAGTGCCAGGGACGTCCTTTTCATCATATTCTGGCACCTATTAGACGATTTTAGTCAGCTTAGGAAGGACCTCTAGCAATAAAAAGGCTTCACACTATCTCAACCAACCCTTTGACCTACCCCAGATCCTTCCTAAGCTGCATAATATCGTCGAAATATAGGTAGACTAAAATATAACACACGTCGCTGGTGCTCAAAGGGTTAAGTGACAATTATCAGTTTAATATGGACAAGCTAGAATTTAAACGCATATACGCACACAAGTGTATGTGTTTGTTTGTGTGTGTATGTGTGTGTGTGTGTGTGGGTGTATGTGTGTGTCTGTGTGTGTGTGTGTGTGTCCATTCCTCCTCTGATGACTAACACACCCTTCCTTAAGAATATTATATTGTCCCTAATCAGCTATCAACCTCTCTCTCTCTCTCTCTCTCTCTCTCTCTCTCTCTCTCTCTCTCTCTCTCTCTCTCTCTCTCACAAACAAAATAAAACTACAAAATAAAATCCCAGTAGACATTTTCTCGGAGGGAGTGATTGATGGGGAGAGAGCCTTAATTCTGCTTTTTTATCCTTACCCAGCACTTTGCAGCAAATTCTATGTTTGCATTAACCCTTTTTGAACCGGTGAGGTCTTTTTCATGTTATTATGTAAGTGCTCAGATTAATATGCAGGATTCGAAACTGCATAATAAATCGTAGGCTTGTGCATATTTCTTTAACTGTTTTGATAGCGTAATGCATAAGTGCGCGGAGTTTCGATGTGAGTATCCTAGGTTCGAGTCCTTGGGGTGCCACATGTACTTGTTGATTTCATTAATTGAGTTTAGGTGAGAAGTTGGTTGGTGGAAAAAACATTTATTAATTCTAGTATAGTTAGATGATTTTGTGAAGTTCAAGATGGATCTGTGGTGGTAAAAAGGGTTAAGTGAGATAATTCGAAGCCTGTTAATTGCTGGAGGCCTTTATAAACTGAATACAATCGTCTATTAGTAGCCAGAATAAGATTAAAAAAAGACGTCGCCGGTACAGAAGGGGTTAAGTCCGGACTGCCCAGTAGGGACCGCAAGTTCTGTGCAGTCTCTGTCTTTATGTAACGCCGTGTAATTCTATGTAACTCAAACCCCCCCCCCCCCCCGCCCTGCCTTTCCCCCCCCAACACAAACACCTGACCATTGTTGCTAGTCGCTTGGCCACCCCCCCCCCCCCCCCCCCCCTTCCATCATTTGTCTTTCCTACCTCTTCTTCTTAGCCTCCCCCCTCCCCCCTCCTTCCACCCCCCCTCTTCCTTCCATTATTGGTCTATCCCACCTCCTGCTGGCCCCTCCTATCTCCTCTTCTATCTGTGTGCCTGTCTCATAATTTTCCCCCTCCCCTCCCCTTCCCACCATTTACTTCTCTCCTCTCTCCTCTCCTCTTCTTCTCTCTCTGTGTGTGTCTCATCTTTATTTACCCTCCCCCCCCCCCCTCCCCTCCCTTCCATCATTTGTCTCTCCCACCTCCTGCTTCTCCTCTCTTTCTCTCTGTGTCTGTCTCATCATCCTTCCCAGAAACCACTCCCATCGCCACCACCACCACCTGCTCGATTGACTACGCCATCACTCCTCCAGTTGGACCTTCAAATACCCTTTGTTTCCTTCTCGCCCCCCTGCAAATTAAGAGAGAGAGAGAGAGAGAGAGATTTACATAGATACACTGGCCACACAGACCTTACGATCCAAACGAGGTGGTCAAGACTTAATTCTAGTAGAGATGGCATATCCGATAGAAAAGGAAAGTTGAAGGAAAGGATAGAAAAGAAGAAGGCTCTCTCTCCCCACCCTCCGTTCCCTCCGACAAATGCCGTACATGAAAAAGATGAAAGTGATAAACCTTGCTGGGCTTCGAAATTCCCAGAAGGAATTTACAGGAAAGATTGGAAAAAAGAAAGGAACATTTATGCAACCCTTCGCCTTCGTAGCATGTACATTTTGGGGTTAATTGGAATCATGCAACCCATCACCCTTAGTAGCATGTACATTTGTAATGATGATTTTTACAATTATTTTTCTTTTTGTTTGCTTACTTTTTTGTTCTTACCCTCTGATTATTTGGGAGTTTGTTCCACTCATCAATCACACTGCGAGTGAAGAATGTTGTTGTTGTATCTATATTGGCTCTCCTACCAAATAATTACAAAAAAAAATTATCTCGTAGATGTGTCTTCAGCTTTTTTTAATAACTCATCTGGGTTAAGGGGAGGCTTTTAGTTTGGTCTCTAGATATCCTTCAAGCTTAACATTACGCCCCCTTGAGCCCCTTTCAAGATAAATTTTTACATTTTTCGGTAGAAAAATGTCCCGGCTGAAAGCCGGTTTCTCTTAAATTACAGGCTCGCTATCGCTCGCCAGAATAAAATCGACACCTAAATGGCACGAAAGGTCTTAAAATTGACAGAAATGGGTTGAAAGTTCTTAAAATCGTCAAAATAATGGGGCGAACGTCTTAAAATTAGAAAAACAATGGGGCTAAACATGAGGGAGAAAGGAGTCAAGAAAAAAATCCCTCAAGTGGAAATCTCCCCTTAATGTTACTGAATTCTTTTAGAATTTTAAAACACTCAATCAATTGGCCTCTCATCCTTCGTTTCTGAAGTGAAAACAGATCAAGTTCTTTTAGTCTTTCATCATATAATATATTTCTCAAGGAAGGGATTAGTTTAGTGGCTCGCCTTTGCACATATTCAGAGAGAGAGAGAGAGCGAGAGAGAAAGAGAGTGAGATAGATAGAGAGAGAGACAAAAAAAAGAGTGAGAGAGAGAGAGAGACAGATTTACATAGATACACTGGCCACACAGACCTTACGATCCAAACGAGGTGGTCAGGACTTAATTCTAGTAGAGATGAGAGAGAGAGAGAGAGAGAGAGAGAGAGAGAGAGAAAAGAAAAAAAATCAAGGTAAGTTATATAACCTCTTGCATGCTTATGTAAATTTGCTGTATGCTGGGCGGCCCGGCCTTCCTGTATCCCTCCATTGCTTTTGTGATTTTAAGAAATCTCGCCCCAATAGTTTGGTCATCTTAAGCTGTTTCGCCTCATTCACGTCTCGATATTTACAGGGTAGCGAGAATGCAAATATATATTTTTTTTTTACCGAACAATGTATACATATTGTTATTTGAAAGGGGTCGTTTGAAAGGGGTCGTTTGAAAGGGATCGTTTGAAAGGGGTCGTTTGAAAGGGGTCGTTTGGTTTGAAAGGGGTCGTTTGAAAGGGATCGTTTGAAAGGGGTCGTTTGAAAGGGGTCGTTTGAAAGGGGTCGTTTGAAAGGGATCGTTTGAAAGGGGTCGTTTGAAAGGGGTCGTTTGAAAGGGGTCGTTTGAAAGGGATCGTTTGAAAGGGGTCGTTTGAAAGGGGTCGTTTGAAAGGGGTCGTTTGAAAGGGATCGTTTGAAAGGGGTCGTTTGAAAGGGATCGTTTGAAAGAGGTCGTTTGAAAGGGATCGTTTGAAAGGGGTCGTTTGAAAGGGGTCGTTTGAAAGGGGTCGTTTGAAAGGGATCGTTTGAAAGGGGTCGTTTAAAAGGGGTCGTTTGAAAGGGGTCGTTTTGTAGCTTGAAGGAGGTCTGGGGAGGCGTAATTTCAGTCTAGAGTACAAACTAAAAAATATATTTATCGAAAATTGCCAAAATAATCAAAACAATCTATCGTTACTACAATCTATCGTTACTACAATCTATCGTTACTACAATCTATCGTTACTACAATCTATCGTTACTACAATCTATCGTTACTACAATCTATCGTTACTACAATATATCGTTACTACAATAATCAGTGTTCCTCAGAGCTTTCCCAGTGTATACCACCTCCTCTACGTAGGGTGCGTGGTACCCGTCTTGCAACACAATCCCACCCCTACTCTGTGCAACTCTCCAACCCAAGATTGGAACGTTACTCTCAGTCTTTCTTCTATTCAACAGCTGAGCTCTGGAACTCTCTCCCAGAATCAGTCTTTTCCTCTTCCTATGACTTAAATTGCTTCAAACTCCGTGTGTCCAGGCATTTTGGCTCCAACGTCCCTTGATTTTGGCCCTGTCACTCTTTCAACTATGGGGGAGGCACTCGCTACAGGCAGTTCGGCCTTTTGTCTCCCTCACTCACATAGAAAACACAAGCATAATAACTGTCAATACGATGGATGAGGCAGTATTAATATGGGATCTTATCAACACTTGTAGCCTGTAAAACAAACGTGAACAACACATGATAACTTAAGTCTACTAGGTTAACGGGAAGTATTAAATATATGTTCTGGACCCTTTCTCCTTCATGTTTAGCCCAGTTAGTTGTGAGATTTTATGACATTTGCCTCATTAGTTTGATGATTTTAAGACCTTTCGCCCTATCTAGGTGTCGAGTTTTTCTTGACAAGCGATAGCGAGCCTATAATTTAGGAGGAATCGGCCTTCGGCCGGGAAATTTGTCTACCGAAAAATGTACACATTTTATCTCGAAGGGGGGTAATGGGGGTCATTTATCTCGAAGGGGGGTAATGGGGGGCATTTATCTCGAAGGGGGGTAATGGGGGCATTTATCTCGAAGGGGGGTAATGGGGGGCATTTATCTCGAAGGGGGGTAATGGGGCATTTATCTCGAAGGGGGGTAATGGGGGCATTTATCTCGAAGGGGGGTAATGGGGGGCATTTATCTCGAAGGGGGGTAATGGGGGGCATTTATCTCGAAGGGGGGTAATGGGGGGCATTTATCTCGAAGGGGGGTAATGGGGGCATTTATCTCGAAGGGGTAATGGGGGCATTTATCTCGAAGGGGGGTAATGGGGGGCATTTATCTCGAAGGGGGTAATGGGGGCATTTATCTCGAAGGGGGGTAATGGGGGCATTTATCTCGAAGGGGGGTAATGGGGGCATTTATCTCGAAGGGGGTAATGGGGGCATTTATCTCGAAGGGGGGTAATGGGGGTCATTTATCTCGAAGGGGGGTAATGGGGGGCATTTATCTCGAAGGGGGGTAATGGGGGTCATTTATCTCGAAGGGGGGTAATGGGGGCATTTATCTCGAAGGGGGGTAATGGGGGGCATTTATCTCGAAGGGGGGTAATGGGGGTCATTTATCTCGAAGGGGGGGTAATGGGGGCATTTATCTCGAAGGGGGGTAATGGGGGGCATTTATCTCGAAGGGGGGTAATGGGGGGCATTTATCTCGAAGGGGGGTAATGGGGGTCATTTTTTGCAAGCTTGATATAGGTCTATGGAGTAAACGAAAACACACATACTGTATGTACGGTCGCGCTAATAAGTCATGTCCCAGCTGTCATTACGTTTGGCTCGCTCTTTGCTGTATTAATGTCTGTCAGATGTTGAATAGGGTGGGTAAGTGTAGGAACATGTTTGTATATTTCACTCGATACGAAGAAATAAAGCTTAGATATTGCTGGTAGTAATTATTGATCAAAACATACTTGGTGCCGAGACATGACTTATTAGCGCGACTGTACCGGTAATACTAAAAAAAAAAAAAAAAAATTATATCGTCCCCTTAAGGGGAGATTTCCACTTGAGGGACTTTTTTCTTGGCCCCTTTCTCCCTCATGTCTAGCCCCATTGCTTTTGAGATTGTAAGACGTTCGCCCCTTTAGTTTGGCGATTTTAAGAATTTACGCCCCATTCTGTTAATTTTAAGACATTTCGTGCCATTTATGTGTCGATTTTATCCTGGCGAGCGATAGCGAGCCTGTAATTTAAGAGTAACCGGCCTTCGGCCGGGACATTTTTCTACCGAAAAATTTACAAATTTATCTTATCTGTCAAGGGGGTGACATTTTTAGATTGCTGGAGGAGTAGGAAACAAACTAAAAACCTCCCCTTAAAAAAAAAACATTTAGGAATGTATAATTATCGTCTCATGTATTCCTTTGCCTTGATGTATATGCTATTCTATAAATATTAACCCCTTCTGTGCCGGCGTCGTCTGTGTGTTACTATCTCAACTGCATTGAGACGAGTTTATGAAGCTTAGGAAGGGTATAGAGTAGCTAGAAACTATTCATGGAGACAGTCTGCCTCCTTTTAAGGGGAGGTATTTAGTTTGTTCCCTAGACCTCCATCAAACTTAAAATTACACCCCCTTGACCCCCTTTCAAGATAAATTTGTACATTTTTCGGTAGAAAAATGTCCCGGCCGAAGGCCGATTCCTCTTAAATTACAGGCTCGCTGTCGCTCGCCAGGAAAAAATCGACACCTAAATGGCACGAAAGGTCTTAAAAGTGACATAAATGGGGCGAAAGTTCTTAAAATCGCCAAAATAATGGAGCGAACGTTTTAAAATCTCAAAAGCAATGGGGCTAAACCTGAGGGAGAAAGGGGTCAAGAAAAAAATCCCTCAAGTGGAGATCTCCCCTTAATGGATAGACGTCCTTCCTAAGCTGAATAACATCGTCTGATAGTTGGCAGAATGTATAATGGAAAGGAGGTCACCGGTACAGAAAGGGTTAATATAGTAGTTATTGATCTTTTAACCCCTTGAAGCTCTGACGCGTTTTAGCCTTTTTTTTTTTTTTTTTGGCTATCATTAGACGATTTTACGCAGCTTGGGAAGGATCTGTGGGTATTAAAAGGACAAAGACTATCTCAATTAACCCTCTGACTTCCATAGACCCTTCCTAATCTGAATAAAATTGTCTAATAATGACCAGGAAACAGAAAATATATGCTTATTGGATCTTGAAAGGGTTAATAGGTGATAATATTATGTGTAAGGCTAGTGTCATCTAAAATAACATCAACCACGCAGGAGAAATAGATGTATTGTATGTATGTATGTATATATGTATGTATGTATGTATGTATGTATGTACTCTGGCACCTTCCCCATTTTTTTTTTTTTTTTTTTTAATTTTTTTTACGGGGGTGGCCGACTCGAGACAGAGCCCGAACAGGGACATCACAACACATCAGAAAACCCCCCACATAGATCTATAAAAAACAATAGAGTTACGAGTTATATCACCTACTTTATTTATCATCCGGTTGAATGGGTTTATACTCGTCCTTACTTAAGGGGGGTGACCTGCTTTTGTAATTGTTCTCCTTTTCTCTCTTGCTCTGGCTTGTATCCATTCGGCCCTATTCAGCCAACTATTTTAAGACGTTTATCCCCATCTAGGTGTCGATTTCTTCCTGGCGAGCGATAGCGAGCCAGCATTATATGAAGAAATCCGGCTTCACCGGAGACATTTCTCTACCGAAAAATGTACACATTTAGCCTGCTGTCAAAAACATTTAAAAAATATACTGGCTCGCTACCGCTCACCAGTACCAATTGACACCTGGATGGGGATAAACGTCTTAAAACAGTAGGCTGAATGGGGCCAAATGGATACAAGCCAGAAAAAGAGAGAAAGGGAGAGAACAAAAAGCAGGTCACCCCCCTTAAAGGATTAGTTGATATAGTGTGTAGCCTTTTAACGGGTACACGTCCTTCCTAACCTAAATTAAATCGTCTAAGTGTCACCAGAACACAATGAAAAGAACGTCGCTGGTACAGAAGGGGTTAAGGGGATTTTTTTAGCTTGCTCCCTAGACCTCCATCAAGCTTATACAAATACCCCCAAGACCCCCATTCAAGATAAATGTATACATTTTTCGGTAGAAAAATTTCCTGGCCGAAGGCCAGGTCCTCCAAAATTTCAGATTAGCTATCACTCGCCAGGAACAAAAATAGATATCTAAATGGCACGAAAGATATCAAAATTAACAGAAATGGGGCGAATTGTCTCAAAATCGCGAAACTAAATGGGCGAACGTCTTAAAATCTTTGTCAATATTAAGACTTTTCGTGTCGTTTAGGTGTCGATTTTTTCCCTGGCGAGCGATAGCGAGCCTGCATTTTGGTAGGAACCGGCCCTTGGCCGGGAAATATTTCTATCGAAAAGTGTACAAATATATCTTGAAGGAGGGTCTGGGGGGGGGGGGTAAGCTTGATGGAGGTCTAGAGAGGAAACTAAAAACAAAAACAATATATATATATATATATATATATATATATATATATATATATATATATATATATGTATATTAAAAAGATACATATATGAGCCAATAAATCCGGCCATCCCCCCTTAATGATGAGTCGCACAAGCATGATACGATGCAAGACGAGTTACCCCCACAGTTCCGGTCTTGCAAATCCTGAATATCAAGTTTATTTATTCTTGTAAGTGAGTTGTTGCTTTTATAGTGTTGTTGTACACTGTACACACACACACAAACACATGTACACACACACACACACACACACACACACACACACACACACACACACACACACACAAACACATGTACACACACACACACACACACACACACACACACACACACACACATATACACACACACTGACACTTCCTGTACAGAAGTGAGCACAATTTTGTTTTTTGTTTTTTTCTATGTGAGTGGGTTAGACAAGAGGCAGGACTGCCTGTGACGAGTGCCTCCCCCAGAATTAAAAGAGTGACAAGGCCAAAATCAAGGGACGTTCGAGCCAAAATGCCTGGACACACGAAATTTGAAGCAATTTAAGTCATAGAAAGTGGGAAAGACTGATTCTGGGAAAGAGTTCCAGAGCTCAGCTGTTGAATAGAAGAAAGATTAAGTATGACGTTGTATTCTTGGGTTGGAGAGTTGCACAGAGTAGGGGTGGGATTGTTGTCATCTTCTCCCTCCTGGTCTTCGTTGTCCACTTCTAATTCGTCTTGTTCTTCAAATTCCGCCAGAATAACTGGTTTGTCTTCTTCGTCGTCTTCTTCCAGGAGGTCCTTGTTATGCTGAGTTTTGTTGGTCGGCTGCTTGAGTGGTTGGAGAGCTTCTTGTGGGATTGTTATGGATGGTAAGTTGTGTTGTAAAGTTATCGGTATTATATGGCAATTTGTTTTGTTTATTTGAACCAGCAATAACCTTGGCTGTTTCTATTAATGCTTAGATTTTTGCATGTATTGTATCTTCTTCGACTCTTCTTGGTGGATGTTCTGTAGCGTGGGGAGATCCTCGGGTTTCAGTTCCTCATGGGCCTGTTGCTTCGAAGCCTTTCAATTATTTCCTGATGATGAATTCTACATCGTCTCCGGTGTCTATAGGTAGAGCCAACGAACTTGACAATAATCTTGATCCCTGACCTCTCTGTAACTCAAAAGGGCCTAGAGCAAACTGGCTGTAAATATCCACACCTATTTCCTGGTGGACTCTTCCCAAATGATAGACACGCCTGCCCGATTGCTTTCATTTATTTCGAGTTATAAGAAGTTAAGGGGTCAAGATTATTGTCGTGCTGGTGTTCGTTCTTGATATCCCTGTTTGATGTACGAAGATATCCTCGCTGTTGATGAATCCATATCCCCTTTTTAACGTTGTAGAGTCGGCCAATTAAGTGACGTCGCGGCACCAAGTATATTTCGATCAATAATTGGTATCAGCACTATCTAAGCTTTACTTCATCGTTTCGCGTGAGATAGACAAACATGTTCCTATATTTACACACCCTATTCAGCATCTGACAGACATTAATACAGCATACAGGGAGCAAAACGTAATGACAGCGGCGACACGACTTATTTGGCCAACTGCACCACTAGACAGTCCCTTCGATTGGGTGTGATGGTCCGATTAGTGGGTGGGTATCTTGGTACTGTCGTCTGTACGCATTTTAGGAGGATTATACGCTTTTATTCTCAAGCCACTTTTGCCTTCGTAATTTTGTTAACCCCTTCACCACCATTGCGTAATTTCCATCATATTCTGGTTACCATTAGACGATTTTCTCTAGTTTATAATCTACCTCTACGACTCAAAGGGATAAATACGATCTCAATAAACCCTCTCAATAATACATAGGTCCTTCTTAAACAGCATAAAATCGTCTAATTTTAGCCAGAATCAAAGGTAAAAAGGCGTCATGGTACTGAAGGGGTTAATAAAAATGACTTTAACTTTAGAAATGGGAATGCTAATCTGTACATTCTCTGCAAACAACATTAAGGAGGGATGGTTCACTTTTTGGGCGATGTTTTCATGTATTCATTATTTGTCTAGTTTCGTCCCTAGACCTCCAGCAAATTAAAAAAAAAGAACATCCATTAGATCCCCCTTCTAGATTAATTTGTACATTTTTCGGTAGAAAAATTTCCCGCCCAAAGGCCGGTTCTTCCAACATTACAGGCTCACTATCGTTCGCCAGGGAAAACATCGACACCTAAATAGCACGAAAGGTCTAAATATTGACGAAGAAATGGGGCGAATGGTCTTAAAATCGACTAACTAATGGGGCAAACATCTTAACATCTGAAAACTAATGGGGCTAAACATGAGGGAGAAAGTGGTCCAGAAAACCGGCCCATCTCCCCTTAATTCCCCCAGTATTCATTAGGTATCAGGCTCAGTGAAAGGGATCAAGCTGGTTAACCCCTTCTGTACCGGGAACGTCTTTTTGCATTTTATTCTGGTTATATTTAGACTATTTTACGTAGTTTAAAAAGGATCTGAGGTAGTATAAAGCGTTAAGGGGAGGTTTCTAGTGTGTTGCTTAGACCTCCATCAAACTTAAAATTACATCCCCTAGACCCCCGTTCAAGATAAACATGTACATTTTTTGGTAGAAAAATGTCCCGGCCGAAGGCCGATTCCTCTTAAGTTACAGGCTCGCTGTCGCTCGCCAGGAAAAAGTAGACACCTACATGGCACGAAAGGTCTTAAAATTGACAGAAATGGGGCGAAAGTAATTAAAAATCGCCAAACTAATGGGGCAAACGTCTTAAAATCTCAAAAGCAATGGGGCTAAACATGAAGGAGAAAGGGGTCGAGAAAAAAATCCCTCAAGTGGAAATCTCCCCTTAAATGAGATAGTTCGTAGCCTGTTAATTCTTGGAGTCCCTTTTTAAACTTAATACAATCGTCTAATATATGTAGCCATAATAAAGTTTGAAAGACGTCGCCGGTACAAAAGGGGTTAACCCCTTCTGTACCGGTGACGTCCCTTTAACTTTATTATGGCTACTATTAGACGATTGTATTCAGTTTAGAAAGGGTCTCCAAGAATTAACAGGCTTTGAAATATCTCACTTAACCCGTTTTACTACTACATACACTTCGAATATTGTCAAGTCATGTTAACTCTTAGTAATTCCCTACAATCTCTTTCTACACGCCGCAATGTTGCATCTCTTTTACTCTTCTATCGCTATTACAACAAACAGTGTTCTTCAGAGCTCTCTCAGTGCATACCCCCTCTCTTGAGGCGAGTGCGAGGTATCCAGCTTTCAATACAATCCCACTCCTATTCTGTCCAGCTCTCCAATTAGCCAATTTTTCAGTCTTATATTTACTCAACAACTGAAATGTGGAACTCTCTCCCCCATCAATCTTCCTTCATCCTATGACTTAGACTTTTTTGTTTTATCTGTGTTTTTCCTTCCTCCGTTCATTGTCTCTTTAAAAAAAAAAAAAAAAAAAAAAAAAAATTCGTGTGTCCAGGCATTTTGACATTAACGTCCCTTGAATTTGGCTCTCTGTCACTCTTTTAGCTTTGGGGGAGACACTCGTTACAGGTAAAAATAAATGAACAAACAGATAAACAGTAGGTCTCCACTAATGAATCCCACCTTAAGGGGGGTGACCTCTTTTTGTTCTGTCCTTTTCGATCTTTCTCTGGCTTGTATCCATTTGGCCCCATTCAGCCTACTGTTTTAAGACGTTTATCCCCATCCAGGTGTCAATTTTTTACTGGTGAGCGGTAGCGGGCCAGCATATTTTTTATTTTTGTTTGACAGCAAGCTAAATTTTTAAATTTTTCGATAGAAAAATGTCTCCGGCGAAGCCGGATTTCTTCATATAATGCTGGCTCGCTATCGCTCGCCAGGAATAAATCGACACCTAGATGGGGATAAACGTCTTAAAATAGTTGGCTGAATGGGGCCGAATGGATACAAGCCAGAGAAAGAGAGAAAAGGACAGCAATAACAAAAAGCAGGTCACCCCCCATAAAAACAGTAAGTCTCCACTCATGAATCCCAACTTAGAGACTGACACGATTCTCTTCAAGGCCCACGGAAGAAAAAAATATGTTTGTGTTTCTACAATTAACATTATTTGTCTGTAACTAGCCAATTGTTCCGCCATTAACCCCTTCTGTACCGGTGATGTACTTTGTTTTATATTCGGGCAACTATTAGACGATTTTGTACAGCTTAGGAAGGACGTCTACCCATTAAAAGGCTACAGACTGTCTCAATGTGTCCTTTTAGCTTCCATATATCCTTCCTATGCTTCATGAAATCGTCTAAATGTAGCCTAAATAAACTAAAAGAGACGTCGCCGGTACAGAAGGGGTTAAGGGGAGGAAGACCGTTTTTCTGGACCCCCTTCTCCCTCATGTTTAGCCCCACTAGTTTTGAGATTATAAGACGTTCGGCCCATTAGTTTGGCGATTTTAACACCTTTCGCCCCCATTTCGTTGTCAATTTTAAGACCTTTCGAGCCATTTATGTGTCGATTATTTCCTGGCGAGCGATAGCGAGCCTGCAATTTTAAGAGGAACCGGCCTTTGGCCGGGAAATTTTTCTACCGAAAAATGTACACATTTATCTTGAATGGGGGTCTAGGGGGTGTTTTTCTAAGCTTGATGGAGGTCTAGGGAGGAAACTAAAAAAATATATGAATAAATGAATTAATAGAGCAAACAAACGGCCAGCCTCCCCTTAATACTTGACTGCTCCACCGTTTCCGTACCCCTGGACCCGGTAGTTGATATTGAACCGTGTAATAGACCACTTACAAGGAAGTACAAGTTGTTTACATCCACAGTCACCAGATATGCAAAAACTAGCTAATCATGGATGGAAATGTTGCCAAATCCAATTTATTCATAGTTTATTATATATATATTTACTTATTATATATATTTACTTATTATATATATATTTACTTATTATATATATATTTACTTATTATATATATATTTACTTATTATATATATATTTACTTATTATATATATATTTACTTATTATATATATATATTTACTTATTATATATATTTACTTATTATATATATATTTACTTATTATATATATATTTACTTATTATATATATATATTTACTTATTATATATATTTACTTATTATATATATATTTACTTATTATATATATTTACTTATTATATATATTTACTTATTATATATATTTACTTATTATATATATATTTACTTATTATATATATTTACTTATTATATATATATTTACTTATTATATATATATTTACTTATTATATATATATTTACTTATTATATATATATTTACTTATATATATATTTACTTATTATATATGTATTTAGTTATTATATATATATTGACATATTATATATATATTTACGTCATATATAGATATTGACTTATTATATATATATTTACTTATTATATATTATACTTATATATATCGTATTTACTTATTATATATATTTACTTATATTTATATTTACTTATATATATATTTACTAATATTTATATTTACTTATATATTTACTTATATATATTTACTTATATATATATTTACTTATATATATATTTACTTATATATATATTTACTTATATTTATATTTACTTATATTTATATTTACTTATTATATATTTACTTATTATATATTTACTTATTATATATTTACTTATTATATATTTACTTACTTATTATATATTTACTTATTATATATTTACTTATTATATATTTACTTATTATATATTTACTTATTATATTATATTTACACTTATTATATTATATTTACACTTATTATATTATATTTACACTTATTATATTATATTTACACTTATTATATTACACTTATTATATATACTGTATATTTACTTATTATATATATATTTACTTATTTATTCATAGTTTATATATATATTTACTTATTTATATATATA